>JBAIAA010000099.1:0-600000 GCA_037893245.1 Crossaster papposus
TCCATAAAATTGGCCCCACAATGATGTTTGATTTGGAACAAGAACCAAATGGTTGGTGAGTTATGGTATGTGCCATAATTGCTCTGGTGTTTTGACTGCTCGACAAACTTTATTTTATTTTACACAGAGGAGGAAGTCCTGACTCGATATTATTGCTGTTCGGCGTCGTCACTCTGCAGCCTGTACATTGATTACAGACCACTCGCGACTTGCAACGGATACAATCCACCTGAGTGGTGTAAGTTTTGCTATCTTAAGCCATGCATGTTCATATGGGGCTACAAGGTCAAAAGTTACCAGCTGTAATTGTAAACTTCCCACTGTGGTTATTATTCCGAGGGGACAATAGGGGGTCTATGAATGAGGCTTTTTCAAGATGTATGCAAAGATATAATGCGTTTTATGGTGTACCGAGGTATTGTTGTAGTTCTTAGGCGCAGTGTTGGTGGAAGAATTCTGCCCTTTTCAGATCTCGTCTGTCTAATCCTAGACATTTTGTTCACCATGCTAACTAAATCTGCAAGGCCCCATAAGCACTTTATCACGTCATAATGGAAAAGGCATGCATATACTTTTTTGTTAATATTTCCAATAATGGCTGGTCCAGTTTTCATTTAATTGGTGTGAGGCTTGTAGTTGCAACAAGAGAGTGCAGGCTTGTACGCAGGGTAAATAATGGTATTTTGATGTAGAAATAACTGTACTGGCACACAACAAAATTTGGTCCCCATTTTTGTCCCCATTTTGGTCCCATCAGTACAAATTCGCCCCCCAAATTACCAAAAGGTTCACATTTTCCGGGGTAAATAATGGTATTTTGATGTAGAACTAACTGTACTGGCACACAACAAAATTTGGTCCCCATTTTGGTCCCCATTTTGGTCCCATCAGTACAAATTCTCCCCCCAAATTACCAAAAGGTCCTCATTTTCCGGGTTAAATAATGGTATTTTGATGTAGAAATAACGGTACTGGCACACAACAATTGTTGATTCCAATTTTGGTTCCATCAGTACAAAGTATCAGCATCAGTATCAGTATCAGCACCCCCCCCCCCCCCCCCCCCCCCCATAACAAAATAAGTAGAAGATTTGTTCCTGAAAACTGATGGCAATGTAGGTACCAAGTCAAATTAATTATTGTCCTTTTTCATTGTGGAAAACATTTACAGCCTGGGGCTTGGGAGACCCCCACATCAACTCTCTTGACGGACTTGGGTACACCTTCAATGGTCTCGGGGAATACACGTACATGCTCATTGAAGATAACGGAGAGAAAATATTTGAACTGCAGTGTCGGACACAGCGAGCAATCGATGTGGAAACTAATCTAGCAAGGGACGCAACATTCAACTCCGCGTTTGCAGCAGATTTTCCTGGAGAAGGAAGGGTTTGTTGCAGTTTCCTTTTTTTTTATTATAAAAAATACAATGTACGTAGTATAAATATGCGAATATTGGATCATAAACTGAATATTCAAGTAGCTCTTTGCCGGTTTGAATATTCTAAAAGTGAAACGTATATGCCCGTGTATACCGGTGACTGTGATGTCATTTTGATCGTAAAGTTGAGTCTTTTTATTGTCAGATCCTTCGTTTTTGGTCAAAAAAAATAATTATTGGCGCCTATTTATTGGTCCCATTATTTCAGTTGCATAAAACCCCTCGACAGTTATGCAGTAGTATAATTACCATTCGTAATTGTTAAAATGTTCATTAATGGGTGGATTTGGGGGGTTTTATTTTGTATTAAATATCGTTTAACTGACCTGTTCAAAGTTTTACAATCATGGATGCTATCGAAAGCAAGAAAAATGGCATTCGTTTTCAACCGGCGTTGGGCAGTGGTTCTTATGTTGTTCTGTTTTTTTCGTGATCGCCGTCCAGTGATCTTGAATTTGTTTTTATAAAATTAAATTTTTATGAACAATTACAGGATAGGTGTATCCTACCTTTAAAACTTCAAAACACTCCAGCAGCCCATAAAGTACAGCCATCACCACATACACATTTTACCCAGTGCGCTTATTTGCACGCATCTTTTGACCAGCGAAGGAGGCAGCTGCAGCTGGCATGTGTAAAACTTGATCAGCGAGTTTCAAATATTTAAATAGCTGGTCGAGTGCATTTTCAAATAATCGAATACTAAATTATTTGAAAATGAACAGTTCTATAAAAAAATTACATTTTGTTATGCCTTCATTAATTAACCATTGCATTCAGATTATTAATCCAACAGCATTGTTATGCATTACACCACGCAAAAACTTTGTCCCCAGAAATCATACCTTTTTGCTTTCGCAACTAATTACACCTGCTCAAGCAGTTTCCAACTGGCTGAACCTCTACGTCTTGATCTGTATCTGTCGTGTTTCTTAAAAACTGAGTTTTGGTGTTTGTTTTCTCTCCCAGGTTGAGGTGAAATTAAACAGCAGACAAAACGCAAACAGTCTGATAACGACTGTCAATGGAAATGTTATCACTCCTACAACAGAAGGTAAATGTTGTAACAACAACTTTTGGTCACATTGGTCATTTTAACACGTTGATTGCCGAGCATAATTTCACAGGGCGCCCCAATTCGCTAAGTGTTGTAGGCCTACGCATGCGCAAATACTTAATAGGTAATTTTTCGGTGTCTATTCGTTTATTTCTAATTACTCTACGGAGAAAAAGATATCTACAAAATAACTTGTAGCTGGCAGTGGCGTGGATTTGATTATTCCACTATGCCAGTTACGAGTTATCTCGCACCGCGTCATTACAAGATAACTCGTAGCTGGCAATGGCATGGAGTTTATTATTCACTATGCCAACTACTACGAGTTATCTCGTATCGCGTCACTAAGAGATAATTTGTAGGTTGGCAATAGAGTTGATAAAGTTGATAATTCCACTGTGCCAGCTACGAGTTATCGCGTACCGCGTCACTACGAGTTAATATAACTTGTAGGTTAGCAATCGGATGACGAACTTCTTTGATTCTCGATACCAGTTATGCAATATATTATGCAATATATTGCATTCTGGGAAAGTTTGTACTGTCATTGACGTTGTATTGTATGTTACGTGTACTAAGCCGTCCCTGCCACATTCATTATTACAAATTACATTCATTATATTAAATAAACTGTACTATAAGGAAATCAGAACAATTAGATGAAACTATGAGGACAATCGGAAATCAGAACTATCAAGAAATCAGAACTATCAAGAAATCAGAACAATTTGTTCACTTTAACGTTTTTAAAGCCACTGGAATTTTGTGTACAGCTTTGGACAAATGTATCCATGAAAAAACACCATGTACTAGTTTCTCAAAAATGAATAAAACAAATTTGTTCGCTTTCATGATTTAGAAATTGATCATTGAAGACTATTGATTGATTGAACTGCTACAGGGCGGGGGAGAATGGTTAATATGTTCTAATTTGTTTCGCTTCACTTAGCACTTACATTTTCTGAAAAAGGGCAAATTGTCGCCATAAGCAAGGCAAGTTGCCCTCCCCGGCTTTACAACATTTGGGTCAAAACTATTTATTTGTTTGGTCAAATGTGAACCTCATAACCATGAATTGGTTGAATTTGTCAAAATTGTTTTCCAGCTAGCCAAAAGGTCTGTTGTTCATTTTAGCAAAAAACTTGGTTAGACACATGTCTACCATAAAATTGGTGGAAAACCATCTGTAGAAATGCAGTTTGTAGAAATGCGGTTGATTGAGTTAAAAATCTGGGCCCAATTTCATGGAGCTGCTACGTATACGCAGAATTATTCTTCATTGAACACAATCGGTTATTAGTCCCTAGCTTGTTGATGTTTTCATATTGTGTCACACCTTGGCCACACCCTCTCAGTTGTGTTTTTTTAATTAGAAGCCTTAAGGGCCGGTTCATGCTTCACACAAAAGCGAATATGAGAGTCGAGAGCGAGAGTCATGGTACGCTGTGAAATTAACGTGTTAAACATATGTGAAGTCATACTGCTAAAAACTTGCCTCAAAGTCACTAATTAAAGTGTGAACCGGTTTTATCCTCCGGCTGTGAGAAAAAAAGAAGCGATTTTTCACTGGCTACTTTGTATAGATCTTTGCGAGTTACACAGTATTTCTGTCCATTGTTTTAGGACAGATAATTGGCAATTTGATCGTCAAAGGAAATGCATCAACGAACGTGGTAATCATGTTCCCTGCCGATATCCAGTTAACAGTAGGAATCAACAACGGCATCGCAGATATTACTCTCCAATTAGGTGACACATATCAGGGAAAAACCATGGGATTAGTGGGTGAGTAACTAAAATGCAAACAAGATCTGCTACAGATCCGCAACTAGTCATTCAGTCCCAATTCAAGTATTCAGATAAACTAAAAACAGAGAGAGCTTTTATTAAATTTGTTAATACATAATTCAGTGTACATTTAGATAGAAATGTAGTTAAATGTCCCAACTTTGTGGAATGACTCACTACATATAAGGGGGTTGGATGAGAAGTGCAACCAATAAGCAACCTATGAGATTTCAAGAACTTTGAAAGGGTTCGCCCTTTTCTTAAGTACTATGTGCTTTATAGATATCAGGGGCCATATTTATGAAGCCTTACTACCTTAGCAGCCAACTAGGTCTTTTAGTAGGATACTAAAAATGCCGAGTAGTTCACTATGGAGTTGAGAACTAAATTGTAATTCATAAACCTTTACTACATGTAATATAATAATGTAGTGTCGCAATTTATACTCTTTAACAAGTTCCAAATAAAAAATTCCAAATACCATCTTGGCTCTCTAGGGAGTATACAGCTCATCAGTGCTGCCATTTCGGTGCAAAGCAGCTAAATCTACCTCACACCCATTTACCCCCTGGTGGAGAGAAGTAATGAGTGACAAAGCGCCCTGCCTATTGAGGGCCCATACATGCACCACAGTCCCAGGCTGTACTCGAACCCACAAAAAATTAACCGCGAAGAAACTTGTTATTGTTACATACTAGCAGAATTTAGTTGCATGCATGAGTAACTGGAATTGGGTGCATTTTGGGTAGTGTGGACAGTATGTATGGACAGTATGTATGGAATGTGATGACAACATATACATTAGTGTGACGGTATATATTAGGCTTATCCATGTCTAGCACATTCGTGAACTTTTGTGAATTCAAAGTTCTATAATTCAAATGATTCTTCTGGTCGTGCTGTCAATAGGTGGTCAGTGATTAAATGATACATATGCTAACTGGGTTATCCTGGATCAACTTAGAATGTAAAGGCTAGTAATGTTTCATGAATACCAATTAGTTACCAACTAGGCTTTGTAGGGTTTAATAAATATGGCCCCAGGTCTTCAGTTCGTGTAGTGTGAATAATTGGTTGAATGTCTGCTGTGCAGGTATTTGGGATGATGACCAAAGCAACGATGTGACCAAACTTGACGGTACGATCCAAACTGCCTCCGGTGTCGATGGAAATATGACTGAAGAAGACTTCTATAATTTTGGCGAAACCTGTGAGTCGATCAATCATATCATAACATTATAAAATAATAATACAATGCAATAATAATTACCAGGAATAGTACCCTTATAATACCCACACAAATGGTTACTTTTTGGACCAAGATCTATCATTCAGAAATGCCTGAGACAGTTTGCCCATTCTCAATGGTTGAGAGCCCATCAGGTGGCTGGTCTAAAATGAATGATAAAGACATGACTGGCTGGTCTTCAATACTTTTTCCCAGTATCACGTGAAATTTGGACTTGTATGAAACCCAGTGTCTTTTACCATTTGATTGTTTGAACGTTGACAATTCCCACATAGGTGTTATTATTATTATTATTGATTATTTCTGGTAATGAAACCAAGGATCCCTCAAAAGTGCTCTAGGCACTGTAGTTCGCAAGCCTGAAAAAACCTGTAGATAGAAGACAATGAGAAGAAGGTACAGTTTTAGTGGTGGGAGGAAAACTCTAGAAAAATGTTCTGTGGAAAAACCCACGGAGTCAGGCAGAGACTGAAAACCCAATCCACATATTGGCACTGGCGGGGTTCGAACCCGGGTCATATCGGTGGTCATAGCTACGCCAACCTGACTCAATACTACCAGTGAGCCAGTATTTCATGGTTCTAAATTCACAGTGCACTTGCCACAGCTGCATCTGCATTCCATAAAAGGAGTTGTTTACATCTTACTTGCGAGCTGGACACCCCATTATTTAGCTCGAGGGGTCTTTAAAAAACATTTAAAAAACAAGTACAAATTGCTAAACAAAATTATTAGAAATTGTTTAATTGTTGACTTAGTTTTGACTTTTGGATCGAACAGTTTAAATTGTTTTGACTGAAAAGGTATTTATTATTAAATAGGATTACAAATGTTTAAGACCAGTTGGAGTCTGGATGCCTTCAGATTGGGTAATTATCAGCATCCACACTCCATATACCACCCAACCACACATTTATTCTTTTATAATTATAACCTATTTGCACTGCGGCTACTGATGAGGGGGCAAGATTAGATACTCTCAGTGTTAAGTCTGGTTTTGTCATGGCTGGACATGCCTGTCTTCGCGTCTTGACCGATGGCCAGCACCTTAACATTTTCTTTATTCTGGGGTACATGTACCACATGGTGTCCCTAAAAGTGGTGCAATTGATGTGGTTTGTCAGTCTAGATGTGGTTTTGTCAGTCTAGATGT
Organism: Crossaster papposus; assembly: GCA_037893245.1. Classification (NCBI taxonomy): domain Eukaryota; kingdom Metazoa; phylum Echinodermata; class Asteroidea; order Velatida; family Solasteridae; genus Crossaster; species Crossaster papposus. The sequence continues at coordinate 6,689 of JBAIAA010000099.1, forward strand.
GGTTTTGTCAGTCTCGATGTGGTTTTGTCAGTCTAGATGTGGTTTTGTCAGTCTCGATGTGGTTTTGTCAGTCTCGATGTGGTTTTGTCAGTCTCGATGTGGTTTTGTCAGTCTCGATGTGGTTTTGTCAGTCTCGATGTGGTTTTGTCAGTCTCGATGTGGTTTTGTCAGTCTCGATGTGGTTTTGTCAGTCTCGATGTGGTTTTGTCAGTCTAGATGTGGTTTTGTCATTCTAGATGTGGTTTGTCAGTCTAGATGTGGTTTTGTCAGTCTAGATGTGGTTTTGTCAGTCTCGATGTGGTTTTGTCAGTCTCATGTGGTTTGGATCAGTCTAGATGTGGTTTGGATCAGTCTCGATGTGGTTTTGTCAGTCTAGATGTGGTTTGGATCAGTCTAGATGTGGTTTGGATCAGTCTAGATGCGGTTTTGTCAGTCTCGATGTGGTTTTGTCAGTCTCGATGTGGTTTTGTCAGTCTCGATGCGGTTTTGTCAGTCTCGATGCGGTTTTGTCAGTCTAGATGTGGTTTTGTCAGTCTCGATGCGGTTTTGTCAGTCTTGATGTGGTTTGGATCAGTCTAGATGTGGTTTTGTCAGTCTCGATGTGGTTTTGTCAGTCTCGATGTGGTTTTGTCAGTCTCGATGTGGTTTGGATCAGTCTAGATGTGGTTTGGATCAGTCTAGATGTGGTTTTGTCAGTCTAGATGCGGTTTTGTCAGTCTAGATGTGGTTTTGTCAGTCTAGATGCGGTTTTGTCAGTCTAGATGTGGTTTTGTCAGTCTAGATGCGGTTTTGTCGGTCTCGATGCGGTTTTGTCAGTCTCGATGCGGTTTTGTCAGTCTCGATGCGGTTTTGTCAGTCTCGATGTGGTTTTGTCAGTCTAGATGTGGTTTTGTCAGTCTCGATGTGGTTTTGTCAGTCTAGATGTGGTTTTGTCAGTCTAAATGTGGTTTTGTCAGTCTCGATGTGGTTTTGTCAGTCTCGATGTGGTTTTGTCATTCTAGATGTGGTTTTGTCAGTCTAGATGTGGTTTTGTCAGTCTAGATGTGGTTTTGTCAGTCTAAAGCTACCGAAAATCAATGTTGTACCACTTTACAGTTTAGTTGTGTGAACATTTTCCACAGATAAACAATCACCCATGTGTAAAAATGCTGGTATTGTGTGCTGTTAGAAGCATTATAAAAGTTGCACATACTCGATTGTGAGTGCTGGTGGTTTATAATCAGACATATCTTTAAATTGACAAAAGCAAATAGGGCAAAACAAATGACATTTGAAAGCTAATTTTAATAGTTGGCGTGCATTTCAACTTTGGCTGCTTTCAGGGCGTGTCGACAATGAAGCGGATTCTCTCTTCTACTACGTGGGTGATGAGACCTGGGCATTATTTAATGACCTCCTATTCAAGCCAAATTTCTACGAAGATCTTGTGAATGCTGCCACTGAAGAACAATTGTTGAAGGCGCAAGGGATTTGCGCAGACAACAAGATGTGTTTGTTTGACACACTGGCGACGAATGACGAAAGCATTGGACAGTCTACAATGATGATGAACGAAATGAACTTAGCAAGCGAGAGTGCAGCAAGTAAGTGCACCCTATGTTTCATTAGTAGCCCGGCATTAGTGACATATTAAAGAAAGGGTTAATAGGCAAAATCTTAACTGTCACTGCCACTATATATACATTAATGATGCTCATGTGAAGGCATCAGGTTGTGAATACTCCGAGCTATGAGGAGAACCTTCCATTCAAACTCCCTTACCCCTTTTCTGCCACTTGTCTGCGGTTTCCATTGGCAATAAGCTACTGCAACGTAAAGGTAGTATACACCATTGGTAATTGTTTGAATTATCATGAATGGGTAGATTTTGTGGGTTGTATTTCATAGTAAATATCGTTTAACTGACTTTTCCGAAGTTTTACAATCATTGATGCCGAGAAAAGCACGAAAAACAGCATTTGTTTTCAACCGGGGTCGAGCAGTTATTCTTATATTATCTTTGTTTTTTTGCGATCGCCGTCCGGCGATCGCGAATATTTCTTTATAAAATTCTTTTGGGGGGGGGGGGGAATCAATCTAATATCTAGCGCAATCCTTTTGCTGAATGCCTAGAATCATTATTTACTTTCAATAAGATATTTCTTAATAATAATTCGGTAGTAAATATTTTCGATATCTGCAAATGGTGTATACTACCGGTACCTTTAAACAAAGAGCTAAACCACACGTGAACACTACTAAGGAAATCACTGCCCTGCCTGAAGTATATTTTTGTATGTGCTGCTGCCTGCTTCTTGACAGTGATTTTTACGTCAGTGACCACATGACGCTTACGTTTTATTCAGAGTTGTAGGACTCGAGTCCACGACTCGGACTCGAGTCCGTCTCGAGTCACAATTTTGGTGACTCGGACTTGACTCGAGTCACGTCTGCAAAAGACTCGGATTCGGATTCGGACACGACTATCATGACTCGGACTTGACCCCGAGGACTCATGAATCGTGAGTCACGTATATGTGACCGGCTCTACAAAAAGGTGTCGTATGTCACGAACAAATTAAATTGAGTTATATACGTGGTAAGAAAGCCCACAACGTAAGCTTTCAATGCACGGTTGACTTTGCTAAGCAAAATAACCCAATGATCACCTCTCAATCACGGAATTACCGTATCCTTGATGAACAGGCATTTGCGCTGGACCTTCAACATGCTTTCAGTGATTTTCCATTCGACAGCTGTCTTGATGATCAAGTTCTATTTTATGATCATGCAGTTCTCGACATTCTCGACAACCATTGCCCAATTACTACAAGGACACACAAATTTCGTAATCAACCGCTCTGGTATACCACTGAAATAAGTGATGCAAGGTGCACCAAACGCAAACTTGAAAGAAAATGGAACAAATCGCGTGACACAGATGATCGGCATCTTTATGTTAAGCAGATTCGTAAATTATCCAAATTAATTCGCAGTGAAAAATCTCGCTACTATAAAGAGCAACTTACAACTTGTGATCCTAAATCAGTTTTCAAAGTTGTGAATACGCTTCTCAACAGATCAGTCAAAGCACTCCCTTCTACTGATTCAATGAAATCTCTTAGCAATCGATTCAGCAAATTCTTCATGGAAAAAATTGTTAAAATTCGTCAGAATATAACTTCAACGCTTGAATCATCAGAGACTGGGCATGCTGAGCCAGACATTCTTCTGAGTAAGGATCATACCCAGGGTCCGATTATGTCTCATTTTGTTCCCGTTGATTATGATGAGATTTTAAAGTTAGTTTTCTCCGCTGCTAGTAACATGGCTCCTGAAGAAGAACCTGAGTATTTTCATCCCAGCTATGGTTTCCATTATAAATTCATCTTTGACGACTGGCAGTTTTCCTTCAGCTCTTAAGGATGCTATTGTTACACCACTTTTGAAAAAGCCTACGCTTGATCACGACACTCTCAAGAACTATAGACCTGTGTCTAACACTGCCTTTCTGTCTAAAGTAATCGAAAAAGCTGCTCTTCGTCATGTTTCCAAGCATTTGGAGGATAATAATCTGCATCAGCCATTCCAGTCAGCATACAAATCCAATAACAGCACTGAGACGGCCTTGTTGAGAGTCAAGAGTGATATAATGCACGCTCTTGATAATCGGCAGGCTGTTCTCTTGGTGTTGTTGGATTTGTCTGCTGCCTTTGATACAATTGATCATTCTATACTTTTAAACAGAATGTCAAATATATTTGGTATTACTGGAAGTGTTCGCGACTGGTTTCATTCGTACCTCACTGGCCGGACTTGCAAAGTAAAAATCGCGAATGAATACTCATACAGAGCCTCAACCACTTGATTTTGGCTTGCCACAGGGCTCTGTCATCGGTCCACAGTCCTTTTCATTCTATACGCATCCACTCGCCGACATCATTAAGCGCCATACCAATGTCAAATTTCATTTCTACGCTGACGACACCCAGGTGTATATTACCTGTGATCCTAGAGACCCAAATGATGTGAAACATGCTTTGTCGACATTGACCACTTGTATTCTTGAAATCAAAACATGGATGACGCATAATATGCTGCAATTAAATGACACTAAAACTGAATTCTTTGTTGCCGTCACTCCAAGATTATCACATACGTTGCAGGACATCTCTCTCAAGATTGGTAATATTGTCATCAGGCCATCCACCTCCGTCAGAAATCTTGGTGTGGAATTTAACCAAAATATGAACATGTCCACCCATGTGACTTCGATTTGTCGTTCACTAAACTTCCATATCCGCAATTTATCTCAAATTAGAATGTTTATTGACCAGACTACTTGCCATCACGCCGTTCGTGCTCTTGTTACATCGCGTTTGGATTATGCTAACTCTCTCCTTCATGGTATAAATGTTTCTGATATCAAACGTCTTCAGCGTCTCCAAAATCGTGCAGCCAAACTTGTTTTCCAGGCTAAAAAGTATGATCTTGCGTCGCCATTTCTCAAACAACTCCATTGGTTGCCTGTCCACTCGCGTATTGTGTTTAAGATTTTAACTGTTGTATACAAATGTTTCACCAACCAGGCACCAACGTATCTTTCAGACCTCATCATTCCCTATCAATCGAAGAAATCCGGACTTCGCTCAGGCGATGATGATAGACTAGTTACGGTACCTAAAACCAACACTCTGTCTGGTGACAAGGGTTTTTACGCTGCTGGTCCTAAGCTATGGAATAACTTGCCTCAGCGCATCCGTCACGCCACATCATTAACAAAGTTCAAGAAAGATCTTAAGACTTTTCTATTTTAATTGGTTTAGTTTTTGTTCCTTGTATTTTGTTAAGCGCTCTGATACCAGTTTCTTCTGTGTTTGAGCGCTATATAAATGCTCACATTATTATTATTATTATTATTATTAATAGAGATCCATAGCCCCTCCCATTTTGGAGACACAACGTGTTTACATATTGATTAATTTTTCGGAGTTTAAACTACACAACTGAGAAAACTTTATTCATCAAAATCAACATTTCTTTTAATGAAACCTTAAACTGTAGGTATTAAAGATTTCATTCATGACAACAAATAAAAAACAAATATTGATGAAATGTTTATACCTCTCAATGCTGAGCGGTCCATTACATAGCGCGACTTAAGACACCTTTTTGTAGAGCCGGTCACATATTTTCACCAACAATACCTTTTTTTTATATAAGAAACAATTCCGATGATCCGATCGTCATGCACATGGAAGAGGAGTATTAACGTTTTACCACATGAAATAAGTACTTGTCAGATGGTGTTGCAAGTAATAGTGTTTGTGATTATTGTGTAGATATGGCCATGTACAGCGCATGTATGTTCAATATGCATAATAACACTGGGATATACATGTATTTCTGTAAAAGCATTATTGTGCACGACACCAATATTAACACCATATCTACTGCTTGATGCATATTACCAGGAAAATGGAAATTCGACTCCAGAATCCGAATGACGGCTTTGGCTGGCTTCGGCTATATCGCTACCTCTTTTTAATGTTAACCCTAACTCCCTACACAACAAAGGAAGTTGGAGGATTTTGAAGGAATTGTATTGTTCAATAACAATGGTGAGGGAGTTAGGGTTAAAGCATAGGTGGCTTACGCGCTGATGTATAAATCAGTATATAATTGGTTATTTCGAAGAAATAAATCATTAAAAGATATTCAGGAGAAGGGGCAAGGAGTATTGGTAAAATCTAAAATAAAATGTAAACTGAAGGTACAGAACTTTGTCTAAATTAAATGTGTTTTATTTTATCATTTCCAATTCATATTTTACGACATTTGGTTTGCAATCAATAGTGATCCAGTCATCTAAGTGAACTGGTTGAAGTATTCTAACTATTTAATTATTTAAATGTGACTCGGACTCGGGACTCGGACCAAGTGACTCGGGACTCGGACCAAGTGACTCGGGACTTGGACCAAGTGACTCGGGACTCGGACCAAGTGACTCGGGACTCGGACTTCATACATGTGACTCGACTACAACTCTGCTTTTATTATGATCAAAAGCAGTTGGACAGTGTGGCTGCGGTTTTAAAGTAGCTATATTAACATTAAAGAACGTGAAGGGGGTGCCGCAAAACAGGTATAACACCTAACTTAGACCCTGTATTTCAGGTAATACGAACTGAAGTTTTAATGGGAGGTTTAACGACCTGTCGCTGTTCACACAGACCTCTTTCCCGTGCCCAGTTGGCACCATATATAATATTGTTGGTGGATGCAACTGATCTGTCAACAACAGTAAAACTTCATGGACACAATATATAGTGAGATGCACACACAAACAAATATTATTCTTTGTATAGTGTTTTTTTGGTGTACCACTTTTCAGCCACTAATATACGACAAAAACCTTCAAAACTGGAAAATGATCTTCATAAGATAATCTCATTTGAAGTTGGTCCTTTTTTTTCAAAAACGACATTTCCGACCACTAAACAGAATTCGGAAAATGTCTGCATTGGTCAATAGCTTATATATATTTTTGTTTCTAATTCATATTAGTTTATTAAATTATTTTCTTAATTAAACAGTAATTCATTAATAAAACTTATTGATACTTCATGATGAGATTGTAAATATACAGAGACTAGTCGGTTTTTGTCAGTTTTTGTGTGTGTGACTAGTATTGTGAGAAATGTACATTTACATGTGCGCATAAATACACTTGCATCATTGAAGCAATATAAACCAATTTATGATCGCAGATCAATCTCTGCTAACAAGGTAACCTTTTTTTCCACTTCAATATGATTAAAACTGCGGCTGGAAACTGCTTACTGGCTGGATGAATGACCTGAAATATACAAATAAAATAAGTTAAGAGGGCCTAATATTTCAATCTTAACAAGATCTTCAGAGGCAAAATGACTGTGTATATGAAACAAACCAATAAACTTGGCACATATAAAGCATGATGTATTGTAAAGTAGGGAGGAGACATCATGCCTATGTGCCTCGTTTATATTTTTGTTTCATGTACCACAGTCATTTTGCTACCAAAGAAGATCTTGTTACGATCAAAATATTAGGCCCTCCTAACTTATTTGATTTTTTTCCACTCCATGAGAACGAAAAACATTTGGACTTTTTGTGAAATGTTTGTTTACGCTGATAATTGCTTTAAAACCTAGTCAAATTGTTTCTTGAAACAAATATGATAAAAAGGATAATAAAGAAAGCAACATTTTTTACAATTATCGATTTTTGTAACCTCGTTTGGAAGCCAAATGTTAAAATAATTGCAGACAAATGTGCAGTATAATGTACAGTATAATGTAAATCAAATATATGTGCAATAACATGTGCTTAAATTGTGGACAATTTGCAGCCAATTACCCGCCAAACATAACTGCTGTCGATACCTTCAACGTGATGGTCGGAATAGAATACAGCGAGCAGCTAGCTGCTGTGGATCCTGACGGGGACGCTGTGACATTTGGATTGGTTGAGCATATCGAAATGGCGTCCATTACCGAAGATGGTAAACACACAACCTTTATGAATTTGTTTAGGTTTTTCCTTCCACCAGCATTATTGAATAAGAATTGATCCTGTAAAAATAAGAATAAAACCAAATATTATAAGCTTTTGATGAGCCCATAGCTTTTGCCAAGATCAGCAGGAGCCAATTTTATGGAGCTGCTAAGCACATAAATTCGCTTAGCATGAACATTTTGTTTCCTTGCTAAAAACAGGGTTACAAATTTTCAGGTGACTATATTGCTTTTGACTGGTATTCAGCTTGTATTTTGCTTACCATGAAAAGTACTTGGAGTTTTGGCTAGTAAACTGATTTTACTGAGGAATACTTTGTTTGTGCTAAGCAAAGTTTGGTGCTTGGCAGCTCCATCAAAGTAATGCTTAACGTTCCCCTTCCACTCCCACACTCCCCTTCCACTCCCACACTCCCCTAGCTATACCCCACACTCCCCCATATCTCACACTACCATACCTCACACTACCCTACCCTACACTCCCCCACCCCTCAACGTTTTCGGATGATCGTCATAGGATTTGTACACGAGTTGAGATTATGGACGTTGTGTCAATTGATGACCCATTGTTTGCCTCCCAATTCTTTTGTCCGACTACCACTATTGCCAGTCAATACAAACGCACACTCCCCCACCCCAAACTCCCCTACCCCACCCCAAACTCCCCTACCCCACCCCACACTCCCCTACCCCACCCCACACTCCCCTACCCCACCCCACACTCCCCTACCCCACCCCACCCCACCCCACACTCCCCTACCCCACCCCACCCCACCCCACACTCCCCTACCCCACCCCACCCCACCCCACCCCACCCCACCCCACACTCCCCTCCCCTACCCCACACCCCCCCTACCCCACCCTCCCCCCTACCCCACCCTCCCCCCTACCCCACCCTCCCCCCTACCCCACCCCACACTCCTCCCCACACTCCCCTACCCCACACTCCCCTACCCCACACTCCCCTACTCCACACTCCCCTACCCCACACTCCCCTACCCCACACTCCCCTACCCCACACTCCCCCACCCCACACTCCCCACCCCACACTCCCCCATCCCACACTCCCCCACCCCACACTCCCCTACCCCACACTCCCCCACCCCACACTCCCCTACCCCACACTCCCCTACCCCACACTCTTCTACCCCACACTCCCCTACCCCACACTCCCCTACCCCACACTCTTCTACCCCACACTCTTCTACCCCGTAGGCCACACTCTCCCCTTCCCCGTAGGTCACACTCTCCCCTACCCCATAGACCACACTCTTCCCTACCCCATAGGCCACACTCTTCCCTACCCCATAGGCCATACTCTTCCCTAACCCTTAGGCCACACTCTTTTCTACCCCATAGGCCACATTGAGATTATGGACGTTGTGTCAATCGTGGACCCATTGTTTGCCTCCCAATTCTTTTGTCCGACTACCACTATTGCCAGTCAATACAAACGCACACACAGTCGTGAACCACATAACGACCGAGGATCGATATTGTGTTTTCCTTTTTTCCTTTACTTAACCCAATCCCCATTGCTTTGCGCTTGCACCGTCGATCGAGGACAGAATTCGGACAAGCAAACCGTCGATCGAGGATCCTTTGTTCCCTTTGTTCTCTTTTGTGTTTCGATCCTCGATCGTAATGCAAGACAAGAACACTCCCCCACCCCAAACTCCCCTACCCCACCCCAAACTCCCCTACCCCACCCCACACTCCCCTACCCCACCCCACACTCCCCTACCCCACCCCACACTCCCCTACCCCACCCCACACTCCCCTACCCCACCCCACACTCCCCTACCCCACCCCACACTCCCCTACCCCACCCCACACTCCCCTACCCCACCCCACACTCCCCTACCCCACCCCACCCCACCCCACCCCACCCCACACTCCTCCCCACACTCCCCTACCCCACACTCCCCTACCCCACACTCCCCTACCCCACACTCCCCTACCCCACACTCCCCTACCCCACACTCCCCTACCCCACACTCCCCTACCCCACACTCCCCTACCCCACACTCCCCTACCCCACACTCCCCTACCCCACACTCCCCTACCTCACACTCCCCCACCCCACACTCCCCCACCCCACACTCCCCCACCCCACACTCCCCTACCCCACACTCCCCTACCCCACACTCCCCCACCCCACACTCCCCCACCCCACACTCCCCCACCCCACACTCCCCTACCCCATAGGCCACACTCTCCCCTACCCCATAGGCCACACTCTCCCCTACCCCATAGGCCACACTCTTTCCCCTACCCCATAGGCCACACTCTTTCCTACCCCATAGGCCACACTCTTTCCTACCCCATAGGCCACACTCTCTCCTACCCCATAGGCCACACTCTTTCCTACCCCATAGGCCACACTCTTTCCTACCCCATAGGCCACACTCTTTCCTACCCCATAGGCCACACTCTCCCCTACCCCATAGGCCACACTCTTTCCTACCCCATAGGCCACACTCTTTCCTACCCCATAGGCCACACTCTTTCCTACCCCATAGGCCACACTCTTTCCTACCCCATAGGCCACACTCTTTCCTACCCCATAGGCCACACTCTTTCCTACCCCATAGGCCACACTCTTTCCTACCCCATAGGCCACACTCTTTCCTACCCCATAGGCCACACTCTCCCCTACCCCATAGGTCACACTCATAGGCCAGACTTTCAAAAACCTTGACAACCCCTGTGGAGAAATCAAGCGCAATAACCAGTGGGTTTAAGATGTACTGAATAAATGTATATATGAATGCTTAAATAATACAATTTTCTCCTTCACAGGACAATTGTTTTATTTATGTTTATTATAATCTGCCCGGTGAGTAGCCTGGTTTTAGGTTGCTAAATTTATCTGATAGGGCCAGAAACCAGCCCACCCTGCCCACACAGTCGTGAACCAAATAACGACCGAGGATCGATATTGTGTTTTCCTTTATTCCTTTACTATAACCTAATCCCATTACCTAGCGCTTGCCCCAATGATCGAATTCGGACAAGCAAACCGTCCTTCGAGGATCCTTTGTTCCCTTTGTTCTCTTTTGTGTTTCCATCCTCGATCGTAATACGATACACTCACACAGTCGACCTCCCATATGCAAAATTGACATTTACTTGTAGTTATTAAAGAAAACATTGGCTAAATCCTCATTTTTCTCGCTTTTAGAAATTTTGAATTTTAATCCCAAAGTTGTTCTTGCATGTTGTTTTTGCATTCTGACTTCCATAACCAGGTGGTCTCTTCACATGGACACCAATGGACAAGACGAAGGTTACGGTTGGTTTCCTAGCGACAGATGGCAAGGCTAATGCCACACACGAACCTACCGTACAACTCTGTGACTGCATGAACGGGGGTACCTGCATGTGGAATGATTTTGTGGAGGGCACAAACATTGTTGAAGATCGTTTTGGGGTAAGCGCTTGTTGTTTTTGATAGACCCATTGATGAGTGACTGAGGAAATTAACTGCATAATGCCCAGTAATCCAATTGCATACACACTACCCAACATAAGCTAAGTAAAAATCAGTGGCAATAGAATGAACGAGATTAAATTCCTTTGTTTATTTTTAGACATTGCTAATCATTTTTTTCACTTCTAGGTGGTGCTCTGTGGGTGTGACTCTGGCTGGAGTGGTGACTTCTGTGAAGTGAATTACGACGCCTGTGAGGACAGTCCCTGTTTTGAGGGCGTGGCCTGTTTTGATGACCAGCCACCGTCATTGAACTGCACCTGCGGACCTTGCCCTGATGGACTTGACGGGGACGGCAGGTTCTGCCAGGGTGAGGCTCAGCCTTTCTTGGTTTAAGCATGTAATTGTTTAAACCATTTGTGTAGTGTCTTGACTGGCCCCGACCACCTTTTCTTTAGCAAGTTGATCTTGGGCCGATTTCACAAATAAATCAATTAATCTTAAGCCCTGTTCGCACTGGACTTAAAATGATAAAACATACCTAGACGATGGGTCCTTTTCCCATTTTAAGTCCAGTGCGGACAGCCTAGGACGTTTTCCTCTCAGGCACTTCTCCCGAGTCCAGTGGGTACTTCTACCGGCCAACTGCTGCCCGGGAAAACGTCCCTGGTCACTTTTCCCTAGACGATAAGTCCAGTGCGAACAACGCGACTCGGTAAAAGCGTCCCAGGAAAACGTCCACACGGCCCTCCAGTGCAAGGTCACGCTATACAAGGCACTGCGCATGCGCTCTTTGCGGGCACGCTGATACATGCAAATCGCATCGTGATCACATTCGCACGTGGTTCTGCAAAAAGATTACGTAGAGTTGGGGTTCCTTTGGTCAATATTATGGCAGATATTATTATTGATACAGTCGGAAGTTTGATTGGTGCTACCAGTGCATCATTTCCAAATGATAATAAAGAACGTCAACGTGTCTTACGACGAAAGAAAGCACGACAACGGATGCAATACCGTACCTACGATGGCATCATAGACATGGAGTTTGTTTTTTGTTTTCCATGTCTATGATGGCATGGCGTCAATGATTTGATCGGAAAAAAAAAAACGCGCGATCGCGAATGGGTACACCGGGGTCAATGCAAAAAGGTCACGCAAAGCGCCCTCACGAGTCATTATAATGACAGCTTGGCTACTTCTCCCACGGTCTCGGTAACATTTTCCCATGTCGAAAAGTCCAAGTGCGAACAGTGGCAACATTTGACCATTTTTTATTTTACCATCGTCTCAGTAAAACCTTCCCAAAAAAAAGTCCAGTGCGAACACGGCTTTAGGAAGACTAATTCACTAACGCTTGTACGTGGGGGTATGAGTGATCAAGTTTGCCTAATGTAGTTGAGTTTACCAACTTTGGTGAATTTGACCACTGTGGTGATTTTGTCCACTGTGGTGATTTTGCCCACTGTGGTTGAGTTTTCCCACTGATTGAGTTTGCCAACAGTACTGGGTGAGTTTGCCCACTGTGATCGAGCTTGCCCACTGTGCTGGGTGAGTTTGCCCACTGTGATTGAGTTTGCCCACTGTGATTGGGTTTGCCCACTGTGATTGAGTTTGCCCACTGTGATTGAGTTTGCCCACTGTGATTGAGTTTGCCCACTGTGATCGAGTTTGCCCACTGTGCTGGGTGAGTTTGCCCACTGTACTGGGTGAGTCTGCCCACTGTGATCGAGTTTGCCTGCCCACTGTGATTGAGTGAGTCTGCCCACTGTGATTGAGTTTGCCCACTGTAATCGAGTTTGCCCACTGTGATCGAGCTTGCCCACTGTGATCGAGCTTGCCCACTGTGATCGAGCTTGCCCACTGTGATCGAGCTTGCCCACTGTGATCGAGCTTGCCCACTGTGCTGGGTGAGTTAGCCCACTGTACTGGGTGGGTTTGCCCACTGTGATCAAGTTTGTCAACTTTGCTGGGTGAGTTTGCCCACTGTACTGGGTGAGTTTGACCACTGTACTGGGTGGGTTTGCCCACTGTGATTGGGTTTGCCCACTGTGATTGGGTTTGCCCACTGTGATTGGGTTTGCCCACTGTGATTGGGTTTGCCCACTGTGATTGAGTTTGCCCACTGTGATTGAGTTTGCCCACTGTGATTGAGTTTGCCCACTGTGATTGGGTTTGCCCACTGTGATTGGGTTTGCCCACTGTGATCGGGTTTGCCCACTGTGATCGGGTTGGGCCACTGTGGTGGGTGAGTTAGGCCACTGTGGTGGGTGAGTTGGGCCACTGTGGTGGGTGAGTTGGGCCACTGTGGTGGGTGAGTTGGGCCACTGTGGTGGGTGAGTTGGCCCACTGTGGTGGGTGAGTTTGCCTACTGTGGTGGGTGAGTTATTTGCCCACTGTGGTGGGTGAGTTTGCCTACTGTGGTGGGTGAGTTATTTGCCCACTGTGGTGGGTGAGTTTGCCTACTGTGGTGGGTGAGTTATTTGCCCACTGTGGTGGGTGAGTTATTTGCCCACTGTGGTGGGTGAGTTATTTGCCCACTGTGTGATGAGTTTGCCCACTGTGATGAATGTCCTTAATGTCTGCCTGGCAAGTCAAAATCATTGTTCCAGCATATGACTTTTTCACGGATTTCCGTGTTTTCAAATAAGCTGGTCGAAAAAACATATTCGGAGACTGACACTCATTTAACTTGTTGTATGCAGTGTTGCCGGAAAATCTTGCAAGTATATAAATTCAAGGAAGCCAATTTATGGCTCTGCGTATTGTTGAAGTTCAGATAGAGACTATATGCAGTCACTATTTCTGTATGTAGTCCGTCTGTCAGTCCGTATGTATGTGTCATTTTGGTTAAATTTGTCTTATATGCTGTTGATTATCCTGCAGATATCGACGAGTGTGTGCTGTACGCAAATGAGCCGGCCAGCATGAATGGTGGACGGGGCTGTGATCACATCTGTGAAAACATCCTCATGAGCTACAACTGCAGCTGTCAATCTGGCTACTCCTTGTACATTGACAACAGGCGATGCATTGGTACGCACTCTGTTAATTGTATGAACAAATTCACAGATAAACACACAGGCAAAAAGGCAGAAAGAAAATGTGTTACCTCCACTGTAGTGTTGTAAAAATTAGTGTTGTAAAAACTTGCAATGCCCAAGAAGTTTCCTCACTAAATTATGTCTGGTAAGATGCAGTGCAGAACAAGTTGTCCACAACAGGCTCATGCACCTTATTCACGGGGAAGCCCTTTTGGTGGTGTTTTCTGAATGAATTATATCAATTGTTAACTGTTGAATGGAATGGTACCAGACTATTTGCATTCTAGCCTCACTTTCAATATTTGTTTTAATATGACTTAAAACAGTAAGGTATTTGTAATCACAAATCAGAGACTGGTATTATAATTTGTAATAATTGTTAGGTCATTGCTCTCATTTCTAAGTTCAAAAAATGACGATTTCACCTCACTTTCAATTATATGGCTGACTCGTGAATAAAGCCTATTGTACTAGATGTAATTTATATTTGTAGGCATTCTGGAATATTTCTGAAGTTTAAAGGTAGGATACACCATTTGCAGATATCAAACAATTTAACTACCAAATCATTAAGAAATATCTTACTTTTTTGAAAGTAAATAATGATTGTAGGCATCCAGCAAAATGATAGCCCAAGATATCCTGTAATTGTTTCGATAAATTGAATTGTATAAACCAAAATTCATGAACGCCCGACGGCGATCACGAAAAAAAACAAGAACAACATAAGAAAAACTGCCCGACTCCGGTTGAAAACGAACATTGTTTTTCTTGCTTTTCCCAGCAACCATGATTGTAAAACTTCGGACAGGTCAGTTAGATGATATTTACTATGAAATACAAACCCCCAAATCCACCTATTCCTTTCAATTCGAGCAATTACCAATGGTGTATCCTACCTTTAAATGGCCACTCGAACCCGAAAGCACAACAATGGGCTACAAAACGCATTTTAAACTAAATGGTGTTTAGGGAAAGAGCATTTAAAAATAGCACATATTTGTAAACGTTTGCACAACCATCGTTACAGAATTTGCCTGTTTTGTGATACTCCTTGCGATGAGAATGCGTGAGGTCAAAAATTTAGCTGTTTAGTTGTTACTGATGATTCCAGTCATACATGGTTTGCCACCACATGGCATTCTGTGGACGTTGAATAACTTGAACAACATTTGTGTATTGGTGCTGCACATGTACCATTGAATACTCTGTGTGAAAGAGACTTATATTTAGGGCTGGAAATACCGGTATGTGTGCGTTAGATATTAACAACAAGGTTTTGTTTAGTCTTCTCCCAGGAACAGTAAGATATTGGTAGTTTTCTTTCAACCAGACATTTGTAAAAGAATAAGTAATCAATATTTCAAGTCAATATTTCAATATGGAATGTCATAGACTGTGTGACGCAGACACTGGGTCATTCTTATCCATTGTCATCTCAATCACTGTTGTCACTGTTGTCAAACAGGTCAAATGGTTCTTTTCAACTATTTAAATCACCAAAATCTCTTTCTAATAAAAAGCATTTTACAATGTCCACCTTTTCCCCCTACCTTTCCGATCTGATTTATTCTCTATTGTAATCTGCTAGGATTTGTGGCATGGCAAGGGTTTATTCGTTTCAGCCTTTCTCTTTGTGAAACCATAGTTCACGAATGGTTGTGCTTAATTTTGGTTGATGCAGATATCGACGAATGTGAACTGGACATGGACAACTGTGACGACCATGCTGTGTGTACCAACACCCCGGGTGGTTTTGAGTGCAATTGTACACAAGGCTTCCGGGATGACTTGATGGATGGAACATCATGTACAGGTATGTGTTTGTTGGAACAACAGTGGAAAAGTTGTCGAAATTTGTTGTCGAGCACTATATCTACTGTCATCCTAAATTTGCTCAGTCTAGTAATCACGCTTTCAAGTAGTTCTACTAAGGTTTTTTTCACCTTGATCCTATTTATTTCGAAATTCTTAGCATTTTCTACTTTTTGTCCTACGACTCAAATAATAAAATCTCATTGAATGTTTCCCACAGCAGTGTTTATACACACTGTCATTTGTAACGCATTTAAGGGCTTGGTGGCAGGAGTACTGCAACTGTACTTCCAAGAGCTTATATGTAGACGGAGCACAATGTTTGTGAGCACAGTAACATAACATGCCAAATAAGGATTAATATATGCTGGGTGAGTATCACGGACATGGGTGAGCATCACCAAAAACTACTTGTGAAAGCCTACAATAGTCCTATACTTTTATCCTGATTTTATCCTTCAGATAGTCCTGCTTTTGTGCTGCTTTTACGAAAATGTTGATCCTATATTTTTTTTATCTGTGTCTACTTATTAATTAATTAACCTTGCGACATGCCACCGTACTTTTTTGTTTAAGTCGCTTCGCCGTACAAAAACAATTATTTGTTTAACAAATCTCATATTACATGTATTCTTAGTTCAAAGCAAGCTGAATAGTATAGTAAGTGCCGCTTGAACCCTGGTTGAACCAGTGGCCCAGCTTTTTGCAAAGCAAAGTGCTGCCCCACGAGTTTCCCATTACTTTGTGTACAAATTACATGTATTCCCAGTTCAAAGCATAGAGCAATGAACTTTGTTCAAAGCAAGCCGAATAGCATAATAAGTGCCGCTTGAACCCTGTTTGAATCGGTGACCCAGCTGTTTGCAAAGCAAGGTGCTGCCCTACGAGTATCCCATTACTTTGTGTACATAAAGGGGCCTTTCAAGTCTGGGTTTTCCAGACCTACCCAAGCAATTAATCATGCTATTGTTGCCTTGCCCCTATCAACAACACCAGCTGGGATCGAATATATTCAGACACTATGGGAAAGTACTGTGTTGACATATAAAGCCATAAAACCGAACAGCATTGGGGTTATACACGAAATACAACCGACTTTGAAAAAAAGTACGGACGCATGTTCGTGTAAAAACAAAATGGCCGCACGTCGCAAGGTTAAAAGCCTAATGAGCAACTTGTTTTGTTACATTTTAGGAAATTTGCAGTCGGCATGCAAATTATCCAGTTAGAATCAAAGTTGGAATTTCAAAAAAAAATGTTTTTACCTCCATTAATCTCTCAGACCTCGTTGAGTGTATGGACAACAGCAGCTATACTTGCGACGAGAAAGCTAACTGTGAAAACACCATCGGCTCGAACATCACGGGATTCACAGATTTTGTTTGGTATATCGATTGTTCGGTATAGCGATTTTCAGCTGCCGGTCCAGTGCTCTCTTGTTGCCTACTTCAATTAGGCTTTTGGATTTTGGACGCCGCACCGATTTTTTGTTATTTGTTATTTTTAAAAAAAAAATCCAAAAAAAATCAAAACTTAAAATAACTTTAGAGCAAAAGCAAGATAAGAACTCTTGAAAAAAATTACAATATGTATTAAAATGGACACAGAAATACACATCGCAATCATTGCATAATTTTATTATATGCACTACTATACACATCCCCTTCACTTTTAGTATGTGTATATGCACACAAGGGACCACGACTCGCTATTCACTCATGTCATTCAAGCTGCGAAATACTGTTTGTGATATTAGTATACACATTGATGATATTGATCCACATTGCACCTTAATAACTTAAACGGCACCATATAAACCATCTTCAAATATGTTATGGCGGCCATCTTAGACATGGCGGCCATCTTGAAAAAAACAACAACAATTTGGAAAATAACAAATAATAAGGGCCTCCCTCACCAATTTTTTGTTTTACTTGGCCTTATAAAGTGCCCTCTTTTATTCATCACACCGAATTCTAAAGCAACATGTTTTTTTTCCTTCTATTTAAATAATAACCACCCGCCACATTTTAACATAAAGCACCGAAATAGCATGTTCTGGAATAAAACACGACCTAAATATTGTTCGATACACCCAGTGGATTTTTAGAGATTTCTAAAACCTTCTAAAAACATTATGTTTGGTATGTTTAGACACACAAATTGGGAGCCTATTATGGTGTTAGGTTTAGCTGAATGTTTGATATAGCGGCGTTCCACTGTACTGTATGTAATAATGACACCATTGAGTACCCCATGACATTGCAGTTTTCAGTGGGGGTCACCGTGCGATCAACGCTCATTGTACATTTACCTTCAGAATATGCCGATCGACCTACAGGCGTGTTTTTTTACAAAAAGGTAGTGGAATGTGCAGTTTTTAGCCATGTAAGTGGCCAACTGTAAGTAAAAAATAACACGATAATAACATGACCGGGAAAGATGATTGCTATATGTATGCAGGGGATTTTCGTTGGAAGCCATAGTAAACAAAAAATAGCGTTGAAGTACTTTGCATGCAAAAATCGTATGTGATCCCCTTTTCCCTCTGTGATGCACTGCAGTAAACGGTGTGCATCGTTATCAATTCACAGGGCTATTAGACCATGGAGGAATTATTCCTCCATGATTAGACACAAGCAATAATTTACCAAGCGGATACACCAGGGGCCAATTTCATGGAATAGGCTAAGCACAAACATTTGCTTAGCACAAAAAGACTTGCTCATTAGTGTGGTATTTTTAGGAAACGGGCACAAAGAAAAGTCAAGCTGACATAGCGGCCATTTTGCACACGACACTCTACGGCCTCTTTGATTTGTCCTGCCAAGAGAGGGCGCTGTTTAATGCCTTAAGACACCTACGTTACCATTTGACAGATGTACCGCCCCAGTCAAACTCTCTCGTCTGACGCTGTTGTCAGAGCGGGTTTACAATAAAACGGTAACACTATAAGCCAGTTCGATATTCCCGCTGCGCGTGTGCACATGGAGATTTGACGATTTTTTCTTTGAGATAAACATTTCAGCGATTGCGTGCAAAAGCATAGCCGGGTACCAGCGAATTTAAAGAGATCGTCTTGTTCTAAAGTTCCTAAGTAACATTTTTTTTTTACGTTTTGGTGTTTTCAGGTGTTTTGTCTGGCCAAACTTTTGTTCGAACAAATATTTTTATTTTTTTTCGATTTCACAAGAAAATGTAAAAAATGCGGATTCGGTTACCACGTCCCGCCTTGTGTGCATTTGTCTGCCGTGTTTATCTCAAGAGAGAAATTGTTGAATCTTGTTGTGCACATGCGCAGTTGGAATGTCGAAGTGGCTTATTACAAGCAGAAACCGGATTACCAGCTAAAACTGCATGTGCTTTTTATGCTAAGCCAAAACTAGCTAAATACAGCCACAATAATAAATGTTATACAACAATAAATGTCACCTGAACATTCGGTTTGTAAACCTGTTTTTGCCAAGGAAGAATTTTCATGCTGAGCAATTTGTGTGCTTACCCGTTTAATTTGGTTATCCTCGTCTCATTCTCAATAATTATGTGAGGCGTTCTGGCAAAATAAAACAGAACTGGGCAGAGGTCAAAATGAGAGTTTGTGGGTATATATTAGGAAAGAAAATAAAATTCACCTTAGATTGTCATTTGTTACACTTCAATCGGACATTCTGATGACAAATTATTGCCATGTCAAAACAAATTAAATACTGAGAAACGGGCGTGAAAATGAAAGATGCTAATTGATTTTTTCCCCAATTTTTTTTTTGATTCCAAGATTTTGGTACTATTTCTTTATTTCATATGTACAGTAAACAGATATCAAAGATTGCCAATATCAATAAATCTGAAAATCAACAAAAGTACTGTCATTTGGTTTATATTTGCCTTTTTTCAGCCTTTGCTGAGTTCTGTCTCATTTCGACAGAACACCTTACATAATGTGACCCAGCACATGAAGAACAAGCTTTATAATGATTTTCAACACAATCCTGTAGCCCATAGCCAATAACTGTTGAGCTACATGCTTGTGATAAGTATCATTAGAAAGTTTATGAAGTTTCCTTTCTATGTACATACATGTATCTCAACAAGTCATTTCCTGACTTATTCCTGATTTATTCCTGATTTTGATGTGCTGGGTCACATATGCAAATGTGAAGTGAATTTAGTATATAACAACACTTTCACAACCTCAGTGTTGGTGTTAAAATGCAATAAAATTGTGTAACTATGATTGGTGGCATGAAAGTTGCTTTATAATGCCACAAAGTCTCATTTAGCTAAAAAGTGTTGCTCAAAACACGCCCTTTTTTGTTTTGTTTTGTTTTAACGATAGACCTGAACGAATGCCAAAGGAACATGGATGATAATTGTCATGCTGAAGCCGATTGCACAAACACGGTGGGATCATACACGTGTGATTGCGGGGAAGGCTGGACCGGTGACGGCACCGATTGCACCAATGTAGACGAATGCGTCATGCCATTCCCAGTCTGTCATGGTAACGCTAAATGTACGGACACTGAAGGCAGTTTTGTATGCCAGTGCAATGCTGGATACATTGGAAATGGAATGATGTGTGTGGGTAAGTAATATCATCGCAATTTTGTTTTAGGATACAAATAGTTTGGGTAATAATAATATTCCACTTCTGTAGCGCTTTTTGCCAAAGGATTTAAAGTGCTTTACCGATATTATCCCTGTTCATCAGGAACAAGGCCATTTCTGCAGCGACTCGACATTGGCACATTCACACTCCTGGGTGGAGTAAAGTGTCTTGCTCAAAAACACAAGCTCCATTTGTGACGGGCTCTGCAAAAATGAGTGGCTTTCCCGCACAGACTATTTCCACGTACAGAGTAGTTAAAAGTTTGGAGGGTGAACAAAAAAGGAAAATAAATTCCGGATTTTGTAATTTTTGGCTTCTTTGGAATCTTTATTTTCATGTTTATTCATTAGAAAATGTGTTTTTTTAACTATAAAGAAGAAAAAATGAAGGTTTTTGTGGACCGTTTTGTTTAAAATTTCTTCATTGTTTTAAAAAAAAAATGATAAAGTAAAATGCCAATTTGACTTGTTGACAATATACAAAATCTTAATACCAAATTATTAAGAAATATCTTACTTATTTAATTGTAAATAATGATTGAAAGCATTCAGCAAAAGGATTGTGCTACATGTAGATTCCTGTAATTGTTCCAAAAAATTGACATTTATAAAAAAAAATCACGATCGGTGTCTGATTCAATTTTTCTGTCATCAAACATTCTGTAATTAAAACGAAAAACTGAGTGTGTCACAGGTGTGACGCGTGTATACGTTAATTAAGGAACGATGGAATTTGTTTTTTCGAAATTTTGTAAATATGCAAAGGATAACAGAAAATGTTTTAATATACAAAAAATTTTGATTGCTTAAAATGTTCGTTTTGGATGGGTGTGTCACTTTGTCAAAACAGTGCAAATTTGTACGCCAAACATTTGCCAGGGAATTCAATCTGACTTGTTGACTTCTGGCACAAGGCGATCACCATCTAAAACTTATATTCACTTGTATTCACTTATATTCATTTGTATTTACTTATATTCACTTGTGTTCACTTGTGTTCACTTGTGTTCACTTGTGTTCACTTGTGTTCACTTGTTGTAAGACATAGGACAAAGACAAAGCTACATACAGTAGATGTAGCTGCAAATTAACTTATTTCAGCACAACCTTATTAATATTTGTTATTTTGTTTGTCCATACCACTGATACCCAGATGTGAATGAGTGTACCACTGGTGAGTCCAACTGTTTACCCGTGACCGGTGAGTGTCGAAACACAGTTGGTAGTTTTGACTGTAGCTGCACAGATGGGTATACTGGTGACGGTGTGGACTCCTGCACAGGTAAGTTAAACCTAATGAATGTGGTGTACAAATTGATTGCTGTACATGTACCTTGTAGGGCCAGAGCTGTAACAGATATCAGAGTAACACACAACACCCCTCCACCCTTTTTTAATTTTCTTTTAAAAACCGAAACCTTCTTTGCAGTTATAGATACAATATTTGTATTGGCCTGTTGTCATGGTGCCTTTGTGTCAAAGGATTACATTTTAAAACTAGAGGTTGGTTGACAAGATTGAAAAATGTGGTCTCGGGTGTAGTAAGACTGATTTTATGAACAACCATCTGTGATGGCATATAAAGCAAGGCTCCCCCCCCCCCCCCCCCCCCCCCCCCCGTTAATAACCCGCCATTGCAAAAGCAAAAAAGAACCTTGTGGGGGGGGGGGGGGGGAGGGGAAGGGGGAAGGGAGGGGGGGTGGAGGAGCGGAAGGAGGGGGGGAGGGAGTGGGGTAGGGTGGGGTGTGGTGTGGTAGGGGAAGGCAAGGTAGGGATGAGGAGGTGGGTAGGGTGGGGGTGTTTGGTGGAAGAGGGCTGTTTGTTTACTGGGCATCTGACTTTTGGAGAAGCAGTTTAATGCACTTCGGACTATCAAGTGGTTGATTTGTAAACCGAGACTCAAAATGCTCTCCTAATTTGTTGTCCCACCCCCTCTTTATCCCCAATTTGCTACACTCTTGAATGTTCTGCCAAATCCTCTCTTGCTCTGCAAACACATTGAAGAAAGAAGCTGAAGTGGACATGAATTCAAATGAAATGATTCTTTATGTCCAATCGTTTTATTTACGCTTACTTGGTAGATATCGACGAGTGTCAGCAAAGCAACGATTGCTCTCCAAACGCTAATTGCACCAACACGGAGGGCAGCTATCAGTGCGTCTGTTGGACTGGATTCACAGGGGACGGCCAGACATGCGCAGGTGAGAAGCCCAGTAATCTTTATGCTTGGAGGCAAAACTAGGGTTGAATTGTCAGGGGTAACCTGGATGTGGGTTTAACAATTGTACAAGAGGGGCAGTGAATGCAACTGATGGATTGTTTGTGTGCAGTTCAAAATTTCAAATGGGAAGGGGGGGGGGGGGGGCAACTGATACCAGGCGAAGTAGAGACAGACTCGTAGGAAAACGCATATGTATTAAATAAAGCTTGACCTCATTAGATCTTGGCTAATTGTGGCTTTCTAAGAACCAATTTTAGCAAAATGTGTCTCTTTTGATTAATTGTGTTAGCTGTTAGAGCTACCAGATGTTGCAATAAAACTTATTTTTATATCATGTGCTATGATACTGTAATTTGATTGGCCCAGAACGATCACGTGTCCGGTCTATAAAAACGCATGGCACACTCCTAGCGTGATATCATGGTATGTTACGAAGTGAGCTGTATCATTGGTACCCACGCAATTGTCACTTACACTATTATAATAGCAGACTATAGTGGGATCAGGGAAATAGCAGACAATCAGCTGTATCATATTGGTACCCACCTACTGAGGGAGGACAATAATAGTAAACTGCAGTAGAAATAGCCAACTGGCAGAGTGATCAGCTGTATCATTATGGTACCCACCTACTGAGTGTGGACAATAATAGTAAACTGCGGTGGAAATAGCCAACTGGCAGAGTGATCAGCTGTATCATTATGGTACCTACTGAGTGTGGACAATAATAGTAAACTGCAGTGGAAATAGCCAACTGGCAAAGTGATCAGCTGTATCATTATGGTACCCACCTACTGAGTGTGGACAATAATAGTAAACTGCAGTGGAAATAGCCCACTGGCAGAGTGATCAGCTGTATCATATTGGTACCACCTACTGAGTGTGAACAATAATAGTAAACTGCAGTGGAAATAGCTACAGTAACTGGCAGATGATCAGCTGTATCATATTGGTAACCACCTACTGAGTGTGGACAATAATGGTAAACTGCAGTGGAAATAGCTACAGTAACTGGCAGATGATCAGCTGTATCATATTGGTACCCACCTACTGAGTGTGGACAATTATAGTAAACTGCAGTGGAAATAGCCAACTGGCAGATGATCACTGAGCTTTTTTGAATGCATGATTTTTTCGCCAAATTTATTTGTTTCTTCTAGACTAGAGTAAAGTTAGAAAAATTAAATTTGTTGGACTTACTGGCACGATTTAACAAAACAATTGTTGACTGCTGTGATGTGGGATATGATGTTATGATCATAGGACATTATGTTAGAAATCCCACAATATAGGTTTTCATTTGGTATTTAATAGAACTCAATAAGCCCCTCCCGTTCTGGGGATATGAGATGTTTACATATTAGTTACTTCCTTGGAGTTCAAAGTACACAACTGAGAAAACAGGATTTGAAATAGCTGGCTACGTTGGAGAACAACATAATGTGGATTGGGCCATGCCATAGACCGGACACGTGATCGTCCTGGACTAATACAAATACAGTATCCAAGACAAAGGATTTTGTATGTTATGTACACCGTTCTCTATGAAATACGTTGCCCAAAACAAATTCCTTCTGAACTAAATTGTAAGTCGGTTCATCTAGTCAAATGACGGGGGATTTGCAATGACAGAACAATAGCCCTTTTTCCCTCTCGTTGTACAAGTTGTGCCATTTGTTGTGATTCAGTTTTTACAATATCTTCTGTACAGACATTAATGAGTGCACTCTCGGACAAGACGACTGCCAGCAAGAGTGCTCCAACACGGAGGGATCATTTGATTGCACCTGTAGTGCTGGTTTTACCCTTTCAAATGGACATTGCGAAGGTGAAAACATTCAGTTTCTCACTTTGTTTAAATATTTGTTTATTTATTAACCACTCCCAACAGCGGAGGAACCGCCAATTACAGGAATACGAAACAAGTATATATAAATTTACAAACTGTATTAAATTACATTGTAAAACAACCCAAAGAGTAGGAGTAAACGAGGGACGAGGATGAAGAGGGTCAGGGTCCTGGTTTGGGGGTTGAAGGTGGAGGGGAGGGTTTAGGGTCAGGAGGTAGGAGGGTTTACATGGTGGGGAGGGGTGGGGTCGGCAGAGAAATAACATGTCCCTCCCCCAAAAAATATATTTGAAAGGGGGGGGGGGGGGGAGGGGACGGGGTGCCAAAGTGATACCCTTCCAATAATTTATCCCAGTACGTATAGATTTGAGTGCAGTCCACCAAATTTTTAAAGTGTTTTTTTACCAAATGGATTTTATAATTGTAAGCTATCGCTTGTTTGTCATATTTACCACAAAACTTGCACAATTTGTATGAATGTGCCAATGCTATTACAAAATGTTTATATTCATATACATCTTTATAAAGTGCACTCTATGGTCAGATGATGCCCACCTTCCATCCAAATGAATTTTGTAGGACGCAACTGTTGCCACATCCAAGCCGTGAAATGGTGCTTAAGCATCAGCATGATTTTTGTGGCTACAGTAAGAACAACTTCAATACTATAAACGGTTGAGCAACACTATAAAATTGGGCCCTGTATTTCCAGTGGGCGAATTATTGTTTCGTTTTCGTTAAAATTGTTTTCATTTTATTTTTAAATCTCCATTTTTTTAAGAATTTTAACTTTAGCTAAGTGAACATAAAAAAACCTCTGTCATAGTCTTAAAGTGAACAGCTTTATATTATCTTTACCTTCAAACTCTTTTGTTCCTGTAATGACCAAAACTGCCACAGCACTTTCTGGTATTTATAGATTCATATTAAAGTAGAGACTGTGTCAGCTTCTTTGCCAATCGCAATGCCTGATTTGTGTTTTTATTTTCTCTCCCGCAGCTGATGTGACGTGTGTGAATATGAATTGCATCAACGGTGACTGCTACAATGACGGCAATGCGGATACGTGTCTGTGCCACTCAGGATACACAATTAGTTCTAATCTCTCAGTCTGTGAAGGTTAGAGTTGTAATGAGTCACTGATTTTGTTGTCAAGTTAAAGGTAGGATACACCATTTGCAGATATTCAAAAATGTTACTACCAAATTATTAGGAAATATCTTACTTTTTTAAAGTAAATAATGATTGTAGGCATCCAGTAAAATTATTGCGCTAGATATCCTGTAATTGTTCCGAATAATGCCAGATTGCACGATTGCCAGACGGCGATCACTAAAAAATAACCACTGCCCGACACCAGTTGAAAACGAATGCCACTTGTCTTGCTTTTCTCAGCATTTATTATTGTAAAACTTTGAACATGTCAATTAAACGATATTTACTATAAAATACAATCCCCCCCCCGAATCCACCGATTCCTGATTATTCAAGCAATTACCAAAGGTGTATCCTACCTTTAGATCATTTTAATAAAGAAGTGACTTAAGCCCTGTGGATTCATTCAGTCAATGATGAGTCAAGTTGAGTAGAGTGTTGACTCGGGTCGAGTGTTGACTCGAGTCGACTCAAGCATAACATTTACATTAAGTCAATTCTTTTTACAAATATTTGAACAATATATAATAAATAAACACAAGAAAGTTATTAGTTTGCATTTTTCATACAAAATCGCCCTGCCAATGATCAACCATCAAATTTGTTTAAAGGTCTGTAAAGTATTTTGTGTGGAGTAGACTAGTTGTCTGTTGTGCATTCGTTTAGTTTTTTTGTTCGGTTCAACAAAAGAGTTTTAGCTCTGTTACTGCTGTTTAATCCTGAGAAAACTTATTTCAAGGTCTTGATTTCAATTCAAAAGTGGCGGAATTGTGCCTAAAATCAGCATTTAGGACATTTGTTTGTTGAGCCGATTGCAGCTACACCATGTATCGCTCTAGACCGACAAATAATGGCAACTGTGCACGTATGCCCCTAACGTCAACGCTTGTGTCGCGTCATTGTTGGCATGCACCATTCACGTCTTACAAACAAATTACTAACAGAAATCTCAAAATATATACTTCAAAAAAATATGTCAGAGACGCACTTTTGGTGTTTTTTTACAGCATGCCAGAGGTATTTTCACAGGGCATTTTAATAGTGCCATTAGTTTCTCTAAAAGTAAAGCTTTTTAACAATAATTTGATTGGTTACTTTTTTAGATAGCTAGCTGTGAAGCTGTAAATTGAAGAGACCCTTCTTGTAGCTTCATCTATTCTAACTGCATTTCAGATATTGATGAGTGTAACAGCGATAGCAGCCCTGACATGTGTGGCCCTAATTCGGAGTGTAATAACCTAGACGGCAGTTATGAGTGCACATGTTCATCTGGCTACACTCTCAATAATGATGAACGGACCTGTTCAGGTATGTCAGTCTAACAGTGAAACTGGGCACCGATATTATAAAGGTGTAAAGCAGAAGCGCCACACAGCAAAATTACCATGAAACAGTGTGAAACTGCAATAGGTGTATTTTTGGTACTGTTAAAATGAAAGTAGAGCTTGTCTCTGAATGTTTTTATAGATTTAAAAAGCACTGTATGTCCAAAAGTTATACAAATCTGGGCCTATCAGGCTGGTATTCTTCTTCGGTTTTTGTGGCATTTCTGTGGCATTCCACGCCAGTCTATTGCAGGTTTACTCCACGGCCGTCTCAAGGCAAAACAATTCAACTCTAATGTGATTTGCACACAACTTACATTGTTTTGCTTTGAGACGGCCGTCCAGCTAACGCTGGTACCTATTTGCACTCCTGTGTGGAGAGAGGCAAGTGGGGGTGAAGTGGCTTGCTCAAGGACTCGAGCACATGGCCAGAAGCTGAATTCAAACTCCTGACTCTCTGGTCATGAGTCACAATCCCCAACCCCTAGGCCACACTTCCCAACAAGGGCTGTACTCTACTTGGCAAACCATTGTGTCGTTAGGGGAGAGCTCAAATTCTAACATGCGGTATTACAATGCTGTACCACGCGGTACTGAGCGGTACTGTGTGACAACGTACCTCACTGTATGGCAACGTACCTCACTGTATGGCATTGTGATTCGGCGTAGTGATTCGGCGTAGTGCTACGGCGTTATAGTGCTACGGCGTTATAGTGCTACGGCGTTATAGTGCTACGGCGTTGTAGTGCTACGGCGTTGTAGTGCTACGGCGTTGTAGTGCTATACGGCGTTGTAGTGCTATACGGCGTTGTAGTGCTATACGGCGTTGTAGTGCTATACGGCGTTGTAGTGCTATACGGCGTTGTAGTGCTATACGGCGTTGTAGTGCTATACGGCGTTGTAGTGCTATACGGCGTTGTAGTGCTATACGGCGTTGTAGTGCTATACGGCGTTGTAGTGCTATACGGCGTTGTAGTGCTGCGGCGCTGTAGTGCTGCGGCGCTGTAGTGCTGCGGCGCTGTAGTGCTGCGGCGCTGTAGTGCTGCCGCGCTGTAGTGCTGCCGCGCTGTAGTGCTGCCGCGCTGTAGTGCTGCCGCGCTGTAGTGCTGCCGCGCTGTAGTGCTGCCGCGCTGTAGTGCTGCCGCGCTGTAGTGCTGCCGCGCTGTAGTGCTGCCGCGCTGTAGTGCTGCCGCGCTGTAGTGCTGCCGCGCTGTAGTGCTGCCGCGCTGTAGTGCTGCCACGCTGTAGTGCTGCCGCGCTGTAGTGCTGCCGTGCTGCCGCGCTGCAGTGCTGCCGCGCTGTAGTGCTGCCGCGCTGTAGTGCTGCCGCGCTGTAGTGCTGCCGCGCTGTAGTGCTGCCGCGCTGTAGTGCTGCCGCGCTGTAGTGCTGCCGCGCTGTAGTGCTGCCGCGCTGTAGTGCTGCCGCGCTGTAGTGCTGCCGCGCTGTAGTGCTGCCGCGCTGTAGTGCTGCCGCGCTGTAGTGCTGCCGCGCTGTAGTGCTGCCGCGCTGTAGTGCTGCCGCGCTGTAGTGCTTTCTTCCCTTATTTCATGATGTTTAGATGTGGACGAGTGCCAAGATGACACTACCTGTGATGCTGTGAGCCAGATGTGCGTCAATGAAGAGCCTTACTTCACTTGTAATTGCAAGCTTGGATTCGAAAGTGAAAGCCGCAACAGCTCCTGCTCAGGTTAGCAGCCTTTCCTGTCAGGCCTGTATACCTCAGGCCCTTTGGAAACTTTACAAAGTTGACAGAAACACACTTTTCCAAACCCCCCCCCCCCCCCTCCTTTTTCGAAACATTGCAAATTTCAGTACCTGCATCCCGGAAGGCTGTGCCCCCCCCCCCCCCCCCTCCTTTTTCGAAACATTGCAAATTTCAGTACCTGCATCCCGGAAGGCTGTAAATAAGATGTCAGAGTGGGTTCCTTGATTTCTTTGTTCCAAATGGCTATTGGAATATAAAAAAAAGCAAAACTTGATTTAAAGAATGAATGCGCACACCCATTCAAAAATGTATATTCCTGAAGAGATATGGCATTGTTCTTTTCTTTTGTTCTACAACAGAACCAACTGTTTCAAAGCCTGTTTTTCTAGGTTGTGTATTTTGAACTCCAGGGAGGAAATCAATATGCTAACATAGCTTTAATATACAGGATGTCTCTAAAAAAAAGTATACCTATTTTTAAATTCATATTATTGCAAAACTACTGAATATTTCGGGATAATACAAATGTCTGTAGAAAGGGTAGAATATCCTCTATCATATGGTTCATTATGTCATAGCCATGGTACAAACGAGACAGTTATAAAAGGTACAGAAATCAGCACTGTGACAAGTTGGGATGATAAGAGACATGGGACGAAGATGCCAGCTATGCACGTTAAATTTGTCGGGTAACATTTTTACCTGACAAATGTACAAATATTTTACTCCGATAACTGGAGGAATTACTAGTTTTAGTAATGTCACATTGCCGGCTACCGGACCTAATGATTTATCCGAAATAGTCAGAATCTTTTGGCCTGGGAACCAAACTAGTTTTTACCTCTTTTTCCACTTTTTGTACTTGGCGTCTTCATGAATTTGGCTCCTGTTGCTCTTAGAAATCGACAGATCCGGATCCGAAACCACTCCTTAACTTTAACTCCCTATTTTAATTTACTAGGAACCATACACTTCCTGGCAAATCCCAACACCATATGGCAAACTGTGCACTCAAACTGTTGGACAAACTGTTTGAGGTTTGCCTAACCCAGTGTAAAAGACGGTCAGTTTAGCGGTACAGTACCCATATAACATATTCCAACAAAACCTGGTGTCAGACTTTGACTGGATTAGGATTGTTAGGGTTAATGGTTACATAATTTAGTGACACTTAACGTAAAAACCGAAACATTGATAACTTGGAAAAATCACTTCAGTTAATTTTTGTATTCAGTCCAAAAAATACAATTCAGGTTTGTTTGTTTATGTTTACAGACATCAACGAATGTTTAAACGACACTCTGAATGATTGCCATGTTGACGCTGACTGCCTGAACAATAATGGATCCTTTACCTGCCAGTGCAAAGACGGATTTACCGGCACAGGACAGGAATGCTTCGGTAACGCATCTTGTGAATTAGTTTGTAATAATTGTTGTCTCGCCTAAACAAGTTTTGGCAGCACTGACCTGTACCAGTCCTAAAATCGAGCTGTATAACCTTAAGTGGGTTTTAGGTTAACTTGTGGAGAAAAGTTTCTTTGTTTTTATGAAACTTGAATGCAGTGATTCTAGGGTGAAAAGACACTGTTCCTCATCGGATTGCTGTGGTCATTAGAGGTCATTGTTCGTGCTTAAACTCTTTCGTTTGTTATAGAATTTTATGGATTTTCATGTAACTTGGATGGAATGATCCTTGGGTGAGGGTTCATCACAACTCTTTTGAAATAAGAGGTCAAAGGTCATCTAGGAAGCATTTGCATGAGGTCATTGATTACAAATGCAAATAGGAGAAGACAGCTCAATGCAGCGGCAATTTCAGCTGCATTTTATTAATGGAATAGTTTTGTTTTTTTAACTAAAGCTAATCTTTACCAAACTCTTTGCTGGCTTTAATGGAGCAAGCGTTTGAAGTGTTGTCACATATCAAGCTAACAAATGTATTTCACCTTTAATTTCTCACTGAAAGCATTTTGTGCATGGAATTTTGTTGATATCGGCTTGAGAGGTTTTGATGTAAAAAAAAAAACCACAAAAATAAGCCCACCTATATAATGTACAATTTTTTATTTTGTTTTAACTAATTGAACCAGAAATTATAAACAAATTTTTGACAAAATGTAATTATTTTAACCCGAATTTAAAAACTATTTGTCAACAATAATGAATAATTGTCACAAGTAATATTACATTTTAAATTTATTTAACCCCCCCCCCCCCCCCCCCCACCCCCACCCCCAGATATTGATGAGTGTTCCTTGATGGCAAGCGACTCCGACTATGCCAACTGCAGTGTCTTTGCATCGTGTACTAACCTGGCGGGCTCATTCCAGTGCAACTGTACTACAGGATACCAGGGAGATGGACACACTTGCCAAAGTATGTGAACATTTTATGGTTCCCACAGGACATGGAAAGTCAAGGAAGAAAAGATGTCCTGGAAAATCATAAAAAACTTATGGAAAATAGGGGAGGGGATAAAGTCATGAAAAAGTCAGGGAAATCAAGATTATGCAAGGATTATTAAAGTATTTTTGTCATTAAAGTGGTCGGTTGTAAGGGGAGGGGGATGCCATTATTAATTAAAACTTATTTTCAAAAGCTAACAAATGGAATAGCCCAACATCAGCGGTTTATTAGTATAGTATAATAATTGCAAACAACTTTACTCTACAAAATGGTGTTAAATGTCATGGAAATTATTATATTTTAGTCCTGGAAAGTCATGGAATTTGGTTTTCATATTTCTCTGGGCACCCTAAAATTTACATGCAACACCAGCATTCTAGTAGGCCACGGCCCTTAAAGGTAGTATAAACCATTTGCATTTGCTGTAATTTTCGGAAATGGATGGGTTGGTGGATAGTATATTGTGACGCTGACCTGTTTAAAGTTCACAGAAGCTGTAAAAAAAAACAAGAAAAAAGTGCTGTTCTTGCAGTCTGGTTTCTTGACTTCCCTGAAATGGGGGTAGGCACTTTTTAAGTCTTGATATGTGCCCATGATGCAGATTTATTGTTGCCACTGTGAAATCGCACGTGTCTAATGCATTTTTCTTTCACAAGATATCGACGAGTGCGAGACTTCCGACTGCGCTACTAACAGTACCTGCACGGACAACGAGGGCAGTTACCTCTGCACCTGCGAGGCTGGTTTCCGTGGTGA
The DNA here is from genome assembly GCA_037893245.1 of Crossaster papposus. Lineage (NCBI taxonomy): Eukaryota > Metazoa > Echinodermata > Asteroidea > Velatida > Solasteridae > Crossaster > Crossaster papposus. Next base: position 38,546 of record JBAIAA010000099.1, read on the forward strand.
CGGCTTCACCCAGTGTGTCAACATTGACGAGTGTCAGGATAACCCTGATAGGTGTCACTCCATGGCAATGTGCACGGACACCGAGGGCAGCTACAGCTGTGACTGTATTCAGGGTTACCAGGGAAACGGCACATATTGTGAAGGTAAAACGATTCATTAAGTTTTTACTTTTTTTCTCGCATTATGTGACCTGTCTCGCGCCCGCATTACTTCTGATTTTCAGAAGCAATTGACGCCCTCGCTGTGTGGTAGACCAAATGATGTTCTTTTTACTGCATGTGATAAACTAATACCTGAGACACATTTCGAGGAGTTCGTCCATGTGTATTTGTGTTTCTGGATGTTGCTGCACATGACCTTTACATAATAGGCGTAATGAGTTTCAATAATGGAATTGTGAACAACCAAGACCGTTTTTCAAAACTGCTTTTGCTAATCAGTTTGTATTACCTTCCACATCCAACGATAGAAATTTGACAGTGTTGAGATGTTGAGAATTCATCTTTGGTTGTCTGTAGATGTGAATGAGTGCATGACTGATGGCCATGATTGTGCAGCCTACATTTCCGAGTGTACAAACAATGTCGGTAGCTACATGTGTGCCTGCATAAGTGGCTATGTCTCTGCAGAAGGCTCTTCAGCTGGCAGACAGTGCGATGGTAAACACTGTTTTCTTGTTTAAAGGTCGTATATACACCATTCGCAGACATCAAATTTGTTCACTAACGAATTATTAAGATATATTTTACTTGTTTGAAATTAAATAATGATTCTAGGCATCCAGCAAAATGATTGCACTAGGTATTCTGTCATTGTTCTAGAAATTTGATTTTTTAATTTTTTTTTTAATAAAGTTGTCAGATGGCAATCGCGTAAAATAACATAAATATAAAAAAAAAAAATGCAAAACGATTGAAAACGTACGCTGTTTTTCTTCCCTTTTTTTTGGCATCCTGATTGTAAAACTTCAGTCATGTCAGTTAAACGATATTTACTATAAAATACAACCCCCAAATCCCACCCATTTCTGATAATTCAAGCACTACCAATGGTGTATACGACCTTTAAAGGGAGGATACACCATTAGTAATTGCTTGAATCATCATAAATGGGTGAATTTGGAGGGTTGTATTTTATAGTAATTATTGTTTTACTGGCCTGTCCGAAGTTTTACAATCATGGATGCTGAGAAAAGCAAGGAAAAAACGGCTTTCTTTTTTAACCGATGTCGGGCAGTGGTTCTTATGTTGTTCTCTTTTTTTTTTGCAATCACCGTCCAGCGATCGTGATTTCTTTTTATAAAATTCAAAATTCAAATACAGGATATCTAGCGCAATAATCTTGCTGGATGACTACAATCATTATTTACTTTCAAATAAGTCCTATATTATTTTATGATTTAATAGTAAAACTGTTCGATATCTGCGAAAGGTGTATCCTACCTTTTATAACCCTGAAGTACACCATCAGTTGTTATCATATTTGTTGTTTGAAGCAGTATAAGTGCTAAAAAACCTAACCCCCTTACGCCGGTATTAATTACTCAATTAACGGATTATATGCCTCACAGCACAGCTGCCCTTTGTCCAGTAGATGCACTGCACAATGGACCTGGTAGCTAACGTGGCAAAGTCAAAGCTGAACTATTTGGCAATTTAAACAAAAATTATACCCTCACTGGAACTCAACAGAAAACAGAAATATTTCACTTGTTTTGATGAACTCGCATTATATTCAGTGTTTCCTCTTTACTAGAAAGTGTGCATGCATTATAAGTTTTGGTCGACACAATTGAACCTTATATGATTGTCATTCTAGTTTTCATGTTTGTTTTGTATTTTACGTGTTGCTGTTTATAACGTTTGTGAAAGAGGCTGGCCACTGTATTTTTTCATCAAGTAAAAAAAAAAGTTTTGAGAAGCGATATTGTTTCATTCTTAATACCTGCAAACCCTCATTTCGACCTCTGCTCAGTAAAGGGTCGTGCATTTACGGGTAATTTGAGAACCGGGTACCCAATTACAAAAACACAGGTACCCGTTTAATAAAACCAACCACAAAATTTGAATTTCAGAAGTTCCTTCTCAGCTTGTTCATAAAGGTCCACAATTAAATAAACAGCATGCCGGTGTAAACTGCAAATTCGCGAGCTTCATTAATTTCAAATATGGATTTTGTTTCTCCTGTGTAGCCTGGTTTCATTTTGAAATTGCCCAACAAATGACACTAAAAACCTTTCTCTTTAGTTTGTAAAGGTGGCTACACTGGCAGGTACTCGGTTCCATAATCTGGAACTGGTTCCTGACATAAAGATAAGGTACTCGAGTAGCTGTTTACAATGCACAGCCTTTGCCCAGTTATGTCTGATTGTGCCAGAACGCCTGACATATCTGTGATTGTGTGGATCTTGGTTCTTTTCAGATGTTGACGAGTGCTCTCTGAATAGTGACACCTGTGACACAGCATTGTCTCAATGTAACAACACTGCTGGTAGCTACGTGTGCGATTGCCTAGATGGGTACTCAAAGAATGGCAGGGGCCAGTGTGAAGGTAACAAATGAAGTGCGGATCCGGGTCAAACCCCTCAAACCCCCCCTCCCCCTCATTTTGCACATTATACATCTATATATGGTGAGCATTATGAATGGGAGACTCAGTATCAATGTGCTACATTACCTCTATCTTCACCTGTTCACAACATTCAGACATGAACAAATCTGATAGGCCTGAACAACCCTGCAAACATTTCAGGATCTGCCCCTGGAAGTGTGATGTACTGCCCGCTGATCAGTTTTCACTTGCAGGTGTGTTCAGACAAATAACACTGCAAAAACAACCAACTGTCGTTGCAAATGTTAATTTTCAGTATACGGACAGAATGTCTGGTCAAGTGCGAAATTTTATAAGATGTTCATTCTTCCACTTAAACTGACAATGTTATTATATTATCTGGTATCAATTGAGGTGACGTCATGACGACGTCATCGGGTGTCATGTGACGTGCAACTTTTAGATCCTTTTTCTATGAAAGTACAAGTTCGATTGGGATCAAATGTGTGTCATTATCAAAAACTATCTTTTTTAAAGCGCATATAAGGGTAAGTGCTATCATTATGAAACTTGGTGGGTAGGTAGATACTGTCATTTGTATGCAACATCCTAAGTAACGTCAGCATGACGTCATCAATAGATTTTTTTAATGAATTTATGAATTTATAGTTATACAATTTATTTCATAGGATTTATAAACGTTTTCAATACACTTTGGCACTTTCATAAATCCGATTGATTTATAACTTGGTACACACCCAGACCACCACCCCCCATAGATGGTCCAAACAAAAATCATCAAGATGACATCATCGCTGGTCATGTGACATCATATTAAAGGTGGAGTTTTTAAAGTTTTATATCTAGTTTGTCATTGACGTCACATGCGTTATCAGCGACATATGAAGAAATGTTGTCATATCATCATCTCATATCGGAAGTTATTTCAAACAGCTGAAACAGCTAGTGTTTGTCTACCAACACATTTCTAGTTTTTAGTTTTTTTCTTTTTAAGATTTTTTTCCATAGAGTTTGTACACCTTTCTTTTTTGGCCACAACACTTTGATACTTTAGTAAATCCGATTGACTTTAGACTTGGCATATACTTACACCACCACCCACAGATGGTCCTGGAAGAAATTTGTCACGATTACGTCATTCATGGTCTCGTGACATGACGTAAAAGGTGCAATTTTTCCCATAGGATTTGTACACGTTTTCTTCAACCAATACACTGGCACATACTTAGACCACCACCCACCGATAATCCCAGGAGAAATTTGACACGGTGACGTCATCGGGTGTCATGTGACGTCACATTAAAGGTGCAGTTTTAAAGACCCTTTATCTCTGGAAGAACAAGTGTGATTAGGGTCAAAATTGGTATGCAAGTATTCCGGGATGTCAGAATAAAGGTGTATTAAAGGTGAGTATTTCTGAATAGGATTTGCACAGAATTTGCGCAGGTTTGTTTCAGCCAATACATTTGGTAATCTTGTTTGATTTCAGACTTGGCACACATTTAGGAAACCACCACAGATGGTTCGGCCAAGAAGAAATTTGTCGCTATGACATCATCGGTTGTTATGTGACGCCACATTATAGGCTCAGTTTTTTCCGCATAGGATTAGGCCACCACCCACAGATGGTCCAAGAAGAAATTTGTCGCAATGACGTCATCGGTGTCATGTGACGTCACGTTAAAGGTGCAGTTTTTCCCAATAGGATTGGTACAGGTTTTCTTCAACCATTACACTTTGGCAATTTGGTAGATCCGATCAATTTCAGACTTGGCCCACACTTAGGCCACCACCAACAGATGGTCAAAGAAGAAATTTGTCCCGATGACGTCATCGGTTGTTATGTGTCGTCACATTATAGGTTCAGTTTTTAAGACCCTTTGGAAGTACAAGTCCGATTGGGATCTAACTTGGTATGCAAGTATTTCAGGATGTTGTATAGACGAAAATTAATGTGCTGCCATAATGACGTCATCGGGTATCACGTGACGTAGCATTAAAGGTGCAGTTGTAGTTTGGGGTGGGGTCAAACTAGGTATGCAGGTATTGCGAGATGTGTTGTGGGTACAAATTATTGTATATTGAAAGTCATTTTAGACAGCCGTAATAGCTAAGGTTCGTTTGTCTACAAACACATTTCTAGTTGTTTGTACAAATTTATAGTAGAAAGCAAAGTTGTATTTGAGTCCCTGCAAGTCGATCAAATATTCTATTCTATTCTATTCTATTCTATCACAGGTCCATCACAAGTTCTTCAGTCTCAAGTCAATTATTGGCACTAGCTATTCAAATGAACTGTTAACAAAATCATTCCATTGTTAATTGTTTATTAACCTTAAACCCTCCAGGGTATTTTGGCTAGAAACCCTGCCAGATGCATCAGATTGCATACTTTGTCACATTGACCTGTGTGTAGAGTGCAGCAAGGTCGAGCAGTCACCACAGATGCACTGTGCTGGGTCTGGCAGAGTTAGGGTTAATTTTGTTATTTCCACAGCTTCACACATTTTAATTATAGTAATTATACAAAAAGGTAGTTGATATACAAGTACTAAAACATTGTTCAACGAGTTACATGCAACTGGCTTTATAAAAGGAATTGCAACTGGACTTGTGTCTGGACTTTTTACTAGACGCGGCTGGACTCGCGCAAGTAGACTCTCGCGAAAGGACTGTTGCGAAAGGACTCTTGCGAGAGTCCATTTGCAAAATGACTCACGAAAGAACCAACAAAACAAAAACTAAATTTTAAGGACTCAAGAAGGTTCTTGGTGGCCAAAATGCCAAAAAAAGTTTGGGGTTGAAGACATATTTGTTGGCATCTTTTCAGATGTAAATGAATGCGAAAGTACTCCGTGTGTGGTAGAAAAGACTGAGTGCACCAATCTACCAGGGACACATGAGTGCAACTGCGTGGCAGGATTTTATCAGCAAGACTCCACATGTCAGGGTAATAATTGCTGTTTTAAATTCTTTGGAAATGTTACTCCTCGGCCGTCAACAGATGATTACCACAGCAGCTATATTAACCAGTTCACGTGGGATGCCGTGTAAACACGAAGAAAAAAATCTGGAATTTAAAATGGATGACGGATAAACGCGCCACGAGGAAGACCGGAAATGTCTGTCTGAAATATCAGGGCGTGCTACCCACAGATGACGACGTGAACCTGCCTGGCATCGATGGTCATGAAATATAATTCTGCGCCTGGGTCCAGTCAATGTCCAAATAATCCCGGCGCGAACTGGTTAAATTACTAGAGCACTGATTCGATGTACAAAGTGATGCATGCTGGGCGATTGTATTGCATGCTCTGCGATTGTATTCGGTGCACTGTGATAAACATTGTGTGACATCATCAGTATGTAGGCCTATTACGATAAAATTAACATCAAAATGTTGTAAAATGGGGAAAACGTTTTTGTGAGCATGGTTTTGGGCTAATACTGACTAAAATGCTCCAAACCTTATTTAAACAAAAATATTTAAAAAGGAAATGCGTCTCTGTGACGCATCTTTGGAAATGACGTTCTTTTTAATATTTTATTCAAAATGACAGCATGCTAGCAGGAATAATTTTACAGGGAGTTTTATCATAAATATCTTTACAACAAGTAAGCTTAAAATGTAAGGGCTTACGCATGTCATTCTAGATGGCCTCTTTTTCTGTCAACCTTTTTGGACAGCTGCAAAAGGTATACTTCAGCTTTAACTTTGTAACTTTGTTTTTTCAGAGGCTTTTTACAAAAATGCATCTGCCACGTTTGAAATCATCAGTGGCGTGGAAGTTGGCAGTGATGCATTCAACCTAGAAACAGACTCCGTCACATATCGCCAAGAATTGAAGATTTCGGTAAGTAGATTTTTCACCAACAACCAGAGTTAGTTCTTTATGTTTATTCCGCCATATTTTCTATATTTAATCTGCCGCAATTTTGGAGACCGTCAACATACAGGACAAGGGAGCTCATTTGGTGGAGCGTAGTTTTCTTTGTTCACTTTGAACAATTTTTTCAAATTTACCCAGTCAGTTTCCCCTAGCCAGTCATTTGACGGATTCCAATTTAAAAAGTCGTATCCTAATTGAGTGATCCTCGCAATGTCGCTTCACAAGTTGTATCATAAAACTTTGGCATGATCCCTGGCCATACGGCATAACTGGTTTATGAATTCTGACTAGCGGCCCCCAAAAAGACACTAACAATTTGGCAGATACAAATGTAGGCAACATATGGTGGATCTAAACTCAGTTGAGTTCCAGAGGTTGCAGGTTGAATCCCACTCCTGCCAGTTTTCTTTGTTTAGTGTTTTTTTGTTTTTATTTTGTTTATATCAGGAGCGGTTCTACTGGTATTTTGGCAACCCTTAAAAACCTTTACAGTGGATGCTTACAGTTTAGAGATCTGTACTCAATTCTGTTTCACAAAGAATCGGCAATGTCTGTACACCCCTTTAATTTTCGAAGCAATAGAAGCAAAAGAGAACTTGTTTATGCAACGGAAAGTTTGATATAACCGTTTTCAGTGACCGTTAAAAATCAGTGCTTTATTCCTATGATATGTGCAGTCACACATAATTGGGCAAGCAGTGGCCTTTGTAAACTGTTGACTGAAACATTTCAATCTTGTTTAAATGGTATGTGGTTTTATTTTCTCTGCCTAACATATTACCTTCTGCAATTATCTCAAAAGTAACCAACCAAAATACTGTTGAAAAGCTTACTTGTTGTAAAAGTATATATTATATTTAAACTCCCTGTGAAATTATCCTTTTTGGCATGCTGTGATTTTGAAGAAAATAACAAGAGATATGTGCCAAAGATGTGTCACAGAGACACACTTTTTTTAATTTCCGCAAATAATGCGTTAAAACGATGCACACGCGCGTGGGCGCAGTTATTGATCAGTTTCATGCGTGTCATGTGAGTACATGTAGCTGCAATCGTCTGGATTAGAATGTGCCCTCAATGCAGATTGTGGTTACAATTCAGATTGTGACTTGGAAATTGTAAATTGAAATTGAAATCTTAGAAGATTGTTTTCTCGAAATATGCATCATCCACAGAGCTAAAACTTCACGAGGTTAATTGTCAAGCATCATTCTTTATATTTTAAGCACTTTTACTGCTTCAAACAATAAAAATGCACAACGAACAAATGGTCTATTGTCCCTTTTTATTAAAAACAAGAATTACTATAAAGATTTGAAGGTTTGCATCGTCATTGCAGTCTCTTGATGACAACCAGAGTATGCTCTCCAAAACATCCCCCCCCCCTCCCCTCCTCCCCGCGGATCGGAACCCCGCTAAAGAGATTACTCACTTGGTCCTACCACAAATCTTAATCTTACTGGGGATTCCCATCTAGAATTGCTGGTTATCTTTATGACCTATCTTAAAACTTGTGCTCAGATGGAGAAAGCCTTCAATGCTTCTGCACTGAGCAGCTCCTTCAGGAATGTCGTCGTCAAGGACTTGGTGCGCAACTCGGACTCGACAGCTTTGCTGAAGTTGGTCGTCAACTTTGAAAGTGTGTCCAATCACTCGGATCTAGACATCATCATGGCATTGCTCGACCAACTGACAGGTAGCAGTGGCGGCCAGCTGGCTCCCAACCATCAGCTGATCAGGCGCACGTTCATCATCGGCGATCCTAGTAAGTCTTTGCACTCGGACAAGATTTATTTATACAGGAAGTACAACGTGGTTCTAGCCTAGTGGTCTGGAGCATTGAATTCTGCAGGTTGGGGGTTCGAACCCAGCTTTGGGCGATGGCACTTTCACACTTAATATGGGTAGAGACATTGTTAGTGCCTTGCTGTGGACTAGTAATACCCATCCCAACCCTATTCATACTATGAAGAGACACAATTATCTTATTTCAGTGGGGGTGCTAGTTCTTCCACACTTTCTTTTGTAGCCCACACCTTGAGTGGCCTTTGGCCTGGCGATGGGCGATTTGCATTAACAAATTTTTCAGTAACACTTCAAAATCGCCCCGTAGGTAAAAGCAATAAAAAAAAAAGGATTATTAAAACATGAGATGAGATTAAAAAAAGAAAAGAAAACTTTAACTAGAAATAAATAATAAAAAATCTTGTAAAACAATATAAACTAAGAATAAAAAACCTGACAATAAATTTAAAATAATTTTAAAAAAAATTGAAGTAATTTTTTTAATATCTAAAGGTAATAATGGATTAAAATCATTGTAAAAAAAAAAAGAAACAGCCAGTTTTTAAAAATGCTGATGCTTGTAAAATTCTTAAGGAAAACAGTTTCGGTAAAATATTCCCGTGTCGAAAGTCCACTGTGTGCAGATAGTGGCCATATTTCATTTTACCGTCGTCTCGGTAAAACCCTTTAAAAAAAGTTCATTGTGGGCACGGCTTAAGATAACTCTGGCAACATACACATGTAGTTTTGTTAGACTGATTCTTCTGTGTTGTAAATCCCCAGACGCTCACGGCACAGCCAATACATGGTTAAATGCTACTATTTTGTGTATATTCGGCGATTACACACAAGGTCAGCGATCTTGTGAAATTGTATTTGAAACATCAAATATAAACTAATCTCTATTGTCAAAAGCGAGAATAATGACCAGAGAAGACATTAACAGTTTACCAATCCGAATTATTCTGATTTCAGAGTGTGATGCAATACCCTGCATAAACAATGGAGAGTGTATTGAAGACAACTTGGCCACGGGAGGCTACACCTGCAGCTGCCCACCTGGCTACAGTGGACCAAACTGCGAAGTCGGTAGGTGAACCTCTCTTCAAAAGTAGTAGTGGGATTTAAAATCATTTTCTGTTTGAATTCTACTACATGTATTCGGTTTTGATTTTGCAAACCAAATATTAAAAACCAACCTAACAAAAATGTAGACTTTCATTTTTTGTGACGTGGCTAAACTGCAACATCTTTGAATTTGTTTCACGGTCTCTGATTGCAAAGGCTGCTTTCACTTTACTAGTGCTTTCTTTAGCCTGCCCATTTGACTTATCAGAGAGTTGCCATCCAAATATTAAAAACCAACCTAACAAAAATGTAGACTTTCATTTTTTGTGACGTGGCTAAACTGCAACATCTTCGAATTTGTTTCACGGTCTCTGATTGCAAAGGCTGCTTTCACTTTACTAGTGCTTTCTTTAGCCTGCCCATTTGACTTATCAGAGAGTTGCCATCCATTCCTCCCCCCCCCCTCCCCCCCCCCCCCCCCCTCCCCCTACATTACAGCTCTGGTGGGTTTTTTTGTAACGTGGTCACTAAATCCTGCAAACTATATTTTGTTTTGGAGTGCATTTCATGCAGCACCTCATCACTCATCACCTTTTGTTGGCATGGTTGCTAGACTTCAAATCAAGTCATTAGACACTGTCATCTTTTTCCATGCATCGAAATGAATTAGCGCTGAGCAACCATGCCCACGGTGCAACGTATTCGCGACCCCCAGCGATAGGTCTAACGACTTGACCAATATAAAACCAGGCTGTTATTCATTTATGCGCCAAGCTACCTGCATATAAATAACGTTTTCATTATAGAGGGCCAATGGTAGATCATCTGGTATAATAGGACTTATTCAATATACATATTGAGATATCTTTTTCTCGATCAGTGTGTCTTTCTAATCTTGCATATTATTCCCTTTGTTATGCTAAACTAAAGAGTACGATATGTATTGATAGTCTGAATCATTTTATGACTGGTTTTTTTTTCATAAAAAGGACCAATATTATAATGGAAACTGAACTACTAGGATTAATTACGTCACGGTCACGCCCCCTTCAAAGAATGGATGTGTGCCTGTAAATGTGTACCTGTATAAAATCGAACCTGTAAAGTGTCGTGAATCCATAAAATGTGTAATTGTCCCAGTTTGTTTCGGTTTCAGAGCACTCAAATTTCCCAGTTTTGGCAATCCATAATCAACAGATATGAACTATACCATTCGATGAACTAGCTGAACGGTTCATAATGTCTGTCGCACTAGAAGTGACGTATAATGTATAGTTGCCACACCACGAAGTGACGTATCGTGTGCACAAAACCAATGGAAGATCCGTTACTTCGTGGTGCACTCGACGATATTATACACCTACATGTGTATACAGTATGCTTATTGCATATCGTGTTGTTTGTACATAAAAACTATATACATGTATAAGCATGTAACATGAATCTTTGTATGTGACCTGTCGCCACAATATGAAAGTAAAGTCGCACAATGTAATTCGGAGATATGGCAATCTAAAGTAAAAATACAAAGGGGTGGTCAATTTTGAGATTTTGCGTGATTTGGAAAGCATAAGTCTTCCTCTACATATTCCTCTACATGGGCGCGATCAGATGATCGAAAAGCTCTTAAATTACGCAATTTTGCGCAGTGTTTGCATAGTTAGTGTTTGGATTAAAGTCTATTAGTGGTCTAATTAACACGGTAATTAAATAGGCAAAGTAGGTCCCCGTAACTATCTCACATTTTTGAAATGTTGTTGTTTAAACAATAGTTCGTATGTGTGGAAAGTTTCAAAAAGAAATAATGATTTATAGCCGTTCCTATGCTCAACCGAACCTTACTTGTCCTGTTTTGCAATCTTCTGCAAGTTTTGTTTAAGATGTTTATTAAGTAAGTTTTGTAAAACCCATGACTTTCTGAAGCGCCTTAAAATGTATTTATCGCAAAACCTCCAAGTGTTATGTACCATTGGAAAGCTCTTTTTTTTAAGAATTTGAAAATACCAATATCTTGATTTTCAATTTTTCCGACTTTACTCTAATATTGTGGTGACAGGTCACATATTCTCGTTATTCGTAACCAAACAAACTGCATAAATAAATATCCAAAATTCAGGATGCTGCGTAGCACTGAAGAGCATAGAAAATGTGAAAATATAAATATAACAGTGCTCACCGGAAATAAAACCGAGCTTTTGGTGCGAATGCACCTTCTTCAGGGAGAATTATGGCTTGTTGTGATGTCTCGCTGGTAAAACAAACGCGGAGAAGGTGAACTCCGCGTTCATCCTGTCAAGTTGGAGCGCCCAGTTGGAACATCAAACGCTGTTCCAAAGATCGGTACTGCGTGTCCGACGATGCCGTGGAAACAACGCAGATGCTCATGTCCTTGGTGGAGTGTGATGGCGTGCCAATTGGGCGACAGTTAGGCCAGGTTGTTTCAGCCGAATGCTTCGGAGATGCTTCGTAAAACGGTCGGCAAGTCGGCGCTTGGTTTCTCCAATATAAAGCATGCCACAGCGAGTACACGTAATACAGTAAACAAGATTAGTAGTGGTGCATTTGAAATGGCCTCGGGGACCAGTGATAGATGATGTATTGTCAACATGTGCACAAGTTTTGCATCTTGGACGCTTGCAGGAAACAGTTCTGAAGGGGCCGTTGTCGATGGTACAAGTGGTGCTGGGGAGTGTTGACTGCACAATATGGTTGCTGATGGAGCGGTCACGTCTAAAGAAACACAGGGGGTTAGTAGACTGGGTGAAGATGGCGCAGGTTGCTGGATCTTCCTGCAACGTCTTGAAGTTCTTGAGGAGGATATTCTTGGCAGCCATGTTTAGGGGGTGGTAGGTAAGCACAAGAGGGATACGACCTTGGGAGGGGCTTGTTCCATGGCGGCATTGCGGGTGACCGATGAAACTCTGCGAAGCCCACCATCAGTCACAGATGGTGGGTATCCACGTCGTTGGAAAAAAACTTTTATTTCTTTTCCTCGCTGTTTAAACTGGTTATCCTCGCTGCAAATTTGACGGAGGCGGAGGAATTAGCTATAAGGGATGGCATCCTTGCATTTCTTGGGGTGAGACGACTCATAATGCAAGTAGCTGTGGGAATCGGTAGCCTTGTAGTGGACTGAAGTGGAGAGAGAATTGCCATTGATTGACACACTGATGTCGAGGAAGGTGATGGTCTCATTGGAAATCTCAGAGGTGAATTGCACAGCTGGGTGAAGGTTCTCAGCATACTGGATGAGCGTATGGACGTCTTCCATTAACCCAGAAGTGGCACCGATGATGTCATCGATGTACCGTTTGTACAGCGACGGTTGGGGCCCAGGATAATTAGTCATCATCTTCTCCTCGAGAAATCCAATAAAAAAGCACGCGTAACTGGGACCCATACGCGTGCCCATAGCGACGCCAGTGGTCTGCAGGTAGTGCTTCCCGTTGAAGGTGAAGTTGTTAAGGGTGAGCACAAGTTCGGCAAGCCTGATGAGGGTATTGGTAGGGGGGTCACGGTCTGAACGGCGGTCAAGAAAGTGACGTAGGGCTAGTAAACCGTCGGCGTGGGGGATGCAAGTATACAGTGATTTGACGTCCATACTGAACAGGTAGTTAGAGGACCCCGTGAATTCAAAGTCGGCAAAAGTATGGAGAGCGTCGTTGGTGTCATTCACATAGGAGGGCAGTTGGTTGACAATAGGCGACAGCACAGAGTCAATGAACTGTGAAATCAACCCAGTGGGGCAATTGCAAGCTGAAACGATGGGCCGGCCGGGATTATCCTTCTTGTGAATCTTGGAAGCATATAGAAAACGGAGGTTCTGGGATATGAAGTGATGAGTTTAGTAGCATTCCCGGGTAGCTCACCTGCGTCGATAAAGGCCTTGATGGTGTCAGACACGATGCCCTGGTGCATAGGGGTGAGGTCGTGGTCGATCACTTGGTCGTGGTCGGTAACTGTCAGTAAGTTGTCGGTCAGCTTCGGACAGATATAGATCTTTACGCCAAACCACAGTAGCTCCACCTTTGTCCGCTCTCTTAATGACATAGTCCTCTTCTTCCTTGAGTGATCGCAGGGCCTGTCGTTCTGCAGAAGAGATGTTAGACCTGGTGCAACGGGTGTTAAAATTGAGGCGACTAAAGTCAGAGCGACAATTCTCAATGATTAGGTCGAGAGACTTGTTGAGGCCAGTAGGTGGACACCAGTTAGATGATTTTGGAACTAGTCTATCAACGGTACTGACTGTAGGGGTATCATCATGATGAGCAACAGTGGATGGATTAACCTCTTTGTCCGGGAAGTAGGCTTTAAGGCGCAGACGTCTGTAGAACTTTTTAATATCTCGTCGAGTAGAAAACTCATCATTAGACGCGTTGAGAGGGACAAAATTCAAACCACGCTAGAGAACAGATAGTTGGGCGTCAGTCAGGGGTAGATCCGAGTAGAAAACTCATCATTAGACGCGTTGAGAGGGACAAAATTCAAACCACGCTAGAGAACAGATAGTTGGGCGTCAGTCAGGGGTAGATCCGAGGGGATGGTGACAACTGAATGTTCCTTGTTAGAAGCTGGGTGCGGATGATCATGGTCAGGTTGGGTGGAATCTGGGCTCATGGACTGCAATTTTCTGTTCTTGACAGCACTTAACTCTTCGTGCAGTTCAGAGTTGAGGTCGTGAATAATTCCACAAATTAAATGGGCATGTTGGCCGGTAGTAACAGAATACAGGTGAAGATGAGTACTAATAATCTTGTTACCGAGAGTGCGAATTTTAGCATGCATACTGTCTAATGTGCACCTCATTAATTTACGGGATGACGAGGTCAATATGCGATGCACATTGTCACGATAAGAGTCATCTCCAGGGGTGAGGTCGGATGGATGAAAGTTCAACTCAAACCCACCTGGGATCAGCTTACAATGGTTAAATGTCTATATGTTCTTGTTTTTAGCCAATCAGTGTGCTCGGTCAAAATTCGGTAGCATGTGCACAATGAAAATCACAGATGGTTCAAGTCGGTAACTTGGGATCAAGCACAGAACGTTCCCATTATACAACTCGCTACATGTAGTGTCGAATGTAGTGTCAGTTGCGGCAGTTGGCCAACTAACAACCAATTACCGACTTGATTTAAAGTCTACATGATTGCGAGCTGAATAAGAACTTCCGGTGAAATCAAATAATTGTTATTCGGTTTGAAAAAAGAAAGCATAACTGGATTTTGAACCCTTGGATTTCTCCCAACACTGTTAAAAAAAATGTGATTTTTTCCCTTTTTTTTGGGGGGGGGGGGAGGGAGTTTATTTTGGTCTCACGAGGACAGACGATTGCGACAGACGAATGGCTCACACGGGATTGGGAATTTGCCACATCTTTTAGTTTTGTGGTCTTACCTGTTTTTGTTTTTCCTCAGAACCATGTGATGTCTTCCCTTGTATGAATAGCGGTGATTGTGAAGTCAATTCCACATCAGACATTGGCTACATCTGTACATGTGTTGAAGGATTCAGCGGCCCCCAGTGTGAAACGATAGGTAAACAATTATACTATGTGGTCCGAGACCCAGACAAGGGGTTTGGGAAAAAATTTAACAAAAGCAGAGCAGACACGAACCAAATCTTCAAATGGTAACATCTTTATTGCAGAAATGAACACATCTTTTCACGCTGAGATTCCAGACTGTATAATGCTGTGTTTTAATCACGTCATGTTTCTCGTGTTCAGTACTGTGAAGTACTTCCAATTTACGAGTGGGTTAATCTGCAAATTTGTATTCCTGTGGAGACATCTCTTTGTTCTCGTGCACAACATTTTTGAACTGTCAAAAATTCTTTCCAAAATGCTACAATTTCAAGCATGGTTAATTTCCTGGGTTGAAATTTGGACAAAATATACCTTATATTATACCCTATTAACCAAACACGCTAGTTTCTTTTAGTAAAAATCTATTTCGGGGAAACCTTGTGGAGACCTATTCATCTATAGAAACATACCCAGTGGAGACCTTTTTATTCCCATTGTCCCCATTGTGTTCAGGTCTCCAAAGGGTACCGAATTTAGAAACAATACTACTTTTAATTACCAAAACGTAAATGTGTATAAACACCTTCCATCGTGGACCCCTTATTGTTCCTCTTTTGTTTGTACTTTTTTGGAAGGCCTCCCCTATTTTTTGCACACAAATTTTAATTGTGGACCCTATTGTCCTCTGTTGTTCTACCTCCACTATTTGAATGCAGATGGGTGAGACATAATGGCAACATTTCAAAATCACTGAATTGTTAATCTGATATTAGTTTTAGTTAGTGCAACTATCATACTTTATGAAAATAATAAACTTTCTTCCCTTAAGTTGAAATGAAATAAGTCCCGCAAGCCTAATTTATGGTCACCATCATAAAAAATACCTGAACAGGACACCATCCTTAGGATTTTCTTTCAGGATTTAAAATAGTTCATGCTATTCTCCATTTGTAACTTGCTTTTTGAGAAAAGTAATATTAACTCTTTCGCTACCGAAACAATGCTACTTTTAATTACCAAAACGTAAATGTGTATAGACCCCTTATTGTTCCTCTTTTGTTTGTACTTTTTTGGAAGGCCTCCCATATTTTTGGCACACTAATTTTAATTGTGGACCCTATTGTCCTCTGTTGTTCTACCTCCACTATTTGAATGCAGATGGGTCTGTCCATGAAGTTGAGGCAAAAAGTGTGACATAATGGCAACATTTCAAAATCAAAACTTTCTTCCCTTCAGTTGAAATAAAATAAGTGGCGCAAGCCTATTTTATGGTCACCATCATAAAAAATACCTACACTGAACAGGACACCATCCTTAGCATTTTCCTTCAGGATTTAAAATAGTTCATGCTATTCTCCATTTGTAACTTGCTTTTTGACATACTTTCCAAGACAAACAAAAACCAAAACACCAACAATACTATTCTAAATCAGAGAAAAGTAATATTAAGCATTGAAAATTAAGTATTTTAGGTAAATGTAGTCCATATCATGGTGATGTAGTATTAATGTATACAATTCATGAGGAGTATATAAAAAAGTAAAGTCAGAAAAGGTTATTGATCTTTATTTCTTCACTAATGCATAACCTGCTGAAAATGCAAGAGAAGTGAAATCTTTGCCTTTGCTGCTGAAAAATATTCTGAGAAATATGACATTTTTACCTATACTGCATGGACACCGTGTCCTGTAGAATAGGTATGAATTACAGAATATTATCAATTAACTAATATAACGTGTGGTAAGATAATCACAGAATTTTATTTTATGCCTATTGGAATTCAAATGAATAGTAAAAAATGTACATTGATACCAAATAAGTTGTGGGTGGATGGATAACTATATGGACATGTACCTACACTACTGTCCCATTTATTTATTTTAATACAAATCATTTAAATGTGAGTTTTCTCTCTATAATAATTGTTGTTATTATGTTTATCATATAGTTTCAATATAAAAACAAATAACCAATAAGCCCTCATGGTCTTTTAATTTATAACTCAATCATTTGTCTACCTACACTACATGAAGTACCTATACTACAGGCGGACACCGCACTTGTTTTCGGAATGTACTCTTTTGTTTAAACGAGCCTTTCTCCCAAACACGTTCCATTGAGAACCTCCAGTTAAACACTGTTCGGCAGAGGTTCATGCATTTCAATACATGTATGTGCAAGGAACTTTTTTGCTGGAGTGGTGCAATCATTGGGAAGGTACCTATACTACACTGGACACCACGCCCAAAAATGATTTCATTTTCAATTGTAACTTTAAAAAAAGTAGCAAGTTTGTGCAATTTTACTCTATCAAATTTTCTATTGAGTATATTGATGCAAATATGACCCAAAAGCTATTGGTAAAAGTGTTGTGTGTTGTTGGTGAACTGTTATTACCTATACTACATTATATTTCTAGGTGGACACCACGGTGTAGTAGCGGTATGGGTATTTTTAAATGCCTGGTATTTGTTTAGTTATGAGCACAATAGTATGTTGATATGAGCATAGTTTCAAATAATATATTTTGTATTTTTATAATTCATTGCCATTTTAAATTCAAAATTTAATGTTGTATCCTATTTTTTTTATGTCACACTTTTTGCCCCCAAAATAGGATGGACACCAATCAATATTGGTATGTAGGAAAAAAGGAGATGGGTACAGCTTTTAAATCATGTTTGATGCTTTGATATAAGGTCCTTCTATTAAAATATTACCTAAAGAAATTGAGTACAGGGAGATGGTTAAAAAATGCATTAGCAATGCACAAGTCAATACAATATCTGCTATTTCCCAGTTTCATGGACATACGGTACAAACTTGCATGTGCGCAGTTGTATGGGTGTGTTGAAAGATATTACCGGAAAACTAGTATATGTAAACCAACAGTACGCGTGCATACTCTATTCGTTTGTCAAGTGTTAAACTCAAATTTACCAGTGAATTATAGATACCTGGCAGTAATTAAGAACATGACGTGAGTAGAACGCAACATAAGACTCTACAATCTGATATATTTTTGTTATGATCCTCGTTAGCACCTTGCCAAAATGGCAATGTCTGTGCAGCCGGAGCAACTTGTATCAACGATCTTACCAATTCCCGCGGATACACCTGCAGCTGTGCTGTTGGATTCATGGGAGTCAACTGTGATATAGGTAAAAACATTAAATTTTATTCTTGGAGAAAGAATCATGTTTTACATCGTTTTGTTTTGGGTTTTTGATATTATTGAAAACTCCAATTTGTCGATGGGGTTAAAAGTATGTCTAACAGTTGCTTTGCTGTCATTTTTAGGAATACATAAATTTGGGATTGTATATACTAGTGAACTCCATAATGTTTTTTGTTCAAATATGCTTGGGGGAAAAAAAAATAAAAATGCTGTTCTTGTAGTCTGATTTCTGACCCAACCTCAGACGAAACAGAGCAATTAACCAGTTCGCATCGGCAGACGTTCATACACGCTAAAGTTCCAGTACATTTAAAATAATTCCTGCGTGAACTGGTTAATAGAATTTGGGGCATTATGAGGTCAGGGAACTAGACTATCTGTTGTGCCCTTGTTCACGAATGTGTGTCCGCGTCCGCGTCCGAGTATCTGGAAAAAAAATTGAGACAGGAATATCAAATGAGCGCTTGAATACGTGCTTTCATTTCAGCTTGTACGCTTGAGTGTGCCAATGGCGGAACCCGTGATCTTCCAACATGCACATGTACATGCCCCGACAATTGGAGTGGATTGAGCTGTGAAGGTTAGCTTTAAAAAAAAACATAAGCAATGTACTGCCCCCACCTGGGCACCCACAAAACCCCACCACTGTATGGCTTAATTGTGACCTGCTCTGCAAAAGTGAGTCTGTGTTAAAATTATTGTTTTGAGTTTTACAGTTGGTCAGAAAGAGCAGGGAATTAGCTTTCATGTAATATATGGCACAGCTCTATAGTGTAATGCCTTTGTCTTTTACGATTTATTGAAATGTGCGAATTTAAAATTTTAATTCTTCATTATTGAAGGGATCGTATACTTTTGGTAATTGGAACCCACTGTTTGTTTCAATCCTATATAGTAATAGATATACCATAAAACTAACCTGTGAAAATTTCATTTCAAAAGGTGGTAGCAATTTTGAGATATTACCGAAAATCTGAAGTTTTTATTGCGATTAATTTTTTGGAGGTATTACCAAACGTATACGATGCCTATATAAACTAAATATTAAGCGAATAACCAAACCTATATTTCAGGCCTTAAATTTGGCATTTTTAGGGCAAGGCCACTTTGGCCTTGAATGAAGCAAAATAATGGAGGGCACCAAGCCGAGTATGTAGGGCACCAAGGCCAAACAATATTTAGAGAAAGGCAGGAAGGCTAAAAGTAAAATGAGAAAAAAAATTCTTACTCTCCTGCTGCACTACATTTGCAATGCAATCCTAACTCTCTGGGGTGTGTGGAAAATCATATTGAAATTGAAGGATTTTGGGCTGTTCGCTTTACGTGATCCTTGCACGGCATTGTGGATTTTTCCGATTTATTTCCCCACAAATGTAAGGCCGTTCATTCAGTAAGATAACTTCATCAAAAACGTTTGACAATTGGAGCACTGCGTGTAGTGTGATCGTGACGACTATCGTTTGCCTCGTACACGAACATCAACATGTATTGTGTACCACACATGCATGTACGTAGCACTGAAAAAAAGAAAGTCTGTTGGCTTTGCACTAAGATCTGCCGTACTTACTCCTGCTGGTACGTACTTGTGTACAAATACAGACATTATTTTTGTGGCGGGGTGTCGCTACTATAAGTATCGGTACACTCGGAAACTAGTACAGTACATTATAGCGTAAGCTATATTTATGGGGCCCGATCGCGAAGCCTGATTCAGTTTGTGTCGTTAACGTTGCTGCGTGCGAGATACATAACGTATGCGGCGATATTTTGTAGAACACTGATTTAGTGATTGGAATACTAACTTTAGGCTCATGATTTTTTTTTTAATAAACGGGCACGACGGCCAAGGTAAAAATGGGGCAAGGCAAAACTTGGCTTGAAGACGGCAATATTAGTAGGGCACCTCGGCCAGTAAAAAGGCATCAACAGCAATGGCTGTCTTGGCCCTCGTTTTAATTCAAGCCCTGGTATTTTATCCAATTTAGGGATCGAGGTAAGCTTTTGAATCCATCAGATCAAAAAAATATAGATATCACAGAAACCAAAAAACATAAAATAAATCCTTTAAAAAAAATCACTGCCGAGACATTAAACAGCCTGCCCGTACATGAAAGTGTATTGCGCGACATCCGACTCATTTTTGCAGAGCAGGTCACAGTTGTTTACAAATAAATACAATTAAATACAATGTAGTACAGGTGTTAATGGGTTAAATGTTGTGTTCTTGACACTAGATTGCACTCTGGACTGCATGAATGATGGTAATGTGAACCAGGCAACATGTCAGTGCATGTGTGCAAACAATTGGATAGGAACAACCTGTACTGGTAATTACATTGATTACGACTTATTATATGTCACTGTGTTTGTACAAGCACTTTGCTTCCAAATTGTATGTAGATGAGTTTGTAGGTTTGCAGAGCATACTGTCCAAAACATTGAGTTCTCTCTGGTTTTTTTCAGACCCACACACAATTGACAAAAGAAAATTCCCAAACGGTGCTAATGAAACAACTTATCTTATCGACCAGTTTCCTAATAAATTCAAATTCATGCATGCATACGCATCAATAGCCGGAGAGGCAAGAAGCGAAATTGGCCAATTGAAAGTGTACATGGTCCAACAAGTTTTGTAATTTTTTCTGGTGGGGGGGGGGGGACAAAAATAAAACTTAACAAAATGTGCACTCGAGGTTGAGGGAAATCTGCAGGGCTCCTTTCTCCACGAGTCAAATAAAATACTGTTTCCACATAGTGGCAAGAATTGCCAGCACCAGCTGTGATTCACGATGTGATTCTGTGCCTGTGATTCTGCCTGCAATGTAGTGGATGGTACCTCGAAAAATCACAGTATTTTATTTTACCTGTGGGGCTCAGGGAAAGGAGCCCTTCTGATTTCTCTTGACCTTGTGCGCAAAGGACGAAATTATTTGTTAAAGTTTATATTTTGTACCCCAAAAAATCTACTTAGACCTGAAAGTAATACCTATGAAGATTTGAGAATTTTTTTTTTACCAAAACAATTGGGACAAATTCTGGAGAAATTAAGAGAAAATGACAAAACTTTATACGTTTTCAATGGGTCTATTTTGCTTTTTGCCTATTTAGGCCATTTAAAATTAATAAATAGGTTTACATCACTAAGATTTCAAAAAATTGGTAGGGAGGGGATTTTATATTTTATATTTAACCCGCCAAAATACGTCAATCACTCAGACAGTTATACATGTGAATATTAAACTGAAATAAATTGAAATTGAATTGTATACGTAGCGATCGTTCATTGTTTATTAAATAGTATCAATACAGTGTGGCTTAAACACATTTGAATGATAGTCATAGTGGAGCGAATAGGGCCTGCATCTGACATAATGTTACCCACCTGTCCAGCGTGCAGCGACTTGCCCTGTTGACTGACGATCTTTGGAGAGAGCGCTATTGCATGCCGTCAGCCACGTGATGCGACTTTTCTGAAGGCGAGTTTTGATGAAGCTATCGCGTACGTCTCCCTACAAGCACTGGATGGCTCATGCAGTTGTTATCGACGATCCTAGACCATCTATTGCATGCACAGATGTTGAAGAAAAAAACAGTTTTAGAAAAAATATAAAATATAAAAAATATTGTGACGGAGCTAAAAATCGGGACGGACGGTGATGTAAACATATTTATTAATTTTAAATGGCCTTATGCACATGCGTGCATAAATTTGAAGTTATTAGGAAACAGCGGCCGATTTCACGAAACGCTAGGATTAATCCTATCTCGAGTTAGGATGAGTAACTCATCCTAACTTGCATTGGATCTATTGCAAGTAAGGAGGAGTTACTCTTCCTAGGATTAATCCTAACATTGGTGAAATCGGCCGCTGGTCTATTCATGGAGGTACAATTATAATTGAAGGTATAATTGAAGAATTTGCCGACAATATAAAAAAAGGATATTCACCATCAAGCATTCGTCTCCTGTTGGTGACAAAAACTTGATAAACGGGTGTTAACATATACACTCTCTGAAAGTAATTTAATTTGTATATTTCAGAAAACGAAGCAATAATTAGTTTATCACTTTATTATGAACACTTTTTTTACATTTTTCAAAAAGATTGTAGCTTAACTACCAGTAGCTGTCCAGAAGGAGAGCAACTGTTCAGTAGTGCTTGTCAATGTTCAGGTAGGTATTTAGAAATATCAGTACTTTTGAAAATGAACCCCCTTAATTGTTTATATAAAAAAATCAAAACCCAAAACACCTAAATTTATGGCATTTGACAAGAATCATATGCCATTATTTTCTAAGGGACTGTACTGTGTCTGGAACTGGGGGGGGGGGGGGATGTTCCTGTTAGTGGGCATTGACAGGTTTATGGCTTCTGACTAGTGCCCTCTGAACAAATGATATTGACAAATTTGGGAAACCACTGACATAGGGCTGAATAGCTTATACATGTAGAGCAAGAATGTCCATCTGGTTTCTGGAGGTCGCTTTTTCTTTATATATTCTTCTATTTGCATGCCAAGTTTCATTGCCAAACCTAGCACCAAGGTTACCATTGCTATGAAAGGACTTTGTTCTGCTGTGTATCAAAAGTCAACATGTTGTAACTTTTAAATCGAAAGTTGTATCAAAATGGGGTTTTTACCAAATTAAAACTTAAAGTGCCCTGTACAATTTTTTTTTAAATCAGATGTGATCAGGGTCGAATTGAGACTCATTTTGTTCGATCGCATCACATTTATGGAATTAACTTGTATACATGTTTTTATTGTGCGTGACAGCTTGCTCGTCACCCTGTTTCAATAACGGAGTGCAAGATCCGGTAACTTGCTCGTGTACATGTGTCCAGAACTGGACAGGGAGTGACTGTACTGGTAATTATAAGGATTGTTACCGTGTGTTACGTTGGTCTGCTTTCTCTCTATGTTTGTATTCAGTTGTACCACACAATGCATACAGTGAATTTCAAAACCACGGTGCATTTTCTTTAAATATGTCAAACTCTAGAGCTTTCTCTCGGGGAGAGGGGAGTTTCAGGTTAAATCTTCTTTTCCAGTTCTCCTGTCTAAAACAGCAAAATATAGCCATTTTTCTTTTACAAAAGGTCAGTGAAATTTCAAAATCCCACTGCTCTAGTCATTGCAACTATAATGATAATAAAGCCTCAAATAATAACTTGGCCAAATTATCATCTTTGTCAGGAGAATTGAGTAATTTTTGCATAATAAGATGCCTATGGAAACAAAAGTGCAAATTGGTGTTGACTCCAAGCCAACTTTGTTGCCTCTTAACCAGTTCACGTTGATGCCATGTACATGTATACAAAGTTTGTCCGGGATTCAAAACAGATGACGGATAAACACGCCATGAGTAAAGACCCTAAATATTTGTGAGGGACCAGCTCACAGCGAGCGAGGTCTGAAATATCAGGGTGTGCTACCCACAGATGCTGGCCTGAACCCATCTCGGATCAAGGTCTATGAACAAAATTACCCATGCCTGGACCAGGTCAATGTCCAAATAATCCGGGCACAAACTGGTTGACAAGATATATTCAGAAAGTTCCCCTCTTTTCAATTCTCAGATTTATTTTTCTCTTATCATTAACAATCATGTTGAGGCGCATCTAGTATTGAAGATTTCTTGGCAAATTTAATCGTTGACTGACATTGGTGGGTTCTTCAAAGTGCTCAAATCTGTTGTCCGTTTTGTTTTACAGATTGTCAGTTAGCGTGTGTGAATGGTCAGCTTAATGGTCAGACCTGTGATTGTACATGCACAGGCAGCTGGATGGGAACAACTTGCTCTGGTAAGTGTTTTTCCCTTTTTCAAAAATGTCCTATTGTTGTCTATCTGTTTTGTGTAGTTGCAAATTTCGAAGAGCAGTCCATCATCTTTGTTTAGTTACATTTGTTCACATTGTCGCACACTTTGATGACCTAGGTGCAGTGATCTTGCAACATTGAACACGTTGTTTCTAACATCGAGACCCTGTAGAGACCTGAACACAATAGGGACAATGGTTGTCAAAACGTCTCCACTTGGTATATTTCTATGAATAGGTCTCCAAGAGTTTTTCACGAAATAGATTTATGGATTTTACTCGAAAACTAGGGTTAGTGTTTGGGTTAGGGTTAGGTTTTTGGTTATGCTTAGGTTTTTGATTAGGGTATAATATAAGGTGTATTTGGTCCAAATAGGAGCATTTTGAAGAGACTTTTTGACAGTCCACACATTTTGTACACGAGAACAAAGAGATATCTTTACTGACATAGAAATTTGCAGTTGTGTGATCTTTGTCGGTGTAAGATTTTGAGTGGACAGAAAAATGATTGACACTATCTGCGCAATCAGTCGATTGTGCTGCACTTTTGGCGAGTTGTCCTGTCGTAGGGATGCACAAACGCATTTGAATACATGACTGAGTGACAGTGCAGATCCACTGATTGCCCCTAACGAATACAAATACAATGCCGTGTCCGAAATGGGCTTTCAGAGCTATGGCTATTGTCAGCATTTCCTCACGTAGTTGTAATAGGCACACAGTACACCGGATAGGCAATAGCCCGAGACAGTAGTTTCAGATGTGGCCTAAATCTGAAAAAAATCTGGAAGTTAGTTCAAACGAGTTGTAAAGTGCAACTAGTGGTAGTTGGCTGTGAATTAAGGTCCTGTTTGCTGCTTTGCACTACACGGCTACATGGATAAACACGTCATGAGTAAAGACCCAAAATATTTGTGAGGGACCAGCTCGCAGCGAGCGAGGCCTGAAATATCAGGGTGTGCTACCCACAGATGCTGGCCTGAACCCGTCTCGGATCAAGGTCTATGAACAAAATTACCCATGCCTGGACCAGGTCAATGTCAAAATAATAACTGGTTGACAAGATATATTCAAAAAGTTCCCCTCTTTTCAATTCTTAGAATTATTTTTCTCTTCTCATCATTAACAATCATGTTGAGGCGCATCTAGTATTTAAGATTTCTTGGCAAATTAAAATGTTGACTGACATTGGTGGGTTCTTCAAAGTGCTCAAATCTGTTTTTTGTTTTGTTTTACAGATTGTCAGTTAGCGTGTGTGAATGGTCAGCTTAATGGTCAGACCTGTGATTGTACATGCACAAGCAGCTGGATGGGAACAACTTGCTCTGGTAAGTGTTGTTCCCTTTTTCAAAAATGTCTTATTGTTGTCAATTTGTTTTGTGTGGTTGCAAATTTCAAAGACCAGTCTATTATCTCCATTCAGTTACATTTTTTCAGGATGTCGCACACCTTGATGCGTGGGCGCGTTGATCTTACAACATCGGACATGTTGTTTCAAAAAACGGTACCCTGTGGAGACCTTAACACAATGGGGACAATGGGAGTCAAAAGGTCCCCACTTGGTATATTTCTATGAATAGGTCTCCAGAAAGTTTTCACAAAATAGATTCATGGATTTTACCCCAAAACTAGGGTTAGTGTTTGGGTTAGGCTTAGGTTTTTGGTTAGGGTATAGTATAAGGTATATTTGGTCCAAATTACAACCCAGGAAATTAACCGTGGTTGAAATAGTAGCATTTTGAAGAGACTTTTTGACAGTTCACAAATGTTGTACACGAGAACAACTAGAGATGTCTCCACAGAGATACAAGTTTGTGAATGTGGGATCTTTGTCGGTGTAAGATTTTGAGTGGACAAAAAAATGTTTGACACGATCTGCGCAATCAGTCGATTGTGCTGCACTTTTGGCGAGTTGTCCTGTCCTTTTGGCGAGTTGTCCTGTCCTAGGGATGCACAAACACATTTAAATAATTGACCGAGTAACACTGCAGATCCACTGATTGCCCCTAACGAATACAAATACAATGCCGTGTCCGAAATGGGCTTCCAGATCTATGGCTATTGTCAGCATTTCCTCACGTAGTTGTAATAGGCACACAGTACACCGGATAGGCAATAGCCCTAGACAGTAGTTTCAGATGTGGCCTAAATCTGAACTAATCTGGAAGTTAGTTCAACTGAGTTGTAAAGTGCAGCCAGTGGTAGTTGACTGTAAATTAATGTTTGCTGCTTTGCACTACACGGCTATATTCGTTTCTCTAGAAAAGTCGAACATAGACTTAAACACTAAATGATCATGTCCTGAACCATATTTTATAATCTATTAAGGCATTTAACCTTAACATCACTTAATACTACAAATTACTACTTTCAAAGTAAACTGTAGTATGCAGTACAGGGGTTTCCCTTAACTCTTTTTCAGTGGCCCGCCGGGCTACCTAATTAGAGTTTTAAGTGGCCCGGAAGCATTTTCAGTGGCCCACGTGTGCATTTGCCATATCTGTGTTTTCCACCGAGGTTAAGCAACGCCAACTGCATTGTCCGACCATCCTGTAACGAAAGCGCGCCGCGCGTTCGGGAAAATTGCCGTAACGTGGCACGGCACGGCACGGCACTTTACAGCCCACTGCTTGTTGTAATCGCTGATCTTGCGGGAAGATTTAATTTGAATTTGCTACAAAAGCTATCAAAACTAAACTTCACCTGTGACAACAAAACTGGCGGAGTTATTGTAAAAGCATATTAAATGTTTAAGGTTTAAAACTTTTTTGGGGGAAAAACGGGAGAATGTTGGCCTAAATCTTTCACACGATGAACGCCGAGCTGACCATCACACCACACAAGCGTAAACTGAATGCAGGAAACATGCCGCGGTAGAACATTTTGTAGAAACACGCTACATCGCTCAAGAAGGACAAGCGTTACTACCTCGAAAGAAATACATTAACAGAAAATTAAAAAATAGGAAAGGGCGACCATGATCTGATAATTAACCTGCAGGATATGACTTTCTTCATTGACGTTTGTTTGCCGGGCATTTTTACATCTTACGATGTCAAATTCGACCATTTCGCGTAACGGAAAAATATATGCATGTCGGCCATGAACTGGTTTCGGTCCTTAACTTTGTCTATTGAACCGTGCGGCGGAAACCAATCCAACAATGCGCCTGCATTATGCATGCTTTGCATGGGGCGAGCACATGGCTTTTTGGCACAATCACCGTTTTTACGTACGCTTGCGGTATACATGTACATGTACATGTACATGATGTACATGTGTGCCGCGCAGGCCATGCGCGCCAATGTATGCGCTAGATATAGCTAGCCGGCCATAAACATCGCGAATCTGTATGTACAGGAATGACACGATCCTATCTCTGCAATGCACGTGCGCATGCACTGTTGTGTAAAGATACTGCTGTACATGTACTGGTAAACAGTTGATCTGGGAAATCACATGTAAGGTATTTAATATTTTAACTCGCCGGCTGGACGACCGAGGGAAGTGTTTTGAGTTGTCCGTGGCTGTTTTGGGTCGCATTTGGCGACCGGGCGACCGCTAAAGGGGAAACCCTGCAGTACTCTTACTACTGGCCAATGAGAATTGTGTCGTATACTGTAGTACAGTGTACTGTACCCCAAAAGAATGCCAAGAACATTAGGGTCAATCCCAGGGTTAATTTGAATGGAAAGTATACTTTTTTGCAACTATCCAAAAAGTAACCAGCCATATAATTGTTCAAAACTATACTTGATTTCAAGATAATATTTATTAAGAATATACAGCTAAAACATTGTCAGGGTAGTTGTCAAGCACCATTCTTTTCATTTGGAGAAATTTTGCTGCTTCGAATGATAAAAATGCACAACTGACAAATGGTATACCATAACTTAAACAAATTAAGATAAAAAGGCAAGAAACATTTGAGTGCAAGCTGGTATAAAAGTAATGAATATGAACTTTGTTCACAGAGTGTCAGTTGAACTGTGCAAATGAGGGGAACCTGAATAGTGAGACATGTCAGTGTTCATGTGCAGGTAGCTGGAGCGGAACGACCTGTTCTGGTGAGTGTTATTCTCATTATTGTAGACAGAGGGTCAGCTTTGCCAGATAAATGTGTTGATTCTGCCACAAGTCAAACTGGCGTGGGGCCAATTTCACGAAGCTTTTAAGCCCCCCCCCCCCCCCCCCCCCCCCCCCCCCCCCCCCCCCCCCCCCCCCCAATTTTTTTTTTTTTTAATTAAGTAATCAAACCAAATAAATGAAGCAGGATTTCAATTTCTCAAACCATGCTGTACAGAGTTTTTGGGCGTGTTGAGTTAATCAGTTGTCTAATATGTGACCTGTCATCACAAAATGAGCGTAAAGTCGCACGGAGTGATTTCCCAGTACGGCCAGTCAAAGTCAAAATTTGAAGGGGTGGTCAATTTTAAGATTATATGGGTTTTTTTTAAGACTAAATCCCCAACAATCAATTCCCAATTTTTCAGGACGATCAGATACAAAAAAAAAAAAATTGAGACAATTTTGACTATGCCTTTCTTTGCGCGTTCGCACAATTTCTCGCAAGAAATGCCTGTTTTCTCATAATCTCTGTATTAAGACTCCAGACTAAAAAAATATCAAATCGCCAAGTGTTATATACCATTAGAAAGCTCTGTTTCCACAGAAATTAGAAAAACCCATATCCCAATTTTAGATTTTGCCGACTTTACGCTCATTTTGTGTTGACAGGTCACATATGTGACCTGTCACCACAAAATTAGCTTTTAAAGTTTTGGAAATTACCTGTCTATTTTGCATGACTGACAATGGGTCAACTCAACATTTGTAGAGGCAAGACCAAAACAACCCAAAAAAGTCAAAGGCCAAGACCCTGACAAAATCATGAAATTAAAACAATTCTTGAAAATTATACTAACATTCAAATGCTGTCTTCCAAGCTCCAGGCTGCAGACATGATCCGAATGTGCTGCGGTTGTCCTGTATACTTCGACAAAGTATTTGACAAAGTATTTTAAACACTTTAAGAGAGGTACATGTATGTCATTTCACAAAAAGGGACTTTGTTTCAGACTTCGTTCTAAAATGTTGCAAAATTAGTGTGACATTTTGGACAATCCAAATAAAAAATGTAACAACTTAGCTTCGGAATATTTAATAAAAAAAACCAAAACAACAGGGTTTGAAAAAGCTAAAAAGTTTGAAAGATCTAATGCTATTGCAATATTTAAAAATTGTCATCTTGCCCCAAAGTGCCTAACTAACTTTGACATAACACATTACATATTTGTGTTACCACTGGCACTTCAGGTAAGTTAATGTTCCATATTTCTGTAACTGAACTTAATACCCCTTTCATAATCAATGTTATGTACTATTATAAAGATCTTGTTATTTTTAAATCCAGAAATATAAATATCTAAATTCTTTTAAAAATTCATTTTGTGACAACAGATCACATAATTTATTAACTATTGAAAGGATGCCAGAGGTTAATTTTGAGTAATTCTCATAAAAAAAGAAATTCAACATAAAAAAAATGGAATTTCAACATTGCCAAATATAAAGTTGTGTTACAGGTATTAGATTATTTACATTTTGGTTTCTCCATAATTATTTATAATTGTTAAAAGCCATGGCCTAGTGGTTACGATGTTCAATTCATGTATGATGGTGCTTGGGTACGAACCCTGCCAGGAACATGGTGTTTGTGCCCTTGGGCAAGACTTAACTACAATTGCCTCTCTCCACTCAGGGGTATATATATATGGGTACCATATGGCCGAGGCCGATTGAGCGCCTATATCGGCAGTCACATAGACCAGGCCCTCATGAACAGGGTAATAATTGTAAAGTGCTTCGAGATCATTGATCAATACGATTGAAAGTGCTATAGCATGACAATTGTTATCTCCAACAGTGCTGAATCGATCAATTTCAATATGTGTCAATTTTGAAAACTAGTGACAAAGATAATGATACTTTCATTCAGCAGATGTGTTGTTTTCTTTTTTCAGACTGTTCAATTAATTCCTGTGCAAATGACGCTACTTTGAATAGGGGAACATGTCAGTGTGAATGCAATGGACACTGGATGGGAGTTAACTGCACTGGTGAGTACAGGACCAGTCATAGGCCATGGACACATACAGTACCATTACCATTGCTGTAGTTTAACCTGTAAATTTAGAAGTAGATAGAAACATTTGTAAGCATAGTCCGCACCCACGTCTAAGTTCAGCGGGGGCAATTCATTTCCAACTGCCAGTTCAGGCGGTGGAAAGCACTATGCAGTAAATTATACGGTTAACTTTTAATAAATCACCATTAGGGTTTTAGAAACTCCTAAACAGGGAATTGGCAGCAGAGTTGTAGTCGAATACTTTCCGAGTACTTTGTTTACTACCACATACATGTATTGAGCTTAGTAGACAATTGAAAGTAGACAACAATATAATAATGAAATCAATGTTAGAGAAAACAAATAACTTTGGCTTTTGGATGCATAAAATACTTTTTATATCAAAGTTTTGGGACAGAAGTATTAGAAAAGTACTCAGTCTCGTACTTACCGCATGCTTTGTCTTAAAAGCTTAATTCATACAAGATTCTGATTGTCCAAAGTCTTCAAATTGTTTAGCAAATTGTTTAGCAAATTGTTTAGCAAAGTATTTACTGTCCAGTGTTTGTGTTATCCATACCAAAACATCTTAATATCTGGTAGTTTAGCTGGTACTCTGTAAAGTACTCGACTTCAACTCTGATTGGCAGCCACAAATTCAACCCATTGTGTTTATTATAACACAGATGTACTGAATCACATCTCACATGACCTTACATCGTCTGTAAGGCCACCCCCTTCAACAACAATTGTTTGTCATCCTAATTTTGGCAGGAAAAAAGAGGGGATGAAGTCACTTTTTTCTCACACCCCTTCATCTGAGTAGTGGATTGGTGATCAATGCATAGCAAATGGTGTATATTATCTTCAACTGATCAGTAATTAATTGTAACTTGATTTGAATCCTGGAATGTTAATGCTTAGTAAAATGTGATTTTTGTGAACCAAATTATAAAAGGGTATCTGACTTGTTATTACCTCTGGCATGGAGGTTATGTTTTTGCCAAAGTGTTTTGTCTATTTGTTTGTTTGTTTGTCTGTCTGTCTGTTTGTAAGCAGTATTACGGAAAAACTACCGAAGTGATTTTATCAAATCTTGGTGGGTAGATAGCTTATGGGTAATAGATGATTCCATTGAATTTTCAAATTGATCTGGTTTCAGATACTAGATCAGTAGTCTGGATCACTTTGAATGATTTGTTAACGTTTAAAGATATAGCGTTTTGCGGTTGGGCGACATTTGCAGAATGAGGAGCTGTACTAACGTTGGGGTGCATTTTGGCGAAAGTCACTAAATACAACTGAGTGTAGCGGTTCTTGTTGTATTTTTTAGGAAACTTACATGTATGTACCTAACCTGGTTTTCCCTTCAACCTTGTTCTATGGTTAAAATAACCCATCAGAAAATTTGTCAAAGAAAACGACATACAATAACGATAGTTGGATTCGAACAACAGACTTTTTTATCGATAGCTCTCCTCTTTACCAACTATGCTAGTGGCGATTTGGTTGAGGAAGCCGTTCTATATAATTCTTTATAGTTCTTGAATGTATATGAGTTGCCATTGCTCTTTCTCATGAATATACATTCACACACCACCCAGCTCCTGAAAAATAAATATCACAAACCGCTACACCTTTGCGGTTGAGTAGGCGGTCTGAGTGACCTTTTTTTAGTCAAGTGGTGTTTTTAGCAAATATACCTGTATTGAATTAAAGTGCATTGCCCATAAACTCACATCTGGATCCGGATTTCCATGTTTGTCTTTGTTTATATCAGAGTGTTCACTGACGGCCTCTCAATGCTCTAATGGAGGCGAAATCGATGACGAATTTTGCGAGTGTATTTGCACGTATGAGTATTCTGGACAATTTTGTGAAGGTGAGATTTTGCAGTGAGTTGTCATTTAAACATAAAGATGTTCCTGCGTTCACAATAGTTCCGCAGCTGTGGCGTTGCTTTTTATCTAAAGACACTTGTTTTATCTAAAGTTATTTGCTCCTGGTTCAAAAAATGGCATTGACAATGAGTTGCTGCATGATTTAAAAAAACAAATTCACTAGAATTGTGAAATAGGTAAAATATATTGCATCAAATGTGATTGGATTTCTTTTGATTTTTATGTTCATACTTTTCATTCATTCATTTATATGTTCATGAATGAGTTGGGAGTGGGGAGTTGGAAGTGGGGAGTTGAATATAAGAACGATCTTTAATTTTGTTGTTGTCAGGAATTCGCTTTGCTTTTGCTTCATTGTCAAGCACATGAACTTTGCGGCTCATTTTCTGACAATTTTCTGCGAAATCTATTTGTTTTTACTCGAATTAGTTCTCCATGTTGACATGGTTTTTTTCCACTCATCTTTGCTGCGTTCCAATCGCGTCGTGTTTATATCGTGTTTACCGTGAATTTCTCCATGTTCACAAGTAGGTTGCATTTCAAATGCTACTCACCAAGACGCACGCGCACAGTCAAGTTAGTTTTGTGGTAAGGACATTTTTTATCGTTATATTTACGAAGTTGTGAACACCAGTTACCAGGCGATTAGAATGCCATTACACGACTCGTAAACTTGTGAACACGATAAACACGACGCGATTGGAACGCAGCATATGAGCAACATTTAAGGTGTTCAGATTGTATCCCTCTCCTGTATTCTTTGTTTGGTCTGTGTGATGTGTATTAACAAAAGGGATTGTACAGGGTGTCTCAAAAAACAATTCAACGCACTTTTAGGTGATCGTAACTTTCTAAATAAGTGTCAGAATAGAAAAATTCAAACGACAAAATAAAGTCAAATTAGTTTAAAGAAAACCGTGCTTGATTCGGTTTAGTAATTACGAAGAAATGAGCGATTACGTAACAGTAGTCAAAGAACACGGTTTTCTTTACATTATAGCCAACTAATTTTGTCGTTTGAATTGTTCGATTCCAACACTTATTTAGGAAGTTTCGATGACCTAAAGGAGTGTTGTAATTTGTTTTGAGACACCCTGTATACCTTTTGCAACTGTCCAAAAAGTACAAAATTATTGTTTAAAAGTTTACTTATTGTAAAGGTATTAATGACTCAGAATTCCCTGTGAAATTTTCCTTCTGTCAAAGATGCATAATTTCAGAGATACCTTTTTAGAAATGTCTATTCTATTATATTAGCAGTTGGTTCAAAATCAATCATTCACAGGTTTTGAGAACTGTTGCTGTTTCAAACAATACAAATGCACAGCTGACAAATTTTGTTGAGTCTCGGCTGTCAAAGCTACGGATGTTGCAATAATAGTAACAACAGTTTCAAAAGTCTTTCATTGTCCTATATTTTTTTATTATTTATTTTTCAGTTGAAAATCCCTGTAAACATGACCCCTGCTCAACAGAGGGGACGTACTGTCTACCTGCTCCCTCCGTTGTGCCCTACACATGCGAATGCAATGGATTTAAAGGATATTTCACTAACAATGATGGTTCGTGTACATGTAAGTAGTATTATGTGCCCTACAATCTTTAAAATTGACTGGAGCTGGACTTGAGTCTGCAGCCCGCAAATGCTGCAAGGTGGTTCTTTTAACCAGTTTGCGTCAGAGGACGTTGTGTGAATACTGGTTCGGAGTTGATAAATAAAGGGAAAGATTGTCTGAACTCGCCATTTGGGGTTCGCCATGTGGGCAACCCTGTTTGCACATAATGTTTTCATACATGCATGTAGATACAGAACGTGCAGTTCGTAACATGAAATACGCAGTGTATTATTATTATATAACAGACGTGGAATTCAAAAGGGATGACAGTAAAACACGTCATGAGTAAGGCCAGAAATATCTGTGAGCGACCGGGTCGCAGCGTGGCCGGAGATATTAGGGTGTGCTTCCCGCAGATGCCGGCCTAAGCTAAAACTGTCTCAGAGCGAGGTTTGTGAAAAACAATCCCGCACCTGGGAGGAGAATTTATATTGTATATAAACACACAGCTTGGCTTGTTATTCTAATTATGGGAGACTGCATCATTAGTTGGGAGCCAAATCAAATAGGAAGCTGATGAAATACAAATTAAATGGCCTGAATTGATCTTTCTCACTGTTTAAAATACTGATATTTAAAGTTGGAAGCCACAAACATATATATGCCATCCTAAGATGCATGAAACCATTCAATATAATTAATATATTCAAAAATAATTAAACACCCACATAACTCCATGATCTGGACAAATTAATAGGAGGGAGTTATTGAGAGATAGAAAACTTATTTGAGGATGTTAACGAGTTCTGGGATAGTTGATTTTCTGTATCTTTCAGTTTTGCATTTAATCGTGTTTAAAGGTAGTATACACCATTGGTAATTGCTTGAATTATCATGAATGTGTAGATTTGGGGGGTTGTATTTCATAGTAAATATCGTTTAACTGACTTTTCCGAAGTTTTACAATCATGGATGCCGAGAAAAGCACGAAAAACAGCGTTTGTTTTCAACCGGGGTCGAGCCGTTATTCTTATGTTATCTTTGTTATTTTGCGCTCGCCGTCCGGCAATCGCAATTTTTTTTTTTATAAAATTCAATTTTTTGTAATAATTACAGGATATCTAGCGCAATCCTTTTGCTGAATGCCTAGAATCATTATTTACTTTCAATTGAGTAAGATATTTCTTAATAATTCGGTAGTAAATATTTTTGATATCTGCAAATGGTGTATACTACCTTTAAACCAGACATGTTACTTAGGACTGTTGATTTTTTTAGCCAAGGATGGTAGTTTAATCAGATCAAGAGCTTCATTGTAATTGTTTTTCTTTCCAAGTATAATTTAAACAGCTCTTTTTTGAATAATTTTTTTTTCTTCGACTGGGATTGTGTAATGGGAGTGTGATAAGCCATCTGAAATTTCCATAAAAATAAACCATTCTTGTACAAATTTTTACAAAAGCTCATTTCATGTGCAATCTTCAAAAATATTCAATTTTTCTCTCCTCCCGTTGGCAGGTCACCATCTAGATCTTGCAAACCCACCTCGCGAGCAGAATCCCTTAAAACGTGATCCGGATTAGCTATTGATGCTCCGGATTACTGAATCTGCGCGAAACAAACAGGCCCTAAAGCTGTATCGTTAATAATGCTGTAGCGTTAATAATGCTGTAGCGTTAACCATAGGAACAGTACTGCAGTGAGAATTTTGTTATTAACTGCCTCGAAATTTCACTTTGCTATAATAAATCAACCCTGCTGATGGCTTTAAGTTATACATTTGCACACAGTGCATTCTCTAGCGAGCTGTGCATGAAGCCCTACACCTACCCACCCAAAAAAGTGCATTTCTCTAAGATTACTTTGATTTAATTAATTTCAGCTGAAAAACTGTTATTGTTTTGCAGTTCGCCAGTCACTTGCATTTGCCATGACATTAAACCTGTCGTTCTTAAGCGCCTACACCAATCCAGCATCTGCTGCATGGAGAAAACTTGCCAACAGTGTTGTTTCAGCGGTAATATACCATTATTATTATTTTGTTTTTATTTTATATTCAAATGTATTTCATTGCGGAAAGTGAGCCCAAATGTTGTGTGTGCACACAAAAATATATGTAGTCGTCTTTTATTCCTGTACTACATGTATAACTTAACCCCATAGAGTTAGCGTACACTTTAACACCCGAGGAAAATAATTCAACAAAAGGTCTGCAAGTTGTATGTACTTAGTAGGGGCGTACCTTTGGAACTGTATACACGTTAGCAGAGCCGGATTAAGTGGTCTGTATTTTATAGGCCCTATGCACCGGTGTACCATAGACCCTGAGCACCAGTGTTCCGCAGGCCCTAGGCACCAGTGTTCGATAGGCCTTAGGTGGTGTGTTCCATAGGCACCAGTGTGCCATATTCCCTAGACACTGGTGTACCGTAGTCCCCCAACACCGGTGTACCGACGTAGGCCCCAGACACCGGTGTGCCATAGGCCCCAGACACCGATGTGCCGAAGGCCCCAGGCACCGGTGTTTCGTAGGCCCCAGTCACCAGTGTTTCGTAGGCCCCAGTCACCAGTGTTCTGTAGGCCCCAGTCACCAGTGTTCTGTAGGCCCCAGTCACCAGTGTTCTGTAGGCC
This sequence comes from Crossaster papposus, assembly GCA_037893245.1. NCBI lineage: Eukaryota > Metazoa > Echinodermata > Asteroidea > Velatida > Solasteridae > Crossaster > Crossaster papposus. The sequence continues at coordinate 74,601 of JBAIAA010000099.1, forward strand.
CAAGGCACCGGTGTTCTGTAGGCCCCAGGCACCATTGTTCCGTAGGTCCCAGGCCACGGTATTCTGTAGGCCCTAGACACCAGTGTTTCGTAGGCCCTAGACACCGGTGTTCCGTAGGCCCTAACACACCGGTGTTTTATAGACTCTAAGCACCGGTGTTTTATACGCTCTAGGCACCGGTGTTTTATACGGCCCTACTCCTAGGCACCAGTGTTACGTAGCCTCTAGGCACCAGTGTTTCAGAGGCCCTAGGCACCAGTGTTTCAGCGGCCCTAGGCACCAGTGTTTCACCGGCCCTGGGAGCCAGTGTTTTATAGGCTCTGGGCACCGGTGTTTTATAGGCTCTAGGCACCAGTGTTTAGGCACCAGTGTTACGTAGGCCCTAGGCACCAGTGTTTTATAGGCTATAGGCATCAGTGTTACGTAGGCCCTAGGCACCAGAGCTCTGAAGGCCCTAGGCAGGCACCATTGTTTCATAGGCCGAAGGCAACAGGGTTCCAAAGGCCCTGGGCACCAGTGTTCCATGGACATGAGGACCTGTGTTTTTAATAGATAGATGGGCACCAGTTTTCTATAGGCCCTAGGCACCGGTGTTGCTTAGGTACCAGTGTTACTTGGGCACCAGTGTTACTTAAACCTCAGCACCAGTGTTATGTAGGCCCCAGGTACCAGTGGACCTGGGGCACCAGTGCTCTGTGTGCTCTGTTGGCTCTGTCTCACCCTAGGTACCAGCACCATTTTACAGCTCATAGGCACTAGAGCCTTGAATTTCAGGTTGATGCTTGAAGCTGTACTAAGCAACCCAGATCATGCATTAGCTAGTTAAAAGCTTCTCCTAAATCTCAAATCAAAAAGGGACACTAAAACTATGAAAAGCTTTTCTCATGTGTGAGTAGGTCTGTAGTGTTTTATGGCACACCAAGGTATCTGTGTAGGCCACAATTGTTTGGGGGTAGGCCCTAGCGATAGGCACAGTTCCAATTTTTAATTTTTTTTCAAGAACACGTACTACACAAAACCGGAAGTGAAAGTATAATGCGCACCACACTTTTTGATGGCCACAAACCAGCTCAATTTGTAATTTTTTTATTAGGTTTTAATAATCATCACTGCTGTACTATCAAGTGCAAATTCAAAAGGTCTGCTCTTGTATTGCGATTACGACTGAGAATCGAAACACAAAAAGAGAACATGGTGATCAAAAAAGCCTCGAAGGTCGGTTTCTTTGTCTGAATTGACTCCTAGGTCGTTTGGGTAAGCGCTTGGTAAGGGAGTTAGTGTTTTTCTTTATTTCTGTACAATAACACTATCGGAAATCATCGGTCATTATGTGATTCACGTTTGTGTGCTCATTGAATCATTCATGAGTTGATTTATGCCAAAAAAACAGGCTTGGCAGCAAATTACTAGTCTTCAAAATTTTCTGTTGACTACAAAGGCACATTGATTTGGTTGCTTATAAGAACAAAATCCTGCTTCCCTTTCAGAAAAGTTGTGTTTGATGCAAAAAACAAGATGATTTCCTTTTAATAAATAAATTTTAATTTCTGGGATCCTCTGTTGTGTATTTGGTACCCAGACGTTGTCTCAATCTTAAAACTAAAAACTTCACAAAAAAGCACTACAACCCCATTTAAAAGTTCTTTAACTTTTAAAAATCCTGAGGAAAAGTACCTTTTTTTCATTTAAGAATTGCTCTCATCTCTTCAATACTTTCTTCTTCATTTTTTTCAGCTCTTGATTAAACTGCGGAATGGTAACTCCACCGAGCAGGTAAATTCAGTAACAGTTTTGAGTTTCTCAAGTGGCAGTGTGATCACAGAGACGTTGATAGCATTCCAAGGGACCGAACCGGCGGTGGATGACATCGTCAATGTGATAGCAGACGGTAAAGGACTAAGTGATGACCTACCTCTTCTTCCAGACTCCGTCCGTAACCAAGATCTACGTAAGCCTTTGTATTGCATCAGTTCCTCTGAATTACCTGCACCAATTCAACTTGCCAATTTTTTTTTTTCTGTACTGTCCCAAACTACCCAATCGATAATTTATGAAAATTTATCATTGATAGAGTAACTACAATACAATAATACATTACGTTTATTCAAGGGCTGAGTTCCGGAAACATTTTGATTTAGAAGGCGAATGACATTTTGTTTTCAGATATTTACTTTATTATTGAAATTCTAATTACCTTCTGAAACGCAGACATTAATATGAAACAAATAAGAAATAAATTAAGCGACATGAGGCACTCAACATTTAAAATAGTCTCGCCTTTAAACAGGCCTCAACCTTAAGCTTCAGCTATGGAAAGGCTCCAAAAAAGAAAGGGGCACCAAGGCCATTTTGATCACCACCGCCCCAACTCTCCGAGTCAACCCCCCCCCCCCCCCCCCCCCAAACCTCAAGGCTCAACAAAATCCGCTGTAATTTCAGAAAATTCAACCTTGAAGTTGAATATAAAATTTCCTAAAAAACGATACCGGTATTCTTAGAAATAAATATGATTATAAAAATTCAAAACGAAGACCCCCCCCCCCCCCCCCCCCCCCCAAAAAAAAAAAAGCCAAATAATTGGCCTATGTAAACGTAAATATGATTATGAAAATTGAAAATGAATCCCCTAAACGCCAAATCATTCGCCTATGTAAACGTGCATGTTTATGCCTAACCCTAGTCTATGGCCGGCCGGCCCCGCGTCCATCAGTGAAAAAAAACCCAGGATTTTGTTAACTTATTTCATGGAAATCATTCAGTCTCAAACTCGGCATGCAGGTTCATTTATAATAGCGCATCGATATTTCGCCAAAATTATGACTTTTCCGTGGTTCTGTCTGGTGTAATTTGTTTCTAAATCTGCGTAATTTTTTTTAAAAACAATTCGCGATAAACGCAAAACATCATGACAGAACAAGTCTGCGCAGGCGTGCACAGCTCGTCGCACCGAACAACAGAGGGCGCTCTGCTAGTGCCCTATGTTGTTCGGTGCGACGAGCTTTGCACGTCACGCTTGCGCAGACTTGGTCCGCCATATTGTTTCGCGAATTATTTTTGGCCAGTCTATACATGAGTAGTCATGTACCGTGTTTTTAGTAGTAAACAACTCAACTACGTTTGATATGGTTGCCATGCCACGTTCTCCTCTGCAAGTACATGTACTTGCGCGATGCATGGCGCAAGCAGCATTTATGAAAACTAGTGTGTGGGAAAGCATACGCTACGTACGTCGAAGCAATTTGATCTTCGTAATGGGTCACAACGTTAACATTATTTTTAATAACACTTTACCTAATACACAATATAATGGAATCAATGAAAAGGGGCACGACGGCCAAGTGGCCGTAAGGTACGTGGTTTTCTGTAGGGGCTTCACGGCAATTCGCTGGGGCATCGCGGCAATGACCGCTGGTGGCCGCTTGAGGCCTGTTGAGGCCTGCTTTAAACAGTACATGCGTTCTTGAAAAAGATATGAATAGTAAAATTGGAAAACTTCATTTGTTTTCAAAATGTAGTTCCTAGCAGCAACCAATTACACAAACTGCTCAGTAATGCAGTGGTCCACTAGTACTGCAGACCATGTAAAATAATATGGTTTATTAAAAGGATTGTATACCATTTGTCGGTTGTGCATCACTTCAAGCAGCAGAAGTGCTCAAAATCTAAAGAGTGGTGCTTGACAAACAACCTGATAAAGTTTTATCTCTGTGTATGCTGTACTTGTTTCTCGTGAAAACAAAATTATAAGATCTTGATTTCAATTCAAAATTTGCAGAGTCAAAATACATTGTGACGACAATCAGCTTTCGGCTCACGTTTTCATTCAGCCGATTGCAGCTACATGTGTGTCATGCACTGAACTGACCAATAGCACGCATGCTCGTGTGATGCTTACATTGGAACAACAGATTACAAACCAAGTTCTGACAGAAATTACCAAATTAAAGCTTAGTGTCTTTAACATCTGTACAAGAATTAAGTTTGAACAATAATTTGGTTGGTTACTTTTGGGATAACAGCAAAAACCAACAAAAGTAGATATTTGTCAACAAATGACAGTTAACCTTTATTCTAATTGGTTTTGTCATCAGCATCGTCATCAGACTGCAGAGAGGATGTTTGCTTGAATGGCGGAACATGCGAGGGTTCAGAGTTTATCCCACAGCTTACCTGCAGGTAATTTAAGGGGAGGAGTCACAATCCCGGCAAAATATCGCTGGGCTGCCCTTCCCAGGCACCGGTCAATGTTGTCTGTCATTGCGCAATCTGTGCTCCAGCTGCACATAACAACATTGACCGGGGGAGTGGGGGACAAGGCGAGGGTAGATCTATTGTCATGTATGCCAACCATTTTGGCCAGGATTGCAGCATTGTGTGAAAGGAGTGGGGGAGTATACAGTCACAAAATGCAGCACGTAACAGAGGGGAAGAATTGTGTGAGTTTGGGATCTATTGCCTATAAACTGAATTGATCATAAATGAAATTTGTACAAATCGTGTCAACCCAATACCTTTGCCTATAATGTCCCGTTCATTTCAAATGATGTTTATTTGTAAAATGAACAGGGATGGAGACACCTCTTTACTGGTGCACACAATACACGCATAAAGAGTTAAATGAAATGTTAAGGAATGCCTAATGGGACTACTCTGATGTTTAATTTAACCAAGTTTATTTTTAGGTTTATTAAAAAGAATTCATGATTTACAGGTATGTTTTGTGGATGTGTTTCTGTTTTGCAGTTGTCCTGCCTCGTTTACTGGTGGGCGGTGTGAAAGTACGTATCCAAATATAGTTGATTTCCCGACCCACTTTTACTCACAGAGATAACATGTTTTATGTAATCTAATATCCTCAATGGAGAAACCAACCACAGGAGGAGGTGGGTTTCAAAAATAAAATAAAAAAGAAATAAACCAAATGTTTTATTTTTGTATGCAATCCAAAAAAGATGGATATACTGTTCACACAGTTTAAAGATATTTTAAGAGGCTTGTTAGGCCATTAAAAACTGATTGTAAAGGCCCTGTCACACCATGGCGTATGGCCTGAACATATGCCGACGTATGCGAAATATAAAAAAATGCGTTGATGTACGTTGGTGTACGCTATTAAATATAAGTAAGGGGTAGGTTGGGGAAACGTCGTTTACGTTAACCAGTTCGCGCCGGATGACGTATATAAACGCAAAAATGTCCCCAAATTCAAAACGGATGACGCATAAACACGTCAAGTTCGGAAATGTATGTCAGCAGCGAGCAAGGCCGGAAATGCGTGGGTGTTCTTTTCGGCACTATCAGCCTGAACCCGCTTCGGATCGAGTTTAGTTAAAAATAATCCCGCCCCTAGGCTCGGCGATGTTAAAATAATCCCGGCGCGAACTGGTTAAGAGCACGCTGTGATACGCTAAAAAAAATTGGGACACGTCTAAACCACGACAAATTATTGAGCATGTTCAAAAATTGTCGGCGTACTCAATACGTGTGCTTAATACGTTCTGCATAAGTTCGTGGTAAGTTAGACATACGCTGACATGCGTTAGAGGTACGTTACTCGTAAGTTGGTATACGTTGATTTACGTTGGCTGACGGGGAAACGTACAGCCAACGTATTGATAACGAGTTGATAACGTATATGTGCCGTATGTCTAACCTATGCCTGACAACACCCTGACGTATCTCCAACGAGTCGTGACGTATTCTGACATATCCACCTTATGCACAAGTTATGCCTGGCGATCATGTAACGTAAATAACATGTTTCTACAGTACATCTAGCGTATGTGCCGTACAGCTAGCGAGCATTCGGCATTTTGGGAACTTATGGGGGGGGGGGTTTGAGTATATATATGGATCCCTTTAGTAACTCATCCTCAATTCTTCATGGTCTGTCGTGCTGAACACAGCGGCATAGGTCACGTGTTCGTTGTACGCCGAGGATACGCTGAGGATACGTCGAACACGGCAGACATACGCTACGAAATTGTTAAGCATACGTTGGTCATATGCTCGCATACACTGTCATAAGTTGTAGTGATATGCTATTAATACGTTAGTCATGCGCTATGTATACGTTCAATACGCTATGGATACGTTATGGATACGTCCATTCCAACACCGATGTCCCGATGAAATTCGTTTGGAAGTTGGACAATCTTGGACTCTGACAATTTTCGAGCTATTTTTGGTATACGTCGACATACGTTCAGCATACACCATGGTGTGACAGGACCTTTAGGTTTTCAATACTCCAGATTTCAAAAGAAATTGAGAGGGGAATTTATATTTTAGATTTAAAACGTTGCACGTTTACATCAACATGTCACGAGAATTGGAAGACGTCATCATTATTAGCCTAGAGCCACGACAGTTTCCGCCGACTGTAGCGCGCTAATGCAAGCATAACACCTCAGTAGCTATTATTGTTATGCACAATGTTCGCGTGCAAATCAATGCAACCATGCCTGTGGATTTGGTGTGAAACTTGTCTGGAAAATACATTTTTTTATGGAAAAAACACACTTTCAGATTTTGTATTTTGTTTTAATTGGGGCAGGAGCAAAATTTGAGGAGGGAGGAGATGAAAACCTAAAAATCTATTTTAAATGGCCATATTACGGTGCAGACGATAGTCTAGGCATGACATTTTTCAGACTTTTATCTAAATATAGACTTTTTGAATCTCAGAGAAAGACATTGTTTGTACGCAAAGGTATGCATCTTTCAGACATTTCATAAATTTTCAGACATTTTTCTAAATTACCAATCTCACCCCCTACACGATAGAAAGGTTTTAGTTGGTTTTAGCAGGAATTTAATCTTCGTCAAGGTGCTCGACACTGGCCGATGATCCAATGGGTAGGCCACTATTAAATATAAACAGTACAAGCTTGAAGCGCAATGCACATGTAACATATGAACCACCACAAAAGTACAAAATACAAATTTCATTTTTATTTGCATACAGTAAAAACACAAGAAAAACATAAGTAAAGGCAAATGGTTGTGCCAATGCTAAGTTTGGGATATTTATTTGAGCCGTTTCCAGCCGTATAGTGTTAGCAGTCTCCCAAGCTGTCCAAGGGGCATTAATAAGTAACCATATAAAACGTAGGCATGAAAACTAGGAACCATGATCCCTGTAGGGCACATGTCAAAAACATTATTTTGCCCTTAAAGCTCTCATCAGGCTCACGGTCTCTGCATTTGTGTTTGTTTGTATCAGATTGTCTGCTGTCTATCCCTAGTTGCTTGAATGGAGGTACATTTGATGCCGACTTCTGCCAGTGCCGTTGCCCATATTATTATTCCCAACCAACTTGTGCAGGTGAGATTTTGCAACCGAAAATTTTTCCCGATGTTCACAGTTCGACATACAGCTTTGGCCTGTTTTGGGAACAATTATGCTTTTACAATTTAAATTATTGATTTCCACGATACTGCACAGGTATGGATTTAGTGTAAATTAATGGATTTTTATGGTCAGTACACCATAATCATTGTGCTGGTTTCATCCGAACGTTTTCTGCTTTCAATGCCCAAGGTTGGAACATTCTTTCCCATTCAGTTTCATCAATTGCATTCCACAAACAGGAATTTCTTTATTTTCCTTTGATTTGTATGCTTTTGCAAATGTCCTGGGGCCAATTTGACGAAAATAAAGATGAGTCTTGGGGAGAATAACATGTCTTAACTCACGACTTGTTCTTGGATCGATTTCGCCAAAGTTAAGAAGTGTTTAACACGTCCTATTTCTAGTAATGCGGCTGAACTCGTCTTTAATTTAAGACCGGTCCGAGTGTCGTCTCATCTCATTAATCCGTGCATTAAATTGTATAGCGTGGAAATCGTTAAATTATCTTTTAATACATAAATAACCACAAGGGAAACTGACTAGGTAAATTTGCATAAATTGTGAAGTGAACAAAGAAATTGGCAAGGCGGGACTTGTGACCTGGACCTCTGGAATACTGGATCGGCGCTATAACAACTGAGCTATCTTGAACTATGTTGGCAATCTCCCAAATTGTCAGTATCTTTGTTCGAGGGCGCTCGTCAGAAGTCATAAACACCAGAATGCTGTGTGGCCAGGGATTACGACATTCTAGTGTTTGTGTCTGGTGTTTATGACCTCTGACTAGCGCCCTCGAACAAAGATGCTGACAAATTGGGAGACCGCCAACGCATGGCAGGATAGCAGACCACCAATGGGTAGGCCACTATTTAAACAGTACAAGCTTGTCGCGCAATGCACATGTAACATATGAACCACCACAAAAGTACAGAATAAAAATCTCATTTTTATTTGCATAAGGTGAAAACACAAAGAAAAACATAAGTCAAGGCAAATGGTTGTGCCAATGCTAAGTTTGGGATATTTATTTGAGCCGTTTCCAGCCGTATAGTGTTAGCAGTCTCCCAAGCTGTCCAAGGGGCATTAATAAGTAACCATATAAAACGTAGGCATGAAAACTAGGAACCATGATCCCTGTAGGGCACATGTCAAAAACATTATTTTGCCCTTAAAGCTCTCATCAGGCTCACGGTCTCTGCATTTGTGTTTGTTTGTATCAGATTGTCCGCTGTCTATCCCTAGTTGCTTGAATGGAGGTACATTTGATGCCGACTTCTGCCAGTGCCGTTGCCCATATTATTATTCCCGACCAACTTGTGCAGGTGAGATTTTGCAACCGAAAAATTTTCCGATGTTCACAGTTCGACATACAGCTTTGGCCTGTTTTGGGAACAATTATGCTTTTACAATTTAAATGATTGATTTCCACGATACTGCACTGTGAACAGGTTGGATTTAGTGTAAAATGCGTTTTGAATCTCGGGAAAAGTTTGCAGATATAAACATCCTCCGGCGCAAACTGGTTAAAGGGGATGTACATTATTTGCTTTTGTTGTAATTTTCAAAAATGGACGGTTTGGGGAGTTAGTATGTTATAGCAAATATGGTTACACTGACTTTTTTTACCTTTTGGGTTCGTAGATGCCAAACAAAAATCAGGAAAACCAATCATGTTCTTGTAGTCAGATACCCCGACCCAACTAAAGTTGAAACAGCAATTTATAGATGTTTGGGAATTGTAAGTTCAGTTGTACCCCTTCACAGATGTGTATCGATTGGAAAGATTAGGAAATAACTAAGTCAGTTTTTCTCTAATTCTGGTCGGCTGACCAGCGTTGGAGATTGATACAAACATACCACTTTACTTGAAAATGCTAGCACACCAGGAACCATGATTTTACACGATGCTTCAGACTGCCATGATCTAACAGTCCAGTCAAGTATTTTGTTATAATTTTGTCATTTATTTTGTTGATATTTGCAATGTTGTATATTATCTTTAAAGACGAATGTCGGCCTGGAGTTATGGTTTCAAAAAAGAAACTGACTTTGAAAAGTTGTTTAATACGTGTGTATAATTGTATCTTGTGTAGAACCTGCACAAAAACACTTTAGGTTTGTGTTCTATGCATGCATGCATACATGCGCAGAAAGTTGGTTAGAGCGATTCTTTTTAACGACTGTTTCCTCTAGTGGTAAAAAAAATAATTAAACAGCCATCAAATAGGTAGTTTTTATGCGTCTTTCATAAGATGGGTTTAGTGAAATCGATTTCATAACATGCTTAGTCAAGATCAATCTTAGAGCGGGGACTCATTTTAAGTCCTAAGATGACTCGCAAGATAAGACGAGTTTCGTGAAATCGGCCCCTGTTTATAAAAAGTAATCGCATCTTAAAAGCAGAAAACACAATTCCAGCGGTTCACATATATGTTTATGCAAATGTTTCAAGGGTTTCTTATTATTTATTGAATATAAGTTCATTTTTGTTGTTTTTTGGTCACACGTGTTGGTATAAAAACTCGATGAACACACATCATGTGTCAACTGCAACAAGAAGTTAATCTTTTTATGTTCAGCCCCTATAACTGTGAATAGTGACTTGACAAATTTGCCACTGTCCTTGCATTATTTTTGCAGCTGCCAATCCGTGTTTGAACGATGTCTCTCTGTGCCCATCGAGTTCAACATTCTGCCAACCAGCTACCAATGATGAAGGCTTTACATGCCCATGCAACGGTTATAAAGGATTCTTCACTGACAGTGGTGGTTCATGTATAAGTAAGTCTGGGTCCATGAATTGAGGATCTCTCATGACCTCAAGTCTCAAGATGCACAACTATTAAACAAAATGTTAATCTCAATAATTATAACTTTTAAATGTTTCTGTTTTCCTAGAAGACATTCTTAAATTCTCAAAACGGCTTTCTCTGAGATTTGTTCTTTCGCAATAGAAAATACCAAATTTATTTGGATTTTTTTTAAAACCCAATACTGTTTGTTTTTCAGAACGCGAGCCCTTCTACTTCTTCATAATATTAGACCTGCCTTTCATGAGTGCCTACAGTAACCCACCATCCCCTGAATGGAAAAACCTTGCCACGAGGTTTGAGTCAGCGGTAATAAACCTTGCATTTTTGTTAAATTCATATTTAAATGTAAGCACTTATATAGAAATGGTCTTAAAATTAACATACATTGATACCAACAAGTATTTATAATTATAAGTATACACCATTTGCTTTTGGTGTAATTTTCAAAAGTGAATGGATTTTGGCAGTCAATATTTTATAACAAATATTGTTAATGCTGACCTGCTTAAGTTGTGTGCTTATGGATGCTATTTACAGCATCCATAAACACAAAACTGGGAAAAATGTTGTTCCTGTCGTCTGCTTTCCTGACCCTACTTTAGATGAAATGGACGATTTATAAAAGTCAAGGAACCAGACTAGCAAGCTTGTCCCCTTTCACGGATGTGTAAATTTAGGAATTTGACATTAAAATGTCAATTTCTTTGAAAATGACAGCACAGCAGGTGCCATGGTTTTGGATGTTTGAGATTCACTTCCAGTCAAGTATGGTATTTGGTAATAATTCAGTAGTCATATTTTGTTTAAGTTTTTTTTAAAATAAGTCCAGCAGGAGTTATTCAAGCTCGTTTGTGACAGGGAGAATCCTGCGATGGGCTAGCATTCCATGCCGGGATGTGGGAGGGGACTGATGGGCCTTGATAGCTCATGGTGGACTTGTCTTGTTTGCAAGCGGCCTAATCGTGTAGACCTGCCCTCTAACGAACACCATAGACCACGCAATGACCTTCCAAAAGGTCGTCTTATCTGTCTCCCATAATCGCTCGAAAAATTCCGAGCAGAATTGTGTCGTATTTGGATGTGCGTGTGACGTTGCGTGCATAATTACGTGACGTAACAGAAACTTTACCAACGATTATGCATGTTACGTCATGCAATTATTCACGCAACGTCACATGGCATGCAAATACGACACAATTCTGCTCTGAATTTTTTTAGCAATTATGGGAGATGGACAAGACGACCTTTTGGAAGGTCATGGCGTGGTCTACTGCGCATAGGTTAAAGGGCGCCCGCATCGGCAGCCTACGCACGCTGTATACCGTGATTTAATTATAGGTCGTCTTGCAAACAAGACTAGTGATGGACTTGACTTTACACACAAAACAAAGGTGTTTTTTTAACCAAATGGTGCAAATAATATATTCACCGGTAGGTGCTCACTTCTTGCAGTAAGGATAAAGCACCTGCCGAACTGTAACGTAAACCCTAACAGTCCTGAATCCTCCAATTTCAATTAGATTGTTTACACACCGATAGCATTTTAATTCTGGCATTTCTTTGGTACAAACACCTTCTTTTTTTCTGGAATTACCAGGCAATAAATGTTGTCCTCCCTTTTAGAAATGTTGTTCTTTTTTCTTTGAAGAAGGTTTTTTGGTTAATATAAAACCAAAGATGAAATGGTCTATTTTTGCATGTTTAAATGGGTATCAGGTATCTAGGTTTTGTCCCATCCCTTGAAAAAAACCAAAAAAAACAACAACAGGTGTGTTAATGCAAAGTGAATAGATCACAACAAAACAGTCATTTGAAGTCTTACTGTGGTTGAAATCTGTAAAACCTTTGCAAAATTCAAAGGTGTGTGCATGCTTCCTCTCACTCTTATTTTATCCCTTTTTACCACCTTCGCTTTTCAGGTCATGATGAAACTGGGGCTAAATAGGTTCACCAACGGTGTGAGTGGGGTACAAGTTTTGAGTTTCTCAGAAGGCAGTGTGATTGCACTCACGGCACTAGCATTCCAAGGTGAACAACCGTCGGTGGTTGCCATCAGCAATGGGATAGCAGAGGGTGGTGTTGTTGGAGATATACGTCTTGCCGATAACCCTGTCACTTACACAAGTAAGTCATCTTGGGTCCCAAACCAACTTAGTACTGCCCCAACCTCTAGTAGGGTTTATAGATTCAGTAAGGAGAAGTAACGATCACTGGAAATGATAAGAAGCCGATCCTTTCTCTTGATTACTGACATACCAACCTCAGAAACAGAGAGGGCCCAATTTGAAGGTCAAATTGCACAATTTCTGTTGCTAACAGAAATATCGACTGTTTGCTATTTGGTATACAGAGAGAAAATTGCATGTACATTATCAGTACGAGTGAACATCTGTGCTGTCTCATTTCATTTTAAAAAAAATATAAGACTCGAAAACTTTCCGAATACAATTTTATATTTTTTTGCAACAACCTAATTAAGCACAAACTGCTCAGTAAAGCAGTGGTCAGCAATACAAATAAAACTAGACATGTGTTTGTGGACAAACACAGAGCTGTTTCGAGTGTCTAAAATTACTTTCAATATGTGTGTGTCCTAAAATTTGGACCTTTAATGTGATCCACAATGACGTCATCATGGCGATTTCCCCTTGGCCCCCCTGGGAATGGTGGTCGAGATGTGTGCTAAATCTTAAGTCGATCAAATTTACGAGAGTGTCGAAGTCAATAGTCTAAAGACAAACGTGTACAAACCTAAGAGAGAAAGATTTCAAGTTCAACTTGACGCCCCGTGATCTCGAATGATGCAATCGTGCCGAATTTCTTTGTGCAAACCTATGGGGAAAAATTTAACCTTTAACATGACGTCACGTGACCATGAATGGCGTAATCGTGACGAATTTCGTCTAGGACCATCTGTGGGTGGTGGGATAAATGTGTGCCAAGTCCAAAGTTGATTGAATTTACCAAAGTGTCAAAGTGTATTGTCTGAAGAAAAACGTGTACATATTCTATGGAGAAAAAACTGAAACAGCTAAAAAAAACAACGAAACAGCTAAAAAAAAACACTCTTGGATAATATATCCAGTGCAAACTTTGATATACATGCACTGAAATTTATACTTGTTATGTTTGTGTTGTTTTATTATCAGCATTGCCAGGAGACTGCGTGCCAGGTGATTGCATGAATGGTGGAATATGCGAGAGGTCAAGCTTCCCTGCTCAGCTACTTTGCAGGTAATATCAGGGGCGGAGCTAGGTTCGTTTTGAAGGAGTGGGCGTAAATAAAACCACAAGAAAGTAGAAAATAAAAACAAGACAACAAAATGCCTGAATTCTTATGATTTGAATGATGAAGAGAAGTCCAAAGCTGAATGTAGAAAATTTGCATTATTTCAATATTTATCAGTTTTTAAACATGAAACCTGTACCAGCGGCATAACAAGGGTTAAAATTCCAGGAGGATTCATGAGGATACATGGACATCAAGAAGCCATCCAGAAATGACTTTTAAAAATTTGAGTGCTTCCAAGAAAATCAACCAAATCCAGTTGAGCATTTTTATTGTTTGAATCAGCAAAGGTTCCTAAAATGTGAAGCATCCTTGCTCGCAGCTGGGGAGCTGAATTGCAAAGGACGCGGCTACAACGTGGTACATAACGCTGGCACATAAAGGCGTCGATGGCAACTGGCCACATCGACTAATATGACTACGAAGCACAGCCCTCGTGGCACAGGATAGAACCAATGTACAACTCTACTCACATATGGTCCGGGAAGGGAATCGAACCCGGGCCACATTGGTGAGAGGCGAGCGCTTTCATACAAGCCACCCATGCCACCCTAAATTGACAGCATGCCAGAAGGAATAATTTAAGTGTTTAGAGTCATTAATATATTTACATTAAGTAAGCTTTTGAGCAATAATTTGGTTGGTCACTTTTTGGATGGTTTCAAAAGGTACACTATCCCTTTAAAGGGCAGTATACACCGTCCCTTTAAAGGCAGGTTGATGCATAAACACGCCAAGTTCTAGTTCGGAAATGTATGTCAGCAGCAAGCAAGGCCGGCAATGCATGGGTGTGCTTCCCAGGACTATCAGCCTGAACCCGCTTCGGATCGAGTCTGTTTAAAATAATCCCGCCCGTCGGCTCGGCGATGTTAAAATAATCCCGGCGCAAACTGGTTAAAGGCAGTATACACTTTCCATTTAAAGGCAGTATACACTTTCCCTTTAAAGGCAGTATACACTTTCCCTTTAAAGGCAGTATACACTTTCCCTTTAAAGGCTGTATACATCATTTGCTTTTGCTGAGATGGGTTTTGCTGGGGTGGGTTGAAGGGATTTATTTTTTGTAGTAAATATTGATTGTGACGCTGATCTGTTTGAAGTTTTGTGTTCATATATAGATGCTGAACAAAACTAAGAAAACAATGCTGTTCTTGCAGTCTGGTTTCTTGATTTGCTTTAGACAAAACAGAGCAATTTACAGGTGTCGGGTAATTATCGGGTTAGGAAACCGGACTAGTTTGTTTGCACCCATTCATCATAGAGCAAGTTCGGTTGGGCGACTAGATAGACTAGACTTAACCATTAGTCAATCGAACGCTGTGTGGTTTGACTAGCTAGTCCAACTAAATCAACCTAGCCACGGACCATGGTTTCTCTAGTAACTTGCGAGTTACGTCACGATTTCAAGATGGCGAAAAGGTAAACTGGTGCAAGCTTTGCGAAAGTTTACGATAAATTTATCTAATTATGACAATTCTTTGCAATAAAAAAAAGTATTTATTGCACTAAATTAAGTGGAGAAAATATTTTAAATAAATCATTAAAAAAAATACAAATTACGTGCCAAATTTTGCTTCGTTCCCAACGTGAAAGCCTGTCGTCTGCTCACAAAATAAATTTGACGTCATCGATCGACTAGACGTGTTCGAGAGAAAAACAGACCACGCATGCGTAAGGTTAAATCGGAAATCGACAAAAAAAACTAATTCAGCAGCACCCGCACTTGCTTTTAACGCTTGCTGGCCGGCAATCGTTGGAAATTGATACAAATTTCCACTTAAACAAACCAACCAAAAAACAGCACACCTGCAGGTATCATGATTTCACAGGATGCTTGAGACTGTTATTCACATGCAGTCAAGTAAGGTATTTCCTAAACAATTCAGTATTTTTGTTTTATGGTGTTTACAAAATGCCAATGGTGTATACTCCCTTTAAAGTCGTGTTGAGAAACGTTACATGCATGTATAAAACACTGGTATTCTGTCTGTGTTTTGTAGTTGTCCTGCGTCTTTTACTGGTGAGCGGTGTGAGACTTCAGTAACGACTCCACCACCAGGGGGTATGTACATGTATTGTATTAATTTCCATACCCACTTTTACTCCGGTTTTATCAATAAAATCATTTATACTCGGTGATGTGGGATATGATAATTTTAACACCCGAGGGACCCCATATAGCACCCGAGGTAATGACGTGCAAATCCGACCTGGAACCAAAACCGACTCAACATCGAAACCGACTTCGGGTCAGGTGTGTCTTCATTTTAGTTGAGTTAGGTCGGTTTCGGTCTTGTAAAACACCCGAAATAAACCAAAACATGGAATTGATGTGGTTCAATAATATTGCAAGATACTTTGCCCGCTAACAAGTATTTCATACTGCGTCAATCCGCTGCATATTGTACATGTACCATGTACATGTTATGTGCAATCTTTTAGGAACAGTCCATAACACAGAGCCAGCTACTTCAGTGTTCGTGATCATTATACGGTTTGGATTTTTATTGACAGACAACAAATACAACCTAATGTGGGTAATTTCTAGCACTAAGGCGGACACAATGTTCATGAAATATAGGATATTTGCCTAAGCCAGACATTTGTGGGTGTTTTTTCGAGATCTGTTTGTTTTTTGTTGGTTCGGGTCGGTTTTTCCCTTATTGTATTGTTTTTTGGGTCAGGTTGGTTTACGGAGTTCAGATCAGTTTTGATTCGGATTTGGTTTTTATCTTTGTTGTTTCGGGTTGGTTTGGTCTGACCAACCCAACTCAATGCACATCATTAACCTGAGGTGAAGCTGAGAGTGTAATGCGTCCATCGTGGGTGCATGGGTCTCTAATGAGGGGCACATGAGACCAATTAAGGTTGCATGAGTTCTCAGTCATTTGTGTGAGATTCTAAATTCGGTATCCTGTGGAGACCTGAACACAATGGGAGTGAATGGAGGATAATGGGAGTGAATAGTTCTTCGCAGGGTTTCACAAAATACATCTTGGAGTTTTACTCAATAACTAGGAATTTCCAGGCCATGTTTATCTGTCACAAAATGATCCTTGAGGGCTAAGAAAGAATGGAAATAGTTAGAAAATTAACCCTAGTTGAAATAGAACAGCTTTGAAAACAGCCCTTGACGTTCTGATAATTTGTACATAAAAACAAAGATATTTCTTCACAAGGATACACATTTGAGAATGTGTGTTGTGTGCAGGTTTGACATGCCCGCGAAACATGCATAAGAGCTTAGTCATGCAGACACACGAAATTACACTAATGAAATTACAGTATCCGAACACACTATACAACAATACTTGTTGATGATGATATGACTATCTGGCTAAAAATAGATATCATGAAAATTTCCATATTATGCAAATTAGATGCAGATATTACGCAAATAGATGCAAAGTCACTGTAGGATCCCCTCGAGTCAGGAGGAAGGCAAACTTAAAAACCAATGAGAACATTTGCTCTATCAAAAGGCACAGTTTAGAGTGGTATTATTTTAATGGCCTCTAGCTTCGGCCTCTCAATGTTGAGTTTCTTTGGGGGGGGGGGGGGGGGGGGTAGATATATATTTTGATAATTTGAGTATTTTTCAATAAAGATATAATGATGCAATTGGTGTTTTTTTAAGCAAGGCTATAAAAGTCACTTTAACCCTAACCCTCCCAAATCCTTCTAAATCCTCTTGTACAAAATGAAGGATTTAGAAGGATTGAGGTTATTAGGACATTGCAGTGGAGGAGGATCCAGAAGGATTGAGGGCAGATGGGGTTTTGCTATGGGAGGGATTGAGAAGGATTGAGATCGATTGAGGTTATCGGGCTGTTTTTGACACAAGAGGAAAGAGAAGGATTGAGGTTGTATGCAGCTTGCCCAAATTAGGATCCAGAAGGATCTAGGTTATGGGGGAGGGGGCTTGCATTTGTGTACATTGTAATGGCATGGGGAATGCATGCTTCTGACTTTATTTTTAGGGCTTGCATTTGTGTGCATGGCAAATGTGTGTACTGGAAGGTAAGTGTATACTGCAAGGTCAGTGGGTCAGTGCTGAAAGGGTCCCTGGACAATGTATGTTTATGTATCATCAATAGGAAACACATGTGCATACAATGGAATTTCTGTGGCCCTTGTCCTGGTATGAAAAGGTCATTGTACTGGGCACTTCCATTTTTTTTAGGGTAATTTGTTGGATAAGTAATCGGTTTACACAGACCCCCCAAAACATCCCCCAGCAGGCAGGAGGATCTAGAAGGATTCAGGGCAATAGCCATACTAGCAGAATTGAGAAGGATTTAGAAGGATCCAGGTTCCTTGAGCTTTTAACTCTTTACTACAGAAGGATATAGGAGGATTGAGGTTATGTCTTAGCCAAACGAGCCGGGAGGGTTAGGGTTAAGCAAAGGGCTAGGAAGAAGAATAATAGGACAAAATAGAAGAATTTATCGATGTTCCTCCTAAAATAGGCTAGATTATAGAAATTTGAAGGTTTGGGGTACATGTAAAAAGCAAATCAGAGTTGTTTTAAGTTCTGTACTGTTTGTGCTGTTGCAGATGGTGAAGTGTCATCTTTAGCAGCAGTTCTCATCATAGTCGGATGCATTGTCACCCTGTTGGCGATAGTAGGCTTAGCCATGTGTTTCTGCATGCTGAGGAGGCATCAGTACAATAAGCGTCGCTACCTTCAGTCAAGGGGACGGTTCCAAGCTAGTAGTGGACTTTCTTATAATGAAGACCGCAGCTACAGCGCAGCTGACTATAACGAAGAAGAAAGGCGGATGAATCGTCTCGCTCACATCATGAGTCAGTCATCATACCTACAGGTAAAGCTGGTTTTCTGAGAGAGTTTTACAAAGTAAAGGGGCCGTATCGTAAGTCCGACGCCTCATAAGTCCGACGCCTCATAAGTCTGTCGTCGGACAATTGAGGCGTCGGAATGTTGAGGCGTCGGAATGTTGAGGCGTCGGAATGTTGAGGCGTCGGAATGTTGAGGCGTCAGAGCTATAGACTATTATAAGAAAAGGTTCATTTGTCCGACAAGCCAAAATGAGTTTTACCAAAGCTTGTTAAAGGCGATGTGAGCGAGGTTGTCCACTTACAAACGTGAGAGGGCGCACTGTGCAAAGCACGAATTAGGGGTGCAGACCATCATAACCCTGTAAACTCCTGCACGCGAGCTCGTTAATCATTATTATTTTGTGATCCCACCGATGATTTCGTGTATAAAGCGGTCCTCGCAACCTATATGTGTGATAGATTGTAGAAATATTGCTGGAGATCATGACTGTCGGACTTACAAGGCGTCGGACTTACGAGGCGTCGGACTTATGAAGCATCGGACTTGTGAGCGGACCCCGTTGCTTCAGTTATAACTTTGTCGAGCCTAATTTCAAACATTCTAAATCCACCGTTGGAATTTAGCAAGGATTTTGTAAGATTCAGAAAAGTCAAGCTCATAAGCTAAGTGCTAGATTGCATGGGGTTTGACACCCCCCTTGAAAGCAAGAATCTTGTACACATGTACAGGCGCACAGTAAACTGAATCCCAATTACCTGATTGTTTGCACTATGTGCTCTCACATTTACAATACTGTCTTTGTGTATCTATGTATGAATTAAAGGGGAATATACCTTTTGTAGGTATCCAAAAAGTAACCAACCAAAATACTGTTGAAAAGCTTACTTCTTGTAAAGATATTAAAGATCTAAACTCCCTGTGAAATTATTCATTCTGGCTTGCTGTCATTTTGATTCGTCATTTTCAAAGACCCGTCTCACAGACGCACTTTCGTAAATTTCCGTAAATAGTGCGTTCAATCGAGGCATGGTGCTATTATTGGTCTGTTAGTGCGTGACACGCGAGTAGCTGCAATCAGCTTGATGGGAACACGCCCTTCAAGCAGATTGTAATTACAATACAAATTGTGACTCGGCAAATTTTGAATTAAAAACAAAATCTTAAAATATTGTTTTCTCGGAATGTGCAGAATTCAGAGAGCTAAAAAGGTTGTTTGTTAAGCACCTTTCTTCATATTTTGAGCACTTTTGCTACTTACACATGTACTTCAGAGGGTAAAAATACACAACTAACCAATGGTCTATTGTCCCTGTCTAATCATGTGTGACTTACTGTTTAAATTTGTTTTCTTGTGACCCACCATCTATGCAGAATCGTTCAGAGTTCATCCGACCATACATGGCCAGTGGGAATGAGGCATTGGAATTGCATCGTTACCAAGAAGACGAAGCGGTAATTGAAACATTCCTGGTTTAATTTTCAAATATCAAACTGTGTTACCACAACTTAAATTGTTTACCAAAACTTTTATTTTCAAGATTTTGTGGCATGTATAGGCGTTTCATTTCACAGGACGTTGAAGGCCGTTTGATGTACAATCCCTCCTTCTACCACTGGCATACTGTCGTTCTGAAGAATGTCATTTTCCAAGATGCGTCTCACAGATGCGCTTTAGGAAATTTCCACAAATAGTGCACGCAAGCATTCAATTAATGGACGCATGGTGCTTGTAATGTCTGTTAGTGCGTGACACGCGAGCAGCTGCAATCAGCTGGATCAGAACTCGTCTTGAAAGCAAATTGTAATCACAATTCGAATTGTGACTTAGCAAATTTTGAATTTAAATCAGAATCTTAAAATATTGTTTCCTTGGAATGTGCATTTCAGAGAGCTAAAAAGTTTGTTTGTCAAGCACCTTTCTTTATATTTTGAGCACTTTTGCTATTTCAAACGGTAAAAATACACAACTAACAAATTGTCTATTGTCCCTGTCCGATCATGTGTGACTTACTGTTTAAAACAAATTCTTGTGACACACCATTTATGCAGAATCGTCCGGAGTTCATCCGACCATACATGGCCAGTGGGAATGAGGCATTTGAATTGCATCGTTACCGAGAAGACGAAGTGGTAATTGAAACATTCACGTTTTAACTTTCAAATATTAAACTGTTCAACCACAACTTTCTTTTTTACCACAACTTTCATTTTTACCACAACTTTCATTTTTACCACAACTTTCATTTTCACCACAACTTTCATTTTCACCACAACTTTTGTTTCAAGACTTTGTGACCTGTATAGGTGTTTTATTTTACAGGACATTGAAGGCCGTGTGGTGTACAATCCTATCATCTACCAATAAACTACGTCACTGACCTCGGAATACACAGCAGCAAATGCAACTCTGATGTCAGTAATTTTACCCATGGGACAAGTGGACCGAATGACTAAGCAATTGGCTAGTATCTTTACAATACCTGGTTACCAGTTTCAAAGTTGTACAAGTTCAAGTAGAAACTTAATACTTGCACATATATATGTACAGTGTTCATCCAAGTCTTGGTCTATTTTATGGACAAAGCAAACACCCATTTTGGAAAGCAACCTCTTTACCCCAACAGTGCTGAATCCACCCATTTCAATAGGAATGTTCACATAACCTATTGGGTTAGGGTTAAAGATTTGACTTGGTTTTAACCGGTTTTACCCCTACTCGTTCAGGGGTAATTCTCTGATATTAACTAAAACGGCAAATAAACATTAGTAATTGTATTCAGCCACTTCATTAAAGTGAGAAAAAAACACATATTATTTTGATCTCAAACTTGTTAGCCCTCTTATTATGCCTCACATCAAACAATTGTATACAATCTTGAATGGAACTGTTAATTGGTAGGTAAAGAAACTTGTTAGTTCTATCTTTATTCTTTGGTGTATTTAATCCGTAATAGGGGTTATGAGGTCTTTTTTATGTACATGTAATCCAACAACTTTAATGACGCTTAGGCTTTTTAAAAGAATAATTTACTGCTCTGTATTTTGAATAAGATTAAAACTGCTGTATGATGCATATTTGTATGGTGCTTATATAGCACTTCATCACAAAAGTCTCAAAAAGCACATAACATAACTAGGTTGAAAGGGGAAACCACAAGAGAAAAAAAAACAGAGTGGAGTGGAAGAACAAACAAAAGTAGGAATAGGCCAAGATAATACAAGATCAGGTCAGAGTGGGTAGGATCAAAGACATACAGTACTGTACCAAAGGGGTGAAGGGGTCCAAACCTGGGTGGGAACAAACGCTGAATGGGTGGAACCACAAGGAAAGGGTCCAGGGCAAAGATAGAAGGGAATATTGACAAAGGAGTGTGAATGGGGGGTGGGGGTGAGGAAAAGAAGTGGTCAACTGTATTACAAGAAAGGAGTGTAAAAGGAAATTGGACGGAAGAAACCAGAAAAGTGATACAAAAATTAAAAAATTATAATTTGTTTTTTATGTACTGTATAATCATGGAGAAATGTGTCTTATTTCTCCATGGTATAATGTACTGCTTTGTATTTTGATCAGTTATTCATTATAAAATCTCAAAAATTATGTATTTTTTTTTAATGTATTCTTTTGTTTACTAACATTTTTCTATTGTTTTGGAAATATTGTTCCTGTCAAATCGTGAACAAAGAGTTTTGAATTACCATTTTTGAATTACAGATCCACCAATCGCGCCCAACACATTAATCAGCTAGTTACGACGAAAATGCATTTACATTAGCACTCGCAATGTAACATTTTGTCAACTGGGTATGGTTGTGTAAGTGAACACATTATTTAGAAAATGTAAAGAATTAGCCATTTCAAAAATGGCACTTTGATGTCCGTCACAGATCCAAGAAACATTTTTTAGGAGCCTTTTACGACTCGGTAGAAGCATAATATAATCAAATATAATCATATAATCAAATATTATAGTATAATCAAATGTAACCAGTTGTTTATTTTTGCACTCGTATATGCATAAATTTTGATAGTACTGCTTTGTATTTTGATCAGTTATTCATTATAAAATCTCCAAAAAAAATTATGTATTTTTTTATGTATTCTTTTGTTTACTAAGCGGATGAAAAAATGAATGTGATATGGTGTTGAAGAAAGAGTGTAGTTGGTGTACTGTATGAAGCCAACATTTTTCTATTGTTTTGGAAATATTGTTCCTGTCAAATCGTGAACATTTAGAAGAGTTTTGAATTACAGATCCACCAATCGCGCCCAACACATTAATCAGCTAGTTACGACGAAAATGCATTTACATTAGCACTCGCAATGTAACATTTTGTCAACTGGGTATGGTTGTGTAAGTGAACACATTATTTAGAAAATGTAAAGAATTAGCCATTTCAAAAATGGCACTTTGATGTCCGTCACAGATCCAAGAAACATTTTTTAGGAGCCTTTTACGACTCGGTAGAAGCATAATATAATCAAATATAATCATATAATCAAATATTATAGTATAATCAAATGTAACCAGTTGTTTATTTTTGCACTCGTATATGCATAAATTTTGATAGTACTGCTTTGTATTTTGATCAGTTATTCATTATAAAATCTCCAAAAAAAATTATGTATTTTTTTATGTATTCTTTTGTTTACTAAGCGGATGAAAAAAATGAATGTGATATGGTGTTGAAGAAAGAGTGTAGTTGGTGTACTGTATGAAGCCAACATTTTTCTATTGTTTTGGAAATATTGTTCCTGTCAAATCGTGAACATTTAGAAGAGTTTTGAATTACAGATCCACCAATCGCGCCCAACACATTAATCAGCTAGTTACGACGAAAATGCATTTACATTAGCACTCGCAATGTAACATTTTGTCAACTGGGTATGGTTGTGTAAGTGAACACATTATTTAGAAAATGTAAAGAATTAGCCATTTCAAAAATGGCACTTTGATGTCCGTCACAGATCCAAGAAACATTTTTTAGGAGCCTTTTACGACTCGGTAGAAGCATAATATAATCAAATATAATCATATAATCAAATATTATAGTATAATCAAATGTAACCAGTTGTTTATTTTTGCACTCGTATATGCATAAATTTTGATAGTACTGCTTTGTATTTTGATCAGTTATTCATTATAAAATCTCCAAAAAAAATTATGTATTTTTTTATGTATTCTTTTGTTTACTAAGCGGATGAAAAAATGAATGTGATATGGTGTTGAAGAAAGAGTGTAGTTGGTGTACTGTATGAAGCCAACAATTTTCTATTGTTTTGGAAATATTGTTCCTGTCAAATCGTGAACATTTAGAAGAGTTTTGAATTACAGATCCACCAATCGCGCCCAACACATTAATCAGCTAGTTACGACGAAAATGCATTTACATTAGCACTCGCAATGTAACATTTTGTCAACTGGGTATGGTTGTGTAAGTGAACACATTATTTAGAAAATGTAAAGAATGAGCCATTTCAAAAATGGCACTTTGATGTCCGTCACAGATCCAAGAAACATTTTTTAGGAGCCTTTTACGACTCGGTAGAAGCATAATATAATCAAATATAATCATATAATCAAATATTATAGTATAATCAAATGTAACCAGTTGTTTATTTTTGCACTCGTATATGCATAATTTGTGATAGTACTGCTTTGTATTTTGATCAGTTATTCATTATAAAATCTCAAAAAAAATATGTATTTTTTTTAATGTATTCTTTTGTTTACTAAGCGGATGAAAAAATGAATGTGATATGGTGTTGAAGAAAGAGTGTAGTTGGTGTACTGTATGAAGCCAACATTTTTCTATTGTTTTGGAAATATTGTTCCTGTCAAATCGTGAACATTTAGAAGAGTTTTGAATTACCATTTTTGAATTACAGATCAACCAATCGCGCCCAACACATTAAGTTAAATTAATGATATATCCTAGGATATCGTTACAACAACAAAAACAGTTGTGTTGAACGGTTATTTTAAGATTTTGGTTGCTGTGATAGACTATTTCTAGAAACGTGCCTTCTAGTAGAGATAGATTCACCCGGTCATTATTTTGTTGTTTTGCATCACGAGAAATTGTTCAGGACAAAACATTTTGCCTAGAAATAGTACCAGATAAAAATTAGAAAGCGGCTTAAATGGCTTCCGTAAAATGTCTTTTTAAGGTACAACTTTTGAAGATAGCAAGTCTCCCTCACGTCACATTTTTTTTTGAATTTTGTCGTATTGTATCTTTTAAATTGTGGCCCATCTATAACAAAAAACAGGGTCCCTAGTACCATACAATATCCGAGTTCAATATTTCTTTTTAACTTTAACTCGTCCCAATACTGCTCAACATTTTTTTTTTAATATATATATATGTCGGTTACGGGTTAATAAATAAAAGCAATTAATTCATTGTTTCCTGTGACTTTCTTTTAAATAAAAATGCAAGGTTAACAATTTACACGTCTTGTTGGCCAATTCTGAAAAACAATTCTGAAAAAAAAATGCGTTAACCCCTTACTATATATATATATATATATATAGTAAGGCTAACCCCTGCGATATTTGTTGGCCAATTTTAATAAAACTTTTTTTATCTGAAAAGTCTTTTCCTCCCTTTATGGTGCTTGGCCCTTGGTCAATTTTATTAAAAATGCAAAGTTAACCCCTTAAGAAATTTTGCTAATTTGTATAAATGGCAGCAAGGATTAGGGTGCCACTTATTAGGGTGCTTCCTCCCTTTATGGTGCTTATTCACTCGGTTTATATGAACTTTTAATAAATTTAAAGCCAATTTTAATAAAAATACCAAGTTAATCCGTAACAATTTCTAAAAAGTCGAGTTTTTGCAAAATGTAATAAAAATGCCAGACTAACCTCTCCCAATTTCTTGATAATTGGCAGTGAAGCTTATGATTCCACCTCGTTTCCTCTCTCTATAGTGCTTAGCCTTTCGGATTATATGAACTGGACATTTTAGCTAATTAAAAGTTAACCCCTTACAATATTTATTTTACAATATTTATTTTAAATTAAAAGTAACATTTTCGCAAAAAACCCCAAAAATAAAATAAAAATGCTAGGTTAACCCCTAAGATTCTGTATGTGTAATCGATAGGGTTTATCCTCGTTTCTCTTCTTATGGTGCATAGCCCTTTGGGTTATGAATTGGATGTGTTAGTTAGTTTTAATGAAAATGCAAAGTTAATTTCTTTTCTTCTTAAAAGTCATTTTTGTCCCCCAATTTTAATAATTGGTATCAAGACTTATGGTGCCACATTGTTTTCTCTTTTGGTGGTGCTTGTGCCCTTCGAGTTATATGAAATGGATATGTTAGCCAATTTTAATAACAATGCCAGGCTAACCCCTCACAATTTATAATTTTTCTAAAAGGTCATATTTTGTTTGCCAATTTTAATAATTGGTAGCGAGGCTTAGGATGCCACCTAGTTTCTTCCCCTGATTGTGCATAGCCTTTTGGATTATATGAAGTGAAAAATGTATCAAAGTTTGATACAAATTAATTTTTATTGCAAATTGGCGATAAAATATATAGTCCAGGCAAAATACATAATTTTGTTTTGTTGACCTCAAACAAATTGCAACAAATTGTTTTTCACCACAGTGCACTTCTATAAGGTCCCTAGAATGACATACTAAAAATCTACAAAAATCAAAGTGGTGGAAATATGTCTAATTTGCATAAATCGTTAATCCCTGCCATGTAAGATTTTTTATTCCCATATTTGGGTATATATTTTATTTTTATTTTTTGAAAAGTTTATTTTGGTGATTCTACTTACATATCCTTACTTGAATAACATTTGCTAAAGCATATAAGTGACTGAATAATTATGAGAACACAGTAATTATTCAAAATGACAACTTTGTGACCCTATAAATGTGCGCACATTACACCGTCTCCAGATATCATCATGTAGTCAGTATTGGTGAGCTTCAAATTCACCAAGTTGCTTACTGGCACAGTTATCCTATTAAAAACTTATGGAAAATCATATGGACAATGATAACGTCTGCGCTGACCCGGAAATTGGCCTGGATGAGCTCACCCCTACCCCCTCATCCCCCTTCAGCCTCACGCAAGTGACCTTATGACCCAGACGGCGCCCTCCTTGAGTCCCTACAGAAGAGAGTTGCTGAGTCACGCACCATCCTCAAGGACCTCTCCAAAGCCCAGAAGCAGCCCATCACAGCCCGAACAGCCTTTGCCAACTACGTTCGAGACAGCCTGCTGACCATGTCCAAGGCCAAGTACAAGAAGACAAGGTCCACCATCAGGGCAGTGATGATGACATTCCAAGTGCCATGGGAGCTCCCCTATCCAAGAAACCCAGAAAGCCCGCCACTCTCAAGCACCTCACCCACTGCGGCCCAGTTCAGCACCGTCCAGTTCAGCACCTGGCTCGTACGGCTCCTCAGCACCATCAACCTCCGAGCAGGTGGGCTGTATTGTTAGTGGGTTTTGAGAGGGCTGTCCCATGTGGGCCCTGTGGGGGGTATAGGTGGGCCCGGTGGGCTGTATTGTATGTGGGCTTTGGAGGGCTGGCCCAAGTGGGTCCTGTATGGGATATAGGTGGGCCCGGTGGGCTGTATTGTACATGGGCTTTGGGAGGGCTGTCCCAAATGGGCTCTGGGTGGGATATAGGTGGGCCCGATGGGCTGTATTGTACGTGGGCTTTGGAAGGGCTGGCCCAAGTGGGCCCTGTGTGGGATATAGGTGGGCCTGGTGGGCTGTATTGTAAGTGGGTTTTGGGAGGGCTGGCCTAAGTGGGTCCTGTATGGGATATAGGTGGGCCCGGTGGGCTGTATTGTACATGGGCTTTGAAAGGGCTGGCCCAAGTGGGACCTCTGTGGGATATAGGTGGGCCCGGTGGGCTGTATTGTAAATGGGTTTCAAGAGGGCTGGCCAACAAGTGGGGTATGTGTGGTATATAGGTGGGCGAGGTGGGCTGTACAACACTGTTATGGCCGATGGCGGTTTGCCTAAAGGTCACATTCTTGCCCTCTGATTTAACCCTTAATAATAAGGTACCACTTTTGTGGCAGTGACCTCGCATACCACAGAAAAACCGTTACTGCTGTGTGACTCGACTGTGAGCCACATTTGAATTTTGGAGACGGATCGAGCAGGTACATCGCACATCGTTTTACATGAAAACAACTGGTTATTCGTGGATATAAATGCAGTTTGCCTGTCAACATACAACTAAAGTTTATTCCTGTAACGCAAGCCTTTGCTGAATGACTGTAGCTTTCTTTGAAAGGAATTTTAAGTTACGTGCAGAGAAACATTCTGTTTAACTGGTAAGTTCATTGTTATTCAAATCTTATGCCCAATTTTCCACTTGTAACGTTTTACGACACGGTTTAGATTACTTCAAATTTTACACTGCTGTATGGCTTTTTGTGAGTGTTGATCTGTGAGTCAACCTATTCATTAATTATATTTCCATGCAACAAACGGCTATATTTTTGCATCATTTGGCCAATTTCAAATTCGCTCGGGCGTAAAAAAATAATTGTAAATGGGAATAAAGAAGAGACAACCATCTTTGTGGATTGCAACTCCGGTCAGCAATTTTGAACTTAATCATGCTGACTGTTTTTATTTTAAAGTTCTTGTTGGCCTACATTTGGGACATTTCGTGACTGAAAACATTGAAAGCTAAAATGCTGGATGAGTCTTCAAAATGCATACGTCTTTCAGACCGTATTTTCTTTTTCTTGGTTTTGTTTATTTGTTTATTTCTTTTATGTTTTAGGAGCCACCAAGAAGAACAGTCAAACCGATACTGAGGAATCGAAGCGCACAGGCTGGCTAGCGACAAGGTTGGACCATGGACGTGACAGAGATGAGACAGCGGATCAGCGAGTACACTTGAAGACGAAGTAATCAAGAAACAAGCTGCCGCAATTAAGTTAGTCACTGAGCAAAACAAATAAGGAAATAATTGTTAAACTGTTTCGGTTACATGTTTAGGAAGTATACTTGTTGATAGTTTTAATCAGGTTAATATCTACAGTGGTAAAATTTCATCGTGCATTTGTAAATTTTGGCAAACCACATTTCATGGCGTTTTAACCTGCCTGTCAAATTATATTTCCCAGGTACTTAACGATTATTTCATCCGAGTTATTTCAAAGACGAGTGGCTTGGCCGTGATGCAATAGACTTAAATCCAGATGTAGTATATTTAGTATTTTTACCAATTTACCCATCACAAAGATTCCCACAGCTAATTGTGCTACACTATAATATAAAGCTATGTACACATGGACATAATGTTTAGTCGGACTCATATATAGTTTAGATATTTTTTTTTAGAGAAATAAAAAAGGTGTTTATTGGGTTCTGTTTGGGGAAACAGTATATCCTAGAAATATCCATCAAAGAAACCATTCTATGATCTTAATCTGCATAGCTTGGATTAACTAAACCGTCTTTTGTCAAAGAGACATATTGTTAGTAAACCCAGTTCTCTTATGGCATCGAGTTGGCCGTGCATTTGACTCACAAATCATGTTTTAAAATAATCTAAATTATTAATAAGTTCCAAATAATTATTACCATTGCGAATTTTGGTTATTAAAGTACGTTTTGACAAGACACACGTACAACTGTTTGTCACTGGTTTTGCATGCTTTCTTCTATTCCCACGACCTGAATTTGCTATAGTATATCCGGTCCGTAATATCCCACAATAAACCGATTTCATAGTGTGGGTGCTCCTAATTTAATTTAATTGAAATGAATCGAATTAAATTGAATAATGATCGAGCCCATGCTAACTTGTGTACAAGAGATGCAAGGCCCAGATGGAACTATACGACTGCTGGGCTGCCCATTAATGTGACCCACCTTATACGTACATTTTGCCAACTTATAACCCGGTTAAAGCACAGAATGAGCCCACACAGGACCCACATAGGACCCGCATGAATTTATGTGGGCTTGCCCATTTGGGGCCCAACTGGCGCCGGCGGACAAATCTCTGTGGGCCCCAACTGGGCAGCCCACATGGGACCCATGTGGGAGCCCATTTGGAGCCCACTTGGGCCCCATGTGGGGCCCACTTATACCCCGGTTAAAGCTCAGAAGGGACCCACACAGGACCCACATGGGACCCACACGGGGCCCACATGAATTTATGTGGGCTTGCCCATTTGGGGCCCAAGTGGCGCCGGCGGACAAATCTCTGTGGGCCCCAACTGGGCAGCCCACATGGGACCCATGAGGGAGCCCATTTGGGCCCCATGTGGGGCCCACTAGGGAATGTTGACTGGGAGGTTCATAGTCTATGGAGTACAATGAGCAGTACCACCAGCAACCCTTACAGAATCCACATCAGCAGATACCTCCTCATCCTTCTCAACTAAGCTTTCACGATGACCTTGATAGTAGAGGGGACGGTGCTACATGGTAGTCAGCAGAACTTGGAAGCGGTTCGCTAGGAAGCCGAAGGCATTTTTTACCACCCTTCTGATGCGGAAAAGCCTGTAGTTATCCTCTCTTCGTCGTCTAGCCCCGGAGACTGTATGGCTTCATCATGGTGTCTCGGAGGGAAAAGGCGTCGTCGCCGATGAAGAAGTAGGGAACATCCTGGTAGTCATTGGGTAGAGAATCGGGGGCAGGGAATCCTATGGTACCGTCTTCAACACATTCCTTGGTTTCACAGTTATTGTGATGCTGATCCTGTACCACCGACGTGTGCCCAGATGAACTTGTACTCCGCGTCTACAAGGGCCATGAGTACAACATGATATAATCCCTTGTAGTTGAAAATTGAGAACCACTCTTTGGAGGACACTTGCAAGCAA
Source organism: Crossaster papposus (assembly GCA_037893245.1). Classification (NCBI taxonomy): domain Eukaryota; kingdom Metazoa; phylum Echinodermata; class Asteroidea; order Velatida; family Solasteridae; genus Crossaster; species Crossaster papposus. Next base: position 104,689 of record JBAIAA010000099.1, read on the forward strand.
TGTGCTTCCCATCTAGTACACCACATGTTTAGGGGAAGTACCATTTCTCGAGGAACTTGTCAGATATGGCACGCCATATCTTAGGACTGGTGGGGCAGGACATCACCTCGGGCATGTACGCATCGAATATGGCTTGGCAAACCTCTCTGACGACGATTGACTGGGTGTTGTGGGGGACCCTCCATCTGTACTGCATGCTTGAGTACTTACTCCCAGAGGCAAGGTGACGCAAAGTCGGTGCAAGCTTCAGGCCAGGCTCCAGGGGATCCTGGGACCCACTCTGGCTAGCAGCTTATCGAACATCTCGGGGGGCATCCGCATGAAGTTCTTGAAGGGTCTTTGGTCCTCGTTTCGGAGCTCTGCCAGAAGCTTGTCGTAGAGGTCAAACTGCCGTCGCCTGCCGATCCATGGTCTCACCCAAGGTTCACGTATTCTTCTTCTTCTCCTCCTCCTTCTTCAGATTATGTTCTGTTGGATCTGGTGAACTGCCAAATCGATTAGATCATGCTAGTGTTGGAGAAGAGCTAGCTCCATCCTCTCTGGTCTGAGGTCAAAGAAGAACTGAAGAAGAGCTAGAAATAGGAGCCTATATATATACGCTGGCAATACGCTGGGATATACTCTGACCATACGCCAATAATATGCGCTAGTTGTACGCTAAATACGTTACTCAATCGTCAGGCATACGCCAATATGTCTGTATACGTTGCAGATACGTCAGACATATGTTAGAAGTACGTTACTCATACGCTATCAATGAGCTACCAATACGCTAGCTGTAGGCCTACGGTAAACCTTCATGCCAACCTATGGCAACTTAATATGTTCAGCGTACTCGACCTATGCGTAACCTACTTCTGGCGTACCTCTGGCGTAATCAGCGTATGCATAGCTTATGCCAAGCGTACGCTTAGCGTATGAATCATACGCAGGCATACGCACACAATTTTTAAGCATGCTTAAAAAATTAGTTCGGCCTTGGCGTATCCCAGCGTATATCAGCGTATGCCACCGTGCTTGTAACGTAAACAACCTATCCCCAACGTAACCCTACCGTATGTCAGCGTAGGCCTGCGTATAACTGATATTTTAAAACGCAACCCATACGCTGGTGCCATACACAACAGTGTGACAGCACCTTAAGCAACCCACTTATCTTAGTGCTCCACTTAACTTAAGTGTTCAAAGCAATCACTGTTGCTCATGCGCAAAACATTTTCGTCATAAACGTTTCTTGTCAACGAAAATTCAATCTATCTACGCGGTTTATCACGCGCGCGTGCACACGCACACAGCTAGCGACGAAGTTTTCAATCCCAAGTCTGCGTCACGCGCGCGTCAAACGAGTTCGTCATGCACGTTTTAGATGTTTTAACACAGAATAATAGTGAAATGTTCATTTTATTTACTCTCGAGTGAGAAACAAATTGTGATGGTGATTTATCCGCATTCTTCCAAACATGCTGGAAGGTAAGATAGTTATTTTGCATTTTATAGTCGGCAGTCACGTGTATTGCATGTCATTGGTTAACGTTAACATAACATGTCATCCATCGCAATCATTTTGCCCGCCTAAAACTTAAAAAATCGATCGAAAAAAATCGTTAGAATGTCAACGAACTACAATTCTCGAGCTGTCACACATTAACTTTAACTTGGCTTCCTTTTACAATAATTCGATACTGACGAGATTTCCCATAGCCACTAGAATATCAAATTTTGTGCCCAAAATGTACAAACCGAAGGACAGAAAAAAAGCCGCCATGACACCCAAGCGCCCTGTTTAATTGAGTTAAGCGCCCCGCTTAAACGAGTTAAGACTAGTCAGACCACACTTAGATTTAAGACTCGAAAATAAGTGGGGTACTTAAGCCGTGTTCCCATTGGACTTTTTCTTCCGCGGCCACGCGGAAACTTACCGCGGCATTCCTTAGCGTGAATCTACCGCGCGTTCCCACCTGGACTTATATTCCGCGACGGAACGGTTCATTCGCTGTTCGAGACTGGCAGAATGTCACACATTGCGGGCGCTGTGCACAGTCACCTTTGACCTATGCGGGATATGACGTGCCTGTGACGTATTTTTCGCGCGCTATACTCTGACCGTATTGCATGCTACACACGGTAATTCCTACACACGCTGCGTACGGTACATACCACACCGCCATCAATGCAAACGAGACAGGGAACCATACTACCATTTTCGCGCGAGTTCTGTGTATAGTTGTGACGTAAACAGGAAGTGTTGTTGTTTGCATAGCGTTTTACAGCGTGGTCGCGGTAGTTTTACAGCGCGGAGCGTTCCCATTGGACTTTTTAGCGGCCCTGATAATTTACCGTGGCTGCGCGGAAGTCTCCCGCGACCTCTTTCGGCCTGTTTTTTTTACATCACGGTCGCGGTAAATAGACAGGGAGATGTGTTTACCGTGCGTCCCCATTGGATTTAATTTTGTCGTTCTAAAGAAAAGTCGCGGTACTCTAACAAAATTAAGTCCAATGGGAACATGCCTTTAGTGTCGCGTGTCGGCCCCTTCGGGTGGCTAGGGTTTAGCTGTTTTCACCTATAGCTGGACGCACTCCAAATAATTTAAGTTGAACCGCTAGGTTCGTTTGGTTGAGATATACAACCAGGCAGTAATTGCGCTTTTACTGGGGAGGGGCATTGTGAAACCGACAAACAAAGGCACGGGGGGAAACCATTTATTTCTTAACTCTTTAATAATACCAAAACTTCTTCGCGAACGGCATATACAATTATATTACCTTAAGGTGCTTGTTTAATTGACTCAGTGCTAAATATTACATGAAGCCTCGGTCTATTCTTCCCTATGTATTAATATATTTAAACCCCTAAATTCTACTGCAAACGCAAGGTTCTCGTCAGTTGCAGTACTGCTTTAAATCTGCTGGATTTAGCCCTCCGCGCTGCTGGATGGACTCCTCAGCTAATTAATTTCGTCAGCCCCTGGCTGCTTAATAACTCGTCAGCTCTGCTATCTGCTAGCCTCGCTGAATTAACTGGTCATCTACTGGATAACTTTGCTGGATTTAGCCCTCCGCGCTGCTGGATGGACTCCTCAGCTAATTAATCTCGTCAGCCCCTGCTGCCCGATGTGGCCGGTGTAAACTGAGTCGATATGGCCGGAGTAACCGGAATAAATGCGGCCGGAGTAAACGGAGTACTTCAGCCGGCGTAACTGTGGGCGGAGTAAACTTGAATCGATATGGCCGGAGTAACTGGAGTAACGTGGGCCGGAGTAAACTGAGTAAACTTAATCCGGAGTATAAACGGAGTAAACTTGAGTCGCCGTCGGCCGGCACTATGGACCTGTGTGTCAACAACAGTTTGCATAAACGGCAACTGCCAGCCTAGCCTAGCATTACAACTATAATTTAAGCATGGCCTACACAAAGCAATATGACTAAACTTCTGTGCCGGAGTCGAAGAACAGAAGTAATCACCGAGTAAATTGAGTAAAGAATTTATAAATGGAACAACACTGAAAGTGAAACCAAATCTTGTTTAAATAATGCACACATGACCTTTTAAAATATTGTCAATTATTATCCAAACTCCAAGACAAGAAAGATTAAGCGCCAATCCTTACAACAATTTTGAATAGATTTTGTTTACCGGAGTAAATTGAGTAACCGGAGGCGGAGTAACATTAACACCATTTCATGACACAAATAATTCAAAAGAACTACTAAAATCCGTCCAATCATAACATAAGCAAGTAGGTGTGGATTTATAATTGAGGTTTCTTAAATATGCATCTTTGTAACAATAATAAGATTTCTATAACAATTATGAGCCGGAGTTTTGAATCAATAAACAAACGCACTAACCTGTGTGTCAACAACAGTTTGCATAAACGGCGACTGGCCAGCCTAACAACAAACTGTACTTTTATATAGCCCGCGCTACGCACGGTTAGTCTCGTACAAAAGACTTGTAACTCTTGACATATGTCTACAACATTACAAATTATACCATTTCTTTCAAGAAGAAAGCAATAATTGTATAAAGATATTGAATAAATTCAGTTTATTTCACAGGCAAAAACACAATATATTGAAGGACGTTTGCATAACTAATTTGGCAAAAGTTTGGACGAGGTTATACGATGTACATAAACAAATAATATTTACACACACGGGCGCACGGCTGGTAAGGGTGCATGTGACTAAATCAGTGAAAATCACTGCGCGCGAGCTCATTAATATTTTGTGATCCCTCCGGTAATTTTGAATAAGAGGTACCTGGGGCCTATACATTGGACTGATTGTAGAAATAATTGTGGAAATCAAGAATTGGTGACCCGTGGCTTCCAACTCGGGGGATTCCGTTCACAAAAAAGACCAATACGTGGGTCTATTTGGCATAGAGGCGGGGGGCTACATTGATACCTGGGCCCAGAGCTGGGCCACCAGTTTAGGGGTGGTTTGTGTGGAGGGGAGTATAAAATAAAATTCATTCGGTCAACCCCCATAAATTTGAAAAGAAAATTGTTCTAGGAGTCTTAATCTTTGATTTCCAGTCAAACAAATATAGCCACTCTACTCATGAGCGTCACCAGGCGGCGCTCTTTCTTTCAATTTTTGTGTTGATTACAATGAGCGCCGTATTTAGTGTAGTGGAACGGTAACGCAAAGTATTAAGTTATCATTCTGGCAAAACATTCATATTATCTCTTTCCAGCGAACTAGCAATTTCTGAAGAAGAATTTAAGTGAATCATATAAAAACCTGAATAACTAAAACTAAAGGGGGTCAACCGCTACATTAGCAAAAATGTTTTGTGAATACCGCTAAGTCATTCAGATTTGTCTAAGTCGGGTATTTAAGTGGGGTGCTTATTTTGTTTGGACTTAAGTCGTTTGGTGAATACGGCCCCAGACCCTTATCCGGGACAAAAACAAATTACAAAATCTGCCTAAAGTAGCTTGTGAGGGGTCAAACTAGGGATTTTTCATGATTTTGAATCGATTGCAAGCATTTGTTTTCGACAAAAACCACTACTTGGCGAAAAAAATAACATTTCCCGCTCGTCGCAATCATATTTTGTTAATCAGTAGCATTACACGATAATGCTTCACAATGCCAAATGCCTCAGGAGTCGAGGTCTGAGTCTTCTCCAGATTCTATACCCTCCTGGGTACAGTTATTGCATGTAATGCCTCTACAACGTCCGCATGCTGAGATACACTTGTCACCATTCTTCTTGCAGCTGCAACGCCGGTTACTGCAGTCTCCATTACAATTGCAGCTAGTGAACTGTAACAGCTCCTCAGGAGCCATGGGCTCTACTGTTGGAACCGGCTCATAACCACGAACCCCTACCGTCCATCCATAGTCACTGGGGTCCAAAGACATGCTCTGCAGCAGCATCCAGTCCCGGGTTTGAATATAGGCACGGAGAGAATGTTGTGCAGCTGCACCATCTGTTGGAGGTAGAGTCTCTGGTTTGATAAGCCCGGCCGCCGCCTTCCGCGAGAACATGTTGTATCGAATTGTACCCAGAGCAGTACCTGGTGCGTGGTAAATGTACTGGAAAATTGCAATACCAGCCCTGATCACTGTGTCCTTGGTAGCCCGTACGACAAGAAAGATGTCCATCTGTTTATCAATGTTCCCTGTACAAAACCTGTCGGATAGAGTAGTTTTCCCGTGGCCCCAGATTGCAGAAACAGTATCACAACCGGTAAATGCGTGACAAAAGAGCAGGTAGCGCCTCTGTCTTTCAGAGAGGGTATCTCGGATCCTCTTGACATCGTAAGAACCCTTCGACGTGGTGAAGAAGAGTGGATGGTTGGTGCTTGAACTATGGTGCACTAGCATTATCAACACGTCTGCGTCTTCCGCCCGCACCTGAAAATAAAACAACATGAGCAAAGCGTCTTGACCAGTACAAAAACGGTGAACTTAACAATCGCCAAGTTATTTACCAATAATACTCTTCCTTTTTAAATACCTACACAAAACTTTACTGACCTCAACAGAGTCATCTGTAGCTGCAGCTAATGCCGCTCTTACAATCGAAGTGTCAGCATCATTGTCACACTGCTTCACGGTGATCTGACGTTTCCGGAATGCTGAAGAGAGGGGATTGATGAGCTCACTCTTGTTATGAGTATTGTCCATGAACTTTGCCCTTGGTGTCAAATGTATCGTATCCGGTCTAATCTGTAGATCACAGCAGGAGTTCTTGGTGCGTCGAATGTGGTCGTGATCCTTTGGCGATCTGCTATAGCCATCAAAGACGACAGTAATCTTCTGAGAGCGACTGCCAAGACACTGCACGTAGCTCAGGTAACTGTCAGCAATTTCCTGCCAAGTCTGACCTTGTTCCCACTTCACCATGCACAGAAGCCATCCGCCATCAACCACCAGACTGGAGCAGGCTTGGTCAGTGCGGTTTTGCAAATCGGTCAACTCCTTCAGGCTAGTCTTGGAAAAGCCTGCCTTGTTTGCCTTGTTCATTTTCTGATCTTTGTTGCCGAACAAGGACAAGGGTAAGGGAGTCAGCTCATACTCTAAGCTTGTTTCGACTGTCATATCCCGTTGGGCAAAAATTATCAGTCGGTTAAACAACTTGAGTGAGTTGAGTTGAATCTTCTGCTCATTGACCTGGGGAATCTTTCTGAGCGATGACAGGGCCTTTACCTTGAACTTTACCTCCATGATCGATGTAACTGACTGTCCATCCAGCTTTATCTGCATCTCCCTTCCTACTTCAGCCGCTCTCTCAGCCTTGACTGCGTCATCTGAAATGCTCCTGAATCCTGTTAAGAAGGACACAAGCAACTGCTTGTCTCGATCATGGTCGAATGGGTTGTTCTCCTCAAACCAATTGAGGGCAAGTCCAATTGCTTCAGCGTTTCGCTTCATTCGTGTTTGGGCAAGGTCTTTGTGGAGTGGACCATGTTTCTTGACACCTTTCTCCATGCGCTGGTTGACATCAGAAAAGTGGCTGAGGATTTGCACCCAGCAGTTGTGGCCGGAATCACTATTCCTCATCCTCCCTCTGCTCAGCCCACCTTCCGACTTGGCCGCCTTCATCAGTCTCTGCTCGATACAGATGTCACACCAGGTGCCGGACCAATCATGGCAAGAGTAACGGACAACGTGGTTCCCGTGGGCAGTGAAACTTTCCTTGTATCCTTGTATCCAGGCGAGGTTTCCAATTTCTTCATCAGCTGACAATACAGCCGTGCACCTTTGGTATATTGATGGTGTCCCGCAGCTGCAAATGTGTCCAGCATCCTGGTAACAATGCAGAACAGGTGCCCGTCGTGGTCTGCAAGTCGTTCAGATTTGATGAAGATCTTGATGACAGTAGTGGTACTGCACCCAGAGTGCAGGCGTTCTTCCTCCATCGGCGAGTCTTTTGAATGTTTCTTCAAACCTCTGTTCAAACACTTCAACTACCGGCGCTGTGTGTCTAGCTCCCATCTTCTGATTAGCTACCTTCTCCATGAAGGTCCTCATTTCACCAAGCTCTTCCTCAGTGAAAGTGTCTTTCATGACGTACTGACATATGGCTGCATCTATCAGGAGGTGAGCGCGGATCGCCTTGTCAAAACACCCTCCATTCAGTATGTGGTCGGCCGTGGTACTCCCTGGATAGATGAGCTGGATCAACTCTAGGAGTCCAGAATCATCCATAATATTCCCCAAGGACCCGAGGTAGGACTTTAGCAGGTGAAACCCACCCAACCTAAAGAGATAGAAGATACAAACGACCCAAAAGGTTACATTTGCAGTATTTATTCAATATTTAGACCTGCAAAAACATCAGTGATGACTTGTTAATACCAAAAGTACTCAAAATACCTTTAAAACTAACAGTCGACTACACTAAAACTAATGAAGCTCTGCAACCTAACCTTACCTAAATATGCAACCCCCCCCCCCCCCCCCCCCCCCTGCAAACACAGTGCCCTCACCTTGGAATGGTGGGTAGGTTCGCCTTTTTTATGATATCCACAGCCTTGAGCCAGATGGGGAGATCAAAGGTCACTATGGCAACTTTGTCCCCGGAGAGCCTCATACACTCTTTGAGATTGGTGAAGATGGTCCTGTGGTCGTTAGGGTCACCTTCAATAACCGAGAGGAAGTCCACCTGCGTGCTCTGCTTGGAATTATCTGCATGAATTCTCTTCATCCAGCCATTCCAGTTGGAATGCTGAAATTTGTGATCTTGGGCTTTGATCACCCACCCTGCTGCCCAGAGTGTGTCTCCTGGAGAGAGGAGAGGTTGGTGTTGTGTCACAGAGGAGGAGAGCTCAGCGATAGGAAGAAACGTGATAGTGTTTATCCCTGTATGTTTCCTGTTTGTGAATGGAAGAATCTTTACTTCAGCTGCCTTCAGGATTTTAGCCTTGTCGAGTGCCTTCAACTTCACCCTGTTGACAGCTGCTGTCGTCCAATTATCTGTTGAAGGTGGCGCCGGAGAGGTGACTTTAATCAAACCCATTGAATGAAAGGGAGTGTTCCCATAAATAGAAACAATGTTCAAATCTATATTGTCTCCAACAAACTGAGTAACTGCACATTTGAGCTTGTATCCCCAACCTCTATTGAGACCGCCTGAACGTCACCGGCTGTTGCAGCAGCTGATATATCATCAAGCTCGACGTCAACCTGTACCTCATCATCTATCAGATCATCAGTTTCTTCAATAATGGTACCAAGAGCGCCAGAATCCTCAGAGATACCAACTCCATTCCTGTCATTGAGAAAGCAGTATTTGTAATTTTGTGTCTCTCCGTAAGACTCAGTGTACCCCAACCGGTGTAACTTGTTGAGCATCCACTTTGACCTAAATCTGTGATCCAGTTGTATGGCAAGCCCCATCTGGTATGGCAATACCCCTGACCGAGGCCGATATGCCTTTATGAAGTTCTGCCCCCAAATGGCTACTCTTTCGTCTGTCTTTACTATCTGTCTCAAGAACATCTGAAGGCTTTCTGGAACAAGTGCCAGCTGACTGGGGATATTGGTCATACTGTGTGCAGTAGGGAATGACTTTGGATCTAAATCAATAGTGGCGATGTCGTTGCAAATGAACTTTAGTGCCGTCTTTATGATCCGAGTTTTCTCATCTCCAAACTGAACATTAGCATGGTGCTCTCGCAGAATGTTGCTGGTCCTATCTCTGAAACAGAGCACATCTGCTCTCCTCTCCAGTGACGTGAAATAAAGTGTGTCATGGTATTTCTCTTGAAGCTTCTTCCTTAGCCACTTCTTCGAATATGCAAGGCTTTGATCTGGTGACTGATCAAACTGCTGCAGTTTTCCATGGACTTGGTCAAGTGTCATCACACCGTGCTCGAGTTCTGAGTCTAACCATTCGCAGAGCTCATAGAATAAAGCCGCTCGCTCCTCGTCTGCCTTTCTTCTTAGCTGAGAGTAAAAGATTGTTTTAACTATTAACTTTCAAGTACATGTCTCAGAGGTTTATATTATGCCTTAACTTTGAAAGATTGAATATGAATTTCTCTCACTGAGTCAGAATCATACTTTTAGATCACTTACATCTTTAGTCTCTGAGTAGTGACCACCCGTCTCGAAAAGAACTTTGCAGCGCAAATGATACAGGGTTTCCTCTGCTACGAAGTCATTGATCTCTTCCAGGCGGCCAATGACTTCAGTGCCCCAATCGTCTGTGCGACCCTGTGCTGTCTTCAGCAAGCTTGTCTTCAGTCCGTCCGCAGTCAAATTGTCAGGAACTCTGTATTTATTTCTAGCAGTCTCTGTAATAGAGTGAAGAGGTGAACAATACCACTTCATAAGATGCCATCAAATGCAAAATGTGAATACTTATAATAATAACTGTATTGATTTGTCACTGCCCATCACTATCCTACCACTACTCATCACATACATGTACCTTTATCCATTACATCACTACCAATCATACCAATCACATACAATGTCATCAATTACACCGGTTTATTGTCATTGCTCTGCATAAGATTGTTACACCCTTCAATCCAACCTGGATGATTTGGGAAGAGATGAGCGGGCTGGTTGCAAAGAATGCATACATCTTTGTACACAAGCTGAACAGAACGTGAACTACTACTACATGCAGTAGATGCACTGAACCCAGAACAAATGCGTCGTCTCTTTGTCTGTGCCGAATTTTTCTCCGCCTGTGCTGCACTTGCAATAACAAAAATGTGAATTATTTCAGAAGTTTATTCACATAAAATATTACCAGTATAAAAGAAAATGTTCATTATTCCCTGCCTAGTAAAACAGGCTACACAGGTGACCTTGACAGACTTGTTGTACAAATCAAGTTTACACTCTGAGTGGTATCTCATTCTTCCGACATCCCATGCCTCCTTCATGCGCTTCAAAATTGTAGAATTTTCAATCATTTCTGCATACGCCAAAAGAGTAGGGTAGCCTTTATAGACAAGGCCCAGACCAGGAAAAACTAAGGGTTTTTCCTGTCAAGGTTTTCTCAACGGTTTCATCATCCTGAACCTCAACCATTTGATATTAGCTTGGGGGCCACCCTGATTTTTGCTCCATATTCAAAATGGCCGCCAAAATCCAAAATGGCCGCTAAAATTACATAAATTATATATATACTGCTAATTACGTTTAATATCAACGGTTTTTTTAGTGATTCTGACATCTTGAATGTACACCCATTAAATTTAGCTCCAGAGCCACCCAGAATTTGGCCTTAAATCTAAGATGGCCGCCAAAATCTAAAATGGCTGCCAAAATTACCCTAATCAGGTTTATACTGCTTCTTGGTTTTTTTCTGTCAGAGTTTTTTCAGTGATTTTGTCATTCTAAGCCCAAGGCCATTAAGATTAGTCTGGGGAATACCCAGGATTTATCGTCTAATCCAAGATGGCTGTCAAAATGGCTGCCAAAATGGCTGCTAAAATGGCCACCAAAAGCATCATACTTAAATTTAAAGTACATCTTCGTTTTGTCCTGTTAAAGTTTACTAAAGTTGGTTTCATTGTGGCGTCCTGAACCTAAGCCTTTTGAAATTAACTTGTGAGTACCCAAGATTTGTCTGCCCAAATTCAAAATGGCTACCAAAATTACCTTAATCAGATTTAAACGATCTCTTATTTATCCCCCATAATTTAGTAAAGGACCTGGCTCAGACATGTATGCACATTATTTAGGAGAGGATAACTCAACTGTTCTAGGCTGATATGACCCCAAGGAACAACTTGGGATGTGTGCCAACATATCTAACCGGGGTAAACAGCCCGGAAATAACCACGCCCTTTTAAAAACGACCACGCCCTTTTAAAAATGACCACGCCCTTTTTATCGGAAGTGCTACTTCCGACATAGCTGTATCTTCTAAACCGTTGGAGCTAGACATTTTCTGATGTGCTCAAGATGTTCATTTGATATGTTGCAAGAACATTTCTAAAAACCGTTCGGTCAACTTATTACCATACAAATAGATACATACACCGGAAATTTCCATATATATTTATTAATTAAACTTTCCAAACTTATAGCAAAGTTAGAACATTTGTGTCATCTACTAGAGTTTAACTGACAATTCGGAATTTAAACAATACAAGGATTTTTTTTAAAGAAAGAAAACAAGCATTTAATTATTATAAAGTAACACAACAGAGCCCAGGTATGAGAATTATGAGCAGTGTTCATTCAGTGATGGGTTCTTACAACAATCACCTCCCTTGCATTTGCAGTACTTGCAACAATAGATCCAAGCAACTCGCAATCTCGGGGACTAATGAATTACCCCTTCTTACAAAACCATAAGACGCAGCATTCAAAATCAAGGTTCACTTTCCTCTTCTTCCCCTTTCTACATTCTTGATGCTGTCCTCTCTGTAAGTGTCAAAAGACGTGGTGACTGTTGGTCATCTTCCATCAGCAAAACTGCTTTCCAGGCATTCTATGTTGAGTAGCGCACCACCAGATAACAAGACACAAAACCTCTATACATTGGTATATCACCAAAGGCATGGATTGTGTCAGCTGTGTGTGCTTCTCCATTCCTTCGGCTCAACTACACACACGAGGAAGCTGATGACAGGATGATGTTCCATGTGCAGGACATTCTAAGTCACCAGACAGGACCTACATCCCTGACTCTGCCATCAGGTGACACATGTGTCATCAGGTCAATTTGAGAGATCTTGGCCTCCAAGAGTTCTGGCTCATCCACAACTCAAGAGTGATAAGATCAATATTACCACTCCACGATATCTGCATAACGCTGGGAGACAAGCTCACAAAGTGTCTTCCAGCACTCCATGCGCTGACTGGATTCGATACAACCAACAAGATATCAACTAAACCTGCAGCCCTGAATGCTGTGTGCAAACCAGAAGATTTCTCCCTGATCCTGAATTTCGACTGTCCAAAGCTAACAGAAAATGCAATACAGATGGCAGAGACATTCTTGGTCAAGTGTCTCAAACTATCAACAGACCTGCAGACATGTGATGACCTGCGCCTCGCTGCATTTGATAGCAATGCCCTAAAGATAGACTTTCAGAAAACCACTTGCACCTCAACTAATGCAAGGAAACATATCATGAAGAGCCTATTACCAACAGCAGCTGTGAGTCCAAGCCCCATTTAGAGACACCACCTTGATTTTGAATGCCGCATCTTATGGTTTGGTAAGAAGGGGGTACCGGTAATTCATTAGTCCCCGAGATTGTGATCTCAAAACCAGAAGGCGAGTTGCTTGCATGTCTGAACCAGGTCCTTTACTAAATTATGGGGGATAAATAAGAGACCGTTTAAATCTGATTAAGTTAATATTGGTAGCAATTTTGGATTTGGGCGGACAAATCTTGGGTAGCCACAAGTTAATTTCAAAAGGCTTAGGTTCAGGACGCCACAATGAAAGCAACTTTAGTGAACTTTAACAGGACAAAACAAAGATGTACTTTAAATTTAAGTAAGATGCTTTTGATGGCCATTTTTGCAGCCATTTTTGCAGCCATTTTAGCAGCCATTTTGACAGCCATTTTGACAGCCATTTTGACAGCCATCTTGGATTAGACGATAAATCCTGGGTATTCCCTAGACTAATCTTAAAGGCTTTAGAATGACGGAATCACTGAAAAAAACTCTGACAGAAAAAAACAAGAAGCAGTATAAACCTGATTAGGGTAATTTTGGCAGCCATTTTAGATTTTGGCGGCCATCTTGGATTTGAGGCAACATTTTGGGTGGCTCTGGAGCTATAAATTCAATGGGTGTACATTCAAGATGACAGAATCACACAAAAAACGTTGATATTAAACGTAATTAGCAGTATATTTAATGTAATTTTGGCAGCCATTTTAGATTTGGGTGACCATCTTGGATTTGAGGCCAAATTCTGGGTGGCTCTGGGGCTAAATTCAATGGGTGTACATTCAAAATGACAGGATCACACAAAACCCGTTGATATTAAACGTAATTAGCAGTATATATGTAATTTATTTAATTTTAGCGGCCATTTTGGATTTTGGCGGCCATTTTGAATTAGGGGCAAAAATCAGGGTGGCCCCCAAGCTAATATCAAATGGTTGAGGTTCAGGATGATGAAACCGTTGAGAAAACCTTGACAGGAAAAACCCTTAGTTTTTCCTGGTCTGGGCCCTGTCTATTAGGAGTTGCCTGTGCGAGCTTCTGAGCCGGCGTCTCCGCTCCTTCACAGATGAAAAAATTGAGCGGAGGTGCAGGAATAACGTCTACGTCCATACTGCTAGACTGTACTGCCCTAGGGTAAAAACATTGCTAGACTAATGCCGTGTTCTTATTGAACTTACTGCGACATTTCTTTGTGTAATTCTACGGTGCGTTACCACTTGGGCTTCTACCGCGACGTATAACGTTTCATTTGCTGTGCGAGACTGGCAAAATGTCACGCATTGCGGGCGCTCTGTACAATCAGCTTTGACCTATGACCTAAGTAGTGGTTTTAGTCCAAAACAAATGCTTGCAAACGATTCAAAATCATGAAAAAAAACCTAGTTTGACCCCTCACAAGCTACTTTAGCCAGATTTTTTTTGGGTCTGGGTACCCCTACTTTCAGCAGCTGTCACGGGTTGCCCTAGAGGAGTTGGTTTAAACTTTTTGAAAGGTGTTAGTCGACACCTTTACAAACACATTGGTGTCACAGAGGAGGAGATCTCAGCGATAGGAAGAAACGTGATAGTGTTTATCCCTGTATGTTTCCTGTTTGTGAATGGAAGAATCTTTACTTCAGCTGCCTTCAGGATTTTAGCCTTGTCGAGTGCCTTCAACTTCACCCTGGTGACGAAATTTTTTGGTAAGGAATTTATTCCCAGAATTTCCAGATATTAGATAATATTTAATGACTATTCGTGTCCCCAGGTATGTGTCCTCCATTTACACCATAAACAAACGCACACACGCACACACACACGCAAGTGGGTAAATGCCGTCAATAGGGGAAGGGGCATTGTCCGACCGTCTTCCCTCTTTTGTTTGTACTCTAACGTTTTCGGATGATCGCCATAGGATTTGCACACGAGTCTGAATCGGGGACCTTTGCGGAATAGGGGACCCCATTGTTCCCTTTGTCATACGTCCCCTATTTCAATCAAAAACAAACGCATGTGTGTACATGTACCCACAGTATACGAATCGGGGTACGCTTTGTTCACGGTAATCGAATTTCACATGGACGATCGTGAAAGTTCTTCCTCGGTTTTTGGTGATTCCGACGAAAACAGTACTGATTCGTCTGATTCGAATCACAGTGTTTCTTATTCAGACACGGACTCAAGCGAGGATAAAGATGGAATCCCTCTAGGCGCTCTAGCTAGGTCGAAGCACGACCGCTTAAAATGCTCGCTGCAGAGGGCCGAAAATCGCTCTGGTAAGCTAATTACTTTGGCTGTCCAAATCCTCCGATATTTAGGATCAGCCGGAAACAAATGAAGGCTTACTCCATCCTTAGTAGTTTTGCTACACCTAGCAGCTACACACCGAGTCGGCATGACCCCAAACTGTTGTATTTTTACCCTGATTCAGAATGAAAAACCATGTAAAGACGGACACTTGTTGCAATGCGCGCAGTCAGTATATTGTAGCGTCCGTGCCGGATGGCCGGTAGGGGGCGCTCGAGCGATTCCACGGTGGTGGGATCGCCCTGGTGGCTCCTGTTGGTGCGCTCCGGAAACCCGTCCCCGGATCGCGCATTATGCCGAACCGGTTCAGACCCGAGTCCTAGGTGCCGCGTTATAGTATGAGCTTCACGACTTGTTTGTAGGCAAGAGTACACAATAAACGGCAGAAAATCACGGAAATCACGGAACACTTGTCTCAGGATTCCTTCTTGTGTGTTGTGTCGACCCCAGGAACAATCTACGTTACAATATGATAGGCCGGGTACGTAGCAGCGCGGCGAGTCTCTACCTCGATTTTCGTCAAATTTTGTTTTCCCTTATTTATCACAGAAAATAAACACAACCACAAACATAATGTTGTTGTCAACATTATACTTTATTGATTTAAGCACCAAAACAAATTATTACATGTTTCCTTTTTTACCTTTTATTGTTAATGTTAATTGCATTTACATGTGTTTGTTTGCGCCAAGTTGTACTTCTGCTTTAGTAATACCTTTGCTTCAATTTGAGACTTTAGATTTGAGACTAAAGTGCAAGGTTGGTTGAGGTTGGTAATTAATGCAGCACTTGAGGTAAATTGGTGTCCGAATTTAGGGAGCCATGTAACTGACGTTAGTTCACACAGCTCTTGGTTATAGCGCCCTCTAGCGACTGGACGGTTTTCGCCCGTCAAAAAGCACAGTATCAATCGTTAAGTCTGAAAAGTCAGTTCCGAATTTTGTTTTGCAATCCTGTTATTTACCAGCCAAATTCAGAACAATGGGGCTTGGAGGTTAGTTAAAGATTGTCTTAATGTGGTAAATTAGTGTCCTAATTTAGGGAGCCATGTAACATGTAAGTTCACACAGTTCTTGGTTATAGCGCCCTCTAGCGACTGGACGGTTTTCGCCCGCCAAAAAGCCCAGTATCAATCGTTAAGTCTGAGAAGTCAGTTCTGAATTTTGTTTTGCAATACTGTTATTTACCAGCCAAATTCGGAACAATGGGGCTTGGAGGTATGAATAATCGTTAGTTAAAGATTGTTTTAATGTGTAACAGAAATATTAAGCAGTTTTATATGATTTATGAGGTTACATTGGCTGTTATTATATAAGAAACAAACAAGTTAGTCCAGGGAAAATACTTAATTTTGTTTTGTTGACCTGACACAAATTGCAATAGAATATTTTTCACCACAATGCACTTCTATAAGGTCCCTAGAATGACATACTAAAAATCTCAAAAAATCCAAGTGTTGGAAATATGACTACTTTGCATAAATCGTTAATTCTTGCCGCGTAACATATTTATTCCTATATTTGGGTATATTATTATTATAATTTTTTTTTTAAAGTTTCGTTTGGTGATTCTACTTACACATTCTTACTTCAATAACATTTTCTAAAGCTTGTAAGTGACTGAATAATTATGCCCTATAATTATACCCTATAATTTGCACGCATTTACCTTGTCTCCAGATATCATAAAGTAGTCAGTATTGACGAGCTTCAAATTCACCAAGTTGCTTACTGGCACAGTTATCATATTAAAACCTTATTGAAAATCATATGAACAATGATAACATTTTGATATTTAGCCCAGCAAACAAAAACTAGGAAAAAATGGTGTGTCCATAAATTGGGCAAAAACGTAGGTGAAGGGTTGCCCAAGGTGGAAGACTTAAACAAATTCAAGGAAACCCCCCAAATTAAAGATTTTTGTTGCTTACAATAATCATATCTACGTTAAAATGTATTTTGGGGATTTCCTTGCACTTGTTCAAGTCTCTCATGTTAGGCAACCCTTTAACTACTTTTCCGCCCAATTTATGGACACACCATTTTCTCCAGTTTTTGTTTACTGGGCTAAATATCAAAAGGTTATCATATTGTTCATTATGATTTTTTCATAAGGTTTTAATATGATAACTGTGCCAGTAAGCAACTTGGTGAATTTGAAGCTCACCAATACTGACTACTTGATGATATCTGGAGACAGTGTAATGTGCGCACATTTATGGGTTCACGAAGTTGTCGTTTTGGATAATTACTATGTTCACATAATTATTCAGTCACTTATATGCTTTAGAAAATGTTATCGAAGTAAGGATATGTAAGTAGAATCACCAAAATAAACCTAATAATATAATAATAATAATATATCTAACTATAGGAATAAATATATTACGCGGCAGGGATTAACGATTTATGCAAATTAGTCATATTTCCGCCACTTGGATTTTTTGATATTTTTAGTATGTCATTCTAGGGACCTTTTATAGAAGTGCACTGTGGTGAAAAATATTTTATTGCAATTTGTGTGAGGTCAAAACTTATTTTCCCTGGACTAAGTGTGCACGTGTGCATTCTGGATCCAGCACAGCGTTTATTGTGCTTGTGACATTTACATAATAAATTGTGTGTTTTGCTTAGGTGTTTACATAGCAAGGTTAGATCAGTTAAATAATGTAACCGCGGTCAAAGTGCAGTTGTCTCCTTAACTTAATTCGGTCTTTCTTGTATTTTGCCTATAGTTTTCATGGAGTATCTAACTATACATGGGATTGCCTAACTATTCATGGAATGTTTGTACATGAAGTGTCCAATTGTACATTCGCGGAGAGAGAGAGTACACCAATAAATAAACCCATGACTTTGAGAAGTTGGCCAATTCAGTAAAGCACGTGTCAGACTATAAATTTAGTTTGCGATCTCAGAGTCAGCGACATATACTACTTAGTTTTAGTGGTGTTTGCGCTAGCTGCCGGCATGCGCCCTGGCTCGCGGGACTGACGATTGTCTCGACAGCGGGCTGCTGGGTGGCCGAATACTTGACAGGTGGATCAACGGTGCGCAAATCGGGGCGGAAGCATTTCCCGCGATTGAAAACATTGCATGTGTATTGTTGACCGCCGGCAACGGGATGGCGACCCGGCCCGAATCCGGACTAGTTTTTAGCTTGGGCACGGTCGCGCTGCTGGTAGGCACGAAAAGTAAGTTGTTGGCTATGTGTGCTGAGCATTGTTTACCATAACTCGGCGTCAATGCTCGCCCAGGAGCGGGATGGCATACGCGCCTGTCGCAAGCGAGTATCGGGTATCGTAATCTCGCCAGCCATATCCGGAGTGTCGGAAGGCAGCAGAACGGATAGAATCCGCATATATTTCAGCAATTGACGTGCATGGCTAGGGTGGCGCAACAATTATACCGAAGCAAAAACCAGAAAGGCAGATGTCCACTGCTCAATTGATGTTATTTGGGGAGCGTGCTTATCAGGACGAATCTGCCAAGCCGGCGACTCATTGGACTCAATCATAAAAACCGTGTCACCCCAAGATTTGTCAAAGCCCGAACCATATGCTGACTTCCAAAAAGCTCAACTTCACCAACTCCCCTTCCCAAATTGTTTCCTTCACACTTTGTGGGACACCCGACTCCAAATCATCGCAAACACTAGTCAAATTTGCATTATCGCTATAATGGGCAAATGAACCTAACAGTAGTGGTAATTGGATGAGGGATCGATTCATCAGAACTAGTAGCCGTAGACTTACCCGACTCCAAAATCATGGACGATTCACCTCCAGGCCGACTGATGGTGGATGGTGCAGCAAGTGGGCCTCCATTGCTGCTGACAGGGCCTTCCGTATCCAACGGGTATGCGATACCTGCTGCCGTTGGTGCATCTCGTGGCTCAATCGAACTCGCACCGCTTCCACTGGCCACATCATCCTGTCGAGAGGACAAACGAGACCGTCCCCGCGACCGCCTGGCTCCATCTACCGGCCATGAGGCAACCCGTCGCTTCAACCTGGTACGGGGCATATTACGCCAACGATTTTGGCGAACTTATCGGCAAGAAAAACATTTATTAGATTGGCTGCTCAAACAAAAGTGAGTGGCTGAGTGCTCGAATTGAGGTAATAGTATCAAGCCAAGCGAACTAGTTCATATCCATAAATCAGGAGGAGTGACCTGAACTGACCAAACTCTAGTTCCGCCAAAGCCTTGCAAACTGCCCAACGGTGATAAATTGTTCCTTTGGAGTTCGAGGACTCCATTTATTTCAATTCAATTCATATTCACAAAGTTTACACAAAGTAATTAATTTGCATCAAGAATTGTACATAAAGAAAGGATAACATTTACAGTGATTAAAAAACAAAATTAAAAACAAAATTTTACTTGATTTGATTCAACATAACATGAGGCCTTGTTTTGGTGTATAACAGAGCAAACTGAAATTCGGGAATTCTCTAACATAAGAAGTTTTTTAAGACATGATTTGTAATAAGTGGAAATATTCAAAAAGCCTGCATCCATACGGTCCAAAGCAACTTTCAGACAAACAAAGCAATATTCCAGATAATTTGATGAAGTTTGCCAATAAAAAGTAGAGCCATTTCATTTATTCTTTTTCCAACACCTACAATTATTTTGTCATCATTTATAACAAATTCAACAAAAACCCAAGCCTCAGCGTGTTTAGGGCACGAAAGGAAAATGTGTTCGACCGTTTCCCTATACTGCTGGTGTAACCTGGAAAAACGACACAGTGGGGGGAACTCGCCTAAAACTAATTATAACTTCTTTAAACACGGGATCTTTGAAAGGAAAGGTCGCGAGGAATTTAGTTAATAGACCAAGATACAAAATTCTAGATTCCGAAACAAAGACAACAGGAAATTTATTTACAAAACTTTAAGACCGAAACAAAATAGAATTAATAAAGTGATGACCAAGCCAAAACCCTATTACAAAATATATAAAAACCACAAGAAACTGATACAAACTTTGAACTTTGAACTTTGAACTTAAAAAAACCCCTAAGGATTAAGACCAAAAGACCAAAAAAACGTGCTACAAAATGGACCGCACTTTTCAGAACTTTCTAAACTTGAAGGGAAATTACCGTAGATCTAATCGACAAAGAAAAAAAAAAATTGTCTCTAAATACAACAAAAATAGAATAACAAAAACCGGAAAGACCAACGCGATATATAGGAGGTTTGCGAATTAAGTCCACAACTTCAACAACCAAAGAAGGAGCAGGCCAAAACTAATAGGCAGAATGGAAGAAAAACAGAGTACGAACAGAGCTCAAATATTAGCCGATAGTGTATTGTTTGCTGCCGGTCTGCAAAATGTGTCTGTCTCACAGTGTGCAGTGCAGAGCACATGTAAAAATGTAATACAATTATTGGGTCATCATAATGCAATACTGAGTACAAAATGTAGTACATTTATTGGGACCATTTCACTACAGATCTAGGTCATAAACAGTGTTAGTTTATCAGGGGGGTCAATGTACTAGAAAATCATTTTCCAGGGGGGTGGGAAGGTTAACTTACTAAATGTATTTAAAACACAACATTATGGAATCTTCCTTTCTACACTCTCCACCATTTGATACCATTGTTGTCCTCAATAATGCGGAACTACTGCCAATCTCCGAAACGATCAGGGGGCCTAATCAACCGACAGGGGCGACGCGAGGGTAGTTCATCTTCTGAAGAAGAGTCCTCCGCCAGAGATACTGCTGTGTTTCTGTCTGGTGTCACAAAGCCTTGACCACTGGTGGTATCGAGGTGACGAGCACCCCTCCTGTCTCCTTGTCCAGAACCCTCGTCAATGCTGCTGCCGCGAACCTCGGAAGCACTGGGCCAACTCCTGTATGTCCCCTCTGGATAAACACCTCCTGTTGTCGGTGGGCAGAATGGTCCGCCTATGGCTCGGGAACGCGGTAGAGCTACATCAGGTTCCTCTTCCGAAACAGTTGCTTCCCCAACATTGGGGGAGTCATCTCCTCCAGAACTGGCGGCTTCGGAAGGCGTCACATCAAACGGACACAGCATCAGCATACCACGGTGTAGTGTCCTCACAGTTGATGTGCCAGCCTGTTGAACTACGTATGATGGAATACCCTGCAGTTTTCTAACCACAACATACGGGACTGCCTCCCATCTGTCTTTCAGCTTCGCTTTTCCCCGCTGAGACTTATTGGCCACAAGAACTCTGTCCCCTGGATGGAGGGCACTTTTCCGGACTTTCTTGTCGTATCCGGCCTTCTGCTTAGTCCTGGATTTCTCAGCATTTGCCTGTACCTCTCGGTGGACCCTGTGTATGTAATGTCGGAGCCGCTGAATGTACGATGGATAGTCATGGTTAGGAGGTGGCACTTCTGGATCGTTTGACGAAGGGACCGGACACAGAAGGTCTACGGGCATCTTCGGCTTTCGGAGGAACATCAGATGGAAAGGTGAGTGTCCAGTCGACTCGTGCTTGCTGCAATTGTAGGCATGGGTAAGGGCTCCAAGGTGGGCTGCCCAATTGGTTTTCTGCTCTGGGTTCAACGTTCCCAGCATGCCCAACAAGGTCCGATTGAATCTCTCTACCATACCATTTCCCTGGGGGTGGTACGGGGTTGTCCTGGTCTTCTTCACTCCAAGGAGGCTACACATCTCTTGAATAATTGCAGACTCGAAACACTTTCCTTGATCGGAATGTATTCTCTCAGGAATGCCATAATGAACGATGAACTTCTCCCAGAGTACTCGGGCCACCGTTGTTGCTTTCTGGTCCTTTGTCGAATAAGCCTGAGCATACCGGCTGAAGTGATCTGTGACAACTAGCACGTGCTCAAATCCACCCTTCGACCGCTCCACACTCAAGAAGTCGACACAAACTAACTCAAGGGTCCTAGTCGTCCGGATGCTCTCAAGGCCTGCCCACCTCTTGTTGTCTGGGGATTTCCGCAAAGTGCATCGCTTACAATTTCTGACGTAGCTCTTAACCTCTGAGTACATGTCTGGCCAGAAGTAGCGATCTCTGGCATGCTGGAGAGTCTTTTCTAGCCCAAGATGTCCGTTCGAGTCGTGGATGTGCTGGAGTACCTGAGCCCTCATCACTATGGGTAGTACCAAAAGAAAATCTTCCCCAACACAATCTGTGTCACTCTTCTTGTAGACAAGTAGACCGTCTTTTACTGCCAGACGTTCCCAAACATGCAGTAGTTGTCTGACTACACCAGACTCCTTGGCTGCCTGTCTTCGACTTAACCCCTTCTGTTGAGTTAATTTTAACTCTACCACACGAAATATAGCCGAGTCGCTCTGCTGTGCCAACACCGAAGACCAACACCTTTAGTGGGCGTGACGCTCGTCCCTACTAGCTGACCACTTTCGCTCCTTTCAGAGACAGCGACTCTTGAAGACGCCATAAACGGTTGTTGTTGTGGAGGACCCTTACCTGGACCAGGTTGCAAAGAGTCATCCACTCCTACAGGATTGGAACTGGATGGTGTGGACGAGTAGCTCCTGTGACTCAATATGGTCTGCTGAACTTCAAGGACATCATTAGCAGCGGATTTGTGTTGTAACTGTCTCGGGGAAGAATTAGGTACACGTTTCTCTTTGCTGTCCCCACTTGAGTCGACACCCTATGCTGAACCATTCTTTTTCTCTCCCCTCTGAACAGCCATTCTCTGGTTAGTCTCGTTGAGGATCTGGTGTACCCTCTCACAAGAAAGCCTTGAAAGGGCGTCGGCATTAGCATTAGCCTTACCAGGGCGATACAGGATGTCCAAGTCGAAGATGGAAAGGTCACTAACCCATCGGTGACCGTGGGCGTCCAGTTTGGCCTTCTTCATGACGTAAGTTAGCGGGTTGTTGTCCGTGACAGCTGTGACCTTCTGCCCATACAGGTAGTCCCGAAACTTTATCGTAACTGCCCAGTGCAGTGCACGAAACTCCAGCTTGTGGGCTGGATATTTTGCTTCTGCCAAGGTCAGGGTCCGACTGGCATAGGCTATCACTCTCTCTTGGCCGCCTTGTTTTTGCACTAGTACAGCACCAAGACCCAGACCAGAAGCATCAGTCTGCATCAGAAAAGGCTGTTGATAATCGGAAAAGGCAAGGATAGGTGCGGTCGTCATCCTCTCGATCAATGCCTCAAATGCAACCTGACATTCATCGCTCCATACGAAGGGCTCGTTCCTGACGCCTCGCTTCCCTCCTATCAGGCCAAACAGCGGCTTAGCTACCTGAGCATAATTTCGGATGAATCTCCGGTAATATCCGGTGAATCCGAGAAAGGCCCGGACATCTTTCTTAGTCTTCGATGTCGGCCACTTCTTTACCGCTTCAACCTTCGCTGGGTCCGTTGAGATCCCCTTCTCGGATATTACATGTCCCAGGTACTGGACTTCAGTCTTGAGCAGGTGGCACTTGGTTGGCCTAAGCTTGAGGCCATGTTCCCTCAACCGGGCAAACACCCGTCCCAAGCGTTGCAGGTGCTCCTCTATGGTTGAGCTAAAAACTACGATGTCGTCCAGATAGATTAGGACTTCAGAGTAGTTCATGTCTCCAAGCACCATGGTCATTAATCGCTGAAAGGTTGCCGGTGCATTCATAAGGCCAAACGGCATACGTGTATACTCGTACAGCCCCATTGGAGTGGTAAATGCAGTTTTCTTCCGATCCTGCTCTGCCATCTGCACTTGTAGGTAGCCCGATGTTAAATCTAGACAAGATAAGTATTTAGCCTGCCCCAGGGCATCCAGGGACTCTTCAATTCTTGGTAGGGGAAAAGCATCACGGACAGTTCTCGAGTTAAGTTGCCTGTAGTCGATACATAATCGTACGCTACCGTCTTTCTTTCGCACTATCACAATAGGCGAGGCAAATGAGCTCTGGCTTGGCTCGATGATACCGGTGGTCTTTAGTTCTTCAAGGTGTGTTCGCACTTCTTGGTACTGGGATGGGGGAATGTGCCAATAAGGCAACCGAAACGGGGTCGGGTCAACAAGGGGAATTTCGTGCATAACTGTTGTGGTAGAGCCAACATCAAGGGAACTAGTTGAAAACACATCATTGTTCTGGGCAATAAGTTCCTCTACAGCTGCTCTATCGGATGGAGACAAAGCTGATCCACTCAGGTCAACCTCTGGCATTTCCGCTTAACACCTACATTCTGCTCTGCAATCATCACTCCATCTTTGTCGTTAGGGGGTATCGTGCAAACAGCTTCAATACAGAAGAGGGTAGCCACATTCGAGTTACGCCGGATAGTCACAACCTGGTTCGACATGTTGAGGAGCTTGACAGGGGCCTTGCCGCCGGTCACCTCTACTAACAGTCGACCAACTGCTAATGGTCCACCTTCTCCCTCCACCAATGCAGTAAGCTTTCTTCCCTTAGTAGCATGTGGGGCTCTTGTCGATATAGAAACTTCCGTCCCAGGCTGAACTTCTAGAGGGCGCCTCCCAGCAAATCGCAAGTGCCCAATTTCTCCATCCGTACTAGCAATGTCAGCTCCATCTGCATTTATGAATCGGAATGCTTGGAACCAAGATTGGGAAAGCCTCTTGCTCTTCACCATAAAGTGCCGTCCGTAGACTGATTTCATCTGGTCTCGACTGGCTCGGATGACGTTGGTCCCAATGAGTACTGGGGTCTCGCGCCGAAATGGGGTCGAGGGAACAACAAACGCTGGAACTTTACAAATGTGTTGGTTTAGTGCGTCTATGTCTATCTCAATAACACCATGATGTGGGACAGCCTGGCCCCCGGCTCCACTTATGAACATATCAGAAGGGCGAAGTGGTTGCTGTCTCAATGTGGGATGCCTCATAACAAAGTCCTCTGTTATCGTGGTAACTTGGGAACCAGTGTCCAGCAGGGACGTAGCAAGGATGCCGGAGATTTTTACCTCTGCTCGGTTGATTAGACCAGCTAAAGGTAGCTCAGCTTCTCCTTCTACATGTTTGTCACCAGCTGATGCAGACTGATCGGGACGAACCGGGGCAACTTGGGTGTGGTTGGATGGGCCTTTCTTTGACGAACCCGCTGACCGCCCTACATCCGCAGGTTCTGCTCGTTTAACGAGGTCTCTGCTGCCATCCGTTGAATCTGAGGGTGAGCTGCTGGGCTTTGGACTGGTGTCATTGCTTGCTGGGAACGTCCTTGACCAGTGTGTGTATAACTGGAATGGGGTGCCGACCGTCTCTCTTCAGAGCAATTTCTCGCAAGGTGCCTCTTATTTCCGCAGTTGAAACATCCTGTGTATGGTGGCTTCTGGCGTGGTTGACTCGGTATCTGAGGCTGAAATACTGCTGCTTCAAGCTGCACTATTCGCTGTCCTTGGTGCTGCTGCTCACCCCTAACCTGGCCTAGTATCTCCATCTGCTTACGGCACATCGACTTCATCTCATCTAATTGCCGTGTCAGAAATTGCTGAAGAAGAGGGGAGGAGTCATTTGGCTGGGGTTGAATTGGATTGTCTTCCTTCACAGGCTGGGCAGCCCTCTCTGTATCTTTACCCCTGGTCTTGGTTTGGGGCAAGCTTTGAGCAACCTCGCTCATTGACAAATAGGATGTCTGCTGTCGTCTGATGTCCGCTGCTTACTTCTCCTCCTCATCAATTATGTGCAATTTCCGGCGCACATCTCGGAAGGCCATGAACCTGGGTTGCATTGGTGCCAACCTCTGTCTGTATCGAAGATCCTTCAAACCAACCATGAATTGGGTGGTTAGCATCTTGTCTCGACTCTCTTCCTCAGTTGACTTCTGTCCCTGACGCTTTCTTGCCTCTTCTACTTCTCTCAGTGTGGACTCTAATGCGATTGCATACTCCATTGGAGTTTTAGTCCCTCGCTGCACCCTGGCGTAGAATTTAGCGACAGGAGACAGGGCATTCTTGTCCTCTCCATACTCCTCCAGAAGCTCCGCAAAAGCCACCTCCGCGTTCACACTATCTGGGGTCCTGCCCTTGAGGTTGAGCAGAACGTCTCTTGCATCTCCTCCGGTGTGTCGTACTACCTCATGAAACTGGTGTGGTCCTTTGGCACTTTCTTTGGACTCGAGCAAGAACTTGACATCTCTAATCCAGTCTTCCAGACGGGGGCCATGTTTTGCCTTGCCGGTAAAGATCGGTACACTCTTTACCTGATGTGTTGTGAGCATTCTCGGCTGGGGACTTGCGGGATGTCCATCTTCTGAAACAGCTACCGGTAGGGTGGGATCAAAGTCGGCGAGATGTAGGGGCGAGGTGATCATTGGTTGACGGGCTGGATGGTGATAGCTGTGTGTGCCCATCAGCAAAGGGGACTGATTTGAAGGAGAATTCTCATGGTAGGCATATGGTGTTAGCTTTGGAGGGTTGCCTGGTGTCATGGGTGTTGGCACTACCATCTTTGGTGTTTCCGCCATTAGCACCAATCCGCTCCCCAACCTAAAATACCGCGTTGGCCTCAACAAACTTGTCTATATTAAAAAATCAGAGTACGAACAGAGCTCAAATATTGGCCGATAGTGTACTGTTTGCTGCCGGTCTGCAGAATGTGTCTGTCTCACAGTGTGCAGTGCAGAGCACATGTAAAAATGTAATACAATTATTGGGTCATCATAATGCAATACTGAGTACAAAATGTAGTACATTTATTGGGACCATTTCACTACAGATCTAGGTCATAAACAGTGTTACTTTATCAGGGGGGTCAATGTACTAGAAAATCATTTTCCAGGGGGGTGGGAAGGTTAACTTACTAAATGTATTTAAAACACAACATTATGGAATTTTCCTTTCTACACTGGCACAAAATACAAATATCATCGTTAGTAATTCCTATTTTATACAACTTGTCTTTAGTAGGCAAAATCCTGTGTTTAAGTTTGAACCAAATGTCTCTGTTTCTAGAAAATCATCCTTAAGAATCGGCCAAAACTGCAAATAAAATTCTACTGTCAGCCCATCAGGACCTAGGGACTTGTTTTTCCCACACAAAGCAATAAAAAGTTCGTTAACACTAATATTCTTATCAATATTATCATGAGTGGTAAAATTAAAAACAGCCGTCTCGGTGCAATTCAAAATCTTTCTTAATTTATCACTATCAATCCCTTCACTAGTACATAAATATAAATTTAGGTAACAATCTCTAATACACTTCGTCGTGGTAAAAGGATTATCACAATATTTCTTGTTCTCATTTCGGCCCTACAGAACGCCTGGGCGTTCCCCACGCTCGGCCCTGCAGAACGCCTCAGCGTTCCAACAAAAGGGTCTATTTCAGCTGTTATTTGCGACTGGTGTAAAAGACTACGTGACCTAGAACGTTCTCATCACGCAACTGAAGTATTGACCTTTAAATGGCAACATAAATATACATGTACGTAGTGTTCCATTGAAAATTTTCGCGAAATAATCCTTTAAAAATCACCCGAATCAGACGCGCTTTTGTCAGATTTTGTATCCATCATGAAATATGACATACCAAGCAACACTCGGCTTGTAAGATTGTTGGATTTAGGCACAGTTTTGGAGGAGATTTTTAGTGATAAAGATAGTAAAGGTAACGGTTTATCTGTAACTAGCGATATGTCCATTGACGACGACGTGAAGGACCATGTACACACGATGTGAAGGACCAGGTACACATGATTGATGTGTACGATAACGGTAAACTTGTCCAAAATTTCACTTGAAATATGAGAAATGCTAACTAATTAAAAAAAAAAATTTAAAAGAAAATCACCTATGCATGACTATTTTTGTTGAATATTTACAAAGCTTATAATTGTAACGGGATTCACCTTGTTTACCCTTGTACATGTATACTGTGGTCACTGTCGGACCCCGTAGATGGGATAGATTCATGTTCAATCAAGATGGCTGCTGATCGTTTCGTCTTTAATTAAACCAATAAACCAATCAGTGTTTTCTATTATAAATATCCAGTTTGTCCTTGATTCCTGTCAGCATTTCGAACATTTATGACACCTCGACGTGTTATACTGGCGTAGTCGGCAGGATTGCTTATGGAAGATAAGATTTAACCGGATTTAATTTTCACCTCGTGATTGATTTTACAACGTGATCGGAAAACCCTGTGACTGTGAGTAACGCCAAGTTGACTCAGTGATTCGTTTTGCGTGATTATGGAGATATAAACATTCTCTGGAGCCAAATTTCGTCAGATTATCATGTATAAACTGTGAACATTGTTTTGACGCAAATTTTGTTGGAAAACCTGAGAGATTCTCCGCTCGAACTGGTATGTCCCCCTGGCTACCGTCAACTAAACCCCGCTTGGAATCGCATTAATATTATACGAGATTATCGGCGCTGTTTTTCCCATATCACCTGGATATAGTTGGACAAAGACAAAATGACTGATCGATCTGCCTACCTCTGCCGGTTTACTTCAGAGTATATTGCAAAACTCTGTGAAATCAATCACATTGATGTCAACACAGTTAGAAAAAAACAGGAACGTGTCAATGCACTTTGCGATTTACCACACCTGACGGAAGAGGTCACAAGCACTGAAAGCAAAGGTTTTGGTGCCTCCGATTTTGCTCAAGCCATACAGGAACTTGAAGCCAACCGCCAGCTACAAACTGACAAACTCTGTAAATCATTGATGGATGCTGTGAAATTTGCTCAACCCAAGCAGCAAGTGATTCAAGTCGGCCCCAAATTGTCGGACTTTCACAAATTGAGTGCAGATGACGATATCACCTGTTACATCGCCACATTCCAGAGACTAGCCACTGCAGCCAAACGGCCTAGGGCAGACTAGCCTCGATTGTTGGAGCCCTACCTTACAGGGAAAGCCCAGAAAGCGTTTCACTCGCTCAGCGGAACTGACAAACAAGACTTTGGAAAAATAGTGGAGGTGATCCATCGCCGTTACTGTTTGACACCAGAGGCATACCGAATCAAGTTCAAGGCCGACTCCAAGAAGGGTGATGAGACCTTCGAGGAGTTCGCGAACAGACTACAGCTCAACTTTCACAAATGGCTTGAGCTGGAACAGGAAACCGAGACCCCTGAGATGAAACGTTGCTTGAACCTGATAATGATAGATCAGTTCTTGTCAACGATACATGACGATAC
Source organism: Crossaster papposus (assembly GCA_037893245.1). Classification (NCBI taxonomy): domain Eukaryota; kingdom Metazoa; phylum Echinodermata; class Asteroidea; order Velatida; family Solasteridae; genus Crossaster; species Crossaster papposus. Next base: position 133,689 of record JBAIAA010000099.1, read on the forward strand.
CCTTCGTTTAAAGCTGCAAGAACTCAATTTGGCTTCGGTTGTGGCCGTGGCCAGGAGAGCGGATGAGCACCTTCTCCATCGCTGTGCAAACTTTAGCTCTACTGGACGTGGAGACACAAAGCCAACTGTGACTTACCCCGCACCGCCAACCAAGACTACGAACGCTCAATTCCTACCCAAGAATACCGCCCGTGGTAGTCCCCCAAGGCCGAACCAGAACAGACCTGGACTGTCTGCTACAAATGCAAGGCAATTGGACACAAGGCGTTCGATTGCCCCCTCCAACAATCTGGTAACCCTCCTTGGTCTGCCAGCCAAAGGCCGCCGGGACCCATGAACAGTCCCCGACCTCCTGGCCCAAGGCCTGTGTTGCCAAGAACACACGACCTGACCCCTCGAGTGAACTTTGTGCAGTCCCCACCTACCATCACCACGCAATCAATGGAGAACTGTTGTACTGGGCCGCATGTTGAGGCAGTACTTAATGGGCAAACCCATGTCGCTGCCTTATTGGACACTGGTTCCAGTTCATCGCTCATCGCCAAAGATCTGCACACAAGACTACACCTTCCAATCTCCACCTCGCCCGCTGATGACCACCTTGTTGCCATAAATAACACCGAGATTCTCACCTTGGGTACGGTGACTACCCAGATAAGTGTCGGCGGCGTGGACTGCAACGTGCAACTACGCTGTGTTGACCGGTTGCCAAGTCCCGTAGTACTTGGGATGGACTTCATTCAAAAGGCTCACTTGGTACTTGACTTCAGCACTTGTAGCTACTGGTGCGAGGCACCTGATGGCCGGCAGATACGGTTCCCCATACTGGGTACAGCCTGTTCTGCCCCGTACCTTGCAGAGAGCGACATGCTCATTGATGATGACTTACCACCACGTTCAGCATCACAACTGGACAGACCTATCCTGATGGAAGACGAGCACGCAAAGCTTGATACTCTCCTACACGAGTTTCGAAATGTAGTATCGGATGACATTGGACATACTAACATTGTTCAACATCACACTGAGGTTGATAATGCCACTCCTCAGAAATCGCACCCGTATCGTCTCTCCACTGAACGAAAACAAGCTATGAGAGATGAACTTGCGAGACTACTGGATGCGGGGAAAATCGAGCCCTCGACGTCGCCTTGGGCAGCACCGGTAGTCATGGTCCCCAAAAAGAATGGCAAGTACCGCATGTGTGTAGATTACCGCAAATTGAACTCTGTCACTAAGATAGACGCATACCCTATGCCGACAGTCGACGCTATCCTGGACTCACTTCATGGGGCCAGGGTATTCAGTGCTCTTGACCTAAAGATGTGGCTATTGGCAGATGGAAATGGCACCAGAGGACAGGGAAAAAACAGCGTTCATCTGTGAAGATGGACTCTTCCAATTTTTCGTTCTTCCTTTTGGAGTTGTCAATGGCCCCGCGAGCTTTCAGCGACTCATGTCCAGCGTTCTTGGTGACCTGATAGGCCGGACCTGTTATGTCTACCTCGATGATATTGTCTGTTTTTCAGCCGTCGACCAACACCTTGAGGACCTCCGCGAAATCTTGTTGAAGCTCGGTAATGCTGGTCTCACTGTGAACGGTGAAAAGTGTAACTTCGCTTGCCAAGAAATGAAGTACTTGGGCCATGTCGTGACCGAGAATGGCCTGAAACCCGACCCAGACAAAATCGTCTCGATTCTAGACTACCCAGTTCCAGCCACGCTGAAACAGCTGGAGCGCTTCCTTGGCATGGTGGTTTTTTTTCTGATATTGCTGAGCCTCTCTACCAGCTCCGTCGAAAAAAACACAGGCTGGTACTGGTCCCCCGAATGCCAGACTGCATTTGACACCCGACTTCCGACCCGATTCTTGGTTATCCTGATGGGCACAACCTTTTGGTGATCCACACGGACGCAAGCAATGTTGGACTTGGGGCCGTTATTGTCTAGAAGCAAGAGCAGGGCCCATGCACTATCGCCTATGCCAGTCGCGCCCTCTCAGCTGCAGAACGGAACTACAGCGCTACAGAAAAAGAGTGCCTTGCGGTCGTGTGGGCATTAGAGAAATGGCGCGTTATCACCGATCACCAAGCCCTATGCTGGCTGTTCAGGAAATCGAAACAGACGGGCAGACCTGCCCGATGGGTGCTTCGACTTCAAGATTTCTCATTTGACATTGTCTACCGCCCAGGACAGCTGCACTTTGTCCCAGATGCACTTTCAAGAGTTAATGAAGTGCCCCAGGTTGTTGGAGTGGTGCGAGAGAACAACCCCGTGCCCACAGCTGCAGCCCCAATTCTACCTAGTGATAATAAGTCGACTCCGGAACCAGCTGGTGTTACACTAAATGACACCCACATTGACTCGCAATGCTCCGCCACTGTCTGTACCCATCCCCATGATGATGTTGTTGATTGGATACAATGTGACGATTGCGACCGCTGGCACCACCAGAAATGCGTTCATATCCGGACGAAGCGGGCAGCTGACATTGCCACCTACTCCTGCCCATCTTGTCGCAAGAAACGCTGGGAAAATCGTCGTGAAATGGAGTGGAAGATTTCGCTTGCCAAACTGCCCACCATGCCTCCATCGTTCACTCGTGTACAGCTCTCAGAGGCACAGACACAAGATCCGGAACTATTCCACATACTAGAGTTTCTGATCGGGAACGGGTTACCCAATGACCCTCATAATGCAAACCGTATCCGACACCAGGCTGGCGAATACCGTATTCACAAGGGTGTTTTACTGCACTATTGTGCTCCGTCATGGGACATTGTCATTCCAAAGTCTTTGCAACGAGATGTCATCTACGAATGTCATGCACAGCCTTCAGCCGGACACCAAGGCCGAACTAAGACTGTAAATCGCATCAGAGGTCAGAACCTTTGGTGGAGAGGTATGTCGCGATCAGTTCGTGGCTTTGTTCGTTCTTGTCGCACCTGCCAACAGACAAAACCGCTCTTCCGCAAGCCAACAGGCCACATGTTGTCCACAACTTCAAGTGCCCCATGGGAGGTGGTTGCCGTGGACCTTATGGGTCCACTTCCCAAAAAGGAAATGTGGCCACGAGTACATATTGGTAGCAGTCGACCATAAATGGGTGGAAATCATCCCACTGAAAAGGGCTACAGGACAGATGTCGCTTGTGCAATCGTACGCCAACTGTTCAGTAGATATGGAGCACCGCGTTCGCTGTTGTCTGATAATGGGCCTCAATTTATCAGTCGTGCTTTGTCATCAGTCTGCAGTGCATGGGGTGTAGAACAGCTATTTATATCCCCCTATCATCCCCAAAGTAACTGGGTTGAACGCGTCAACAGGGATATAAAAGGTATGCTACAAGCTTTCACTGGAACAAACCAGCGTACTTGGGACACGCACATCTCAGAGTTTAACTTTGCACTTATCACTTCTACTCATGAGACCACTGGGGTGGAACCTGCCATACTCATGTTTGGTCGCCAACTCCGTTCGCCCATAGTCAACAAACTGGCCACGGATGAGTTGGATAATCCGCCAGACGACAGAGACAGCATCGAGTCACAAGTGAATGAGTGCCGGGAACGAGCTCGTCAGAAACGGAAAAAATACTATGATCGGTCGCGATCCGTAGCCAAAAGCCTTGTTGCACAGATTTGCCACAACCTGGGATATCAACAATAACATAAATTAAATAAAATGGATGCGCCAACCCGCATGTAACAATTGCATGTAACAAAAGGTTTGTCTAAAACATTCGAAAATGAAAATGGCCCAAGAACTTATTACGACTAAGAAAAAAAATGGGGAGGATAAAGATTTTTATTAGCAAGGTCCAAGCGATGGTTGGCAATTTCAAATATGTACATGTAAAAGGAATTGATTTCTTGTAAATGGGAATAATTTTCGACGGAGATAGGCCATAGTTATGTCATAAGTTCGAAGGTCCTAAAAATAATAATAATGTACTTTAGAAGGGCTGGTATACGTACAACACGTACATGTACTTTACATTCGGTAACTCGCCCATGCTGTTCTGTCGTATACCCGTGTAGCAAAAACGGCAGAAAAACGAACGGAAATTTGTTTCGTTCCGAGTCTAGTTTGACATGTGATAATGAAACCGTTCAGGGTTTAACAAAAGGCTGGTATAGTTTCGACACAGAATAATGACTACTGACGCCAAGTTACACCGTAAAAAACGGGCTAAAAATAATAAGCCAAAATGAGCTGCTGAGATCTAAGACAAATGTTGGGAATAAAAGTTCTTGTTACCTTTTCTTGCTTATTTTGCATCATTACCTGATCTGTTACAATGGGTCCAAATCAGCCACGAGTGTAGAAAGTTTCTTCACCTCTGAATCTGCCGCTTTAGTATAAATCCTCATTGGAGTATAAATCCTCATCGAATATGTTCCAAAATACTGGTTTGAATCATCATCAAGTAAATTGGCGAGTCGGTTCTTGAGGTGACACAACATATCTCCCGAGTATTCCTACTCCAAAATATGTACAGATCATCACTGGAAGACATTTTAGCGGAGTTAGCAGAGACACACCCGACGCACAAGAATGTATGGCATAAAATGACTTCGATGTCGAATATACTGGGCATTTTAAACACCCTCATTTTACCCAACCTTTATTCAATTGTTTGGTTACGCAACACGGAGACCAGGCAGGACAAAGCTTTCACAATCCCTAGTAGCTTGTACCACTGAACAATGGACTTAATTCATCTCATACTCTAAAGCATTAGTAAGAATTGACACTTGTTGTTCCTTTTAAATGTTGACAATGGGTGTAAAAGGGACGTAGTTTAAGTCGGAGAAACGACTCAAAAGGTGGGCATTCTTTGATTCAAATCAAAGAATGTCCACTTTTTCGTCATTTCTCCTTAACGGAAATAAAGCATTTATAACTTATCACTTATCCATATGTCTCCCCCTTCCTCTTCCTCTCGGAGATAGCTGCGGCTGATGTGATGACTGGGACGGCTGTTGGGATGGCTGGGATGGCTGTTGTGATGATTGGGATGGCTGTTGTGATGACTGAGATGGCTCTATTTTCTTCTGCGGTGGTATGGCATTCTTTCCTCTCTTCTTCGATAGTAGGGAACCATTCCTTATTGTCCACTTGGGGCATTCATATCCATTTTCTCTGTATTGTCCTCTCCATCTGTCATGTCTGAGGGGTCGTATTCTTGCTCCGGTTCATATTCAGGGTCCTCGTCGTCATATAGTCGTCTGATGATTGCCGTCTTTCTAGCTTCCTCTTCCGCCCGTCTTGGATGTGTTCCTCCCAAAATCCTTGCTCTTCACTTGGATTTTTCCTAACAGAGTCTCCTGTCCCTTGTTCCTCGCCTCTTTGATTTGTCTTTTGAAGCCCTTGTCGCTCGGGCCATTTCGCGTCGGCTGGTTGAAATTTGTCGTTTGGAGTTTGAGGACTCCATTTAGTTCAATTCAATTCATATTTACAAAGATTACAAAAAGTAATTAAATTGCATCAACAATTGAACATAAAGAAAGGATAAAATTTACATTGATTAAAAAACAAAATTAAAAACAAACTTTTACTTGATTTGATTCAACATATCATAAGGCCTTGTTTTTGGTGTATAACAGAGCAAACATATTTGCTGGAATTCGGGAATTCTCTAACATAAGAAGTTTTTTAAGACATGATTTGTAATAAGTGGAAATATTCAAAAATGCTGCATCCATACGGTCCAAAGCAAGATTTGCCATTCGAACCCCTTGTATTTAGGGCCGTTTTGCGTCGGCTGGTTTCCGCTGTTTTCCATATGTCGATTTCTGCTGTTTCCCATCCGTCAATTTTTGTGTTGTCTTTTCCCCAGAACTTGGTTCTGCTTCTTTTCTGTTTGTCTCTAACCTGTTTGTTTGTGCTTACCACGTTGCCTCAGGTTTCTCTGGTGGCCTTTCTTGTTGTTGTTTTTTCTTGCTGCATCCTGCTTGCCCTTTTTCTCCTGATTTGTTTCTCCTGTCGTTTTTTTAATCTCCTCTCCCATTTTTTTGGAGTCTCTTTTATAAGTCTCCTTCGTAGATGTTCTTCCTCTCGTCCCCTGTCCCTTTCGCTGTGTCTCCTCGTTCCTTTTTTCTTTGTTTGCTTTCCTCCACCTGTTCTGCCCATGACTTCTTGGTTCATGCTTTCTTCTGGCCCACTTGTGCTGGTTGAGGTGTCACTTCTTGATTTTCCCCTCCGTCTTCTTTGGATTTGAGCTCTTCTTCTGATGAGGCTGTGCCACTCGCTTCTCCCTCGTTTTCGGATACGTCGCTTTCTTTCTGAGTAATAGCCTTTTCTTGCACCTCTTCGTGTGTATCAGCTCGGTGTCCAACTTGTCCGAGCTCTTCTTCTGATGAGGCTGTGCCACTCGCTTCCCCCTCGTTTTAGGATACGCCGCTTTCCAGGCGTCTCCAAGTTCCTCAAAAAATCTTTCTACCCAATGCAGAAGGGTCTGTAAACCCTAATAAAGCAGTTAAACTTATCAAGGCACAATAAAATTCACTAAAAGTTGAAATTTTCGGCACTTTTGTCAGAGCTCGTGCAGCACGCGTGATTGCCAATTTTAATAAGAATGCAAGCTCAACCCCTTACAACCACAATTTTTACTCCCAAACGTCAAATTTGGACCTCGTTTTCTTCCTTTATGGTGCTTTTTTCAAGAAATTGAAATGTTGGCACATTTTAATAATTTGCAGCAAGGCTTAGGGTGTCACCTTGTTTCATCCCTTAATCGTGCTTAGCCCTTCGGGTCATATGAACTGGACATGTTAGCAAACTTTGATAAAAAGTCAAAACTAACCCCTTACAGTCTTTATTTTGTTCCAAAAGGTCAAATGTTGGCTAATTTTGATAATTGGCAGCAGGGCTTATATAGGGTGCCATCTTGTTTCCTCCCTTTATGGATGGCGAAGCATTTCGGGTGTAATTAAAGGGTTAATCATGTAAGCGAATCATGTACGATTTGCCATATGAGACAACTCACTCTTTAAATTAAACTGCTACAAAATAATATGCGTGAAGGTTTTATTTTCCTTTTTTGATACCTGACAAGTCATCAAAGCTGTACAATTTTAGTGCTAGCTAAAAAATACATTTCTTTAAAAAAACGAAACACTTTTCTTCTCGCTTTTTTTTCACACCCAGATAACCGGGTCAAGTTTGTACAATGACTGTTTTCGGGAATGATTACATATAATTGTAAGCCTGTTTAATTACAGGAAACAGTTTTCTTAATTTGTTAAAAGTAATGGTTTCTTCAAAGGGGTACCCGATTTACGTTTTTGGAAGGGCACATTTTGTTTGTTTTCGTGTTTCTTCTGCTGTCGACTGGTTTGAATAAAGCCTAAATTGTTACCTCGGTTTTGGGTGCCATTTTATCCCCTTTCGTACATGCAAATGCTGAATCCCCCACAGCATCGTGTTTGTATTTCTGACTAAATTCTACGACACTGAAATTGTTAACGGTTTAAGAACACGTACTATGAAGGCAAACTTCCAGTATTTAGCTCGATGAATTTAAAGTTTATCAACAAAAAGGTTCGGAAACACTGCAAGAGATAAGTCGAGAGATACGTAAAGAAAGTGCGCCACGACAGGGGACTCGATGCTGTACATGATCATGACCAACATTGATGGCGTGTAAAAACAACTGCAGCATTTTTAGAGAACTTTTAACATAATATTTGTGATTTAATAAACCTCGCATATATGCGTTAAAAAAGTATTTCCAGTGTTGCTGGGGCGAAACTCAGTTTACAGCCCGTTTTTTTAGTTTCAACTGACGGCCTATATAATTTGTTTTTAGTATAGATTATCCAGGCTGGCGGGCGGAAGAAGTTCCTAGTTTTCTTCTCTGTGTCCAATTTGTAAACCGGTAAAATTGTTATCCAAGCGCTCCCTTTGGTTAAATTGTACACTCAAAAAGGTAAACATACTTATAATCAGTTTTTTTTTTTTTTTGCAGTTTATTTTTAATATGCAAATTGGGATTACAACAACGGCATATTGATAAGAGCTAATAAAGCATTGAGTATAGCAAAAGCTAATTACAAACCATAATTTCGACAAAGAAATTATAACCGTGCTGACTAATACTCCATTAGGCTACCGGTTATTCGTTTCATTAGTTTAAAGGCATTCAAGACTACATTTCAGTACTGCCTTTCCCTCGATTTGCGCATTTCATTTGTATTCATTTTTATCAATATTGTGATATTTGTGTGTGTTTGAGTCATGAAATCCAAACAGAATTGTTTTGATTTGTATTCGTCACCGTGTGTACATGTGCTGTTCGTATTTGTTTGAACTATTCCATTTTAGAATTTGTTTTTTCGTAAAACGTAGTGGCTTTTAAATTTATTTAAGGCATGTCCAACATATGTGTTTTTGCTATTTTGTGGTTTGGAGGATTTTTTTCATACACATTTTTTTTTTAAAGTAATTTTCAACCTTTTAATTTTACCAATTTGTGGTGTGGAAGATTTCTCTGTGAAGGGAATTAAATACAGTCCGTCATTTCCAACATTTAAAAAACAAATGTGTGGTTTCGAGGTTGTTTTTGTTTGTTGTTTTAATTATTATTATTTCAGTTTTGTTGTTTTGTTTTTCATTTCCAACATTTTCCTAACAACAATTTATGGTGTGCATAATTTTTCTTTTCAAGAGATATAAAGTCTGAGAACTCTTTTCATTTCCCCGGACAATCCCAGGTATTAGATGCGAATATAAATATAATCACATCTAAAACTGAGCACTTTTGAAATAGATTGGTTTAAAATAGATTGAATGTAAACGAAAATGAAAAGCACACGTCGATACAAGATCTTGAACATACGCTTCTATTAGGGTTCATTTGATCCAGAAAAGGCTGTAAAAATGTACTAACGATTGTCGAAAATTCTGCCTTGAACGCCTTTAATATAGAATGCCTTTAACGAAACTGAATGGCAAAACTTCATCAATTGTTCACATAAACAAAATTAAATCCGATATTTAGGAAAACGAAACCCTAGTAAACTAAGACGAAAATTATAAACGAATCTTAATGCGTGTGTGAAAACAAACGTCTTGGCCAATAAAACATACAATAGTAGGTTAACAAAGCGCTTTTGTTATTATTCTGTAACAGAAGTTGGTTTCAAGTGTCCACTTTTCGCATTATTGCCAAATACAATTGAAACAAGTAGTAACGATCAGAATATAACAGGAAGGATAATTCCCCATTAAAAATGAATATTAAAAAACTTGAATGCTTTGATGCGTTTTTGTGTTTACAAAATGAAATAGAAATATGCAAAAGTCAGAGAGCTCACAGTACGAACAAACACCTGTTGTGGTAGTTTTTAATTATTTAAACTAAACACAAACGTTAACTTTATTGTACTTTTTGTACAAACGTTCAAGCTTACATGCGATATCTTCCTTTTTTTAATCTGTTGTGAGCTGCTTAAAAAAAAAACTATACGTGACAAGCACATAGAAAGCGTTTAAAGTGCGCATCCTTCTCCGTTGACCAGCTCCCGCTTCAGATCCATGAGTTTTCCGTTAATCCGTTGCCATTTATTCTTTTTCAGTTGCTTTGCCGTGGGATACTCATAGAAGGAAACCCTGTCGTCGATAATATACTTGAAACTGTGATGTAGAAAAAAATAAAAGAACGGAAAATTGTTAGAACAATAGGCCGAATATAAAAACTAACAATTTGTCTAGGTTTTTGCTTAAATTTGTATACATAGAAATAGAAAATTGCTAGCAAGTAAAAGCTTATATTTTTAAGCAAAAGCAGAAGCTTGTTTCTTGCAAGCAAATGCTACCCAGATTAGCAATTGCTTAAAAACGTATACATGTATAAACAAACAAGCTTTTTCATTTCAATTTTAAAGGGAAACTCCACTCATAGTTTATAATTGCATAATGTTAAAGAGTGTCAATTACCATTGTGACTTGATTTTTATTTCATTTTTATGGGTTTTGGTAATCATATAAAACAGAGATTTTCTCGCACTGCGCTTACCGTCATGCGAGCCGCCATTTTGTTTTGGTTTATCGGTACATCCGAGATATGTGACGTAGTGTCTGCACCGCCAGTACGCGAAGCCCGATCGATAGCGGCCCTGTATACGCGCAATGAATGCAAGTGAACCCTTTTGTGTACGGTATAGTGTATACATAGTGTGTGTGTGTACATGTGAAAGTGGGCTCAAAATCATACGGAGAAAGACCTGAATCAATAATTACTTGCTCACAGATTTTCTATTCTTCTCAAAAAATACAAAAATAAACGATTAGTTGACGTGGCGCGTCAAGTCGATATTCTGCACAGAAATGCAATACATGTACTCGCAATAGTTGGCCGCATCAAGGTGGGATACCAGTGCGAACAACAGGCAATAAAGCGATGTGCATTGAGGTGCAGACACTACGTCATAATTTCCCGGGCGAGGCGGGAAATTTGAACAATATGGCCGCGCCCTTGTACTCCTGAATGGCAAGAAATCGTGAATATAATAGGCACGTGTGTCGTTCTCGATAACAAATCAAAACAAATTCTCTGCGGAGTCAGTATGTCACCATATATTCTTTTAGACTAGGTAAAATATTATTGAGCCTGGAATTTCCCTTTAATGCTTACAAGCATTTAGCGCTATTGTTCAGAACATATGTATGTGTTTTTAAGCAATTGTTTTTGCTTCTGCTTGATGAGCTTTCACTTTTGCTCGTTTCTTCTGCTTACTGAATAATGAATAATTTTGGGAACCGCCAACACAGGGCTGGACAGCTCAGTCGGTAGAGCACTGAAACAGCAATCCGGAGGTCGCTGTTTCAAGCCTCGCTCAAGTCATTGTTGGTGTTCAGTGTTCAAATAGTATTAACTGCACCTAGTCAGGTTCCCTTAGCTTGCGGTAACTTTTACATGTTTGTGTAGGAAGGAGAAGAGACGACGCTTAACAAAATTCGTTGTTTCTTAGGCCAATCACAGTAGGGTTTGGGGGCTAACAAAAAGTTGGCCTATACTTACGTATCTTGTCCCATATCATCTTTAGTTTGTAGACCACCGCTGCCGATTACAAGGTACTTTTTCCCGTTCATCTCAAACTCTGGAGTATCGCAGCTTTTGCTCTTTGCGAAAACTCGTGTTGCACCTTGTAACACATCATCCAACCCTGATATAAATGACATGGATTGAAAAGAGAGCATAAAATACCACGATTTTCATTTTTGTTATAACAAATCTTTCTTAGATCTTAGTTTAAATATTGTACTGTTATTAAACACCCTATAAAATTGCCCTGTCTGTCTTGTTGTTTCGAATAAATTTTGATTTATATTTTTATAAATACGGCTATAGTTATATGAACGACTTCATGTTTCGTAAATTTTGGATTGTACATGATTTTCACGGCTCCATAATTATTATTCAATGAGCTTAAACTTCGACAGGTTAGGTTCGGAACTTCTCACTTTGATTCTAAGTGGTGTTATTACTGCAAACGAACAAGGTGAGCTGAAGATTTGGAAGACGAATCGTAGACGGACAAACTCAATATTTTTCAAAGTGACATACATGTATAACAACTAAAACAAAAATATACGACGTCACACATGGCCCATAGGAAGACAAAGTGATGGGATTACATTAATAGGTGGTTTAAAAAAACGCTGGTAACTTGCTATGGTGATTGTAACAAGTACTGATATTAGGACATCAGCCTGAGGAGTTGGTCGGTATTAAATGAGGGAAATATTGCTAATGTGGTGATTTGTTGGCACAGTATGCGCCCCTGTAGTTAGACAATATTATGTTATAGCATTGCAGCGTTGGCAGCTTTTGGGGTATTATCACCCTTTAAAAATGACCACCAAAATGCTTGTTAACACATAATCATAGTTAAGCATTATTGGCGTGTAAGGGTAGGTTGGGATTTTGATCGTGGTTTAAAAGTTTCCAATCGGTGTACGTTTGCATGTCTTACTCAATTCGTTTAAAATGTTTGTGGGAACAACACCCGGGGCCAATTCATAGAGCTGCTCAAGCATAACAATTTGTTTAAGCACAAAAACCTTTGCTTGGTACGAGCCAAAATTCCAAGTGATTATTATGATACCTCCAAATAGGCACTTGGGGAGACAATCCTATAGAGATGTACACAAACTTAAAACAGTCCTAACTTGTAATAACAGTTTACCCTAACCCTTTTCTCTAAGATCTTCGAGATTTATGCCAGTTAGACCGAAATCAGTCGTTCTAGGACAAAAATAACTCCCAAATATCGTTTTCTAGAATAGCTAGACACTTAGAGAGACACTGAAATGTCTCCCTAAGTGCCACTGTCTCCTTATTACCTAAAAACTTACACTAAGTTTTCTCCCCAAGTGCCTATTAATTGGAAGAATTATGCTAAGCTAACACCAGGTAACTAACAAACAACATACATGGATTTGTGGTTGGTAAGCTGCAGTCTGCTAATCCGTCCGAAATTATGTGGCCAGCGACTGTGCTACGCGGTAGAACACGGCCTGTGAGGCAGCTGCCCAATGGACCAAGCGGTTCATTGTGTAGTAAAGCTAGTGGGCAAAGGCTTCGGTGCAGTTATGCATATAATCCAGTGCAGTGATGAAAGGGACACCGATAATACCGGTGTGACATGAACATCAGACTCCTGTAAAAATCGGACTCATTTTCCCTATTATTGGTCAAACCCTCTGATGTGACCGGTCACCCTCTAGATTATCATAATCATCACCTAATTAGGCATGCGTAATACTACCAATAAGTCCGTATTTCACAGAGTCTGAAACTTATGCCGCGTCTGCGTGGTAGGGTTAATAAGCAACGTTTTAAGTGCATACGCAGTTAGTGTTTTCTTACCTTGCTTGAGTGGGGCGTCGATTGTCATAGTATAGAACTGGAAATTGCCTCTCTCCTCCACATCGGTAACGTGCACCTCGTAGGCTGAGTGAAGAATTGAAATAATACATTAAAGGCGGGGGAAACGTAGAGATATGTCTATTTTCACACACATCATTATAAGGAAAATACATACTAGAATAAACGTAAACTTAATTTTGTTTCCCTACTCGACTGTAATCTTGAGGGGTGCTAGCAAAATTTCAAAAACAATATTCACAACTGACATTTAACATCTAGCACCACAACCCTACTTGCACATCATGAGCCCAAATGCCAAAATTTACTGTTAAGTCAGGTAATACCGGGGAAGTCAGGTTGGCGTAGCGGTTCTTTCCACGCCTTCTACCACTACGACCCTCAAAGATCTTAGAGAAAAGGGTTAGGGTACAGTGCTACAGTGCCTTGGGCACTTTGTAGTGATCCTTGGTTTCATTACGAGAAATATATAATAATAATAACTTGGGGAGACAAATTAGCGTAAGTTTGTAGGTAATAAGGAGACAGTGGCACTTAGGGAGACATTTCAGTGTAGCTACCCTAAAATACGATATTTTGGAGTTACTTTTGTCCCAGAACGACAGATTTTGGTCTAAATAGCATAAATCTCAAAGATCTTAGAGAAAAGGGTTAGGGTACAGTGCTGCAGTGCCTTGGGCACTTTGTAGTGATCCTTGGTTTCATTACGAGAAATATATAATAATAATAACTTGGGGAGACAAATTAGCGTGAGTTTGTAGGTAATAAGGAGACAGTGGCACTTAGGGAGACATTTCAGTGTAGCTACCCTAAAATACGATATTTGGGAGTTATTTTTGTCCCAGAACTTAGATTTTTGGTCTAAATAGCATAAATCTCAAAGATCTTAGAGAAAATGGTTAGGGTACAGAGTTTATTATGGTTGTGAGCACATGTCAGAACGATGTATGGTTTATTGCATGATGCAAGGTTTATAATGTACATGTATACCTAGACTTGCAGATAAAGTGAAGTTTATTTACAGGTTAATTGTTTGTTACTCTCTGATTAGTTATGATTGCTCAAATGTTATTAGATAACCAGATTGCCATTGTTGATTCATGTTTGTAATTTACAATCAATATTTTAATGTCAATATATGAATTTGTTGTGGACAGAATAAAACGTGTTCGTGTTCAACTAAGCTCATGGTCCCAGAGTTCGACACTTTATCCGCCACACTTACCGAAATGTTCTTGCGAGGCACAGGCTGCTGTGGTCATCTCGAAAACGTCATATTCCAACGATTTTGTGATCGGATCTTTTCCACATTTTCCTGTTTAAACAAAAGTTTTAAAAAGGTACCGAACTTGGTGTCTAAGCCAAAAGTACAACCTTGAATCTAGTGCACGAGGAAAAAATACACAGTATATTGTTAATATACTTGTTGTGGTTTCCTCCATAATACTTCCTCGTGGGAATTTTAACAGGGGGTGACATATCAACACTTTTACGAAGCATTAAGACACACAAGACGGTGTCAGTCAGTCGGAGAGACATATATCATGTCTTAGTGTCATACAGTTTGATTCTGACCTGAGGGACTTTACTTTAAGTTATTTTTACACTTGACAAGGCAGGCGTTATAGGACATCTTAAGCCTGAATATTAAGTTTAAGAAGGGGTCTTCATCATTTCTTGATCGTTTTTTTGTTAATGTCTTCTTCATCTTCTTGAACATGCATGTTCTGTTCTGTTCTGTGATGCTGGAAGCAGTATAGGCTCTTTGACGCGAGTGTGTTAGTGAGAGCCAGACAATGAAATTGTTCTCCTTTAAAGGCATAAGAGACAGTTTCTGTCCGAGTTAGATACCTTGTTGTCACAGACTTTCTATACTTTGGCCTAACAGCTGTCTTTTCCAGGTTCGAGTCTCTAAGACGAGTGGCATGAACATGCAGAAATACCCAGAAATGTATGTACTACAGACTAAATAAAGCGTAAAATATATGACCAAAGAAACAAATCTTTTTGGAAATTGATAATTGAGCCGGACGATTTTCGTAGATGAAATTAAAGTGCCGTCATAAGAATTGTGTGCACTATAAGTGTTGCAATAACTGAGAAAGCATATACTTGCCTGCAGCACATACACAGGTGTCACCAACACATAATTTCCCGAGCATGTTAGAGCCCTCCTTGGGACTGATGAACTTCACACACTCCTCCGCTATAACATATACAGAAATAAAATATTTTGTTAGATTGATTCGAGCGGGGCTTGAACCTGCGACCTCCGAATTACCGTTCCGGTGCTCTACTAACTGAACTATATATGCGACACATCGTAGGAATACGATGTGTCGCCGGCAATATGGTTGGCCGGTGTGCTAACTTCTCTGATGGGATTTAGCGGATAATTGAGCACGTTACAAACGTTTAAAAAGTTAATCATTTATCCGCCGCATGTGTGTTGGATCAAAATGTTCCCACCGGAGAAGTAAGACCGTGCACTGGTAAACAAAATAGTATGTTTAAAACTGCCTCATGGGCCAGGATGCAATGTTGGCCCATGAGTCAGTTTTAAACATACTTATTCCCAATCATAAGGTGTTTATGTGCGTATAAAGGCATAAACTTATTTGTACAAGCCACGATACAGTCAAAGTCGGACCGTACCAGGGTATCAATGTCAGTACGGCTGGAAATGTATACATTTGGGAAGGCGCGGTTAATTTTGCAATGTGCATTCTTGGTGACCGACAGTGCTCAGCGTGGGAACGTGTGCTGGCTAGCCCACTCGTGTGTCACGTGACAAGCGGGTGAATAACGCAGGGTAACAATCGATCACTTGCTCCAAACAGTTTTTGCTGGTCGGACGCTCTAGATATTGCTCTGCGAGAATATTTGCCGATTTACGAGACAAAATTGGCTCAACGGACTGTTGGCTAAAGTCTGAATTAACGGGAGCGGTCTGATAAGTGAAATTAAGCTGGGACCAGTATCTTCGACGACAAGAATGGGGCAACGAGCAACAGCAAAGCTGAAAGAGGTACCGCAAGTGAGGTGAATTCGATGGGGAAAAAACAGCGATAGTAACACAAGATCGGGGCACGAGCACACCGACCGACACTCCGGTAAGAGGTGCTCCGGTACCCATTATTCACCAGCGATTAATGGAAAATAATACCAGCAGCATGCATAAAACAACCCATTAACCATGTCATTGTCAGCAACTACCACAAACAAAAACAACCTGGAGTCATTCAGATACTGATGAGCACCCCAACTTTGCGACCAGACGTGTCTACACGGGAGTGCAACTAGCAGAGACCGGGTAAGCCGCAAATGTTTTTCCGTAAACCCTGTGGTTGGCAATGCATAGTAATAGTATCGCAAACTTGTAACCCCAGTTCAGGCTTTGGCCAAAATATTTCCAACTCAGTCCAGCGCCGCTATAAAGGGTCCCCTCTGATCTTCTGTACGCAAATGGGTCGCCCCTAACAGTAACACGGTACCAATTCAGGGCGGTACTTAGATCCAGTCCAATACCATGCTGGATCCCCCGCACGGCAAGATGGAATTTATCCTTTATAATAAACACCCACAAAGGGGGAAGGTCAAGGAATTACTCAGATTCGGTGTTTTCCCGTGGTTACGTAGACCCAAATTCACCTTTGTACCCTAAGTTATTGTTTTCAGCTGTCGTTCCTGCCGGCAATTTTAGGAAAGTTGACGTCCTTAATTTAACAAAAAGATATTTCAGATGTAAATAAACACAATACCAATGTGGCAATTCGAAAGGTGGAAATAAGCTGAGGTAATTACTTATTTCAAATATCAGTCATTTACGCTCAATAGAGCAGCTGGGTTTGGGAGTAATGTAATGCGTCCCTTGCTATCGGTTGTAAGCGTGTTTAGAAGTTAAATGCACGTGTCTAATTCCTAAACATCAACGTTTATACCCGCGTCACATTGTCTCGAAATTGACACCAGATGGCCATACAATAAAGGAATTTCGAATTTCGCGCGAAGATGGCCATGAACTTGGTCAACAGCCAACCAACAGCCGAAGCAAGTACGATGCCTACAGAAGGTTACACGATTGCACCCGAACCACACACGCAGGCAACACAAATATGTGAATTTGTACCCGCAGGCCACACGAAGGCCACACGAAGGCCACACGAAGGCCACACGAAGGCCACACGAAGGCCACACGAAGGCCACACGAAGGCCACACGAAGGCCACACGAAGGCCACACGAAGGCCACACGAAGGCCACACGAAGGCCACACGAAGGCCACACGAAGGCCACACGAAGGCCACACGAAGGCCACACGAAGGCCACACGAAGGCCACACGAAGGCCACACGAAGGCCACACGAAGGCCACACGAAGGCCACACGAAGGCCACACGATGGCCACACGATGGCCACACGATGGCTACACGACGTCGTATTGAGAGTACGATGCGTTCGAACTAGGTCACGAAGGCGTCACGTTTTGGGAGTTACACACGCCTCGGCTCTGTAGAGTTGCTCAGGACTGACTGAGAAAGATGCTCTGAGGCTAGCCTTTTATAATTATGTCCACGTTACCATGACACATGGGAAACGCTCGAGCTACTCAAATTCGGCTGTCTTCGCCGACACCGTGGTCCCATCTCGATGTCATCGTATTATAATACGATGGCTACACGACGGCATTGCGAGGGCTTCACGTAGTCGTGTTGCCCTTCCTAAAACAATCGGGCAGCTTCTTGTTTCCTTCGTATTGTTTTCGTGAGGCGAAAAATGTCCGAAGGCACCGATGACTACATGTAGTAAAGACGAAGTTGACACGATTTGACAAGATGCCCTCACGGTGGCTTTACAAAGGGCAAAATGGACACACGAATTCAACATGAAAATTTATCTTCGCAAGGTCCTTCGGCAATTTGTTGGCATGCCAAAGATTTTGCCACCGCTAACGGAGTTGCTGCCAGTGCCTGAGAAACTCTACCGGCGGTCATACGATGGGTTAAGACGCCCTCACGAATGGCCCGATGTTTTTACGATCAGAGCCGAATTTGAACATTTCCTTTATCGTATGGCCATCTGGTGTCCATTTCGGGACAGTGTGACGCGGGCATTAATGGCTAAACACTATTCATCATCGTGCTGCCGGGCATGTTTGGCATGGAGGCATGTTTTCAAGCTGATGGCGGGAAGGTTTTTGTTTAAAAGTGTACTTCGACAGAGTGAGGCGTTGTCAGAAGGTGTAAATGATTAATTTCCTAACTTTTAAACATGAGTGGGTGCCTTTATATTGAAGTTATGGCAATAACGAGATTGGAAACATTGCCCAGTGGGTCTAGTATAACAGATAAACTCTCGCATTTTAAATAAGCCACGATTGTTACTATTGTAAACAGATGTATAAACAAATTATTGTGTGTACGTGTATTGTATTGTATTGTAGAGTACCGAAGTCAATACGTCATCTTATGGCTGTTCAAGTTACTCAACCGTTTCCCTGTGCTTCTCAGTCGACTTGTGCGACAACTGACGTCACACTTCTGTACTCTATTGCATATCCACTGTTTGAAGTTGGCAAGTTTAAAATTTACTGATATGTGTAGAACCGGTTAACTGCTTAACAAGAACTAAAACCAGTGATTTTGTTGATAACGTTATAATTAAGTTGATAACGATATAATGTGATACAAATATAGTGAACGAATAATTGAGACATCCGACTGGAAGAAAGAATAACAGTTTGGAGGCAGAGCCTCATCACGCACGTGCCCAATATATATATGGAGATTGACGCGTGCGTTTCACCAGCTGCTCGATATGGCGCAATGTGTGTTGGATTGTGACGTGGGATTGTTAATACGAAATCATTGTGTTATTGCGCCTGCCGTGTAAAAATTTTAATCCATGAAAGGGTCATGCGCAAGACTTCATTGCAATCCAAATGTAATGCGAGACCAAAAAAGCATTTAACTGACTGGTATATGTTTTATCGGCCGTTTAAACATACCCACATGTCGGGATTTCGACCAATATGATAGACTAAACCGTCCCATGCATTTATGAATCATGTGAAATAGAACTTGGGAACTGATGAAAAAGAATGGAACATACACTAGTTAAATTTGACTTAAAAAGTCCAAACCGCACCCAACTGATCCTTGCTGGGCGACCGTTTTCTAGTCAAATTTGACTAGTGTTTTTAAGAGTATACTGTGTGCATACAAAATACCGAACCATCAACTATTAAGACAATCAGTCTGTACGCTCGGTGACAAATGCTCGACTCCTAGTGAAGCCATTTTCTTTAGTCAAACTGGAAAAACAATTAGCTTAACGAAAGCGTTAACGGAAGACGTTGTATGTTTGTACTTACTTGGGTTGTAGTAGTCATATACGTGGACTGCCACCGGTTGCACCTTGCCGACATTAAACTCACGTTCGGCGCGAAACTGAATCCGAATTGCTTCCGCTCCAGTGATCTAAACACGCCAAAAAGCAATTAATCAAGAACAGTTTTCCCACCATTCAAAAGCCTACAGTGCTAAAAGGTAGTAGGCATATACGGCAAGTTCTTTGGTCGTAATTTAAAAGAAATCAACGTATTTTACACCCGCCCGATTCTCCCAATTTGGCACTCTATGACCTCTTCCCGAAGTTAAGGAAGGAGCTCGGTGGTCGCCATTTTGACTCAGATCATAACGTCATTGGTGCTCGGGTGACCACTTCCTGGGGCCCCAGACGACGATTTCAACTTCCTTCGTATTTACAGCCAAGAAGGGCAACAAAGCATGTATTAACATATTCTTAGTTAAATAAGTTGGTAAACTAACTAACAATGTTTACATTTCTCAAATTTGACCAACTTTTTGCCCAATTATTTTACCCACCGTTGATCAATTTATTATTATTATTATTATTATTATTATTATTATTTTCTGGTAATGAAACCAAGGATCCTTCAAAAGCGCTCAAGGCACTGTAGCTCGTAAGCCAGAAGAAACCCGTAGACAGAGGCTGTGTCAGCCAGGAACACCGGGGCAAACCCCTTCTCTTAGCGAAGAGTGTTCTGGGTTCTTTTACGTGCATTATACAATTTTATAATGTTATAATGGGAAAGATATATACACACATTATAAATTATACAACACACGGGACCTACAACTTTACGTCCCATCCGAAGGACGAAGCAATAGTGGTTTAATTGCCTTGCTTAAGGACACACGTGTCCCGGCCGGGATTCGAACTCACGCTCTGTGGAACAGAAAACACACGCTCTTAACCACTCGGCCACGACACTCCACGATTTAAAGGTAGGATACACCATTTACTACTGAATAATTAAGAAGTATATTATCTGAAAGTAAATAATGATTCCAGGCAACCAGCTAAGTGATTGCTCTAGATATTCTATAATTGTTCCAATTTTCTTTATTTTGAAAACAACACAAGAATAACTGCCCGACGCCGGGTGAAAACGAACGCCGTATTTCATGTTTTTCTCGGCATCCATGATTGTAAAACTTTGGACAGGTCAGCTAAACGACATTTACTATAAAATACAACCCCCAAATCCACCCTTTCATTAATTCAAGCAATTACCAATGTTGTGTCTAAGATTGTTCTACTAGTTACGGTGTAACAACCGTGCGGTTGGACCGATCAGGCGCAGTTATTTGGCTCTAGAACTGCGTCTGGGACCGATTGCCAGACTTACTTCATCGAAGTAGAACACCACTGTGTGATCCGTCACTTCATACCTCTCAACCAGCCCACCACTGTTTTCCTTAACCTGTCGGTGCAGAATCAAAAACCATTATCAGGTCTAACCCTAACCCTTGAGATTTGGAAATGAGAAGTCTTTAGGAAATACATGAATTACATTTCGCACTGGTTACCGCAGTTTTTATCATAACATTTTTTTTCAACAAACTTGAAACATCTTTTAAAGAAAAACTGCACTTAAAAGTGAAATAAAATGTGAAATTATCGTTTTTCATTGACTGCTCATACTGCAATCATAAAAACATTACCTTGAAAAATACTCTTATAGGGATGGCAACAGCAAAATCTACGGGCACCTCTTTTTTATGACATTGCAACCCCCCCCCCCCCCCCCCCCCCCCCCTCCCCCGCTTGTTTTTGACGAAAAATTTGTTTTTTTCATAATTTTCAAAATGCCTGTTGTTGCATGTTATTCTACCTATACAATTTTCAAAGGTCAAACCTGAGATTATTTCTTTATGGATGGCCTATAGTAAAATTATCTTTCTCATGACATACTTTTACCGTGTGCCAAACTTTATGTTTTAATCATCATGTAAACAATTTGTGACCCAGCACGAGTAAATGAGACACTTTGAGGCAGAAATTGAAATAGAGATTTTGATTTCATCATTTAAAGCTTGTTTAGCTTTAAATGATGATATCAAAATCTCAAATTTTATTTTTGCCTCAAAGTGTCTCATTTACTCGTGCTGGGTCACATTTTATCATATTGTTCACCAATCTGCCTGACTATAGCCAATTAACTTTGTTTTCTTACGGTTTCCAGATCCTCCACAACAGCTTTGTAGCCGGTGTACAGCCCCACATCCAAAATAGCCATGCCAGTTCTCTCCCCCCGCAAGTACCTGCCGTGTACCAACACATTTAATAGTCGGAGGTTTTTTTTCTTTCAAACCAACATCATTTTCAAGAAACGTTATACTAAATACTGTAAACAAATTTGTTAGAAAAATCAAGAAAAAGACATGACTTTGTATGCAATAATGGTAATTATGTACAGTCGAACCCTGATTAATAACAATATCCTGATTAAGGAACACAAATTAGGTCCCGAGTCTTTGTTTTTTCTTTGTTTTTCATTGAGGTACCAAATTCCCAAGGACCTTGATATAAAGGTGTTTGAATGTATGAATTCTAAATCAACAGTGCAGCCAACCATTAGCCAATAGTGTCTAAAATCAGAATTTACTTTAAATTTACTAAGTAGCTCTCCCTGTTTCTGACTTATAGCCAGAATTAGGGCTTCGACAGCCGAACGCTGTGAAATTTGTATACAAAATGCGAACAAAGATTTTGCCAAAACACTAATTAAAAGGTAGGATACATCATTTGCAGATATCGATTTTTTTTCACTACCGAATTATTAATATTAAAAACGTGAAGTCTTGTAAATGTTTGGGTGTGCATGTAGTTATTGATGGATCTCAATAACTACATGATGAATCTCAGGAAGCTTCGTTCCTCCAGCAGCGACAGAACCAATCCGCTCCAAATATTTCATTTATCATGATATTTTTTACAAAACACCACTACCCGACCTGCCGCTTGAGAGAAAAGAGGACACTCACGAGGCTATTGTGTAGCAGTAAAACCTCCCAGTCTAGGGAAATGTGCATAAGTAGATGGCTCTACAGGTAAGTTGAGCGACGTAGACCTATGAATATGAGCCTTGCAATCCGGTGTCATATCACACTGATTGTTGCCATAGATCAGCCAATCAAGTTTGCTTGAAGATAGTATTTAATATCGACTGGCCCCATGTTTCGGGTTTAGTGTTACAGATACCGCGCACATTGAGTACAATTTGATTGACTTCAAAATAGCCATACCTGACTTGGATGTTGTAGGGCAGATACTCCTTGTCGTTGTTCTCAGGTTGATCCAGCTGGAGATCATCGTCCTCGTTTATCAGCAGTTCGAAGTCACACTCACTCAAGTCAGGCTCAGGGATGTAGTAAGTAGCCTCAAACTACAGAAGTGTAAAATATTTACGACGGTCGTCAGTTTGGTATTGTATACATAATTTTATTTGGGTATGTAGTACAGTGTGTATTTCAACGCTTGTAGTTTGTATTGAATAATTCTTTTTACTTCTTGTAATGGTTTACCTGGAAATTGCAAATAGTTACTTGGATGGTCTCCAAATGAAATTTACCTTAAACTGTCCCATGCCTGCCCCTTCTGTATTGATGAACACGTTCATCTCTTGGCTCTTATCGGGAACCTCAAACGAAAATGAATATCAGAGACGTGATAAAATAGTTATTTTCAGTTAGCATAGCGTTAGTGTAAGCCAAAATCATTTACACACTGTGAATCCATTTTTCATATAGGAGGTAGAGGAGGTACAATTCCAAATACGCCATAAAACAATTTTCTCAGTCAAATACAGAAACTGTTTGCCAGTTTGTTGTTTTGTTCATCAATCTTGAACCATAACGCGATATTTACATGAAACATTATTTATAGACTGATTAATTTTAAATTAAAAAAATTGTACTGGTGTCAAATCAAAAAAAAATGTACAGGTGTCAATTTTTGTTGTACATCTTGAGAAAAATATCCTGTGAGTCACAGAGTATTTACAACATCAGGACATTTCATAAAGCTGATCTTCAAAGATCACAACGTTCATAAATTAGAAGTGCGGCTATAAAGCTTCCTATAAAGCTTTCTAATAATAATAATAGTAATAAATAAATAAACACATAACAAAAATATTAAACAAATAGTTAATTTAACATTTGAATTAACAAAGGAAACTGGGAGCAAAACTTACCCCTATATTCCTTTGTTCACGCACGAGCGCGTTGGCAGGGTTGAGGGCGAAAGCTTCATCAAAGTCACTTTCCTCACACTTAACTTTACAGTTAAAATCGATGTCGTATTGTTGCACCCTGTATGCGTATTCGGACAATGCCTGAAGTGCAATAACCGTGTCCTGTAATAATAAACAGAAGAGAAACATGTATCTCCTTTATGGAAACCCAAGATTTCTTGACTGGTATAATTTGCTATAGTAAAGTGTAAGTTCCAATTGTCCACCATTATTAGCAATAAAGTACTGAGCTTTACTTAGTAAAATTAGTAAAATAGTAATTAACGACTTGCATTAATGTTATATTTATGCACTTCGTTGGCTGCGAACTAAGCTTCAGGTACTTTCTTGTCCAACATCAATATTAACAGCCGATTTTTGTTTTACTACATTAAATATTTAAAGGAAATATACAACATTGGTAAACATTAAACAAACAAAACTACCAAATTATTATGAAATACTTTACTCTACTGCTTGTGATTGACTGTACAATTATTGCACAATATGGTGTGCCGTCATTTTCAGGCAAAGTGGTATTTTTTTATATCAATTTTCAACTCTGGTCGGTCGATTAGCGTTGGGAAAAACTGGCTTCTTTCATACACTAGTCGGCATTTTGTTAGCAATCGATATCAACTGGTACAAGCCAGTTAGACTGGTTTCCTAGCCAAATTCCATTCAATGTATACATGTCTAAATTTCATGTTTAATAAGTGGAGTCTGAAAATCACAAGAAAACGATTGTCAGCTTGTTTTTCCAGCATGTACGACCACAAACCTTCAAGCAAGTCAGTGTAATAATATTTGCTTTACAATACTAACCCCCATCCCTTTCTGAAAAATACAGCAAAAGCAAATGATGTATATTACCTTTAAGTTAGATTTCCAGTGAGGATTATGGTATAACCCAATGCATGACTTGGGTTACATTTTCGCAACGCAAATTCGCACGGATAAGTTTGTTCATTTGTTCAATTTAGCCACATATATTTTCCAAATCAAATAAGTTAAGAGGGCCTAATATTTCGATCTTAATATATATTTTCCCATCATTACCGACAACATTTTGTAAAACAATCCCTTCCACGGAAGGCGTAAAATGTATTTACTATCAGCAACCTTAATTGCAGAGCCAATATTGGGGTATGTACTGAGATAACACATTTCGACCAATGGAAGGAGCGTTTTTGGCTCATCCATGTATATTGTGGTGTATCGTGTTAAACAATTGCTCTGCTACCTGAGAACAAAGCGCCTTAGAGTGCCTGCTGCCTCAAAACTAACTTTTAGATTATATACGTAATCAATACTTAACAGTATTAGCCAACAAAGGCATTTTCATTGACGACCCAGGTTTAGTTCCACAAAAAACGTTTTGAGTAACCCTTTTTGTACAAATGGCAGGGAAATTATGAATTCTTGCGTTTGAATTGGTAATTGGTCTTTTCCCGCGCTGCTTTGGTACCAATGAGTTTTGGTCTCACTCTCAGACTATCCATATTTTGTCGGACAGGGTAGTGGCGAAAAACTACCTGAACTACAGAACTACAGAATTGGCGTCATAAATGTTAAGTTAAGCTATTGTTAATTACTGGCAATTGGACGCCTAACCCATTGGTGCCGGTATTAATTCCTCACTCACCAAATTATACATACAACAGCTAGTGTCCCACAGCTGCACAATGAACCCGAGCGTGTAGCTGTGACACAGTGAGTGTAGCTGTGACACAGTGAGTGTAGCTGTGACACAGCATAGCTGGCAACAGCATTCCGGACGGATTAGCAGGCCGCAGCTATAGATGATGTGCCCTCTGACGTCACGTGTTTACATCTGTATTTAAATGTGCCCGGCAGTGATGCGCACCCATCGTGTTTTACATAAAATTTGCTTTAAGAGTGACGTCGCAGGTCAGATCGCCTTTGAATTATATGACCTCTAATGTCATCTCTTAACCAAATTTATGTAAACCATGATGCGTGCGCATATTGACGGGCACATTTGAATACAGATGTAAACAGAGGCACATCGTCTATAGCCGCTCCCCCATCAAGAGGTTAACATCCTACAATGAATTTGTGATAGTCTTCCTTTTTTCATTGAGTGCAGGGAATATCAGCTTTAATGGCTGGAATACAGATCATACCATTATACCTGTGTGGATGCGAAGCCTCCGTTGTAGTTCTCCTGATTTGTCAGCCAGTTTACAGCGGCGTGCGTGTACGGGATGTCATCCATCTGCAACAGGGCGAGTACAGCCAAGCCAGTGGTCTCAACCTCAATGGCCTTGGGTCGTTGGCTGTACCAGTACGGTTTCTGCCCGCCACCAAAGGAGGAGTCATCAGCTGCCCAGTATCGATAACTTGAACCTGTACAAAAGCATAAGACAGATTAAAAACAACCACCCCGGTAAATCATTCATGAAGTAACTGGACCATAATTGGGCAAACGAATTGTAGTCAATAATGTCCACATAGTGCAGAAAGAAATCCTTCCAAAATAGTGCTAAAGGAGTGGCATTACGGGTCTAAACATGTAAATTCTTGACCACATGAATTGTTCCCCTTTCGCCTTTTTGTCGGTGGTCATTGTTGTCGCCCACAGCCCCCCGCCCCCCTCTCCCACCCCTATTTGTTTATTGTTGGCTACATATACTATGTATACCAGCTAAAGGCCATTTTTTTAAACTGCACATTCGTTAAAGTTAAAGGCGTTAATTACCTAATTTCAACTCCAGCGAATTTCGCAGCAAATGTTTCGGGAGGTACATGATTCGCTTTTCAAGGCCGTTATGTAGCAATGTGGCATTCTATTTTGATCGGTTATGTCATTATATACCTTCATCGTATGTAGCAATATCTTTCAGCATGTCGATGGCGTCCTGTGCACTGTTGCTGTTGGCGAGGGACAAGGCATACGCCGTGATGGCGATAGCGTAGGGCCGGGTGAGATCACCTAACTGAGTTACAAGGAAAGCAGTTGCAGCGGCCACAGACTCGTCTTTATTCTAAACATAAAAACATCAGTCGAATAGAAGTTTAGAAATCATCTACATTTTGATCAGCAATGTTTAAATATATATCAGTACCACGTACCATGTTTGTAGGGAAAATAGACCACAGGGCATGGCCGATTATCTTGCACCTTCTTGACGCATATCGTGAATCTATATAAATTTTACTTTAAACTACTTAGAAAGTTGTTGGGAAACTCACAAATAAAATCCCCAAACGGTCTGCGAACCAGTACTCGATAAAATCTCAATTTAAAATTCATATTTTTCAACGACCAATCAACGAGGCCCTTCTGTCGTGGTGCGGCACGTTTGTGCGAATAGTGGGAAAATGAACCAATAGCGGGCGTTGTGAAATAGAGCGAACGTAGGCGCTGTTGACAGGAGCTGCTCAGACGATAGCGATTTGAACAAAACAAAGTGTATTATGCACGGTTCAGATGCAGATTCCAGGGTTTTGTTGTTCTCTGAAAAGAGTTTTAAAATATCCCACGCTTGTGCCGGTAGGTGGAAAAATGTACCCAAGCAAAAATCGCCGAAAAAGCGGAGATGATCATATCGGCATTCCAATCGTACACGCACTGGTTGATGTACCGCAGGAATCTGCATTGTCAACAGTACGTGATGTAGTTGAGTATATGCCGTTAAAAAAAATAGAACAGAGGTGGAGTTTGGACCAAAAAAACGAACAATTGTCCTTGACAAACTTTCACAATGCCAGACGCACAATGCCAGACTGCAGGAAAGCTTCTGGAAGCAGCGAGGAAAAAAGAAGATCAGTGGCTGCTGTCACAGATCGAGGGGAAGGATCTTGTCACCACAGAAACATTGTATCACACAGTCTAATTTCCATCTGACTCTCCCTAATATAAATTCAGCTGGAAATGGGCAAAATGTTTGTTATAACAGAATTGTGTATTAAATGTAAATCGGTACGAGTTGTTGTTCACCCACTCACATGTACATTGTTAAAGACATGGACAAATTTCAGTTTTACCGTCACGAAAAAAAACATGTATCAAAGACTAAAGCTAAAAAAAAAATCTGGTCGTGTATATATATTTTTCACACAATTTACATGTAGATTTTTAACCCCCCCCCCCCCCCCCCCCAAAAAAAAAAAATTATAATACAAAAATCAAACAATAACAATAAAAAAATTACACTCTATTAAAAAGTTCAAATTATGGCAATGAACAAAATGAAAATTTGTATTATGACATTAAAACACACCCTAATTCCTCTTTAATCGAATTCTGTCTGTGTAGATTCCCTTTTGAACAAGCAACTGCAATAAACAATCTTTTCCCATTGAAAATGTACACAGCTTTCCAATCCTGGTCAATAGAGGACGCCCGTTATACACAGGTGATTAAAATGCAAATATTTAATTAACTGGTGAACTTGCGATTGGGGATTTTGGTTTTTCGTGATCCACATGATCCCAGCTAACAGACTGCAGTGATTCCACTTAGATTCAAGAGGTGCGCCAAGGAAATTGATTTCTGAGCACATTTTGCAGCCATGCCCTGTGGTCTAAAATGTAATATTAAGCAAAAGCTTTGAAATAATAGCTGTGTAAACCATTATGCCACAGGAAAATTAAACTTCATCCTCTGTTATCTTTTTTTGGGGTCGTTTGACATGAACATAGTTGCTGCTATACAACACTGTTTAATTTATTTTAAAGGAATGAGATTTTTGAGTTATCGTAAATGATTATCACTTATGATCGTTGTGAATATAGAATGGGCTCGCAATTGTCACGTTGTTATGCATAAACAATTAAGTTTATTATGCGAAGTAACAAAAGTATTCTAATGTGGCCCGTCGCACATGCGCGCTAGTTCTTTCTCTCGCCATGCTTTTCTGGACGGAAGTTGACATACAAGCCTTTAAATCCAAATTTGTAAATCTAAATTGAGTAATCCAAATATGTTACCTTGGTTTAAAGTCTGTTTGTTACATTATAACATATTTGACGATATTGTATTATACACTAGTATAAGTAGGCCTATGTATATAACAATTAACATACAAATAAGCGGTTTTACATGAGGGGAGGTGAATCATGACGTATAATGAATATTCATAAATAAGGAAAATTA
The DNA here is from genome assembly GCA_037893245.1 of Crossaster papposus. NCBI lineage: Eukaryota > Metazoa > Echinodermata > Asteroidea > Velatida > Solasteridae > Crossaster > Crossaster papposus. Next base: position 162,305 of record JBAIAA010000099.1, read on the forward strand.
AGAAAGAATAAAAAAAGTTACACAAGAAAGTTCCGGCAACTTACAATTGTATTGCATTCGCATTCCAAAACGGAGATGAGAACGTATGCAGTCAGCGAAACTTTACCTTGAACTCCCCCCTGTACAAACAAGAAAAAACACAAATATAAAACAATGTACATCAACAATAGACCATGTAATTTTCGTATACCCATCATGATATAAGACAAAGGGACTCCCCTTAGTCCCCCGTAACAAATGTATACTCTCTAGACTATTGTTACCTAACGCACCCCTCTAAAAACCTAAAACGAATTCCTGAGGAACCACAACATTCTGCAAGCACAAATGCCACCACAAAGAAGGGGGTAAGGTGGTAGGAGGGAGAGGAGGTGTTTAGGGGTAAGAGGGGGGTAGGAAGGGGGAAGTAGAAAGGAGGGGATGGGAGGGGTTCCCTCTTGCTTTATAATTATGTAGTATCGCGCACAAAGGTGCACGATTAAACTTCTGGCATAAACGAGCCGCCGGCTAAAGGAATTTCACGGCGTGTGGTTGATTTTGTTTTCTATAATACATTTTTACTAAGATCTGAACCATAAAACGGCCATAAATATGTATTAGAAATTTAAACTTAATTTTACACTATAAAAACATGTACAACTGTCTTAATTATTGAAGAAAATCAGAAAAAACTCCAAACGTTTGACCTGATATATCGAGCGTACAAGTTGCAACGTGATTGACTCATTGCAGGAAGAGAGAGCCCGGCCCCCATAATCCCTGTGATGCATGTCGGTGCGCTGACGTGTGCGGACGATATAACGACAACCGTCATTTGTTCCGGGGCGCGCCGTCCGTCTATGCAGTTCATTAATCATCAATACTCCAAAAACAGACTTATTGAGGGCGCCCTCGGTTGTTACGCGATTTGTTTCTGAAGTCAGTCTTGACGCAAGAGTCATGTAAACCCGTAACATTCCGGGGACATTCCAAGCGTAGCTCAAATAGCTACTCACCCCCGCATGCCCGCTGAGTCGTTTTCATTCAATGTATCGTGGAATATACATGTACCCATAAATTGCACACCGCACCATTGCACAAATGTGGTTTCTTACACGTCCGCAAAAGGCGAAGACTTTCCGGCTGCCATGGCACCATTGGTTCTTCTTCTTTTTAAAGCAGAACAATTTCTGATTTTTAGAATATGAATACGGAGAAAATTGCAAGAGTACACGTAGCCTGGAAAGAGTTCCCTCATGGAACCTAGTCACCAACAAATGAACCAGAAGTAGGAAATTACAATTTGCCGGTCAAATTCCCAATTTGAAGGGGTAGGAATTTTTTATTTTTTTAGGTAAACCATAGTCCCGTACTACATTTCTTAATTTTTTTGTTCTGTAAAACGTCAAAAGAAAATCTAATTTTTGCATTTACCGTAACACAACTGCAAGATTTTAAATGCCACTTTTTCAGATTTACCCCTTCAATTAGGTTGTTGGTCCGTATTACTGTGACTGAACTCAACACACCTTAATGTTGTATACTATTAGAAAGCTTTAGTTCTGCAGATTCCAGAAATATAAATATATCTATATGAATATAAAACAAATCAGACTTTTAGCTCATTTTACAAAATACATTCTACTTACGGTCATCTCTCTGTGGTATACTGTGTAAAGTTCCGAATACGAACCGTCCTCCGTCTGGGTCTGAGTTATTAGCCATTCCAGCGCCTTGCAAATAGTTGCGTCGTCGACGAAGGCAAACTCCTTGGCTCTGTAGAAGACCTTAGCGACGAAAGCCGTCAACCTGGGTCGTAGAAATAACAGGCACATTATTGAGGACAGAGAACTGACTTCAGCTACACCATCACTAGAGTTAACCGGAGGAGGAATAGTACTGTACAAAATATAAACTCTAGTCTCCAGACTGGCTAAGAGCTCTTCCATTGTAGCATACACTGATAAAATAAAATAACACGGGTTCTTGTAGCAGTTATTTAGGAGATGGGGAATCCATTCCTAGAAGAGAGCAAAGACCTATTGCTAGATATGAAGGATACCATGGATGAGTCACTTGCTAAGTCAGTGAGACAGAAAGAATGTCTTGGCCAAGACCAGTACAACAAGTTTGTTGATGAGAGACTTGAGCAGTGTGTAATGCCCGCTACAGATACCATTCCCAAGAACAAACTGCCACGCTTCAGTCGCCCGCCCAACAGGACGGGCTTTATCCTTTGTCCTTTATAAAGTGCTACAAACATCTCTGAAGAGTGACTGCAACCTTTTCCCGCGGTATTAGACCGGCAGCCCACGGACATTTGGTTAGATGAACTAGGTACCAATATCTGACTATGGGAGTGTGTAGGGGGTCACCTGAAATAAATGGAAATGAGAGTCTGCCGGGTACCACCAGCTACATGTACCCCTGGGGGACCCCCAAAGTAGTCAAAAACTGGGCACTAAATAGTTGAGCGAGGTACCACTAAAAAATGATGCCAAATGAACAAGTTGAGTTCATAGAGTACAAAATGGGTTACGACAGACGAAAAGACCGCTGCACTACGCGTACCAGACACCCGAAACATGAACCCTCTACGTCATTTTCTGTGGCTATTTTTAGAAAAAAAGGGGTACAAAGTGAAAACCGCTATATATTCACGCAAAAATGAACACCAATTACTGTTTTTAAGTCCCTAACGATGAGTTGAATCTGAGAAAATATCCACAATGTTTTCAAATGATAATTAATTATGTTTTATGTATATAATATCACTTTAAAATTAACAAGCCACGCCCCTTTTAGGGGTTTTTCTTATTCTAAGTAGTACGCATTTTCCAGCGACTACCCGTGCATGTGTTTGGGTGCCAACCAGTTTGAACTTGTAAACCAATGCCTTGCAAGCATTTGACATCATTTTAACGATAAATTTGTTGTGGGCGTGGTTTTTAAATTAACAAACCACGCCTCTTTAGGGGTTTCCCTGATTCTAAACAATACGCATTTTTCAAAGCGATTGTTGTTGCATGTGTTTTGAGTGCAAACCTTTTTAGAAACATTAGACACCATTTTTCTGAGAAATTAGTGGCTTTTAAATTAGCAAACTGCGCCTATTTAGGCACATTTCCCTGATTTTAAGCAGTATACGCATTTTGGAAATAGGCTTAAACATGCGTCTACAGTAAAACACCTTTATAACAAGTTCCTTTGGGACTTTACAATTACCTTGTTATAACAGGTACTCTAACCTTGTATTATCGGTACTAAGATTCTCATTGAGTAAAAGCCACCATCTTCAATTTACCGCCAAACGCCTTAAATATTAAGAACGGCGTAAGGGTTCAAGAGCATTCCGCTTACTGAGACTTTTGATGTGAATCATGCTACATTTCAACTGAATGGAATGGAATGGAAGCTCTTTTTAATTGCAATGCATTCATATTAGGGGAGTCAGGTTGGCGTAGCGGTTCTTTTCTCGCCTTCCACCACTACGACCCGGGTTCGAACCCCGCCTGGGCCAATATGTGGATTGGGTTTCAGTCCCTCCCTATTCTTCTGGGGTTTTCCTTCCACCTCTAAAACTGTACCTTCTTCTCATTGTCTTCTCTCAACAGGTTTCTTCAGGCTTGCGAGCTACAGTGCCTAGAGCACTTTTGAGGAATCTTTGGTTTCAAAAACCAGAAAGAATTAATAATGAAAAAAAAATCTGTACTTCTTCATGTACAAAACACGTGTGCGTTTGTATTACAGTGCGCTTGCTTTCATATTCAAGGTACAATAGAAAATGTAGGATTTTTCAAAAGCCACACCCACAACTAATTTCTTATTAAAATGGTGTCAAATGTTTGCAAGGCATTGGTCTACAAGTTCAAACTGGTTTGTACCCAAAACACATACAACAATACTCGCTGAAAATGCGTATACTGCTTAGAATCAGGAAAATGTACCTAAATAGGCGCAGTTTGCTAATTTAAAAGCCACGCCCGCAATTAATTTTTCAGAAAAATGGTATCCAATGTTTCCAAAAATGGTTTGCAAGGCATTGGTCTACTGGTTTGCACACAAAACACATGCAACAATAATCGGAGTGAAAAATGCGTATTGTTTAGAATCAGGGAAACCCCTAAAAAGGCGTGGTTTGTTAATTTAAAAACCACGCCCACAACTAATGTATTGTTAAAATGATGTCAAATGTTTGCAAGGCATTGATCTACAAGTTCAAAATGGTTTGAACCCAAAACACATACAACAATAATCGCAGTGAAAAATGCGTATTGTTTAGAATCAGGGAAACTTCTAAAAAGGCATGGTTTGTTTATTTGAAAACCACGCCCACAACTAATTTATCGTTAAAATGATGTCAAATGCTTGCAAGGCATTGGTCTACAAGTTCAAACTGGTTTGCATCCAAACACATGCACTGATAGTCGCTGGAAAATGCGTACTACTTAGAATCAGGGAAACCCCTAAAAGGGGCGTGGCTTGTTAATTTTAAAGTGATATTATATACATAAAACATAATTAATTATCATTTGAAAACACAGTGGATATTTTCTTAGATTCAACTCACCGTTAGGGACTAAAAAAACAGTAACTGGTGTTCATTTTTGCGTGAATATATAGCAGTTTTCACTTTTTGCCTCCTTTTTTCTAAAAATAGCCACAGAATATGACGTAGAGGGTCCATGTTTCGGGTGTCTGGTACGCGTAGTGCAGCGATCTTTTCGTCTGTCGTAACCCATTTTGTACTCTATGAACTCAACTTGTTCATTTGGCATCATGTTTTAGTGGTACCTCGCTCAACTATTTAGCACCCAGTTTTTGACCACTTTGGGGGTCCCCCAGGGGTACATGCAGCTGGTGGTACCCGGCACTCTCATTTCCATTCATTTCAGGTGACCCCCTACACACTCCCATAGTCAGATATTGGTATCTAGTTCATCTAACTAAATGTCCGTGGGCTGCCGGTCTATATGTAGCATGTCAAACACAAGACGGCGATCTGGACCAATTTGTTTTGCTCACGAGAATCAGGCAACCCCCACCTGCCTTGGCATCATTGTCGGAACGGGGTCACATGATAAGTGTGCTCTCTATAGTTTCTATACTAAACTCTTTGGTTTCTAGCCATCCAGTCAGACCGCTTATTAATTACTGGCACTGGCCAGGACCGACCTGGGCAGTTCTCGAAAGAGTGGGATTAGCACCTTTAACGGCGTCTCATTGTATAGTAATTAAATCCCTGCTAATGATACTTTATTATTCTATTTTGATTTACGAAGTACAGTAAATTAGAGTCAACCAACAAGGTTTTGTGGAAATGGAATTTTGTTTTTGTCCTTTCGTTTCAGTAATAAAATTAAAAACAAAAACAAAAACATTAAATGCATGTTTAGATTTGTACACAAAAATTTAATAAAGTGAGGAAAGAATATTAACAAATTCTGTAAAAACATGATTTTCTCCATTTGTCCAATCCCTATGCAAAAAAGTGTCATTTTTTATTGTTCATCACGTTTATTGGGAAGCAGCGTAATCATACATGTCACTCAAGGTTTTTTTAATGTTTAGAACGATTCTCGGTCACCTGGGAAGGACATTAATGTGAAGGACGTGTAATACTGGGTTTTGTGGAATTCTCTTTCTTTTCTGTGAGGCTAGTATACTTCTAATGGAGTGCTTTTGCAAAAAGGTATAGCACAGAGAAACCGGTTTATGCAGGCATACTTCAAGGAATGATCAGTTAATTTTTTTGTCTTTTTTTTATCAATTCTAGAGTTAGCTGCAGTGAATCAGAACTCAATCTATGTGGGAAGGGGAGGGTGTTTATGGGAGTTGTCGCAATCAGAACTTTTTCTCATCATTTTCGTTATTTTTTTGGAGATGCTGAAACAGTTCTGCTGCGTGAAGTATCATTGCATTTTAGGTTGTGGCTTGGTCTGCAGAGATAAATCTGTATAATTTATGATGTGCTGGTATGCCAGCAGTGTGGTTGCGTAACTATCCCGCCCAGAGCGTAATTCTTAATTTAAGGTTTTTTTCGTGATATACGCTTCATGGGGGGTCAGTTCAGGCCACATTTATTTCTGCGAGATTGCAGTCTGTAGGAATTTGGTGGGGGGGGGGGGGGGGGTGGGGGGGGGGGGGTTGTTTACAAGTTTCAAAAGAACCCCTCCGTGCTTTTCGTTATTTTTTTGAGGCGCGGAAAAGGTTCTGCTGACAAGTATCATATGGATTGTATTTGTGACTGAACAGCCGAGATAAATCTGTAATTGTACGTTAACTAGTGGGTATGCTAGAAAGTGGCTGTTTGACTGGTCTCCCCAGAGCGTAATTCTACCTCGCAACCACATAGCACTTCGGCCTTACTTGAGATTGCACCTGCCACCGGTATTTATTCGTCACACTTGAGAGAGTCCTTTGTTAAAAGGATGAATCCCCTATATAAGTGAGCCCCGCGATGTACGCCTCAGTGCATTTTTGTGACCGGTATCATTCACTAACAATGTCTACACAACTCTCCACGGACATCTTGGATTTGCTCGATGGTCCGTCGGACCTGGAATGCAGCGGCGTTGTACTACACGCCGACCCAACACCGTCTACTTCGTTCTCTGCCTCCGGTGGTAATCCACCGGCCACTAAAGCCAAGGCGAAGTCAAAGAAAGCAAGCAGATGCTCGGACGAGGTGTCTCGGCAGGAGTTTGCGTCTCTTCAAGACCAGATTTTGTCGATGGCCGACGCAATGCAAACTCTTCAGTCTACAGTCCTTACTTCACTGGGGAACCCACCAGCGAAGAAACAGAAAATCGGCCATGCAACTGTCGGTCAAGTATCGAGCTCATCCAGCGATGAGTCAGTTGCAATGGGCCAACTAGTTGACAACCTCCTAGAACCCGGGGCCAGTGATAATTCACCAGCCGGGGTACTCGACATAGTCGAGCAGTTTTATTCCGGAGAAAACTCTGGAAACAAGGTCGACGACAAACTAGCAAGCACCATCAGCAAGCTACTCCGAAAGAAAACTTCGGAGGAGAAGGTGACTGAGAAACTTAATAGTTTCAAGCGACCTTCTAACATCCCGGAGTTGGATGGCACTAGAGTTAATTCAGAAATCTGGAATTCTCTGCAGTCCAAGACCAGATCAATGGACATCAAGCTACAAAAGGTTGAAAATTCAGCGCTAAAAGGTATGGTGCCAATTGTGTCATGCATTGAGACTCTAATGAGCAGCAAAAGCGTGGATAACAAAGCACTGCTGACCAATCTTCTAGATTCAATGGCTATAATTGGCCATGCGGTCGCCGAGCTCAACTACAGGCGTAGAGAGCTCATTAAGCCCGACTTGAACCACCAGTTTGCATCTCTTTGTTCGGCCAAAGTGCCCATAACGGGGCTCTTGTTTGGGGATAATTTATCCCAACAGTGCAAGGACATTCAAGAGACAAATAAACTAGGTCAAAAATTTGGCCAACGTTCGAGTTTTTCTGCTGCTCCGAAATCGGATCGGCCAAAACGAAGTGGAAATCCTAGAACTTTTCACACCGGGCAAGCGCAACAGGGAAACTCCGGTCGCCAAAAACGTTGGAACAAAAGAAAGCCAGCGGGGACAAGGCAGCAATCCGATGCCAAGTAAAATCGGTGAGTGAGCACCAATGTGATAACACTCAGGTTGTAGGTTTATTGGCAGGTAAACTCGCAAATCACATAGCCAAATGGCGTGAGATTACATCTGATAATCGGGTGCTTGATGCTATTCAGCACTACCATATCGAGTTCATTAAAATGCCATACCAAACGCGCATTCCAAGGGATTTGCGTTTTCAAACCCACGAGGCTGAAATTATAGCCGCGGAAATTGCCAAAATGCTCGAAAAAGGAGCCATAGTAGAGACGAACCACACTGATGGTGAATTTATTTCACATATTTTCATCAGACCTAAAAAGGATGGTTCTTTTCGCCCCATAATTAATCTTAAGGGGCTTAACACTTTTGTGGCATATTTCCACTTTAAGATGGAAACTATCCGCACAGCAATTCAGCTGATACGGCCTCAATGCTACATGGCCTGTATTGATCTTAAAGATGCATACTTTGCGGTACCTATAGCTGTTGAGCATAGGAAATATTTGCGATTCATTTGGTGTAATGTGGTATACGAATTTACCTGTCTCCCTTTTGGTTTAGCGTGTGCACCACGTGTGTTCACGAAAATTATGAAACCATTGATTGCCTCACTGAGGTTAAGGGGCCATGAATCGTGTGATTATATTGATGATTCACTTCTTGTTGGCAGAACATTTCAAGAATGCATTGAAAATGTTACAGCCCGAACCACCCTTACTACAAGTTTAGGGTTTACAATCAATGACAAAAAGTCAGTTCTAATTCCCACTAAACAAATTGATTTCTTGGGATTTCATTTGGATTCAGATCTTATGACGATCTCTATTCCGCACTTAAAGGTAGAAAGTACCATTGTTGCAGTCAATACTCTGTTGCGTCATCAGTCTCTTACAATACGAGACGTTGCCAAGGTCATAGGTCGTTTGGTTTCTTGCGAGTTAGCAGTTCCATATGGACCTCTGTTTAGAAGAACAGTAGAAAACGAAAAGAACCAGGCACTATCACATCATGGTGGTGATTTTGAGGCTAAAATGAGCCTTTCCAAAAACGCAGTTTCTGATCTGAACTGGTGGATTACAGAGCTGCCAGTAACCTTTGCGCCTATGCACAGACATGACCCTGATCACGTGATCGAAACTGATGCATCCGCATTAGGCTGGGGTGCACATTTTAATGGTCGCACTACTGGCGGGCGTTGGTCTAAAGACGAGGCCACTCACCATATAAATTGGCTTGAGCTAAAGGCTTGCTTTTTAGCATTACAGTCTTTCTTTGCAGATGATAATAATACATCTGTCCATATTAAATCAGATAATGCCACAGTGGTAGCATATATACAACACTTAGGCGGCTCAAAGTCAAAACTACTAAATTCCTTGACTAGAGACATTTGGCTGTGGTGTATGACAAGGAGAATTTGGCTGTCTACATCACACCTTCCAGGTGTCCAAAATGTCCTTGCAGACTCTGCATCCCGACATTTTCAGGATGATTTGGAGTGGAAACTCAACCCCTCCATTTTTTCAAAGATCATATCAATCTTCCCCAATCCTAATATTGATCTTTTTGCATCAAGGTTAAATCACCAAACTGTGCCTTATGTTTCATGGCAAGCAGACCCAGGATCTGCTCACACGGACGCATTCACGTTGGACTGGTCAAATTACCACTGTTTTTATGCGTTTCCACCATTTAGCTTAATTAACAAAGTGCTCACTAAGATTGAGCGTGATGAAGCTGTTGGTATATTGATTGCGCCGTTATGGCATACACAGTCATGGTTCCCGACAATGCTAAAACTGCTTGTCAGAACTCCATTGATCTTGCCTATTCAACAAGATTTGCTCTCACTTCCCTTCTCAAATAGACTCCATCCACTAAGGGATCGTCTGAGGTTGATGGCATGCTACTTGTCAGGGAGACACTCCGACAACAAGGCGTATCAGAACCAGCTTCCAGACTTATCCTCGCATCATGGCGATCTAGCACGAAAAAGTGCTACAGGTCGGCACTTAGGAAGTGGATTCAGTTCTGCGCTCGGACAGAGACTCATCCAGTTCGACCACCTCTGGTAGCAATCTTGAACTTCTTGGCGAGCCAATTTATGTCAGGTAGTCAATACTCGAACCTGAATATCACTAGATGTGCTTTGTCAGCAGTCGTCCCATCAATTGAGGGGACTACAGTGGGTTCTCATCCACTAGTCAAGAGACTAATGAAAGGGGTATTCAACCTGAGACCACCAAGAGCCCGCTACTCACATACCTGGGACGTGGCGGTGGCTTTGGATTACTTACAATCTCTAGGGCCCAACAAGGACCTTTCATTAAAGAACTTGACTATGAAGTTAGTGCTTCTTGTCGCCCTCACATCCGGGCAACGTTGCCAGACATTATCATTATTAAACCTTAACTCTGTACAAGTTGGTACAAATAATGTTAAGTTTATTATTGAGGAGCCTACTAAAACGAGTAAAGCAGGTAAACCTCGTGTAGAAGTGAATTTAATTTCATTCCCACATAACCATTTGTTATGTGTCATGTCTGCCTTAAAGGTTTATCTTGAGAAAACGAAACCTTTCAGGGGTAATAATAAGAGACTCTTTTTAAGTTATGTGTCGCCCCACAAAGCAGTGGGATCAGAGACAATAGGTCGATGGATTAAGTCAACCCTTTCAGTTTCTGGGATTAGGACGGATAAATTTACCGCCCACAGTACACGATCAGCCTCATGCAGTTCAGCATTTAGGAAAGGTGTACCACTAGAAACTATCATGAAAGCAGCAGGATGGTCGAGAGCTTCGACCTTTGCAATGTTTTATAACAAACCATTAGAAGACACACGTCTTTGCTTTGCTCAGCGTGTACTTGATAGCTAACCTGTTAATGTAGAATAAATTATGGTTTCATAGAAACTTGTCTGTAATTGAATGTCGACTTGTAACATTCATTCATTACTTTTTGCAGCTGCTCTAAACATCTCAAGTAAGGCCGAAGTGCTATGTGGTTGCGAGGTAGAATTTCCTAATTAAACGAAATGTAATGCAATGAAATTGAAGTTTAATTATGATTCTACCGAGCAACCACTAGCACTGAAGGGCTTACGTTCCCGCCCTAAAATTTTGGAAGTATTGCTTAATTCCCACCCATTTCCAGTGGACTGCAAAAAGTTAAAACTTCCACAAAAATGCCCTGAGGCGTACATCGCGGGGCTCACTTATATAGGGGATTCATCCTTTTAACAAAGGACTCTCTCAAGTGTGACGAATAAATACCGGTGGCAGGTGCAATCTCAAGTAAGCCCTTCAGTGCTAGTGGTTGCTCGGTAGAATCATAATTAAACTTCAATTTCATTGCATTACATTTCGTTTAATTAGGAAATTCTTAACTCTTTTTTTCCTTTTTTGTGTAAGACACGCATCTGGGGGTCAGTTTTAGCCACATTATCTCTACTAGATGACAGTCCGTGGTTGGAGTTCGTGGACGGGCAAATACATCAAACGTCTGCAGGCCAATTGGGTTAGACATTCCCTAAAAGCGGGAGTTTCAAACCCTGTCTCTGATTTTGGCGACCCGATGACTGGTTTGTGTATTGCCACAGTGGTCCCTTTGTTTTTAGTTCACACAGTGATTGATTATTACCGGTGATAATATGCCGTCCCCTCTTTTTTTTCCTTTTTTGGAAGGGGAGCAGGGCATATTTTCTGTGCTATATCATGCACGTCATCAGTCACCCTCTTATAAAATTCATTTTCCTTTCCTTGTTTTTATTTGTGTGTCGGTTTATATGACGCGTGCAAGGACAAGGGGGGGTGTGTGGGGGGGGGGGGGGGGTTTGACTTATTTATTTTGTTTTAGTCTTGAGATCCATTTCTTTGATCACTGTTTTGTTCTTTCAGTAGTTCCAATAGAATTTGCAGATTCTCCTCATCAAGATTTCGTTCCTCTTGGTTGGATTGTGGAGATGCTTTAGTCCTAGATCGAACAAGTTCATCTTTTATGTTTTTGTGCCGTTTGTATGCCAGGATGGGTTGGGTATCAAATAGCCTATTCAGATATTCGTTTTCGCTAATCAAGGGCCAGTGTTTGAGGATAGCCCGTTTCAGGGCTGGGTGCGCGACATGTGGGTAGTAGGGTAGGACGAACACCAGTGGGATATTATTTTTGTTTTTTTCACGCTTAGGGTTCGCGGGAGTCTTGCCCCCTTGAGAAAGGAGGGCTAGGTCTTCGTTTGTGTATCCGCGCTTTTGAAGTTTGTCTTTGAAGAATTCAACCCTCCCCTCAAAGTCTTTTAAATGGGTACATATACGTTTGTATCTGGTCACTTCGCCCTTGATTAATCCGCCAAGTGCCGACTTAGGGTGTGCTGAATCTCGAGCTAGGTACTGAAATGTATCAGTTTTTTGGGTAGCGACCCGAGTATCCAATATCCCTTCATGTATGAATCGTTCACCTTTGTAGATAATAAGGTCGAGAAAAGTGACTTGGCGGTGCGAGATCTCAGACGTGAATTTCAGAGTAGGATGAATTTTATTAAGTGATTGCACTAGGTCAGCAGCCTGCTTTTCATTTCCGTTAAAGATTATAAGAACATCGTCTCTATATCTCATGTAGCTCACAATTGAGGGATTGTGAGGGAGGATTTTGTCTTGTTCGTATTTGAATAGGGTTATGTCACAAATCTCTGGACTGCATTCGCTGCCCATGGCCACGCCAATTTTTTGTCTGAAAAACTTGCCATTGAATTCAAACGTGTTTCGACGCATAATGAGTTCAAGGAGACGTCGCGCGTGGTCTGTCGTAGGCTTGGGTATTGCGTATAGTCTGTCGTCGGCTATTGCAAGTGCGTCACAGACTAATTCAATTGCCTCATCTTGTGGGCAGTTAGTGTACATGGATACTATATCCAGTGTTATCAATAAGTTGTCTTGCTCCAATGTCAGGTTATTTAGTTTTTCAAGCACATGTCCAGAATCGCGTGTGTATGTGCTTTGCTGTTTGACAATTGGGAGCAAGAAATGCTATTTCTTTTCGGTATCGAACGACAGGTGGGCTCAATAGAGCCGTTACGTAACGTTTCCGTTACGCCCCAATGCTCTTAGCTTATAAAAGCGGGCATTGCATTCAATGCCCTTCTTCTCGGTCTAAGCATTCGAACCTCGCTCACCATAGGATTCGTACGTCTTGCCGATACCATGGGCGGATCCAGGATTTTTTTAAAGGGGGGGTCCACCCAAGGTCTTAGGCAGGATTTTGTGAATTGGGTGTGTAAAAAATAAATGTGGGTGTGTAACAATTTGAGTACATGTAACTGGGAAGCATGTACGCGAAGCGCACATCACGAGCGCGTAGCGCGAAGTCCCTGCGGCCGGGGTTCAGGGCCCGCTTAAGGACCCTTAAATTTTTTGGTTTATTAGGTGCTCTCTGGCGCAATCTGAGGCCAATTTCTACCTATTTTTTGTTAATGTTGTGGCAATATGAAGCCTGATTTTTATACCATTTTTTTTTTAAATCTAATATTTACCATTTTTAGCTGGAATGATAACTTGAAATAAATTTTGACCAGAGGAGTATATTATGGATACCGGTATTGGAAGTTTGGATTTAAAAACAGCGCACACTGACTCACACTACGTGTAAAATGAGGTAACGGTTAATTGGTCATAAACCTTAGGCATACTTAACATAGGCAGGATTTGGCTGGGAGCGACCGGCAGTGACTCCATTTAAAATAATAAACAAATTACAAGCCCTAATAGTTATTAAGTAAGTTTAATTTAAAGTTGTATGTTAAAATAAAATGTTACAAGTTGTGTTTAATCTTTAAAAAACTACACGCCAAACGCCCGCTTGTGCTAGCGGGGTTTATTCCGACCGTCTCTACAAACGGTGGAAAAAGCGGCGTGTTTGTTCCAATTTAGTGTTTAGTAATTTACATAAATTTAGCTTAAATTTAGGTCACGTGACAAATATATAAACACTGTGGTTAGCGCCTATTGCACTCGTTCTGCTGGGGCTACTTAACCGTCACTTCAAACGGTGAAATTCCAGTGTTTTTATTGGCAAGTCTGCCAAGTAAATGGGCCCAGTGGTGAGCCAAGCATGGCATTTGGGGCAAGCCTGCCCCGTTCAAGCTTATGAAAGCGTTTAAAAAATTAAAATATGTAATTGCCTGAAATGCAATAAGAAGGAATAAACAAACTAGCGGCTCGAAAAACTAAGCCAAAAAAGTCAGATCATAGTCTATATGGTTGTTATTTTGTGTGTGTGGTTTGAGAATAATACACGTACATGTATGTATGTGTGTACATGACTGTACGTTGCTTGTTAGGTGAAATACATTTATTTATTTTTTCCGTTTTTTTCGTTTTTTTTTTTTTTTTTTTTTTCACTCAAGAAAAAAGGGGGGTCCGGACCCCTTGGACCCCCCCCCTGTATCCGCCCATGGATACATATGTACAAATGTACATGTACTTTCTATTTACTGTACCTTTGCGATATTAGGGCCTACTTTGATTAAGTCCATGATGTTCGACGACCAACAGACCAGCCACAGGCCTAGCAATTTATTGTGGGCAATCAATTATCTCAAGAAGAAGATAGCTCCAACCAATAAGAAACAGAAACCGTCGGAGAATTCGACGCCTCTCGATCAAGAGCGACGGCAACCGCGAACAATTTGAGCACTATGAGAAGTTAAAGACTTCACCGAATCTACATTGGGTCTACGGAGGACGACAACGACCCTTCTGCCAAGGACAGCCTTACTGAAGCTTTGGATCTGGTAAAGAAACAACGAAAGCTCATCAAGTTACCCGACAGATCCCCTCACGGCTGTTGTACCTTCAAGAAACATGTCGCCGACAATCTGACTGAAGACTCTGAAGACAAGAAACATCGTCGCAAAGCCGAAAAGTCAACCGCCGCCAAGACAGAACAGTTTTGTTATTATGTAATTCGTAAGTCAATAGGCTAATTTATCACCAGATGAATCACACCCAACACGGGAATTTGACCCCCAGATTTAATTGTATTACCACACCCCGTAAATTTAAACAGAATTCTTAACCTTTGATCTCGATTATTGCAAATCGAATATCAAGGTGTTTTAATGTCGTGGTTGCGGGGGTTAAGAAACTCAGATATGTCTTTCGATATGAGTCCGTCCACGTAGAGTTGGCGTATGGCTTGAGAGACTAATTCCGCGGTTTCATCGGTCAGGTCCCTGTTAATTTCTTCATAGTGGGGGCCTGTTAATTGTCGTGTCCCTTCACGTATGTAGTCTTGTTTGTTAAGGACGCACACACCGCGGTCTTTGTCGAATTGTTTGATGATAATATCCTGTCTTTTCTTAAGGCCAGATAGCGCAACACGTTCTGCTTTTGTTATATTTAGTTTGACATTTTGAATTTTCAGTCTGGACAGTTCCTCCATAGTGCCTTCAATATATGACTCAAAATGGCAGCATTTCCAGGCGAAGGTTAACTGTTTGGTGAAACTTTATTGCACAATAAATGTGTAACATTTCAGACTACATTTTACATTTTTGTAACAGGTAAAAGAGCCTAACTGTCTTCCAGAAAAATGCACATTTCCCAGGGGGACTTATTTCCTTTGGCCTGTTTAGATTCGGGGATATCAGCGGTAAGGGTTACTGAAAGGGAATGTACATTATTTGCTGTTGTTGTAATTTTCAGAAATGGACATGGACAAGGGGGTAGTATTGTTTAGCAAATACTATTACATTGACTTGTTTGAAGGTTTGTGTTCATAGATTCTGGGAAATGAACAAAAAAACAATTGTTTCTTGTAGTCTGGTTCCCAGACCCCACTTAGAGGGTAGTATACACCATTTGCAGATATCTCTGTAGGCTATGGAACACAAATAATTAATTAATTTGTTATAGTGTTTTATCCAGTTTTTCTCTTTTTAAACTGCGAATGGTAACACATGTACCTATTGCCTATTTACCAGTTGTTTTTTGTTGTCATTGTTGTATGTGTCTGAGCAGCTGTACTTGTGTCTGAGTTTCTGTTATGGTTGTCCATGTCAGTTGCTGTCATTTCTGTTCATGTCTGAGTTGTTGTCACTTTTGTCCATGTGTGAGTTGCTGTCCTTTTTGTCCATGTCTGAGTTGCTGTCATCATTGTTGTGCATGTCCGAGTTATTGTCATTGTTGTTATTGGTAAACAAAATTTTAAAAAACCCAAATATATATAAATTCATTAGCTTCTATCTATTTTTATGTTTTAGTTTTTAGGTTTTTGTTTAATATTGTAAAAATAAAACTCAATTCGGCCTCCTTAAGGCTGTGAAGTTTTTATTTCTGAAATAAACCGAACAATAAAATTGTTTCTTGTAGTCTGGTTCCCAGACCCCACTTAGAGGGTAGTATACACCATTTGCAGATATCGAAAAAAAATTACTACCGAATTATTAAGAAATATGCTACTCATCTGAAAGTAAATGTTGATTCTGGGCATCCAGCAAAATGATTGCGCTAGATATCCTGTAATTATTCCGAAAAATAAAATTTTAAAATGAAAAATTCGCGATCGCCGGTGGGCGATCGCGAAAAAACAAAGATAACATAAGAATAACTGCTCGACGCCGGTTGAAAAAACCCGCTGTTTTTCGTGCTTTTTTTGGCATCCATGATTCTAAAACTTCGGACAGCTCAGTTAAACGATATTTACTATAAAATACAACCCCCCAAATCTACTCATTCATGATAATTCAAGCAATGACCAATGGTGTATACTACCTTTAAGATGAAACGAGCAATTCATAAACATTGGGGATTGTTACGTTCAGAGAACTAATCGAGCTGGCTTGCACACTTATTCATATCGATTGCTAACAAAATGCAAACTAATATCGTAAACTAGGATTAGTATTAGAAAGAAGCCATTTTTTTAACGCTGATCGGCCGAAAAGCATTGGAAATTGATATAAAAATATAATTTTTCTTGAAAATGACGACACACCACGTGCCATACAGGATGCTTTAGATACTGTCATTCACCAACAGTCCAGTATAGCCGAGGACCTGGCTTAGACATGTACATTATTTAGGAGAGTATAGCTCAACTGGTATAGGCTAATATGACCCGAATGAACAACTTGGATGTGTGCCAAAATCTCTATCTCTAACAGCCTGAAAATGACCGCGTCCTTTTTTTAATTGACCACGCTCTTTTAAACAAAAGTGCTACTTCGGACATAGCTATATCTTCTAAACCGTTGGAGCTAGAGATTATCTGAGGTGCTCAAAATGTTCAGAATAGTCTGTTTAGGAGAGTCATAGAAGAGTGTAACATTTCTAATTTGATAGTTTACAAGAAAATTGCTACAAACCAACATACAGGAATTGCCATTTTATGTTTATTGACTTAAACAATTTTGTTTATATTTTTTATTAAGCCAACAATACAACTTTGAACACCACATTAGTACTGTTTATCTGTCACCTAAACTAGGGTCATGAACATGAAGAGTAACCCAACAGAGTCCAGGTATGAAGATGATGTTCACTCAGTGATATGGTTTTTACCACAATCACTGTGCTGATCGCAGTTTTGGTTCAGTGACACCTTCTGTGCTGCTGTCAAGAAGCAACAGCGCCCCCTTCAGTTTTAGGGGTTTTGGGCGCCAGCCGCCAGCCGACAAAACGTGTCGGTATATTTCTGTACAAACCATTCTGTGTTTTCTTTTTGACAACCAGTTGCGATTTTATGTATACGTTCACCACACTGATGATAATTGCCAGTTGAAATACACTAGGACTTGTGGCACTCACTGATTGACAGCATTTGTACGTTTGGAGACACAACAGCTCTTTTACCGTACGCAGTCAAGGAATAAATCTCTGTACCTACATCGGTGTCCTTGTGTGCTGGTTAAATAACTGGATAGGGGGCGTCCCATACTCCCCGAGGCCAGAATAATCACCTTGCTTGCATTTGCAGTACTTGCAACAATGGGTTCCAGCTACCCGGCAGGAACACCTATCGTTGCGCGCACACTTGCCACACGTGCCACAGGGATCTGGCAGGCCTTCTGGTTTTGAGATCACAATCTCGGGGACTAATAAACTGCCCCCTTACAAAACCATAAGACACGGCATTCATAACAGTTAAGATGGCGTCCCTAACATGGCTTGGACCCACAGCTACTGTTGGTAATAGCCTCTATTATGTTTCCTTGCATTAGTTTAGGTGCATAATTTAAAGCCAGAAAGTTTCAGTTATTAATATTTGGCAATTTCTGTATGTAGGTAGTTGTATGGTCACAATAAATACTAATGTAGAGTATCAGCTCTTCAGAGTAAGGCCATGAGGCGCGAAAATACTTCTTGAGAAGTTGAGAAGGGGAATTTCAGATAACGTTACAAAGACAAACACTGATCAGACAAATTCTCTTTGCAATATATGACGTTAAACTTTTTCCAACTCCTCCCAATCGTACACACACATCTTTCCTCTTCCACCGCCAAAATCAAACTCCTTTCATTCTCTCTCGATCGAACAAAAAGGTAAACCTTCAGCATTATTTGAATTTTTTTCTATAATATTATTATCGAATGGCTAACGCATGCCCATGTACGCACGTACGCGCGAACGCGCGGACGCAACTGTTTGTGTGCCATTAATAATCTTAGGTTATTGCTCAATAATTTCATGCTGTGCGCCGCTAGAGAATGATCTCTCTCCGTACATGTAGCTGGCAAGGGGGGATATGGGGACATGGAGGGTGAAGGTACATGATCTAAGACCTGGCCTTACCTCGCGCAGATGCATCATGTTCTGGATGATGATCTTGAATTGGATTCTGAACTGAACAGGGAGCCAGTGTAGTTTATGGAGAATGGGCGTGATGCGGTCGTATTTCCTACATCCCATAAGTAGTCGAGCTGCTGCACCAGACGATCAGACGAATGTGGTGGAAGAATTGGTGACGTCTTCTTATGCATGAGTTGATTGATGACTTTAAACAGTTCCTTTTGGTCACCTCCACAGTTCTGGATGGTATTATTGTAGAACCGTGACTTTTCTTGAACAAACATGAGCTTAACCGGGTCACGCTGAGCTTTGAACATATCACGGTGAATTTGAAGCCCGAATTTACGCAATTGCCGTTCAAGTAAGCGACGCTTCTTCTTTTCTGCAGTGATGATGTCACTATACCAAGACATAGACGGCCTGTTGGCTATGGCAGGTTTACCTGGGAGCGTGATTATTACTGTACTGCTCAACCATTGCGATCAGGGAGGTAGCAGGCTTTGTGGCAAGTGATATCCTGCGAAAACAGAACCGGGTCAATTGACTTGATCTTACGATACATGACCTTGATTCTTTTAAGTTTCGGTGTTTGCATGTTTAGCTGACAGTAGAGTGCACAGTGGAGTACACAGTGGTCAGACGTAGAAACGGACTCGATGGTGTCTGATTTGGAAGTAATTACCAGATTAATGGTATATGCATGGCCAGAGGTGGGAGTCCTTTCAGTTACAAGCTGCTTGAGACTGTAGCGCATCAGTATATCAGCAAAGAGTTAAGTGTCATTCGAATTGTTGTCGTTCCAGTGTATGTTAAAGTTACCCAGGATGATGAGATTCTCCGCGAAAAGCACCATGCGATCCAGCAAATCAGAGAACTCCCTGATAAACTCACAGAACAGAGGCCTTCGTTTCTGTGAGGAGGGTGGTCGATAACAGCACTATGATACGGGTATGACTTGCAGTATGAACGATGTATAGACTCAAAAGAAGATGACTGCTGTTAGGGCAGGCTTAGAGGCAGACAGCGACAATCCAGATTTGAACAAGAGGGCGACCCCACCTCCAATGCAGTCTTTCCTATAGGGGCATGAACAAGTTTGTATCCTGGTGAGACAATGTCTAAGGTTC
This sequence comes from Crossaster papposus, assembly GCA_037893245.1. Lineage (NCBI taxonomy): Eukaryota > Metazoa > Echinodermata > Asteroidea > Velatida > Solasteridae > Crossaster > Crossaster papposus. The sequence goes on from JBAIAA010000099.1 coordinate 181,819, forward strand.
GTTGATCCTGCTGCGATTTGAACCAAGCCTCCGTTAAAGCAAGTATGTCAATACCATGCTCTTTCAGATGATCCTTGATTAAGTCGGCCTTATTGCATGCTGACTGGCAGTTGATTTGGACAAGTCTTGACATGGTGTGTTCCAATTTCGGACCGCTAAACTATGTCTATAGATGGATAGATCGTTTGTTTTGCCTCTGCAGCCCCGGTGTACAGGGAGCTGCTTACTAATGCCCAAATTGATGATAGTTTGATAAACCAGACAGGACAGACTAATTAGTAGTCCAGTCAAAACACCAAATTTTGTTTTGTTGACCTCAAACAAATAATTGTAACAAATCTGTTTTCACCACAGTGCACTTTTATAAGGTCCCTAGAATTACATACAACAAATCTTTAAAAATCCCAGCGGTGGAAATATGTCTAATTTGCATAAATCGTTAATCCCTGCCCTGTAATATGTTTATTCCCAAATTTTGGTATATATTTTATTTATTTTTTTCGAAAGGTTTATTTGGGTGGTTCTACTTACACATCCTTACTTCAATAACATTTTCTAAAGCATGTAAGTGACTGAATAATTTTGAAAATAGAGTAATGGTTCAAAATGACTATAATTTTAGCCTATAATTTGCACGCATTTACCTTGTCTTCAGATATCATCAAGTAGTCAGGATGGACGAGCTTCAAATTCACCAAGTTGCTTACTGGCACAGTTATCATATTAAAACCTTATGAAAAAATCATTATGAACAATAATAACATTATGATCTTTAGCCCAGCAAACAACAGATGGGGAAATCGTGTGTCCATAAATTGGGCTAAACAGTAGGTGAAGGGTTACCTAAGGTGAGAGACTCGAACAAGTTCAAGGAAATTAACCCCCCAAATTAAAGATTTTTGTTGCTTACAATAATCATATCTACGTTAGAATGTATTTTGAGGATTTTCTTGAACTTGTTCAAGTCTCCTATGTTAGGTAACCCTTTAACTTCTTTTTCGCCTAGTTTATGAACAAACCATTTCCCCCAGTTTTGGTTTGCTGGGCTAAATATCACAATGTTATCATTGTTAATATGATTTTCCATAAGGTTTTAATACTATAACTGTGCCAGTAAGCAACTTGGTTAATTTGAAGCTCACCAATACTGACTACTGGATGATATCTGGAGACAGTGTAATGTGCGCACATTTATAGGGTTACGAAGTTGTCATTTTTGATAATTACCATGTTCTCATAATTATTCAGTCACTTATACGCTTTAGAAAATGTTATCGAAGTAGGGATATGTAAGTAGAATCACCTAAATAAACTTTCCACTATATATTATCTCAGGATGTCGTCATCCCACTTTTAACATGTCGTCATCCCGCGATATATTATCTCAGGATGTCGTCATTCTACTTTCAACATGTCGTCATCCCGCGATATATTATCTCAGGATGTCGCCATTACGCGAACAAATATCAAAGGATGTCATCAAAGGGTGTTGACTTTATTATATCGTCATCCTGAGATAAAATATCTCAGGATGTAAACAAGTCGGATGGCACTTCCAGAGCTCCGTACTTCAGGGCCACCATATGGGTGACCTCTTCGTGTAGATCAACAAATCCAACATGTATTAAGTGGGAATATAATGGCGTCATCGGTAAGCTACAGTAAAGTACAGCATATGAAGCACGATATGTGGCAAAGAAACCCCCCCCCCCCCCCCCTCCCACCTCTTTTGTGTTGACCATTGTGTTCCTGGGACCTTATTCACGAAGCGCTCTTAGGGCTTAAGAGTTCGTAAACCGCTCGCAAGTCCCTCTTAGTAATTTAAGTGGTATTCACCATCCCTTCTTAAATTTTAAGAGCGTGCGTAGAGTCATCGTAACTTGCGGGAGGTCTGAGGCTCCCATAACGTCCACTTTAGTCTAAGAGATTGTCAATCTGAACGTTGCCGGTCATTCCAAGTTCGGCCATCACCTTGGCAGCCTTTTGCTTCGTTTCCGACTTTAAAGGTAGGATAAACCATTTGCAGATATCAGCAATATTTACTACCGAATTATTAAGAGATATCTTACTTTTTTGAAAGTAAATATTGATTCTAGGCATCCAGCAAAATGATTGCGCTAAATATCCTGTAATTATTCCGAAAAATATAATTTTATAAAGAAAAAATGATCGCGAAAAAACAAAGATAACATAACAATAACTGCTCGACGCCGGTTGAAAACAAACGCTGTTTTTGTGCTTTTCTTGGCATTTATGATTATACAACTTTGGACAGGTTAGTTAAACGATATTTACTATAAAATACAACCCCCCCAAATTTACCCATTCATGACAATTCAAGCAATTACCAATGGTGTATCCTACCTTTAAGTCTTCCCATTTTTCTTCACCTCTTCGGTAATTCTTAAACAAGTTGATATCGCGTTTATTTTTCGCTTAATTTCAGCCCACGTGACGTTTTTGGACTTCAAAGTTGCTGTAGTTAACCTCAACAAGGCCAATCAGCTTGTCCACTTCATCTCGCTGAAGTTTGCTTTGCATGCACGCTGCTGCTTTTGCTCGAACTTTGCCATCCTTTCAGTGCTCACGTCCCTTGATCTGCGGCGATTGTGTCCGTGCACGGCAGTCGGGCGCCGCCCTAAATAACTTTACATTGCGTAACACCGTCTGCGTAAAGAATGCCCCAGACCATCATATCTTATTTAACGACCACGTAAGTTAAGATCTCGGTAAGTGCATGTTATAAAGGCTTCATGAATACCACTTAGTACGCTCTCAAAGCCCTCGCAAAGTCCTCGTAACTTCTTCGTAAGTCACTCTTAGTGAGCAAATTTAAGAGCGCTTCGTGAATAAGGCCCCTGGAATCTCAGGAATTCCTTTTAGGTTTCAAGGGGGAATGGGTTAGGTTACAATAGTGTTGAGTGCGTATAGTTGAGTGCGTATAGGGATAAGAAGGGGGTACCCCTCTGCCACATATCGTGCTGGGTATACAGTATAGTCCAGAATTATTTTCTTGTAAAATATTAAATTAGAAAGTTTACACTTTTCTATGACTCCCCTAAACAGGCCATTTTGAACATTTTGTTCGAAAAATATCAGAAAATATGTAACTCTAACGGTTTAGAAAATACAGCTATGTCGAAAGTAAAACTTCCGATAAAAATGAGCGTGGTCATTTTAAAAAGGGCGTGTTCATTTTCGGGCTGTTTTCCCGGATATAAATTTTGGCACACGTCCCAAGTTGTGCCCTGGGGTCATATTAGCCTAAAACATTTGAGTTAATATTTGAGCTAAATAATGTGCATACATAGTAAGGTATTTCATAATAATTTGGTAGTTTTGTTTTTTAATGTTTTCAAAATGTTGTATATGCCCTTGAGCACGCATTTCAAGGTGTGTACTTACCAGGTGCTACTGGGTAAAGTTGGCCAGACAGTAAACGACCCATCGTGTTTCCGGAATGCTAGTTCATGTTGAACACCTAAAAAGATGAATGAAATCATGAAGCAAAGTATATAGCAGAGGGAAACCCACGTTGTTGTTGTTTAATTTGTTTGTTTGTTTTGTTGTTGTTGTTTTGTTTTTTGTTTTTTTGGTTTTTTTTTGGGGGGGGGGTTAATTATGATCAGATATGTAAAGGGAGATGTGATAGGTAACAATAACCAGGAGTGTGTAGGTAGTGGGTACAGGGACAAGATTCGTGCTGGTATAAGGAAATGCAAAATTGAGTCAAGTTTGTAGTCTTTAGGAAAAGTCGCATTCCATACCGTATGTTACAAAGCAAATATTTAATAAAGTTACACACGGTAATACAAAATACATTAACGATACGAACAAGGCTAGACAAAAGCCGACACAGGCCAATGTGACAATTATATGATAAGATTACTAATTGCATACAATAACAATAAGCATTCAACAAAATATATTTTATTAAATATCCTTGGTTTTCAAGGTGTTATGTTTACAAAAATAAGGGATTAATGTGAGCTTTAAATTCGTTAATTATTCTGATTTGGCACCCTCTAAGTGCAATACCTATTTCCTGAGTTGACAGTACTCGGTGGTCGCCATTTTGACAAATGTGTAGTTACGGGCCCTCTCGAGTTTTGATCAAATTAAAGTTAAAAGGATCGTATATGTTTGGTAATTTGAACCCACTGTTTGTTTCAATCCTATAATATATATATACTAGAAAACTAACCTGTAAAAAAATCATTTCAAAAGGTGGTAGCGATTTTGAGATATTGTCAAAAATCTGGAGCGGTTATGTCCACGCAGGAAGAATAATCTACATTGGAATACAGAATCTGAGAAACGTCAATGCAGTAACGCTTCTCAGATTCAATTTTGTTTGGATAAAAAGTGATATCTTTTTTCATAACCGCAGTACTTCGAAGTGAAAAGTTTCTGAAAATGCATTATACTATCCAAAGCTGCTGTACTTCTTACCAAGTAAGTTTTTGTTGCCAATAATTTTTTGAGTAATTACCAAACGTATACGATCCCTTTAAAGGTGTTTTTTATCATTTCAAAATGGTTTTATTAACCTAAAATATAATTGTTTCTATTCTTATGACACTATATTTTGTAATTTTTAACATTTTGTTGCGGCAGAAAATCCGATTTGCTCGCGCATTTTGTGGTTGCTGTTTTTGCCAATAAACGCGGTTTTGCATGTTCATGCATGGTGTGTCGTGGGGGTCGCCATCTTTGTCATCATCGTAATATCTTAAACATTTCCTGCGAAAATATATACCCTGCCCTCTATATACGGCATACATGTTGGTTTTAAATGTCGCAAGCTTGTTTGGTAAATCCAATAATTTCAAAGAAGAAAAATAAGAAGAAGAAGTCACGAACTTATATCACCTCTCGTATCACGAATAGGCATACTCACCGGCAGAGATGTACTGTGCTGAGGTCGTCTCCAATTCGGCTGTGAACTGACTAGAGTGTTTGAGATAAGAGTAGACGTAGACATTGGGTGCCAAACCCAACATGGTTTGCTCCCCGCAACCCCCAGGGATTCTTAACAGCTTGTCTAAACCTCCTATCACTGTGTTGATAACACTTCCAATCACATTCCCTGCAAAAAAATAGGCCTCATGTCAGGAATCTAAAGAGTATAGAAACTGCTGCTTAGCTTAGCTTGTGCCGTCTGTTTTCAACAAAACAATTGCAGACGCAAAAAAATGATGTGCTTTAGCAGGCCCTTAGCAAGGAGGTCAATTGTACGAAGCTGCTATTAAAGCACAACTTGCTTAGCACAAACAAGTTTTACTCTGTAAACTGGGCCCAATTTCATAGAGATGCTTAACGGTAAGCAGTTTTGTTTGCTTACTGTAGCAGAAACATTTGCTTAAGCGTAAACGTATTTCACCAGCGGTTGCTAACTTAAGCACGTAAACAAACTGCGCGCGCAATATTTTAGATCGTCTGCTTAAGCAAAAAATTCCTCCAAAATAAAATAAAATAAAAATGGCGGACGAAACCAACAGCGTAAAAAAGTAGTCTTGATCCAAGACCAAGCTAGCCGTTTATTTGTTCCGCGGCGCGCCGTCCGTATATATCCGGGCTTATTGAGGGCGCCCTTAATTATCGCCAGATTCGTACCGTACCCGTACGCGCTTTTTTTTTCCGTACCGCTAACGCGTCAATTTGCCCGTTTCATTGGAATGGGGCGACTTGAATGGAGACTTTTATAACTTTTACTATAAGACCCTATCTAGATGAGATTATTAACCAATAATTTGGGTTAATAGAAAAAGGTATAAAAGTCGTGTATACGAAAAACTAGGGACTGTATACAATTAACTAGGGACTGTATCCATTAATTTTGGTGAATTATGGCTGTCAACGTCGTTGGTCTTCATACGTTCCGCCCGTATCCAAATCGATTCGTATTGAAGCGCGCGCTTTGGTCTCCATTCAAGTCGCCCCATTCGAATGAAACGGGCAAATTGACGCGTTAGCGGTACGGGAAAAAAAAGCGCTACCCGTACCCCTTTTCGAATCTGGCGATAATTAAGGGCGCCCTCAATAAGCCCGGATATATACGGACGGCGCGCCGCGAAACAAATAAACGGCTAGCTTGGTCTTGGATCAAAACTATAAAAAAAGTTGCGCTGGGCGGGGCAAAGCCCAAATCGTCGCCCTTTACTGCAGAAATGGATCTGGCACTGGCTACCTCATACATCGAGGAGAAAGCAGTGATTAAGGGGGGTCCTTAAAAGGGTTGCCTTTTGACATTGAAACACAAGATAATTTGAATTTCAGGTCGCCTTCGAAGAATAGCCGCCATTTTAACTGTTGCTACGTTAAGGTTAAACCTTGCTTAAGCAAAAAATGCGGTGGTTACGGCTCCTTTTTCGTTGCTTGTCGCTTTAAGCAAAAAGATTTGCTTAACGGTTGCTATGAAATGAAAATTTGCTTAAACACCCCGCTTAAGCAAAAAATCGTCCGTTAAGCATCTCTATGAAATTGGGCCCTGGTTATCAGCCAAAACTTCATGTGCTTCTTTTAATAATGCTATGCAAAAAAGATGAATACCAGTTACCAACAACATCCCCTGAAATATGGATTGTTACCCTGTCTTTGCCAAAGAAACTTGTTCATGATAAGCTCCATGTTCACACGTGATGCGAATGCGATGCGAATTTGACGTCGCACAACATGTCGCTGCATGTGAAATTCGTTGGAGTTGAAATGTGTTCAACTTTCGCAGCACGAAAACTAGACCTGGCGTCACAAGTCTGCGTTTGCGTCTGCGTCTGCGTACGCTTTTGCGTACGTTTTTGGGTCTGCTTTTTTGTCAAGTAGGTAGGAATGTAGGTAGGTCTGTGCACTGGCCTTATCACATTAATACCCGAAACTTGGAAGAATCACAGGAAAATATTGTATGTTAAAACTTCACACCAGCGGCCGTGCGATTTTAAAGCCATAATAAGCGTGATTTAAATGTGCAAAGATTGGCCTTTGTCAAAGTCCCGCGTAGGTAGCCTTGAGTTAAGGCTGTCTAGTGCTGAAAGGGCCGAAATCGCCGGCCGTACTTGGGCTAGCTTGTCCAGACGGTTTCACAAGGCAAAACCCCGATCCACCATACGCAAATAAGCCCATACAGCAACTGTGCGTTGCAACATGTGTATGTGTACATGTACAATTGTGCGAGTCGGCTCTGTTTGACAGCCTTGATGATACCATGGAGAAATAAGACACAGGGAGTTACAACGACCTTTGGATCAAACGTTTAGGCGGTCGTTAAACAACAATGGGCGGACAATCTCGCGACCGCAGCCACACGAATACATATGAATACATATGAACGATATGTGGCAGAGAAACCCCCCCCCCCCCCCCCCTCTTTTGTGTTGACCATTGTGTTTCCGGAATCTCAAGAATTCCTTTCAGGTTTCAAGGGGGGATGGGTTAGGTTACAATAGTGTTGAGTGCGTATAAAGTATAGAGATAAGAGCCCCCTCTGCCACATATCGTGCTGGGTATACACGAATTCGGGAAGATGTGCGCCTGCGCACCAGCGCGTACTCACGCTAGTGCGCAGGCGCATATCGAAATAGTACGCAAGTTTCTAAACAAAGTTACATTTTCTTATGCCAAAAAATAAAACGCAACACGTCGCACACCGTTGAGCGATACACGAATGGGCAGGCAAAAGCCTCAATGAGCAAACCCTTCCATTTCTGGCCGGCCAAACTCGGCCTTAAGTCGTCAAAATCATACAAATATGCTACCATATCTCCATGATTGTACCGTTCATATTTTAAAAGGATAACAAACGTAACTTGCCATCAGAATGTCGGATTTCGACAAAAAAAATATCGGCAGATTCAGTTTTTCAAGGCGCATCGATTTTTCACAATGGCTCACGTGTTTCGACCGACAGAGAGCTACTGCGCATGCAAAAACTGGTTCGTTAGCTTGATAGTGAACTATTAACTATTGACCGCGGTCTTATCGCGGTCGTAAATCGGGAGGCCTCCATGCCTTTACCACTGGTCATCCAGGGTCGCTAATTGGTCAGTGAATACCCTGTGGGGGATTAGCGGGCCATTCAAACTCCCTGTGACTTATTTCTCCATGATGATACCGTCACTTCTGGGTTTTGCAGTTATGTTAGGACCTGAATGAATTGTTTTCAATTGCGCCGCCTGATTGGCCCTCCAGTGGACCACACCATGCTGTTCAGAAACACAAAACCGACCTCATCGCGCACGCAACAATGTGGCGCAAATTTCAGACTATGACATCCGGATTTATTGGTATAGTATTGTACATGCTTAGGTGGGATAATAAGAGTGATTGGTTTTTATCAGAAATAGATAAAGACTTAGTGTGCCCAAAATTTATTTTAACAGAATTATGTCGCGGCTATTCTATATAGATCATGCTAAATTCATTAATGTGCAGCTATTTCTGATAAAATATGTTTTGGGCACACATATTATATTTCTGATAAAATGTACATTTAGATAACAAATCTGGTTTTTTTTTTACTTGCCCTGAACGCTCGTTTAGGGAACAAACATGATATCCTTTATATTCAAGGTATTACAAGAATGGTTTACTTACCCATCAGACTCATTCGAGCAGTATGGCTGCCTGGAATGGCATTTCTGTTGACTGAGTAACGGATGATATCTATTTGCTTCTCCTCGCCTTCGTCGCCCCATTTTTCTGTAAAAAATACAGACCATTGGCAAACCAATCCCCCAAACTTTAACTAGATCTTTTTGTAAAAATCTCAAAGTAAACAAAGAAAATGGCAAGGCGGGACCAATACCAACTGAGCTATCCAACTGAGCTATCTTGCCCTGTATTGGTGGTCTCCCAAATTGTCAGTATCTTTGCTCGAGGGCGCTAGTCAGAAGTCATAAACACCAAACATTCAGCAATAAGGAACACCAACTTTGGGTCCCGTTTTTGTGTACCAAAATTACCAAACATCGTTTTTGAAAAAAATGTCAACGAATTAACCAAATCTACCGTCTTTGGTTCCCGATTGTCGTGTCTAAACATACCAAAGGAACACCAACTTTGGGTCCCGTTTTTGTGTACCAAAATTACCAAACATCGTTTTTGAAAAAAATGTCAACGAATTAACCAAATCTACCGTCTTTGGTTCCCGATTGTCGTGTCTAAACATACCAAAGGAACACCAACTTTGGGTCCCGTTTTTGTGTACCAAAATTACCAAACATCGTTTTTGAAAAAAATGTCAACGAATTAACCAAATCTACCGTCTTTGGTTCCCGATTGTCGTGTCTAAACATACCAAAGGTTGTTGTTAAAAATGTCAAGAGTTTTTTTGGTTGCGTCAAACGTTTTTTGGGCCGTTTAAAATTCCCGAACATCGTACGGCCGGTGTCTTATGTTAAAGAGTGACGGGTGGCTAGGTTGGAAGCAGTCGACTGCAGTCTTGAAAAATTAGTACCTGATGGACCGGCGGCTGAAAATCAACATATCGAACAAATTCTGTTGATCCTGTTTCAATGGCGTTATTCACGTGGGTTATATGTATATGTACACGTCATACGTACATGCATTGTTTATGCTAAAAATGCTTGACTGCGTCAGGCTTATGTTTTATTTGGGCGCTTTACACTACTTATAAGCCTATGTGGAGCAGAGAACCCGACATGCCAAAGTGCCCTTGAGTTTAGTATAGCAATGCATGAGTGGTTCATATACCAAGTTGTTTGAGAATTTAACTATAAAGGGGACAATGCACTCGTGGCATTTACGTTCTTTCTGAGTGGCATTAGTTTTGAAAGCATTGCATTCAGGATAGACGTCAATTGTTCGTGACCCTGACTGTTTCGGCTAACCAAGAGAACCATAATTTGGAAGATAGGTAACTAAAAATTATATATTGTCACAAACTGTCACATTATTCTGCCGAACTTTGTTTAGTAAAGAAAAATGACACCCTTCACAGACCTTAATTTCACTACAACAACGGGCTTAGTTCCGTCCCTGTTTTTCACAAACGTTTTCGATGAAAACTGAAATAATCTGTCTGAACAATAAGGCGATATTATTTTCAACCTGTTTGTTAAATAAAATCGTTGTTTTAAAGACAATTGTTTTTAAGCGAGTTATGAAATGTGGTGTCCTCTCACGAATATTCATTTGATCGAGAGTTATGCATTTTAAGATGGAATCTAGGCTTGTTTGTATCACGCTTAAAACACATGTTTGTGTCTCCTATTTAGGTTTAAGTTTAAAAAAAAAAAAATTAATTAAAATATGTTTTTTAGGTTATACCCGTAAAAGCACGAACACACCAACTTTAATAAATTCATGTACCAAACTACTTTTAGAAACTCCGACTCTTACACGCTCATTCTTCTATTCGAAGGGATCCAGTTGCGCACCACCAGGAGTCAACTTTCAGGCTATTTTGTGGAACACTTTATAACATTATTATACCCTCATAAATTTGACCCGCTCTAGGAAAAAGTTATATACATGCATGTCGCGAAATGCATTTATGTAAAATAGCATGTTGAGAGGGTGATTTGTTTGTGTTAAAATTCGATTTTCAATTTTAATTCTTAAATGCCATCTTTAATATCTAAAGTTTCAGATTTAATTAACAAGAAGCTAGATTTTGATAAATAAAGTGAAACAAAATCTGAGGGTGCATGATTCCAATATATTGCCCTAGTTTTGTTGTGTTTCAAAGCCTGTTTTCTCAGTTGTGTAATTTATATTCCATGGAAGCTATTAATATGCAAAACGTCATGTCACTGGAACGGGAGGGGCTATGGGGCTGCACTGTATGTACCAAATGAAAGCTTATATCCTGGACTTTCCAACCATGTACATAACTCTATTTTCATTGTATGCAACTTATATCACCTTTTCCCGGAGCGGGTCACAAATATGTTTTAGTTTTCTTACGGGTGTGGAGGTAGAACTGATTTGGGCCCCCGTTCTGGCTGTTTTTCAAGCTCCGGTAGTTCGCAGGATCCAGTGTTACCGGCACAGACATCGTTTTCTCATATCCCTCCGGCTGTAATATGAATTTAAAAAGTGTACAGATTTTAAGCTCTGCAAAAAGGTATGGTGGTTAATCCACCAAGCCAAATGGTCAAGATAGATCGATTTTGATAGGCAATTTTGGTCGCATTCTAGAAGAATCAAAACAAGATCCTAAGAATAGGACAAATTTGTAGTTATTTGTAATTACTATAACAAGATAATAATAGTGTTTTTACAAAGGATTTTTTTCTGGATTGTGTAACTCTAAATGTGACCTATGCTATATTGAGTTAGGATTGAAAATAGCCGATTTGACAGTGGGGAATCGTGTTTTTTTGGTTTTGGCATGATACAATTCCCACATATGTTTTCTTTCAAACTAGCAAGTATTTTGTTTCCAAAAGATTAGCAGAAAAAATATAAATTAGATTTTACAAAGCGTACCCAAGAAGTAACATGTAGCGAAATTAATGAAAGTATGAAAATATCATGATAACATTATCGTACATCAAAAACCGCGGCATTAATTTCGTATTACCCATGGCGGGTATCACCGGAAAGGTCATGATCTCAGCTTTCTATATTTAAATCTAAATAAACCTGAAATATTTGTTAATATCCAATAAAATGCAAGATTGTAAAAGGGTTTGGTATAAACAATGATGTGTGTAATGACCGCCGGTTTTGCTCAATATTATATATTTTTTAAATACCCCATACCCAATAAATTATATATCGTTTTAAAGCTAAGAATTCAAGGAATCTGGAAATACCAATATCTCTAAATATCAAAATGTCAACTTTACTCTGATTTCGTGGAAGCAGGTCACAACTGTTCCCTCAACTTAACAGTAATATTAAAAAAATAAAATAGAACTATTTAAATAAATAGCCTGGAACTCCTATAGTTAAAAACAAATCCATTTTAGAGCCTTCCGCAATATCCTTGACTAACATTCCAAAGAGATAACACAAGCAAACATAAACCTGATGACAAGTTCAACTTACGCGAACATTCAAGTTTTTTACGATTGCATCCCTGAATTCTCCCCTTGCGTCCACTGCAGCAATCTCTATTGGTACGGTCCCAACTTCAAGAGGAACAATGACAAACTTGACAGAGCCAGGCCTATTGGCTTCAACTCGGATGTCCATTCCTTCCGAGTATTCCCCGGGTTGCGCAATTGAGCAGAGTCCTTCCTTACCACTCAAGAAGACAGTCACCTACATGTACATCGTCAAAAAAAGGTAAGCTAACATGTTTAAAAACACAACTTCCAATTTGTGCATTTTTGTGGAGACATCACTGTACAAAAGTTTCAGAGAGCCGAGGGCTGTTTTCAAAGTGGTCCTATTTCCACTACAATTACACCCAGGGCTGTAACCCTAACCCAATATCTCTTAGACCTCATAATTTAGTTTGTAAAAAATAAACATACCCTTGGAAATTCTTAGTTTTCTTTGCAAAATTCCAAGAATTTATTTCGTGAAACATTGTGGAGACCAGCCTATTCATCTATTCGGAGACCTATTCACTCCTTTTGTCTCCATTGCGTTTAGCGTCGACAGGGTAGCGCCACACAAGTACAGGTATAGTGTATAGCATTGGTGTGGACGTTCCTTTGAATTACTCAATTTACTCTCCGTAAGAGAAGTTCTTCAACCCAAAGTTTTGATCGTGATTCCGTTAAGTGTACCTCTTCGTTTGCCAAAGATAACCCTAACCCCCAAACCACTATTTTTTTCTTCAGAGGGGGGATAACCCTGTGGGCAAAAACCACACGTCTTCTTTCCACAGGTGCACTGTGCGAGAAGCTTTTGTTCGGAGGTCCACACAGTGAATACAGTGCTTGTATGGTGTAAATCGAGTCTTTCGGTTTTTTCAATCTCTCTTTTGTTTACACTGATTCCACATACACCTTATTCACGGGTCGGCCATCTTAAATTGAAAGTGAAGTAAAATCTTAATTTTTGGAGCTTGCAAATAAAAATGAAAGTAATAAAATACAGTTAATTACAAATTAATACCAGTCTGCACTGATAAATAATTAAACATTTGCGATTATTAATACACTATGGGCGTTTACAAAACGGAGGCTAGAGGCTAGGCTTGGGCTAGATTTTTGCGGCGCCATTTTGAAGCCTCATACCAAACGACGGGCTAGGCTACGCGAAGTAAGCCCGGGGCTAGATTTCAGGCTGTATTCCGAAGCCCAACCAAGCCTCGCGAAAGTTGGCTAACGCCGGGCTTGATGACGTCACGGTGTAGAAACTTTCAGCGAATCGCCATCTTGAAAAACACTGTGTGCGGCATTTATTTTCTCTTTTGTGCCGACATTGAAGAATTCTGACGTCGATTAAACAACCCTTTAGCCACAGGAGCTGAGCCAGGCAAAGCGAAATTCCAGTGTACAATGTAAGCGACTTGCCATGTTAATTTTGCCAATATTTTGGGCCAAAACTCGGCGTTTTTGTCGGTGTGTTTGATTCCGATGTCGTACGCTATGCTGGGAACAGGGAAGTCCACTGCGTGGGTGTACGGTCTAGTTTAACGTAGGAATAATACTACAAATGCAATTTAGTACAAACAAAAAAGGCAATTTTATGAGGATGAATTTGACGATGATACAAGTAGGAAAAATCATGATTTGGAATCGTGCAAGTATTTACATGTACCAGCAAGCAAAACTACGTGGAAAGAGGGTTGGGCCTATTGTTTGGGGAAAAACCGACAACCGGCATGACACAAAAACACAAGATGGCAATAAACATGACTGTGCAAAAAGGGTAAGACACTGAGTCACATTTTCTTCAAAACCACTTATCAAAAATAAAACAAATCATGGGTTCAAATCTGAAGAACAATGACTGCTTGAAGCTGGAAAAGTCACTTTTTAATTGGCTTTCAAACGCAAAAGCAATTTTAGAATAGAACTTGTAAAAAATGGGAGTGAAACTACAGTACATGTACACGATTGCCATCCAGACTAGGACCATGGTCTTTAAATAAACTGTTGTGTCAATTTTTAATTAGTTTGTGTTAACTGAACTTAACTTAAGTTCACTTTCTCTCTTTAAGAAACGTGGAAATTGGACTTTGGAGTGAATACGGCCAGCACTTCAGAATGTTGGTGACAGACAGGGCTATGCACCATGACCACAGGTATGACCTGTAACAATAATTTATCACTAGTTAATGTAATTTTGCATCAGAATAAAGCAAATTAGATAACAGGCTCTGCCCTTTAGCGATGTGCTCACTGTATGTCAGCTCTGTACACTGCTTTCCGTGAGAAGAAACAAATTCACAATTAATATAAACCCACCTGTACAATTAGGCAGATACCTCAGCAGGGTCAAAATTTCAGTCATTGTGGCATTTTTTAATTAACATATTAAAAATAATATTACATAGTTTTTACGCCCCCCCCCCCAAAAAAAAAAAATTATATATATATATGTACATGTACATGTATATATACTGATTTATTAGCATCATTCGACTATAGTGACGAAACAAAATTTCCCTTGTATGAGAGCATTGTGAATGGAAAATCTTTGAAAATAGAGCAATGATGATTACGTTTTGTTGCAGAAAGATTGAAAACTAGACTGCTAACAAGCAGCCATTGTATTCATTTTTTTTATATTAATTTTTGATCATTTAAACATTTCACTTGTATATTCTTTTCAGAAATCAAGAGTCCTAAATTAGGCACCCCTGAAGTCCTGGCTGGCAGCTGTATGAGGCTACATAATGGAGAGACATGCTACAATGGTACCACTGTTTGCTCAAGGGAGAAATGACACAAGCAATGGTTATGCCATCAGTCTCCAGCAACTCTGAATCTCTGAAATCTTTGGAAATCTCAATTTAAAGATAGATCATATTTCTTGGGGTTTAAAAAAGCACCACAATATTACTTGCAAAGTTGTCACATTGCTTTATTTTTCATAGCCTATTTTAATAGATTGAGCTTAAAAATGCAAGTTAACAGGAATATTTTAATACACAAATATACTACAAGGAATATCTTAGGGCAGACAACATAAATGTTTACAGTTTATCCAATATAAGGGCTGACATTGCAGCACAACTTCAAAGACTGTACTGGAGATTGGGGGGTCGGGGGGGGGGCACATGATCACCCCAAGATTTTTGTTAACTTGAATTCTACACTCTACAATTATACATTACAGTGTATATAAAGGGTTATTCCTTTTCTCCACCTCTGAAAAGCGATTAGCATCACCCCTAATGTCCTCTTGTTTAAGGAGTAAAGCAAACGGGCTGGAAACGACAGTAATTGCAAATACTACTTGAATGGTAAAATGTATATTTAAACAGTTGACAACATGCTCCTCTCTTTTATTTCTATGTGGTAATTTTGGACTCATGTTTGCACAATTGGCATACATTTGTGCTTATGTTTTTATTTTATTATTCTTTACAGGTATAGGACTCCGCTCGAAAGTAAAACAATATATATTTACTGGTTTGGACTGGTGTTCTTCACATTGCTAAATTTCCTGTCCTTGTCATTTTAAAGATGAAAATACATGTATTGTTTATTGTGAAATGTGAATGCACTACTTGCATTAAATAATGAATATCGTCACACTTTGGACCAATGAATGAACCATGATGACTTTGAAGATTCTAAAAATGAACAACGTGTTCTTATTTGTAACTGTACATGTATGTACAGTAAACATGCACTTTATTGGAACGCCTTTCCTAAACTTCAGGATAAACAAAACTAATTGGGAAGAGATGCTAATAAATTACCTCATAATGAAGTAATCCTTTAAAAAAACACATTATTTCATTACCATGTCATGCTCAAATAACCTTTGTCTTCACACATTAATATGTAATTGAAATTGTTTTTATTGAATAAAACAGCATTAATTAAAAAGTGAAGAAAAAAAATATTAAAATTGACATTGAAAATGTTATTGATACTGACTGCTGGAATTAATTATTGTGGTATTAATTAATGCACAAAATCTTGCACCAGTAAAATGCAGTACTGTGTTAACTGAGAATTCTTATCACAGGGATTTGTTGGTGCTTCAGACGTGACCCTCGAAGTACTTCGTACTAAGTACTGATACTCAACCACCCCCACCTCGAAGACACTACAAATATGAATAGGCCTACAAGACACTAACAAATACATTGGACAAAATCTAGAAGCACTCAACTCAGCATCTACTTCAACCCCCCCCCCCCCCCCCCCCCCTTCTACCGTATTTCCTAAAAATACCTACTAAAATTCATTGTATATTTTGAAAACCTTCGAAGAATAAACTTTGTCAGACCAAATTTCATATCGCAGCGAGACAAATCAAGTTTTGTTTCAGTTCGCGACGCGCGCCGAGCCGAGTATCGATAACCGAAGCCATATGCCAGCCGAAGCCTCCCGAAGCCTGACCGTACGAATCGTTTTGGCCGCCATTTTGCTTTGTGATGAAGCCCGAGCCTAGCCAAGCCCAAGCCAAGCCCGAGCCTAGCCCCAAGCCCCAAGCCTCAAGCCCCATTTGGTAAACGCCCTATGTTTAAGCCACATTTGTAAAAAATATTTAAAAAAAGAAAAAAAGCGAGGATTGAAATGCATAAATATTCTGGCACCATCCAATTCGATGGTTTACAATGCCTTCATTTTGTCGCAATGTCGCACACACGCTTGTGTAAACGACCGAATCAGTACGGGACGGTTGCAAAACTTTTGAAATTATCAGCGCGATAAGGCGTACGACTTTGTCGCCTAATGTCAACGCGTTCATTGGTTTATGCGTGTATATAAATACGCGTGTCTGTAAATACGCGGACATTACCGCTCGACCAAATCGCGTATGTGATTCAGGGAGCACGATAAAAATTGGCTTCACCGTGAATAAGGTGTATTGTCCCAAGTCCTCAGTTGTAAAGGATCACATGGTTTACCTTAGATGTGTTTATGGGGTTGAAAACACGGAGTAAGAATAACGGAGTAAGGATACACGGAGTAAGGATACACAGGGAAAGGTAGCTGGGTTTTGCAATGGACTGCATTTAATTAGCTGTGATTGGATAGCCGGGCACGTTAGGAGGTAGCCGTGTAAGTCGTGGTTACTGTACCCCATGGGGGGTACTAGCCGTGTAAGCCGTGGTTTTTCACAAATTAACTCTCGGTCTTTTACGCGCACCATGGTTGTACGAATGCGATAGTTGTGTCAAGGATAATGTCTTGATGACTGCCGATAGGCCACTGGGCCCGCGGCTGCTGTAGATCTGCAATCATGACTACATCACACAGACTGGGGGTCACCGGGTCAATGTCGGCGATTTTCGATGAGACGTAGCTCAGTGGTTCGGAGTTTACGATACCCTATATTTCCACAAGAAGGGTTCTGGGGATAGCTTCTGTCATCGACTGATGCGACCTTGAGTCATGCCTTAATGCTCTTGATCTCTCGTTCCCAGGTGCCACCAAAATGAGGTGCAGTTGTTGGGTTGAACTTGAAGCTCAATTTCTGGCCTGCTAACTGTCGAGTAAGGGTAGGCGTCATGACAATGAACGCTTCCTGTAGCTCTGCTTCGGTTCCCTTAAAGGTGGTGCTACAGTCGGATGTGAAGCGTCGGAAGGCCATGAGAAAGCATCAGTATCCATTCCTTCCAGCATGTCGAGATGAACTGCATGTGTGGTCATGCATTTGAAAATTAAGCCCCACCTTTTCTCAGTACGGCGACCGATCTCACTGTCATTGGGCCGAAGCAGTCCACTCTTGTTTAAAAGGCTGGCTTGAGTAGATTGGACACTGCTAGCCCACTGTCTGATGTTGAACCCACCGGTTGAAAGTAAGTGACGCATCTTTGCCTCAAGTTCCTTGGCTTCTGAGGCAGTAAAAAGACTGTCCAGGCAATCAACCACATAGAAAGCCTGGTCAACTGAACGAGCGACATCTTCGTTCCCCTCCTATAGTGGTCGAATATAATGTTTGCACAGTGCAAATGTTGCACAACAGCGGTTACATTTCTGGCTCGTGTCTCGTTCCATCTTGCGCCACATAAAGCGAAGGAAAGATTTGTATTCAGGCAGCAACCTCAGTTTGTAAAACATTTGATATCACCGGATATGGCCACTGTATGCTGAAAGAATCTAAGAAAGACTCCAAGGAGAGATGCGACCTAGATAGGCCCGGGCAGTAGGTGGTTGTTGAGTATTTTCCGTTGATACTCATACGAACAGTTGAAGACCAGACGGTGCTTCCCGCCGTGTTCGACAACATAGTGGGGGAAGTACCTCGACTCGTCTGTCTTCTAGGCCTCTTCTTCACTTATAATATTGACACAGCCAGTGTCGACCAATTTCTTAATAAGCACGTTGTGGATTTCAGCCATCATGGCGCTTTTGGAGTCTACAATCAGTGCGCTTCAGGTTCGGCACGACGGCTTTTTTGTTAGCTTTGAAGGGGGTGCCATCTTCGGCCCGCAGTAATGGGGTAGCATAATGCTGCTCTAAAAACAGATTGGTTAAAAGACCAACCAATCTAATTGGTTAAAAGACCAACCAATCTAATTGGTTGACCTAATATTGGTTGTTTTAACCAATGTGTTGGTTAAAGCGTAACCAATGCGTTGCTTGTCCGTCAACCAGTCATATTGGTTGAAGGTATCAACCAATCTATTGCTTATTCATAACCAATATGTTGGTTGGCCTTCAACCAGTCATATAGGTTGAGCTTGTAGGAAATGTAACTTACAGCAACTGACCAATCAGAAAATAAGGAAATTTGTTTTGACAATGGTCGATGTTAAATTGTAGTATTTAGTCCAAAATGCACTTTGTTTTACCATAATAGGCCTATGTAATTATTCAAACGATTCCATGATTGAATTTAGATTTGTGTGCAAACATAGTGAAAAATTCACATTACATTTCATTCGTATTCAATAAAAAGACTAGCTGTGACTTCGTCGTGGAGAAAAAAAACGAACTATAAAAGTAACAACGGCAATAGCTAAGTTTGTAGTAAGTGTTCAGTAGGTAATATCTGGTTATTATTGTATGTATGCGTAATTGCAATGTGTAATAAGTTAATTCCATTGGTATTTCTTCATTACGTAATTTGTCCACGTTATGTAATTGGTTGCGTGGGAACCAATACATATTGGTTGTAGCCTAACCATTATAGAATATTCATTGGTTGATGTAATAACCAATGCGTGTTAACTAATATAAATTGGTTGCAGCCCTGCCATTATGTATTGGTTAGTGCTATAACCAATATGGTTTGGTTACGGTTACCAATACAAATTGTTTGGCGTCCTACCATTTTGGGTTGGTTAAATAAACAAACATTGCATTGGTTGATGTTATAACCAATATGTTAAATAGGTAACCAATATCAGATTGGTTATTTTAACCAATATTTTGGTTATCCACATATCTACCAACTGGATTGGTTGAAATCGACCAATATATTGGTTATTTTCAACCAATCTGTTTTTAGAGTGCATCAACATCTACACCGACAGTTTTAGCTTCAATAATCTCGATGGCTTAGTTGTCTGCTTGGATCGAGTCAATTGCTTCCCCTATGTATGACGTTTGAACTAATTGAACGACCTGGAGCTTACCCGTGTCGACTGACTTGGGTGAGCTTAATGAACACACCCAAAGTATGGCGCTAATGAATTTGTTTTGAAATACTCTGGAATAAATAATTAAATACATTTACAAAATTATTAGGTTAGGAAATAAGATTTGCTTGCATCTAAATCGCGGTCGCCATAGTTGAACACGGAGGCAATAATCTCGATCTGCTCAAATCGCTGGACCGAGTACGGCATGCCGATATCCAGAAAGAACGGCGGGCGGACTTCCAGCTTGATGGGCTCAGCTACGCACATCTCATGCACTCCCCTCACGCCTACGGCCTCGATAACCCATGTGGTGACGCTATCAGGTAGAGTAGTCCGGTGCAGCGCTCTGCCACCATCTTCGTCTTCTTCATTATCTGCGAGAGGTCTAAATCGACATTGTACAATGAAAGAACTTTTAAAAGAAACAAACAATCACGCCGCATCTGCAAATAGTGCCATATAACGGTACGCTTAAAAGTACCTGGTCATAGAATCTCCTTAAATGTTTTTGGGTTATTTACTTATCATCGATCTGCTTAATAGGAAATTATCCTAATGACGTAACATGTAGTTCTCAAGAAAAGACTAGATAAAATAAACAGGTGTTGGCATCTGACGTGGCAGACATACTGTGGCATAAATATATTATGCCGTTGGTTTCAGCTAAGTGAATGTTGTACACTCCGAGAAATTATTATTCTAAGTTTGAACCAACTACTATTGGACATTTCCAGAATAGCGTCTCTGATACACATTCAGCGTGCCAGAAGGAATATTTTCACAAGCTGTTTAGTGTCATGAATATTTTTACACCAAGTAAGATTTTGAACAATTCGTCACTATTTTTACGAAGAGACAAACATTATGGATTTTGAAGAAAAAGTTTTTAGAGATAATCGCAAGAGAAGTTTCTTCTATTTTAAAATTACTACTTTGCAACAACTTTTGCAGTAAAGAATTAACATGATTTCATTAGAGGTAAATTCTACGTGAACCCAGTAATTCAAATTAACACCGGTTAATTAGCTAAAGTTAAAACAAAAACAAAAACAACAAGTTTCTTATGCCATTTTTGTTCAATGTGTTTTTCCGGGGGCGCAAATTGAAAACTTATCGCTAATGAATGTATTTGTTCCTTCCTGTTGGCCGACCATCTGGTTACTTGTTGGATAGTTTGCAAAAAGTAGGCCTATATACTCTTCCTTTAAAACAGCTTACTGAGTGGTAAAATCGACGAACAGCCAGCTCTCCGGGAAGTTTGATCGCACCATAATATCGTCAAGGTTAACGCCGTCATCGCCCCCGGCGTTGGCCCTTCCTAGGTTGGAATTTCCCAGTCTACGGCAGCAGTCGTAAAATGCCGCAATATTCGTTGAGTCTTCTCGCAGGCCCTTCCTTCTAGCCATCAGCCGGGACCGTTGGGCGCAGGTCAATTCCACCGACCCAGTCAATTCCCTCATACCCCTCTCGCAGAACTCCCGCTCTTCGACATCTTCGTATTTACTCACTGAAACACATAATGGGTACACGGAGATTAAACTAGAGGTTCGTATTTGTTGAGCTACAAACACAGAGTGGTCGGGTCGACAACTATTTATTAGACACTGTCAATAGTTCAGTTGCATATGTACGAAGCTGTATTAGGGACATGGTGAAAATAAGTATTTTTTCTCACTTTAGCTAACTCGTACCTACACATACATACGACATATAAGTCGTACGTACGACATATAAGTCGTACGCACGAGTAAAAATTCATATGTCGTAATTACGAGTTAAATTTAATATGTCGTACGTACGACTTATATGTCGTACGTACGGCTTATTATGTCGTAAGTACGAGTTAAAATTCCTAAGTTGTACGTACGACTTAATTTAAACTTTAAAGCTAAACAAACCAATAAACGGTCGGCAAACATTGCAAAGATGACGGACAAACTTGTGCTATCTACCGAATGAGGCTCGGCGTAGGCATACTTCCGGTATAAGTCGTACGTACGACATATAAGTCGTAAGTACGAGTTATATTTCATAAGTCGTACGTACGACATATAAGTCGTACGTACGACATATAAGTCGTACGTACGACATATAAGTCGTAAGTACGACATATAAGTCGTAAGTACGACATATAAGTCGTACGTACGAGTTAGCTGAAGTGAGAAGAATTAATTATTTTCACCATGTTCCTAATACAACTTCGTACATATGTATGTCGAAAGAGAAGAAAGCAATCAGGAAAGGTTAATTTAAGTACATCTATCTGTTTTGTTTCAGCTCCATTTCCGATTTCAGCCTTTTGCCACACTGCATGGATGAATGCAGTTAATACATGGGCGGCAGTTGAAGACGGAGCTTTGAAAAAGGCCATTGTGTTTTATATAGCAAGATGGCCGCACGGTAGCTTCAATTCACGCATTATGCAATAGACGATTCCAATCACACATACGGTGGAGCGCACGCACACGGACACTGTGGGGGCCAGTAGTCATATCGCTGTAAGAAATTAGCGTCGCATCCCCCCCCCCCCCCCGCCCCCCGAAGGTGAAACAGCGCCGCCTATGGCAAATGAAAATGCCTTCGTTAGACTTCGTTAGACTGAAAATCCAGTGTATAAGACTTCAGTGTTGTTCACCAAATATACGGGGGCAACTTAGTACAATTTTGATGGACGGTTTTCAGATTCAAAAAGTTAAACTCCTTTTGATGTAAAGGACGCCGTCATCAGTTTGTTGTGGTGTCTGGCGTTCCTCACCCAACACTTCCATTTATTTGTTTGTAATAAAATGCTTTCGTTTTACGTTATATCAATTGTATTGCACACCGGAAGTGGAGGTCAAGCGATTTTTTGCGCAGTAATAAGAAATGTTGCTCAAGGCACCGTCTACCACCTCACGAAATATGAACACGATACTCTATTTCGTTTTTTGAAAAAGATATAGTTCAAACAATTTTGTTAAATGTTTCCCTTAAATCGCTTGTAATTTGATACCTGACGACGTCACAGTGACGTCAATTTGTTTAATAAACATCTTCGTACCAGGGTTTAAGTTCACACCAGGTTTTTATCATCCCAGACACAGTTTGGAAGAAATTTCAGTTTCGGGTCGGGTTTGCACAACATTGTGTACGTTTTATACTCAGTGGACATTTTATACTCGGCGACACAGCAAAGTTACAGGCAAAATGATGGTCTAGAGCTGATCTGAATATAAATGACTCGCAATGGAAAATGAAAAGTTGACAATGAAATAAATACAGAAACGACTGCCTACATCCACTTTAATTATTACACTTATTACACTCAACAAGGCTTTGTTCGCGGTTTTGATTTTTGTCTGGCTTAATTTGTTTTGTAGTTACAATTAGGATGCCACAATAGAAACCAAAAATTAATGAAAGAAATATTACGGATTTGCTCTCTCTCAGTATCGCTGACTGATCTCCGGGCTCTTCTAACTTGCTCGGGACATCCAAGAGCTTCATTGAATGACAGAAGGGAAGGATTAATAGTGCAAACAAGTATATACTTGCTTTGATATTATTGTAAAACGAGGTAACTCTGGCAGTTTTGTGCTCATTTAGATTTTTTTTTTTTAATAATACAAGTAAAACCATAACATTAAAATTATTAGAATGTATAGTGCCGAAGCTACCCGATTTAGAGTTAAATTAATAAAAATGGTCATTGTGAGATTGAAATATGTAAGACTGAATTCAGTGGACAATTGTGATCTGTTTCTATCGGTTTCTATCCCAGGAATTGAGGCAGCACGGGTATCTAAGCTTATTGCGAAAGCAGTCAATACCTATGTCTCAATAGGCCGTATTCCTGGTCAAATTAGGGCTCTGTAAGATGCCAACTTTTTGGGTAACAAATATAACTTTACTTTTATCTAAAATTTGAATATTGGACAATTTAAATTGTGGAGTTGTAAGAGTATCTAGAATTTAAATAGTATCTTTAATATCTTTAATTATACCCCAAATGCCGAAGGTACAGCGCCAAAAGATTACGTTAAAATGACGGCCTATATTAGCGTGTGGACCAAAAATATTGGTTGTCACATTTATTATATTTGTCTAAAAATAAGATTACTAAATTAGTTGGTTGCGTGTATACAGCATTTATAAGAACGATCTTTACAAGCATACCGTTTCTGTGCGGAACAGAAAGTTGGGCGTTGGCCATTACAGTAACTCCTGCGTTCTGGGGTTAAAATATATAAGCATAAACATAAGCAATATGTTAAAAGGATGTTATTTATTTACAGGGTGTCTAAACAAATGCAAACAAAATATAACGGAATGCCACAGGTAGAATGTTTTTCGATTTTGTTTGGATACTGTGAAGTGCAGACTTGAAATCAAATTGTTAGACATTGTCGCCTTTGTCTGTGCAGGCGCCACCGAAATGAACCACGGCGGGCATGGTGGCTCAGCGGCGGTTCATTTCGGTGGCGCCTGCACCGACAAAGACGACAGTGTCTATCTTTCTAACGACTTGATTTCAAGTCCACACTTGCACAGTGTCCAAACAAAATCGAAAAACTTGGTCCCATGGTCAATTTGACCACTCTTGAAAAATTACTCATAACTCCGCCAAATATTATCAGATTTGGACGTTTAATGTCTTGTTTTAAAGTGGAAAGGTGTATCTTTCAAACCATATCTATATTATTTATTTTGAACGCTACATTCTACGTGTAGCGTTCCGTTATAATTGGATTGCATTTATTTGAGACACCCTGTATAAGGGCTTGACTCGGTGGACATTAAACTGGGATCTTTAGACATCACAGTTATATACTAGCATTCAGCCCACGCTGGGACATCAATTAATGTGTACGGGTCATTACACGAAGTTGGAACACGGGGTCCCTGATATGTCCAGAAACTGTCGAGGCAATTTCAGTACTTCTATACATACCACTACAGCATGTTTAAAGTACTGTACAACATACATGTACATACTGGACCCGAATACAAGCTTTAAGTTAGTTACTTTTAATACCTTAAATACAAGTGAATCAGTAGCTATAAACAATTGAACATTGTGTACCCCAGTGTGACATTTGTCACGTTGGAACATATTTTTCAACATATCTATTGTAATTTTCTACAATAACCTTACATAATATGTACAAAAAGTGTGGTTCCATTTTGTGGTCAGTTAGCAAAATAGTTGTACAATCTTGCAACACTAATGCTCAAATGCCTTGGTACAAAATGTTCCTAATTCTGTTGAACATTCTAGACAAGTATCAGGATTAAATATTCAAACAATGGCCCATATATTATTATGTTTATATATCGCAACAGCTCTACCACTCAATGTTACGCAAAACGTATAGACGCAGTTAGTTTGACGGCAGAGGTTTTGGCAAAACGAGACGGAACTAGGAAGAGGTTAAAATGAGGGTTCCCATGTATTAGAAAAGAGTATAACATTCACCTCACAGTGCTATTTGTTGCACTTCAATCGGACATAACTGCTGTTTAAACTTCGAATGTATCCAAAAGTATACATGTCGCAAAAGTGAAATGTTTAGAAAAAGGCCTTTTAAGTTTCGAGTTTTGTACATGGGATATGGACAAATGTCAATTGTTTTTTCTTCAACTAATTCCAAACTATTTCTTCACAAAATATAGTTAGTAGACATACCAAAGATTACAAATATCAATACATTTGAAAATTCTAAAAATCTCCAATTTGTCATTATTTGGCAGTTTTGTTCACTTTGCCTTATGCCCAGTTCTGTCTCATTTTCCCAGACGCCTCGCAATTTTCTGGGATTACCAAGCCATATACCTTGAAGATGGTTCCCGACGTCTGTCCACCTCCCGGACCGCAGCCCAAATCGTACCCGGCCATTCTTTTAAACACCTGCCCCCAAAAAATGAAAGTCAATCAACGTGAGTATTTAACACGGTCTATAATTTTAGCAATTTACATTCATCGTATTGTTGTTTCAGGATGCAAACAGTAAACAATGCAATACCTATTTAAAAACAAAACAATCACTCAATTTCACTGCAGGATTCAAATACATTTACCTAGGCAAATGCTTTCTGGCAAGTTATTATTGTAAATCGCTCCTTGGACAGACAAAACAAAATCCATACAGAATATCAACAATGCAAGCACTTCAACCTGTCACTAGTATAGGCTATACTTGGCCTATACACCATTTGCTTTTGCTGTAATTTTTGAAAATTAATTAATTTGAGGGGGTCCATGTTTATAGTAAATATTGTGAGGCTGACCTATTTTTTAAGTTTTGTCTTCATAGATGCCTGGAAAACCCATGAAATTAAATTATGGGTTTTGTAGTCTGGTTTCTTGACTTCCTTTTGGCGAAACCGAGCAAGGGAATTGTCAGGTTAGAAACCAAGGCTACTTGGCTGTATACCCAGCACGATATGTGGCAGAGGGGTACCCCCCTCTTATCCCTATACCTTATGCACACTCAACACTATTGTAACCTAACCCGTCCCCCTTGATACCTAAAAAGAATTCCTAAAATTCCGGGAACACAATGGTCAACACAAAAGAGGGGGGGGGGGGGGTTTCACTGCCACATATCGTGCTTCATATGCTTGGCTGGCACCCATTCATTGATGTGTAATTCGCTCGGTCCCACCCACTGACCTCTACACCTGGACAGATCATTGCCCATTCAGCCGTGCTAACGCCATATGAAGCACGATATGTGGCAGAGAAACCCCCCCCCTCTTTTGTGTTGACCATTGTGTTCCCGGAATCTCAGGAATTCCTTTTAGGTTTCAAGGGGGGGTGGGTTAGGTTACAATAGTGTTGAGTGCGTATAAAGTATAGGGATGAGAGGGGGGTACCCCTCTGCCACATATCGTGCTGGGTATAGCTAACGCTTGAAGTCGGCGCGAACGAGAAGTGCAACATGGCGGACCCACGACGTCACTTCTGTGAGCCAATGAAAGTTCCAGGTGTAGAGGTCAGTTGAAACGGTAAGTATGACGTAATGTTTATAAATTAAAAAAATGTACGGAGTAAATCCACCGCTCATACTGGGTGCTGGGAAGCAAGCGCTGATGCGCTTTGAGCCCTGATTGGATGGTTTTTGTGCGACCTGTGAACTGGAGGTCACCAGTTCCGCGGCTCAGTTGCGCTACGTGCAATTTAAAAGCAAGGTCAAGATAGCTCGGTTGGTAGAGTGCCGGTCCAGTATGCCGGAGGTCGCAGGTTCGAGTCCCGCCTTGCCAATTTCTTTGTTCACTTTGATATGTAAATTAACAAGTTTGAATTTCCTTTAACTATTACATGCATCTTGGAACTCAAGAGTCTTCTTTTTCAATACCTTTTTCTGTGTGAGTCGGTGATAGTTACGAAGCTTGAAGACAGCTTCGTCCACAGCCACAAGGCCGACATGTGTATCTGCTTTGGCAAGCACCTCCAATTCAACATTCTGGCCGCTACGACTTGATATGTACGTGCCGCCCTCGATGTCCAGGCCCAGGAAACTTAGTCCAATCTTGGCCAAAAAATAAATGTATATACACGTTATTAAAGCAAACTTCTTATGACTGGATTGACCTAAATTACAAAATTAGGAGGACTTGAAATTTCCATCTTCACAAATTCTGCTTCAGAGGTAATTTGCCTCTGAAGTAATTATTTTGATTATGATAAATTTACAGAAAATTTCAATTATAATCATGATCCCAAAAGATCCCCAAAGCACACTTTGACAACGCCATTTCTTACTATAAATATCAGAGGTCAGCTTTTTCATAGTCACTTTAATCTGCATTTTGTTTAACCCTTTCAATCCTGTGGGCTACAAAAAAAGCCTTTCTTGTGATACGCTTCGATCTCGTGGCTCCCCAAAGTGCTGGGGATTATGATGCGCTTGATACATAAGGCGACTTAAATCACCACCTGGAAAATGCTAGAGGGTTATAATTTTTTTGGCGCCATGACAGAAATGAAGTTTTTTTAAAGTTCATAAAAGCACGCCATAGCGTGTGCATGCCAGCTTTTGGGCCGGCCGGCTGGCGAATTTTTTTTCCTGAACCTTTCGGGCCGATTTTATAAATTATTCAGTAGTTTGGATGAGAAGTTATGTTTATTCATAGTGGGACGATTTATGGATCAAAGATCCCTGGTTCGAATCCTGCTGTAGGTCACCTCGTTTTTCCTAGTCCAGTTGATATCTTTGGAGTATTTTTAATTTGAGGGGGAAAAGAGACCTAGAACCTAAGTGTTGTACAGTATACTGAATAATTCATGAAATCTGCCCCAAAGGTTCAGAGAAATAAATTCGCCGCGCGCTGTGTGGCATGGCGTCACTTTGTGGTTAGCCTCCACTCGCAGTTATGTTTTTAGTTGCGTAGGACTTTGTGTTGGTTTTATAGAATATAGACGAATGGATAACATGATAATTATATTACCGTGCTAATGAATGATGATTATCATAATTTGGAGGACTTCAACAGTCTGAACGACTTTCGGCAATATGTTTTTATATGAAAGTCATAATATTATAAATTTCAGTGCCCAGAAAATATGGGAACAAATATTAAGGCATACATCATATTTCGGTTTACCTTAGTATGATACATGAAGATAATACATATGTGCCAGTGAATTTCATCTGAAACAAATACACGGATCCTACAAAACCCAATGTTATTTGGGGCAGGGGTGGCTGAGAAACATAAATGACAATATTTATATGATAACTGTGTAGGTCGATATTCAAGAGTCCTTATATTATACTCCCTCTCGTGTAATTGGTAAAATATGGCCTTCCACTAAATTTCTTAATGAAAGCGTCCAGTACGAGGTATATGGGCATTGGTGTCAAGGCTAATCGCTATGCGCTATCATGAACAGTTCTCCTGGCAAATCTGTGTCAGGTCATATTGGAGGGTGTGTGAATCGACACGTTATTACCCAATGGCACGCGAAAACAAACTTGGATTATGTGTGAGCAATATCCGAGGCCTGTACATAGTTCCTTGCTTTGAGAAATACCACACTACTTGATTGTAAATCTGTACTATTTGCCCATTCCCACCAATAGCCCCCTTCGCCCCGCCCTCCGCCCCCCCCCCCCCCCCCCCTTCGCCCCCCCCCCCCCCCTTCGCCCCCCCCCCCCCCCCTTCGCCCCGCCCCCCCCCCCCGGCTGGCTTCACGAAATGACTTGTGAAAGGACTTGCAGGGACTCGACTACAACCCTGCCTTTTGGGTACCCTTGAGTATTTACAATACACATGAAAAAAATGTCCCTAGCCGCCAAATGAGTGCTTACTTCAATGAAATTGATGAAAAAACACTGGGGCTGAAGAGACATTGGCCTGCTAATTGCTGTGGTAAAAACAGCTATTACTCCTGAGTGGGTGGTATTAAACAGGTTAAATAAACGTTAAAATGTTTGAGATATCACTAATGGTCGAGTCACAGTGTATGGTCGAGTCGAGTCGAGTCAATTTGAGTCACGAAGATTTGAACACTAATAAATAACACAATAAAGACACAAGAAATGGCCTAAAGCTGAAGATGAAACCACGAATTAGAAATTGTGCTTCCAGTCCATTGATTGTACACAATAAAACGGCCATTGTAGCGTCTTGAAGTGACTTGAACATACATTTTGCACCGTAATAATAGTTGTTTATATTTTTAGAACTCGAGTGTTGCTAGTCTTCACTTGCTTCGGTCGAGTCTTCTGATGAAGGACTCAATTTGAGTCGAGTTATTTGCCTGCAGTGAGTCGAGTCGAGTTATTTACCCTTCCAGTCCAGTCGAGTTGAGCTGCATAAAATTGGGATTCGAGTCGAGTCGAGTCCAGTCATTGACTTGAGTCATAACAACTCTGGATCATAAACTTGCTTAACCACACTATTAATGGTTCCTAACACAAATTATGTACTATCACTCAATATGATATTATTTTGAACATTAATGAGGTATGTAGGCCTAAAGGTATAAACGTGCTTACATGATTCTTGCATTTCTCTTCCACGTCGATGAGAAGTGAATCAGCAATGACGTTGCCATCAGCCTTTATGTAGTAAGCAACGACCCGCGAGGAGGGCGCCATCTCGTGGGTGATTTCGAAACCGAGGCCGGTATTCGCGTTGACTTGTTTCTTTACCCCTTTGTGCACTATTCGTCCTCCAGCAATTACCTTCAGAAAAAGATTACGACACTATTTACCCAAGAATATTTAGGACGTAAGGGATTATTTCGAACCGTTGTGATATAAAAATCAGACTCCTGTGACAATTGGACTATTTGTTTATATTATTGGTTAAACCCTCTCACGTGACCAGTCACTCTCCTCGTTATCTCCACTTAAGCATGCGCAATACAATCATTAAGTTCGTGTTTGTTAGTAGGATTGCTCTTCACATGCGTGAATCATTACACACTCTGGGCTGTCACAAATTATGTATAAAAAAAAAGTCGTTTATACAGTGTGTCTTAAAAAATGCAAACAAAATATAACATAATATTGGCATGGTTTGAAAATTACACTTTTTCACTTTCAAATAAGACATCAAACTTTCAAATCCGATAATTGTTGACAGAGTTATGAGTAATTTTCCAACAGATGTCAAATTTACCATGTAACCAATTCCAATTGTAGGCATTGGGACAACGGTAGCCTATACTTGCCCGTGTTTGTATAATTGCCTTGCCTTCTGCAAAAAATGGCTTTATAGCGAAACAAAATTCATGTTTGTAAACATGTTTACATACTAAACATGTTTAACATGAGAATGGGTAGCCGTTTATCCAATTCCATAAAACATTGATGTTTAGGAATTGGACACGTGCATCTTTAGCTGCTAATCACCAACAGCTCATCCGCATTGCAACACTTGCACAAGTCTCCGTGAAGACATCCCAATCGTTGGTCAAGTTTATGTTACGTCACGTAATTATGCACGTAACGTCACAATTGCATGCAAATGCAACACAATTCTGCTCGGAATTTTTCGAGCGATTATGTCAGATTAGGACGTCCTGCAACCACGACTATACACTTGCACATCCAAAGAAAATCGAAAAACTTGGTCCTATGGTCAATTTGACCTCTCTTGAAAAATTACTTGATGTCTCATTATAAAGTGGAAATGTGTATCTTTCAAGCCATACCTATATTATCTATGTTGGTTACACATTCTACGTGTGGCATTCCGGTTGTTGTTGTTTGCAGTTTGTTTTTAACACACTGAGTAATACTGTATTGTAATACTCAATAATCGAATGAGATAAAGGTTGAAACATCTGAAGTTCCGATTAAATGGCAGAGCAAAGGGGAAAAAACAACTTACGAAGTAGTTAAGTACGACATTGTTATGGTGTGTCAGTTGCACTTCCACAGTACTCTGCGTTCCAAGCTAGAAAATGCAAAAATTGACACAGACAATTGGACATAAATGGGCTCTTCCTTTATGCTCCCAACCTTATGTAATGACTACAGATTTACCCAAAGCCTTCTTAACGTGCAGGTGACTACTGTTATCCAATACCTAACCATTTGTTAAGGCAAACATAAATCATGATCAAACTTAACTAACTTACATTACTTTATTTAAATTGTTCAGTTATGTTTTTTAATGCTAATCATTAGTACTGGCAGCTAAGAAGCTGAACTGAGGACGAGGCTACAACGTGGTCGAGTCGATGGCGTGTAGACAGCCAGCATACGACCATATTATCCGACCACAGAGAACAGTCAGAGATTGAATACATTTTGCTTACAATTATAACCCGTTTGTCAGGAACGAGACCTTTCTGCAGCAGCTCGAGATCAGAACAAGTTTAGTTTCTACTTTCATAGATACCCATTTATACTCCTTGGTGGAGAAAGGCAATGGCAGTAAAGTGAATTGCCCATGAAAACAAGCCCGATGTTCCCGTCAGGATTCGAAACTGTATACCAACACACACGAGTCGAACACCGTAACCATTGTACCACAGCACCCAACATAAACAGCAGGGTATATGCTGTATTTAACACTGTGTGGTCTATGTTAAGCCAACTTCTACAAAGTTGACTCTTGTGAGCATACCTCTTGGACTTGTCTGATGTCTCCGGATGGAACGCGTACTACCAGGTACTCGCCATTGGTGGAAACTTGAGCCGGTACTCTGATGCTGTCCTGTGTGTTCGCGTTTACCAAAGCCAGGTTATTCGTCCGCAGCTGAAATAGAAACAAAATGGCTGCCATTGCTTCTTATTCAGCCAATGGTCCTGCATATTTCATATAGCCAAATATATACTCTGACTGTGTGTCAAATTCCATTATTTTATTATTAATTGAACAATGTTTACACCAATCTGCTTACTATAGGCCTATTAGCAGATCACTTTCACTTCTTTCAAATTCTCCAATTCTCCAAAACTGACTTAGTGCCCCTCAACCTGGCCGTGGTGAGTTGCAGTTGACTGGATAACAATTAAGTGGTATATTATTGTATATCCACTGTAAAAATAATGCCATCAGGATAACTACAATTTCTTCTCCCTTTCTCGATTTATCCCTAAAACTATCTTCCTCTCTGTGCTTAGGAACCCTCTCATCACACCTGCAAAGGAGGTGGAATCAAGTTATGCATGGTACATCTGTTAACATAATTAATATTCTCTCTCAACAGTGTAAATTTATACTTTAAGACCTCCACCAGAGTATAGCCCACCTTGACTTAGAACACCTACAAAGGAGGTGGAATCAAGTTCTGCATGGTGCATCTGTTAAAATAATTAATATTCTCTCTCAACAGTGTCAATTTATACTTCAGGACCTCCACCAGAGTATAGCCCACCTTGACTTAGAACTCAGATCCAGCTGTACGGACACCAGGTACAGGGAATTCCACAATGAGATTGATAGGGGCCTATCTAACCTTGTTCTTATCAACAGGAGAAACAAGAAGATTGGTGGCTTGCTTGCCAATCAGCATCAACGCAGACAGAGACATTTTAGACGTCCCAAGCCCCAATCGACATCGCCCCCTGCAAATACTGTAATATCCAGTCACATGTTTTATCATAGTCCATCTTAGGAGATGGAACCCATATACCTACATTTATGGTAATTTCAGTGGCTGTAGAAGGCAAATCCAGCCTGAAATCCACCTCCCCCTGAGGACCTGACCTCTTCTCTAGTTCATTCCGGTTACCATCTGCCTGAGCACCTAATTCTAAGACTTTGCGGTCAAGATTCAGAAGCAGGGCCGAGGCTGAGGCAATCACGGCCACATTTTCAGCTGGAAGGCCACTCATGAATTGAACATTGGCCTTTAAAGAAATACAAAAACAGGAAAAAGGTAACAGGAAAGTTTGTACTCTATTAACATTAAATTGATTGACGTGGATATTTTTGTGGATATTAAATCTCTGTTAGAGAGGGAATAAAGCAAATTCATTTCTGGATAAGAATGAAATACAAACAGTCATACTCCCTGTTTAAAAAAAAACCTTTTACAACGAACTATTAAGCAATTAACATATGAACACGAGCGCTACGGCTGAGCAAACGGCCTTGAATGACTTTTAACTCAGCAGATAGCTCTTGCGTGAAGCGGACTGACTTTATTTGTTGTCTATTAATGTTTGTCTCGCAACACAGAGCTATTTAATACTATTAGGTAGTAATGTTATGCCGATTCTTTCAATTAATAATTTGCATATGACTTCCCTCACCTGTTGAAAAAATCACCGAGCCTGAGTAACACTATTGGACCATTGCCACACATGCGCAATATGATTATTTATGTTATATAAGAGCTTGCAAGGTGTTGTTCTACGTTTATACCCAGCACGATATGTGGCAGAGGGGTACCCCCCTCTCATCCCTATACCTTATACACACTCAACACTATTGTAACCTAACCCACCCCCCCTTGAAACCTAAAAGGAATTCCTGAGATTCCGGGAACACAATGGTCAACACAAAAGAGGGGGGGGGGTTTTCTCTGCCACATATCGTGCTTCATATGTCTACGTTTTGCAATGCTCTCACACCCTGGCGCTATGATGTGAACTTGTAGACCGCTCTAACTCACGCTAGTCATACATGTACATGTACATGTGCGACTAATGCTGATTTCTTTAATTACCTAATGCTTTAACTTCCTGATTTTACAAGGAAGTGTAGAATGATTTATAATGTAATAATTAATTAAATGTGCACGAGAGTGGAGAAAGGAATTTACCTAGACGTTGTGTAAGTTCCATTCATAATATGTAGTGGCTGTGTATTTTATTTGTAATAAATATTAAATGCGTCTGCAGACACAAAAGAATACTTGTTGAGCATTTCATTGTGTTCGGCTTGAATGGTCTTTTATTGCAGTCGGTCATGCCTGCAATTCTTCAGGTATTAGGGGTGCCAGTGGTTCCCGCTGACTTCCGAGATCCCTTGTGCCTCTCACATGCCAAATGAGTTCCGGGGTATTTTATATCCCTAGCATTAGACGATTTTAAGACTTGATTTTATAATCTCGTATTCGAGGGTCTGAACGTTAATATATGGTGAACGATAATAGTAAACAAAGTACTCGACCAACAATTCTTCGTTTTCATGACGGGTTGATTTTCAAACATATCATGTGAAAAGAGAAGGGGGGGTCTCGATCCATTTTATGAATTTAATATTTGTACAAAATGAAAATCTAGGTTAACTGCCTAAAGGATTGTTTGAAAAAGTTTATTTAAAACAGGCAGTGTACGACTGTATTTTATTTGTATCCGGACCACAATGCGGATTCAGAAATAGATTTGCTTTATTTCTTTTCTAACTGGGAATTAATTGACTTGGGACTTTGGATGCATAAAGACAATCTTTTGCACTTGGAAAGTGCTTAGAAAGTACTCGGTCGAGTACTTATCAAATGCTTTTATCTAAAAGCTTAATTCATTCAAGATGCTGAATATTCACAATTGTTAACTTCTTTAGTAAAGTATTTACTTCCAAGTGTCTGTATTATGTAGCTTTACCAAACCATCTTATTATCTGATAGTAAAACTGGTACTCTGAAAGTACTCTCTACAACTCTGAATAGCCATTTGTATAACTTTCGAAGTTGAAACTTACTACTGTTTCGTAAATTTCGCTATAAACATGAATGGTCTCTCAAAGACCAGACTTGCCAACTTATAAAAATTGATATGGGATTAGGTTTAACATTTTCACGCTGGCCTAATTTGCCACCTGGATAAATAACAGGTAGGGCCTACGTCAAGGGCTTATTTAAAAAAAAAACGGTTTGCGCAACTCTTAGACCGTGCTAGTCTCGCGCACAAAGGTCACGATTGAACTTCCGGGCACAACCGAGCCGCCGGCTAAAAGGCTTTCACGTGCGATTGATTTTGTTTTCTATAATGTTTTACGAAGATCTGAACCACGAAACGGCCATTTATATGGATGATATATTTTAACAAACTTTTACAACAATAATGTAAAAACATGCACGAATGTCTAAATTGAAAAAAGGCAGAAAAACGGCCCCAAAATCCCTGTATACGTGTGTGGACATAGATTATAACGACGACCGCCTTATACTGCACGTGGTCTGTGCTTTTAGAAAAACTAGCGCATGAACGAGAACAATGGGATGACGTACGTATGACGACACTATAATATTTCGCTCTTCATTTTCCTAATTCGATATATCGTTCACATTTTGTAAATTGAAATGAAAACTAATATTCATTTAAACGTTTGTATCTACTTTTCAGCGTCAAAATAATTAAAGTATTTCAATAAAACTATTTGCTTCACACGTTGAAGCTTCTACACGATGGTCCAAGAAGTTCAGTTTCTCGTAAAGTCTCGTACGTTATCGAGGTCAACTTACACGCTCTATTATACACGTGCACAACGTTTAACATGGCTGCTTTTTGTAAGGCCAGCTTGTGTTGTGTCAGTAAAATATCCTGCCTTGTTGGGAATGCCATGCTGGATCCAGTTCGGGTCAGTCATCTAGTGGAGTGCCGTGGCCTCGTGGTCTGGAGCATTGAATTTGTAATATGTAGGTAAAGCTACAGGTTGGGGGTTCGAGTCCGGCCTGGGACTATGGTACGTGTGCCCTTGGGCAAAGCACTTTGTCACTCATTGCTTTTCTCCACCCAGGAGTAAAATGGGTACATGTGAGGGCAGAGATGGTTATTGTGGTTGAATTTAGCTACTTTGCGCCGAAATGGCAGCATTGAGCTGTATACTGCCCGGGAGCTGAGATAGTATTTGGAATGTTTCATGGGCCCAGTGACCGGGGTAATAATGTAAAGCGCTTTGATACACCCACATTGTGGGATTCTAAAGCGCTATAATAAGAACTAACATTATTATTATTATTATTAGAATCGCTAACTTGGCATTGTTTACATAGGCATGCGCGTCATGAATATTTAACTTCCTGTCGATACATGCATACCAATGAAGAATGCCAACATCAGTAAGACGTTCATTTGTATATGCACCAAAACAAAAGATTGCTTTTGGCTTTTCACAATAAGCACTTATATAGAAATGCGTACCTTTACTGAGAAAGCCAATCCTTTCTTGAAGTATCGCTGCGTGAGGTACCAGTTGAACTTGTAGGGCGTGGTGCTGAAGGTGACCTGGGTGTTGTTAGCATTGATGGTCTCGCCTGTGGCCGTGTCTGTCACGAATGCCTGGATGACCAGTCGCTTGCCCATCAGTGTCTCTGCCCAATTCTCCACTGCCACGGCGTTCATGTCCAAGTCCCGGAAAGCAACACCGTCCTCGTCCAACTATATACACAGAGAATAATAATTAGAACAGATCAATTTCCGCTAAATCCCCCACTGTTCATTTTTATTTTTTTTTACCAATTTTTGTTTACCAATTGTTGTGTGGTTCGCCTAGTAACTAACAGTTGATTAAAATGAGTAGGCCTACATTTACTCAACGTTGGTTAAATTTGGTTAAATGTAATCAACGTTGGGTAAAATAACTAATTTGTACTAATCGTTGGTTACCAGGTGGACCACGAACACTGCAGTTGCAAGGTAACAAAAATGTTTTAAAAAATTACCAATTTTACCAAACGTTTGGTAAAATGCACCAACATTGGTCAAATTGGAGAAATGTACACATTGTTGGTTCAAATCGACAACTTGTTTAATCAACAAAATGTTAATACATGTTTTTAATGTGTACATGCTAGGAAGTCCCCAAACGTAGCCCAAAATAAAGAAATGAGCTAACTGCAAGACATAAAGGACCATTTCTATTGTTTTACCATAAAGCTTTCCATTGATTTCTTAGATGTAATGTCTTTAAAACCTGGATGTGCTATTAACGTTAAGCCTATACTTCTTTTAAAACAACCGTGCGGAACTCAGTGATGCAAAGCCAGGGGAATACAATCGAGATATCAATGAAAAGCTTACTGCCCATATACGTCATCTTCACAGCAGCTTGGTCGTATAAGCCTGTTGTGACATACGGTTTGGGGGACATAAATATGTAAGAGTGAAAAGCTTACTCTAAAAAAGAATAAAATGAGGTTTTTCAGAGGGAAAACAACTACCCAAAAAAAACCAATCATTTCAAAAGAGTAAAATGTTTACTGTTTTGAGGAGCCATATGAAGGACAACTCTATTTCGGAGCTGGCTGGCTCAGAGTGAAAGTTCACTTTTTGGAGTTGTTTTCACTCTGGTTTTATAAAAGATTCACTCTTTTTTAGAGTGTTCTTTTCACTCTTTTGAATATACATGTACATACCCGTCCTTCTTTCGACTGTAGTTCCGTCAGAGTTCCATCATCCTCTAACACTCCGTACTTGACATAAAAGTTACCAACAACTGGCTCGCCAAAGATGTACCTGGGTGAGGAAAGATTGAGCAGGGGAGTGTATAACGTCATGGTATTGCATCGTTGGCCTGAGTTTGTTTTTGATTGAAATAGGGGACGTAGGACAAAGGGAACAATGGGTCCCCTATTCCGCAAAGGTCCCCGATTCAGACTCGTGTGCAAATCCTATGGCGATCATCCGAAAACGTTAGAGTACAAACAAAAGAGGGAAGACGGTAGGACAATGCCCCGTCCCCTATTGACGGCATTTACCCACTTCTGTGGGTGTAATAGATCCATAATGGCTATACACTGCATACACTGTTACGGTAGAAAGTTGTGCAGCAAGGCACCACCGGGTGGTACCTTGCCGCACAACTTTATACTGTAACTTTAACGTTTTGTTATGGTTGGACCGTAGTTCTATTTTACTGACAAACCGTATTATTTTACAGTGACACGTCTGTAAAGTAGCGGAATTTACATACTTTTCACCGTCACAAATATTGTTTATCAGTAAATACAACGAGGTCCCACTGTAGCACCTTGGGTAGCACAGCAATAATTATATGGTAACACCCAATTGCTGCACACATTGTGTGGTACTCGTTTACAGTGGAGTGTGCAATAAACACATGCAATCTTTGGAAACAGGCAAAGTGGGTTTTCAATAAGCCGTATTCCTGATGACAAACGCCTGTAAATCCGTGGTTATTATATCTGTAGGTAAGTGAACAAATATACATATTCACTTTCTTATTTTTAAATGAAAGTAAAGTTGCTAAATTGCCACTGCAACGAACGTATAATGGTATACGTTCCGGAAAAACAAAACAAAATTATTCACAGCGTCGCCATTCGCTACAAAATGGCCTATAAAGAATGAACGTGGAGAACCATTACAAACTCTTAGGGTTAATGAATCCGCCATTTTCTTTACAAAAACATCAAGGTCTTGTAGTTACAATGCAAGGGCCTCGAAACATCCAGCTATGTGAGAGGCAGATAACACTAGAAATGGGCATGATGTGATTTTGCGGGAACAGTCTTTAGCAGGATGTGATTTCAACAAAAGATTTCCAAAATCACATCCTCTTCCACATCCTGGATAAGGTGAATTGTGAATTGTTATGTTGGACTCAAACGGCTTAACCCAGGATGTGAATTTGGACCGAGCTAGGATGTGAATTTGGACCGAGCTAGGATGTGAATTTGGACCGAGGATGTGAATTTTTGGACCGAGGATGTGAATTTGGACCGAGGATGTGAATTTGGACCGAGGATGTGAATTTGGACCGAGGATGTGAATTTGGACCGAGGATGTGAATTTGGACCCAGGATGTGAATTTGGACCGACGAAGTGAATTTGGACCGAGGATGTGAATTTGGACCGAGGATGTAAATTTGGACCGACGAAGTGAATTTGGACCGACGAAGTGAATTTGGACCGAGGATGTGAATTTGGACCGAGGATGTGAATTTGGACCGAGATGTGAATATAGACCGACGAAGTGAATTTGGACCGAGGATGTGAATTTGGACCGAGGATGTGAATTTGGACCGAGGATGTGAATTTGGACCGAGGATGTGAATTTAGACGGAGGATGTGAATTTGGAGCATTTGAATGTGAATTTGGAAATCTTTTGTTGAAATCACATTATTATTATTATTATCTTTATTTTACCAGGGAGACCCATTCACATAAACTTGTGGTCTTCCATGGGGCCCTGGGAAATACAATTAAAATAATAAAACCTAAATAAAGTTTTAAATATACTTTAAAGTAGAATGTACACAAAACATAAAATGGTAAAACAGTAAACACAAGAACACAAATTTAACAATATAACACATAATTAAATAAAAGTACATGTAGAGTAAAATAAGTAAAATTCCTATAAGAAATACACACAAATATATACGAGAATCAGAATAAAACTAATTCAAAATTTTGGAAAATCTGGCCAAAAAATAAAGGTTACGAATTGGAATAGTTAAAATATTACAATAAAATAAACAGATAAAACTGGGTGGGTTTAAACAATTAAAATGAAACAGCGAAAATTAAAATAATTAAGAGCCAGAAGTTAAAAGACTTGTCTTCATAAGTGATTTAAAATGTGATAAAGATGGCGCCGAACGAATTTCAGTACTCAAGGTATTCCATATTCTGGTGCAATTAATGATTGGACTGTGTTTGTAGCACTCCGTTTTATACTTTGGGATAACCAAATTATTAGCTGTAGCTCCTCTTGTATTGTAATGGTGTGCATCTGAAAGTTGTGTTACGTTATTTGTTAAATACGACGGCGCAAGCCCATGAGTACATTTAAACATAAAAACTGCTTTTAGGTAAAAAAATCGTTCATGTAATGGCAACCATCCTAATTCTTTAAAAAGTTCACTCGATGGAGTGTCAAAACCCTTAGACAAGATTAAACGTGCTGCATACTTCTGTAACTTAATTAATTTATCATTGTGCATCTGATACCTATCTGACCAAATTTGTGAGCAGTAGTCGAAGTGTGGTAAAACAAAAGCGTTATACATTGTTTTTAGTACATGAAATGGGATACATGGTTTTGCGCGTCTCAAGATTGCAAGTTTTGTCTGTACCGTCTTGACAACACGATTAACATGGTCAGTCCATTTTAACTCTTCATCAATTATTACTCCAAGGCATTTAGTACTGTTGACCCGTTTATTAAACACTGGTTAACTGTCACTGTAATTTCACTCGAGTACTTCAATTTTGCCTTTGTGCCTATGATCATAACACTCGTTTTATCAAAATTTAGCACGAGTCTATTATTCTCTAACCATCTGCTTATTTGGTCTATCGCAACGGATAATTTGTTTGCAACTTCATTCGCCGTCTTGCCGCTGACAGTAACAGTAGTGTCATCGGCAAACATTGTGCTATATACTGGCCGTATTCGCTTTGAATGGAAAACCACATCATGCCCATTCCTAATGTAATACTCTTTTTCAGAACACCTTGAAAGGCCGTCGTTTGTTTCGCCAGATGTTACCGTCAATAATCGGATCTTACCTTGCTGTTACTTTTGAGATGAGGTTTTGGGTTTCTGGTACAATATACATCGACTGCGGAGCTACTTCCACATAAAACTTAGGCAGTACTAAAAACCAAAGCACACACACATATTTTACACAAATATTGAAAATCAAATTATGGGGAAAAGGCTTACAGGTCAAAAGGACCCAACAAAAGTGATTTTGTTTAACTGCAAAAATTTCTACCCCCAAAGAGTTACGAGAAATAAAACCAAGATTCCAGTTACACCAGATCAGGGACTTGTTAGAATGTATCAGAGTTGTAACGACTCGACTTGAGTCGCAAGTTTTGGCGACTTAACTCGACTCGAGTTCCTATAGGTAAATGACTCGACTCGACTCGACTCGACTCACTGCATAGTCTTAGTCAAGACCAAGCTAGCCCGTTCATTTGTTCCGCGGCGCGCCGTCCGTATTATCTGGGCTTATTGAGGGCGCCCTTAATTATCGCCATATCATCGTGAATTTCTTCCACTAACTTGGTCTTAGCGCAAGCGTCACGTGAACCCGGAAAATTCCGAGGACATTCCAAGCATAGCTCAAATAGCTACTCGCCCCCGCATGCGCGCTAAGTCGTTTTTGTTTAATGTAGTGTTCGATTATTATAGTCTGGTTTCCAGACCAAATATTTCTGACTATTTGTGATTTTTCATTTATTATTTAGCCGCCAATGTCACGTGACCCAAAAACTGGAGGAATTGCTTAACGTTCGCGATGTTCGAGTGTTTCCAGGTTTTTATAAAATAAAACTCGCATTAGCAAAGGTCAACACCAAACGAAATGCCTAAAAATATCACAGTCATTGTAGTCATTGTGCTATTTTTTGGTAAGAGCCGTTAAAATTTGAATTGTTGCGAGCTAAGAGCCGTTAACATTTGAATTGTTGCGTCATCATAGCTACGCTGCTTGTATCATTATCTATTTTTGTGTCGCCGCGCCGGCGGCTACCTGACATACAAGCGATACAAGCAGCGTAGCTATGACGACGCAACAATTCAAATTTTAACGGCTCTTACCAAAAATAGCACAATGACTACAATGACTGTGATATTTTTAGGCATTTCGTTTGGTGTTGACCTTTGCTAATGCGAGTTTTATTTTATAAAAACCTGGAAACACTCGAACATCGCGAACGTTAAGCAATTCCTCCAGTTTTTGGTCACGTGACATTGGCGGCTAAATAATAAATGAAAAATCACAAATAGTCAGAAATATTTGGTCTGGGAACCAGACTATAATAATCAAACACTACATTAAACAAAAACGACTTAGCGCGCATGCGGGGGCGAGTAGCTATTTGAGCTATGCTTGGAATGTCCTCGGAATTTTCCGGGTTCACGTGACGCTTGCGCTAAGACCAAGTTAGTGGAAGAAATTCACGATGATATGGCGATAATTAAGGGCGCCCTCAATAAGCCCAGATAATACGGACGGCGCGCCGCGGAACAAATGAACGGGCTAGCTTGGTCTTGACTAAGACTACTCACTGCAGGCAAATGACTCTACTCAACTACAGTCACTCATCAGACTCGACTCAGGTGAAGGCTACAAGACTCAAGTCCCCAAAAAAGAAAAAAAGAAACAAACATTTCGAAAATAATATTAGCAATGACTAACTTTACGCTTGTGCCGGTTTATGTTTACTTCACATGTTCGCGTACATACATGGGATAGGCTGTATTCAGCGGCCGTCAGTTTCCCTTCCTCCATGATACAACAAACATGTACACTGTTACATGCCAATGACCTAAATTATCATAAGTAGACTAGCTGGTACATCACTGAATATTTAAGACCTTTCGCTCAAAACTTAGCGCACAATTTGAGCAATGACGTAACCAATTTTAAAAACCGTTAGAAGTTATTCCACTGCAAACAAGCTCATTTATTCGGGGAGTAGGCCTACATAATATTCCTTCAAAATTCGGGAAAGAAAGTCGAAATAGAAAAAGCACGGACACACCAACTTTCACCCTCCTAAGTGT
The DNA here is from genome assembly GCA_037893245.1 of Crossaster papposus. NCBI lineage: Eukaryota > Metazoa > Echinodermata > Asteroidea > Velatida > Solasteridae > Crossaster > Crossaster papposus. The sequence goes on from JBAIAA010000099.1 coordinate 224,334, forward strand.
TTCTTCTCCCAACCCAGCATGGCTTTACCTTACATACGTACTACACAGTACACAAATCCACACACACAGTCGTGAACCACATAACGACCGAGGATCGACATTGTGTTTTCCTTTGTTCCTTTACTATACCCTAACCCCATTACTTAGCGCTTGCCCCAACGATCGAGGACCGAATTCGGACAAGCAAACCGTCCTTCGAGGATCCTTTGTTCCCTTTGTTCTCTTTTGTGTTTCGATCCTCTCATCTCTCATCTGTTTTCCACAAGAATTTCAATCGTGGTTTTTCTGTCAACCGCGGACCCTATTGTTCCACATCCACTATTTGAATGCGGATACAAACTCATGTACACATATTACTCACAGCTTTGCAAATATCTATTGTGGACCCATTATTGTTCTATTTTGTATGTATTTTTACTTTTTGGGAAGACATTTGTTTTAGACATGAATCTCAACAGTGAATGTTTGTCAATAGTGGTCTGTATTGCCTTCAATATTGTTCAACGTCCACTATTTGAATGCGTAAATGCAAAAAGGTACCTACATTATACAACGCGCGTTAAGCATGCAGTCAATAAAGCGTGTGCTCGTACCTGTATACTATAGGCCCTCCACGAAATTAATTAATTAATTACTTTCTCGCCGTGGGCCGATTTTTTCGTGCGATTTCTCATTTGATAACAAATACAATTCTGTAAAATTATATATTCAATTTGAAAATGTATTTGTCAGGGCGCCACACCCAAAAAGCACAGACATACCAACTTTAAAGGAACATTTAGTGGGAAAACCAACAAAGAATGAATTAAACCAATAGGGATAACACAGATAAGAGTAGGTGGATACATCTTTCTTAAAACAGTTGTGTGCTTACCGTACTCCTTTGCCTCAAATTGGACTGTTGAGCTGGCTTCGAACTGATAAGAGAAAAAAATACTGTACTTTATAGACGGCAAAATACTTAGGAATCAAGAAGCAAAAAAGACAATGACAATATACAGACAAGGACAGCGCACCGATATACCATTGACCTAAGTAAACACTATTTTATCTGTAATATTTAATTAAACAAACAACAGACTCACCTGGTGACCGTAGTAAGCACTCACTGACCAGTTTCCAAAAACTGGGTTCAAAGGGAAAACAAACGTAAGAGTCAGGAATCCGTTATCAGGCCGCTTTTTGTATCGCTCTACGATTATACTGTCTGGACTGATAATGTCCACTTGTATCTGTTTATAATAAAAACAAAAACCACAAACCGTAGTGTACATTCTAATTCAAAAGAGTATATGGTTATTAATGCATTAATTGTGTAATGAAACCCATTTTCGTATTATTCGCTTTCTTTTGTGATACCCAAACAAAGGCTAACAAAACTCATCATCTTTACCTTCTTTCGAACCCTGTCGAATGGAAAAGTTGTGCTTACTCGGGGGTCAACCCTGGGCAGAAGATTTATTGGACGTATAAATTGTAAAAAGTATCAAAAGCCGAACTAAACATTTAATTGCGGCTCATCTGCTCTAGACAATGTGAAGATGATGACAAAAGACGATGTTACATCGGATTATAAAATGAGAATGAACTAGTCCGAAAATTTGGTACTTTCAATACTGTGTATAAGAGTCCCCAAACTTAAAGTACTGAAAACATTCAACATAAACAAATAGACTGGCATTTAAAACAACCAGTCAAACACGCCTTTATACCGAGTCTGTCAACCGTGCCAACAGAACCATGTGGCGGTCAACCAGACCACTAAAGAAATTAAGGGTCTAACAGATTGACATGCACAAGTCTAGTCTTGGTCTTCAAAATGAAACTTTGCGGCTTTCCTCTCACGTGCAAAATTTTGAAAAAAATCTTTAAAAATTCATTTGAAATTTGGCTGGTGTATGAATACCTCTTCTTTAGCCTCATGAAACGTTTGGAGAATGTTATCAGCTTAAAAGTGAGTAAAGTTGGCCTGAAAATTGTTTGCATGATTTTCAGCACTTGTGGTCCTTGTCCGATGATATAGTCTACGGGTGAGTTAAGTTTAATTATGTGAATTAAATCTAAGGCCGTGTCCGACTTGGCAGCGGCTTGATATTACGCACGAGTCTATGGGATGTGGCTGCAGTCGCTATCATAGACTCGTGCGTAATATCAAGCCGCAGCCAAGTAATTCGGACACGGCCTACGAATAGATTAGTTTATACACGGTGGCCCACGAAAAAAAACCGGACAAGCACATTTCCACTACCCTTGAGGTCAGAAATACCTATCAATGGATGGAGAATATTTCTAGAAGAAAATTGATACCAATATATGTTTTAGCTCAAGACCCTATATACTGTGAAGCCGAGAAATAACTAAACCGGGCTCGCGAATTTAACATGTCATAGTAAGTCGAGTTATTTCTCGGTACGAAAGGACCTCTGACTTCACAAAATAGGGTCTGGAGCTAAAACCCAAATCGAGATGTCTTGGTATCATTTTTCTTTTAGAAAGATCTTCCATCCATTGGTATTGTAGCGTGGTCAGGGGCCGCAGCAAGATAAAAGATAGAGTAAAATAGATGTACTGATAGGCCACAATCATCTTTATTATTTACTTATTGTACCTACTTATTATTTACTTATTATACTTAGGCCCTATTATTAATTTACTACTACTTTCTGTGTAAGTTAATTTAATGACATTAAATTAACAAGAGAACTTAAATAAATAATCATAACAAATATAAGTAAGACAGGAGCTCGGTGATGGTCGATATAAATAGTGAGAGTAGCTCATAGTACCATGAAGTACCATTACTCTACTCCCAAACCAGGAGGAGATTGAAATCCAGTTGACCTGTAGGTACCGCAACTTACATTAGGTTTTCTCCGGCCACGCCCAGGCAACCAGACTCAACTCCCAAAGGTCTTACAAAGCCCCAACTACATGGGGAATTACAATGGGATTATGCCAGATTATGCAAATAATAATGCATGCCTGACTGGACTGCTACACACAGCTCATGGGGTGATGGGCTAAATAAACCAAAAGAATAAAGTAGGGGAAATGTAAAAGTGAGGGGCTAGTTTCATTAAAGTATCTTTAATTTAATTTGAGCCTAGTTAGTGGAAAAAATATGCTTGTCCGTTGAGGCATGCTTGTCCAGTTTCTTTGGGGTGGAGGCCACCCGTTATAGGTTTGATTAAAAGAGTTGCCAACTCACCTCATTATTGGCGGGCTTCATATCCTGATCAAGAGCCACGATACGAATATCAACTACCGATAAAAAAATATAGTAAAAGCATATGGTATGATTGACCGGTCTAAAAAAACTATACAGTACATTGATGTACTATAAGGAGTGACATATCGGTCCAAAGGTCACTAGCCCTACAAATGAGGCTGTAATTATCTCCATTTTGTCTTTTGTTTTTATCTTGTCATCCTCATCTTTATCATGTTACTGCCGGACCATTTTCACGATTTTTGGCAGAACTTTGCTGCACGTGGCCACATGTAATGTACATGTTCACCCACGTGGCCGCATGGGGTTTTACAATGTACTGTGAATACGTGTACATGTACATTACATATAGCGGACGTCGTTATGCATATTCATGAGCCTGGCCGGTCTACAACAGCAGGACTCCTTGACTCCTCACTACGATCCGTCAAACTAAAAATGCAAGATGGCGGCGTCATCGCCACGACGCGTTTTCCGTTTCTCCAATCGAGTCCCATTTTGAAGAAGCCATATTGGACAGATTTAGGATTGTGGTAAGTTGTTTGCATGTTGCATGGACCGCTAGGCTTTCAGGAATACTTCCTTTTACCTTTACACGGTAAAATATTATACACACAGCGAAAGCTCATGTGGCCTTCCTACGCGTAGCTAGCTGCCCACCCTTTCATGGCATTTCTTTGACATTCACACCCACATCTAATTTAGCACTCAACGAACTTTTGCCTTAGCCGGCCGCAGAAAAGTATTTTTAGTTCATGTCGCGCTATCGCCATATAAGGGATAAGTCTGTAAGTCTGTCCCGGGGGACACATTTACCAGAGGGGACAGAATTACCTATCGCACCAGCAGTAAATTAGATTTTAGGCAAATTGTTTTGTCTTCATAGCGCTCACGAATTTCCCGAGGCTAGATTTTCCTGACCGAATGCGCCGTATTCCTGGTCGCATGTAAGACGCCATTTCTGGGTACCCAAACACGGGTACAAATCGCGTTTTGTGAAGTAGTTTAGTAACTTTACTTTTATCAAAAAAATTGAATATTTGAACTTTTAAATTTTGAAGCTTTAAGAATATGTAAACTGACGTGAATTATCTTATCACTTTTAATTATACCCCCATTACCGTGAGCACAGCGCCCTCAACGTTTAGGGCCTATTTAACATCGGTAGATAGAAGCCACTTTGTGGTTGCCTCTTTGGCAATGGGCATTTGGTTGCCCTGTATTGGTGGCCTGGTGTTGCCCAGGGGCTTGGTGTTCCCCTTGACTGGTCGTGCCTGGTGTTGCCCATTATAATGGTCGGGCCTGGTGTTGCCCGGGGGCCTGGTGTGGCCAAATTTTTGAATTGTTCAATTTTTGAATTGTTTCTTTTTTGCTATCGGTATGCCCTTTCACTGGTATCCGGAATAAAACATACTGCCATTTACGATACTGTGGCATCACTTAATAATTTGTCTCCTTTGTGGTTGATTTGAGTCGGAGTAATAAGTGATATAGGCCTATATAGAAGTGTTGAGCGATAATGCATTTCGAGAGAAATCATAAGTGCGTGCTGCTTGATCGCACCGTGGATGTCAGGCCTGTATAGGAGGTCTGCATATGGGCCTAATAGCGGCAAGATAAAGACAAAAGACAAAAAGAAGCCAAATACAGCCTCCTTTGTGGGGGTAAATGGTCACGAACCGTACCGGTGCACCATAAGTTTTGACGCCGAAAGCGCCGCTTTAGTGTGTAATCAATATCAAGTTTTGAAATTATAAAACCTGCGTTTAATATAGTGTCTGTAGTATCCCAAATGCTATAAATATGCTCCGAGTAAAAATTGTCGCCCCAAACCCCAGCACCTTTGCCCCATGGAACCCAACAGCGGGCGTACGCTCCCCTGGACCCCTGCGCCCGGTGGTGGGTGGGATACTAGTGTACCATTTATATCTATACGCTACAAAAAACACTGTCAAGTTAACAGTTTTATTTCAATGATACTTTAATGCACATCACAGCTCATCGAAGAAAACAAATAACAGTATCAAGCGTTCTTGCGGAACATAATAAATCACAAATGTCGGGCCTGGCATCAAAACATTTTGCCTGTGTTCTCGGTATGTGGAAACAAATGGTCCGTGTGGAAACCAGTGCGCTTACCTCGCTGTTCTGGCGTGTACAGTGGTTTGTCAGTCTGGATGAAGACGAAGCCAGCCTGGTAGCTGAGGAGTATAGAGCGACGGTCATTGATTGACAATTGGGCTGTGTTGGCGATGGCTACCAGTGTTACAAACTGCTGCCCGCTTGTCTGCCGCTGCGGCAACTGGTCGCGCCTAATTTGCAGACGGGCCTCCTGAGGCTCACCTGCTCAAGACGATATGAAGATAGTGTCAGTTGCAAATGCATGCTGTTATGTTAAACCTATTAAAGCGAAGGAAAACAAAACCACAATCAATGAACCAACCATACATTTGACTGCCTGAACAAACGACCGACTGACTAACCATCACTCAGAACATTTTATATAACTGGCGTACAGATCCTTGTCATTTGATTGGTGGAACTGGCATCACGTGACGTTTTGTTATTACTCCCATTCACGTCGCGGCTCAAAAAGTCCCATTCGCCCATGATTAATAGGATTTATACTATTCAACAGCTACGATCATCCTCGATCCCCGGCGGCTGTAGAACAAGAGACCCTCACTCGAAAACTTGAAAAAAAGAAGAAAAAAGAAACGAAAACGTCTTTTAGAGGAATGGGTGTACCAATCTATCATGAGTAGGCTCTCGCCAGCAACAGGCTCCACCGTTGAGCCGTGCTGGCGCCTTCTTTTAGCTGATTGGGACCGCCGTTACACTGCCCCCTCAAACAAGGACTCTGCTTTTCCCAAGAGTAGCGAACATCCCTGACCGAATAGAGAGAAGATCCCTTGTAAGTGCGCTACATAGGGTTTTGCAGTGCAAAGACGTTCCACGGGCTCCGCACGGTAGAGTTGTGCAGTGTGTGGAGCAGCTCAATCCGTGGGCTCCACCCCATAGTTGTGTGCAGTGTGGAGCCGATCCACGAGCTCTACTAACCATTGGGTTGTGCGGTGTTAAGCCGATCCACAGGCTCCGCTCCATAGGTTGCCGGTGTGGAACCGGTCCACATTGATGGGGTTGTGCAGTGTGAAGCCAGCCAACAAGCTTCACACTATAGAGTTGTACAGATGCATCAAGGATTCAGTAGAAACATAGGGTCTGATCTGTCGAAGCATACCTAGCTTATATAAACCGAACAGATTTAGTATCCTTATCAACTTGTTCTATTAGCAGACCACGGCACTTGGTAACCTTAACACGTTTTAAGACATTCAGTTACATTAAAATCATCAATACTATTCAGTTTAGCCCTGAACCAATTACCATAACTGCAGTTTTCAACTGGTAAGATCAAATTCAGATTGAGCTGGGTCGTAGCCAGCCCGTACTTTCTTGGCTAAGTAGCTTCAAACAGATCGTCGTACTGCGCTGTTACTTCCAGGTGAGGATGTCTGTCAGCTGATGCGTTTAAATAGGGCCGGCGTGCGTCGCACGTCCGGCAGACGAGTCAATGTGATTTAACCAAAGATGCCAGCATCTCGTGCACGGCATTTACAGAAGTTGACAACTTCAAGGATGCTATCTGCATTGGCTTGAAGCCTAGCATCGACATCCCTGGCTTGGCCTGGCTGCAGCGAGGCCATGTCGTTCTCGGACGAGTCAATATTCAACATTGCAATTTTAAGCAATGTTACCGCTCTGCCTATCACACTAGGAAAATATGCCGATTTCTTCCTACCGAGGCTTATATTCCCGGTACTACGTAATCAATCTCATTTATATTCTTTCTTTGAATGCATTATGTGACCCCATGCCTGGTTTGTGGAAAGAAATGTAACCCTCTGAAGACTTGCACGAAGTGTTATGTAATAGAATTCTTATTCAACGTCTTCTCGCATATCTCCAGCAAACATCAAAACGAAACGAAAAGTTTATAAAACGAACGGGTAGGTAATTAACCCAACATTCAAGTATAGGAAGCTCCGTCAGCAACAAGCAACGGGCTCCACCGTTGAGCCGTGCTGGCGCCCTCTTCTGGCTGATAGGGACCACCGTTGCAGTTTTGCTCGAGCCCACCGCTCATAGTTCCGCGGCTCAGCTGCGCTGCGTGCAAGTCAAAAGCTAGACCACGGTACGCTATAACCAGAACTACAACAATTTCCTTCTCATAATTCTGAGAGGCTCAATTTGCGTTTCCCAGCGCCCAATATATGGCGGTGGGACCAAGCGAATGTTACAATACCAACAGCTAGTGGCGCATCCAGCTTTGTAAGCGGGGGGGGGGGGGGGGGGGGTGGGGAGGGGGCAAAAATGATGTGGGGTTGCTCCTCTGGACACGCCCCTGCATACCAACTACCAAATAACTGACAACAATAATTATACCAAAGAAACAACAAAACGACCGACCAACCAACAGTTTACTCTGAACGGCAAATTGACTGATAGGCCTTACCAAAAAATGTAATCAAAGAGGCATATAGACTGATTGATTATGACTGAACAAGCAAATATTGACCAACAGACTGGCCGACCGAGCTAGCAACAGACCGTGTATAAATTAAAGATAACGATTGAATTTCCGCAGGCACGAGCCGCATGCTATAAGATTTTTACGTGTGGTTGATATTCTTTTCTCATTACAATACTTCGTTTTTACGAAGATTTGAAACATTAAACGACCATAAATATGGATGATAAATTCAAACCTAATTTTAGTTTATTTAAAAACATGCACGACTGTCTAAATTTTTAAAGAATTTTTTTGAGGAAAACGTTTGACCTGAGCGTACAAGTTGCAACGTGATTGGTTTATTGTCAGGAAGAGAAAGCATGGCCCCTAAATTCCCTGTACATTAGTGTCGGTGAGCTGAATTGTACATGTGCGGACGTAGAAGGACGTACATACTTATAGAAATAATATGGCGACGACCACCTTACACTGCATCTGGTATACACTTTTAGAAAGACAAGTGCGTGAACGAGAGAAAAATGGAATGACGTACGTATGACGTAACTACAAACATTTTGCCTAATTTGATATATCGTTCACATTTTATAATTTGAAATGAACAATACTATTTATTTAAACGTTTTTATCTACCTTTCGTTAAAAAAGAACAGCTCAAAACAAATAGCTAGCTCCTATTCGATGTGCCCGGAAGTTTGCTTTCATGTACGTTCTCGAGGTTAACGTACACATTCTATTAGTATTAGGGTCAAATTAGGCATCTTGAAAGTCATTTGTGGCCCATACCTTGTGTCACGGCAACAGCTGTCTCTGAGATTCGATCGTTGCTTCCAGCCAGTTGAAAGAAGAGTGTCACTGGTATCATCACGTTTACGCCGGTCCCAAAGACATTGACGAGAATAGTTTCCTGCACATCCACGCGGACCACGTTGGGCGCAACAATGAAATACTGACCCCTGTATTAGAATCACAGGTGACAAGGTAGTTTCATATAATGTTTTCATATAAATATTTAAAAACATTTTTTTAGTTTATTCAAATTTACTAACACCCACATTTAATTTCGTCCGAGAAAAAAACATTCACACGCTTTATAAATGTATTTATTTCAAATGCTAATCACTCTTTTTTAACATAGTCTCGGGAATCTTAATTCGTCAATACAGATCAAATTTCTTGGTTTGGTAAAATCGTGTGAATTTTGTTCTCGGGCAAAATTGAACGCGAGTGTAGGGTCGGTAAGGCATCGCACGGAAGTCCGTCCGTTGGAGCGGTTATAGCGCCACCATGCGGCCGGTGGCAAACGCTGCCTGCCTCATGTTGGACTTGACCGTTCCAACCCAACTTTCAGGTACAATATTTTCTGTTTTTAATAATGTCAGTGACATCAAAACTTATAGGGCCTAATTGTATTATTGTATAGGTTCCCCACGTATGCTAGGTTATATGTGAAACCGGTCTGGAATTTAGTAATAAGCAGGTTTGTTTCGTTACATTTTATCCATCATTGAACATGGCGCCGCCCATTTATTAACGCTGTTTTCGGCCAAGATGGATATGGATTTATGTAAATAGATTTATATTATGCACTTGTGTACGAAATATATTCCCATGTGGTGTGTTGAAGTAGGACTCGCATTATGTACTGGTGTTCGCAATGCGTCATTTGTAAAATTAACCCTTTCAATCCCACCCACTCATGCAAGAGATTACCCTTGTTTACCACAGCAATTAGGAGCTCAGTGTGACTCTAGCCCACAGACATATAAACACATAGACCGCCAGGTCCTATTCAAAACTACAGGATGATTTCGTGATTTCGCGGCGCCCGACTAAAATACAAACTATGGGCAAATTTAGCCCTCGGTATAGGGAATTTGTACACACCCGAACTGTTCCAGTCAAATAATTATATGAAGCCATTTATCGATTTAAAAGAAAATTACATAGGGCTATACTATATACCATGTAGATTAAGCATAACCAGTGTCAATCTTGATACCCTAAAATAAAGAAGTTTTAGGCCCATTTTTGTGTCAAGCGCGTTGCCCGGTATGCGCACAGAACGTAAAAAAGCGCGGTGCGTTGCCCGTCGAACGAAATATAGTGTACACAATTATATGAACGCGCGTGCAAAGTGCGTTGCATGATAGACGCGTAATTGTACGCGCTTGACTTTTTATAGCCACACGCGCTTGCCGTCCAGCCTACGCGTCGTTTTGCCCATACTTTGCAAATCACGGTTTTGTGCACACGACTGGCGGTCTATAGGTTTATATGTCTGTGCTCTAGCCCCAGTGGTTTTTGAGCAATTTCATTGAAGTGCGCCCTCAACACACTGTGTTTACATGCATACTGTACATATACACTGGCTGAGATATTTGTATGTAAAACTGATTGCAAAAATAAGTGTACAAGGAAAACAAATTGTGTGCATCTATTTATTTTGTAAGTGTAAAAGCACAATAATGAAATAATTAGATACGTATTTACACTCGGGGAAAAGTAATACAAACGGGTAATAATTCAGAACAGGTGATAAATACAAGCAAATACGGCACATGTTTCAGATTTTGTTTACATGTGAAAAACAATAACTAGTATGAGAATTTTTGTTTTTAATTCCTTTGTTATTTTCTTGAAAATGAACCATTTCCTTGTATTCGGTGCATACACATACATCAAAGCCATGATAAAAACAATTTGCCTGGAAACAAACTATTTACTTGTACATGTATTTACTGTACGTACATACATCATAAGTAATTATACACCCCCCCCCCCCCCCTCCCCCCCCCCCCCCCCCCCCCATTCAATGTTGGTTTGGAGTGTAATCTGTAGCGTATTTTCTCAACATTGAATGAGGGGGGGGGTTGGAGGCAAATACATGTAGTATGTATGTATTTACAATCAAGTGGTATGGTAATTCTCAAAGCAAGGAACTACGCACATAGGCTTCATACATTGCTTACATATAATCACAGTTTGTTTTCGCCGGCCTAATTTGCGGTTACTGCAAACAATGCAGTCGCGTTTCTTTCCATTGCGGTTTTTGCCAGTAAAGTGCTGTTGTCTTGCCAAATCAATAGGAATATGGTATCTCAACCGACTTGTTGCATTACGTTCCCAACCCAATAGCAAGCCTTGTACAATCCCTATACGAAAATCAAGGTTACTGACATTTTTGCTCCCTGCTGTGCTGTTAAATATTACTCTGCTATTGACAATACATATATTGAGAAGATGGTAAAAAACTCGTTTCCACCATTTCAAGCTTCTGTGGGTATGATTGTAGTACTGAAAACACTGGTCTGCTAAATATGTGCCTCCCATATTTAAATTATAAGATGAAATACATTCGGGCTTCATAACTTCACGAAATCAGGAAGTGCTCTTTTTACATCGAGTTTGCTTTTTTGACACAGCAGAGCTGCCGACATTAGTTAGAAATGTTACAGATTTTTTGTCTTGCCAAACCATGCACAATTGCCCACCTTTCACCAGAAAAATTGGGTCGTTACCTTTCTTCATTTTATGATTTTTTTGATTTGCGACCTCGGGTATTCCAATAGTAGTATATCGAACAGTTCCGGAACATCCAAAGCCTTGTTCAGACAGTTTTGCTATCAGCGACGGACTCGCATAGTAATTATCACAGTATATGATGTGTCCCTTATTCTGAAGTGGTTTGACTAATTCTACAACAACTTTTCCGGCAACTGTCAGGTTTGGTGGATGGCAGTCTGATGACTCGGATTCTACATGTACCTTATCCTTAACAGTCTTTGTGTTGTCAGCACCCGTGTACAGTTCCCAATTGCACGTGTATCCTGATTTACTACAATTTAATGAAAATGCTTTCATCCCACGTTTTACTGGTTTGTTGGGCATGTACTGAATAAAACTTAAGCGTCCCTTAAATTTCAACATACTCTCGTCTGGAGACAGATTCTGCGCAGGTTTATACAGGTTAAGAAAATTCGGGATAATGACTTCTATCAAGGGCCGAACTTTGGAAAGTTTGTCTTGTTTAGCCGAGGATTTACGAGGAATTTGGTTATTGGAGATGTGGAGAAACCGAAGAATTGAACTGAAACGATTTCTCGACATTACCGACGGATAAAATGGAATTTTAAAAATTTCTGACGTTGACCAATACATCCTATATTGAGGTGATTTGTTTATGCCCATAGCAATGATAAGTGCTACAAATGCCATCATTTCGGGAACGTTGGTTGGGTACCAGGAGAACTGTTGTTCAGGATTTGAGTCCATTGTTTGCTGTGCATAGCGATTAGTCTCGTCGACGAGCATATCCCACACGAGTTGGCCCAAATACAGCTTGAAGATCTCCACTGCCGAGAGTGTTCCAAAGTCGCCAGTTGGGCCAGGATTTCCAGTGAACTGCACAGTTCCACAATCGTAGTGGTCTCGTCGTTCCCAACCAGATCGGAAATTGACTTTTCCGGTTCTTGATCTGGAAGAACTTGGATGGCTGTCATCTTGGTAGGTAGGCTGCAAAAGAACAAAGATCAAATTTTATTCTCGGTCCTATATTTGTTAATACTAATTTGCAGCACATGCCTAAAATGAATATTGCACTGAGAAAAGAACGATCATGGTGGCCTCAATAGTCGTTGCCGATATGTCATGAATATGAATGCCTTGTGAATGGTATTGACTGTGATTGACATAGTGAATCATCTTCCAAATTCTTGCCAAATATAATACAAAATAATACGGAGTCTAAATACCAGGCCAAACGGCCTACGAAGCTATTCTTGTTTGAGGTTAAGACTAGTGCATCTTTTTGGACGCAAAATTGCACGACAGGCTATATCATGTTTATGGGTGGAGGTGAATTTCTATAGGACTGTATTCATTTGATGTACATGCACCATAGTACATCAAATGAATACAGTTATACTCTAATTTCCGTTATACTCGAGGGTACCCACTCAAGCCTGTACCATGCGCTTACCTCTTGAAATTCTGCTGTGTTTTCGCCGAACATGCTCTCGTCGTCCGAAGACTCTTCAGTGTCATTTACGTCAGATCCGGAATCACTATCTGCTAAAATCTCAGCCAAAATGTCATCATTTAAGATTTGTTCCATTCCGATTGCAAAAACACAGCGATACGTATAACCTACTTCAGTGAATCCCTACTTCAACTGCAATGGATATGCATGGGACGCGACGCTATGTCGCGCGTCGCGTCAGTCACGTGACCGGTAGCTAACCTAGTCATGTACACACGTACACTAGCCTGCATACAATGCACATGGCGCGCTAACTTCAAAAACTTTATTTCTATCAACAGAGGGCGCCAAACAAAGAACTCTCAAGCTATGTTTTCGCTGGTGAAATAAGTCGCCTTGGGCGTCAAGCTCATGGCAAATCCTGGGACTTTTTGTCGCCCACGGGATCCAAGCATATCACAACAAAGGCTCTTTTTGGAGGGTTAAGACAAACCTGGGTTTTTAGACTCTGTCAGACGTTGATAAGTAAAGGGCGCCCTCACTCGTTGTAGACGACAATACTATGCATTTTAACCAACTACATTGTATCTTTAAAGGTAGGATACACCATTGGTAATTGCTTGAATTATTATGAATGGGTAGATTAGGGGGGTTGTATTTTATAGTAAATAACGTTTAACTGACCTGTCCGAAGTTTCACAATCATGGATGCCGAGAAAAAGCAATAAAAACGGCGTTTGTTTTTAACTGGCGCCGAGCAGTTATCCGGCGATCGCGAATTTTTCTTTATAAAATTCAATTTTTCGGAATAATTACAGGATATCTAGCGCAATTATTTTGCTGGATGCCTGGAATCATTATTTGCTTTCAAATGAGTAAGATATTTCTTAATAATTCGGTAGTAAATATTTTCGATATCTTCAAATTGTGTATACTACCTTTAAAGTATGTCTAGTTGGATGTAGATTGATATACTATTTTATTGAGACTGAGATGATGCACCTTAGTATTTTATGATTGCCAAGGTGTAAGTTAAATCAGTTGTTCCTGTAATATACTTTACTCGTAGTCCTTAGACTTTACTCCTAGAATTTATGTTGAAATATTACCAGCCACTAGTTTGGCCTAGATTGTGACGTCACCGTCCATTTAGGTGGAGTACTAGTCAGTGTGCGACAACATACTTTAAGTAATCTTGATTTTACTGTAATTTCTAATTAATTTTGTAATTAATTTTGGATTTTCCTTTTCTGCTTTGTCGTATGTTTGTTATTGTCAAATAAAAACGCTGCCTGCATGCCTGCCTCATGTTGGACTTGACCGTTCCAACCCAACTTTCAGCCAGTCTCGAACCCACCTAGTCATTTCATGACCCCCACTCACAAGTGTCAGAAGTGGGATTGGCTGACGAGACAAAACAAATAAGTGTAAACCGAAGTAGGCAACAGCGTCTTTGTCTAAGTGTGCTACAGCTATGGCACCTGACTCGTCCACTGTTCGAGTGAAGCTAAGCCCAACGGACAAACCTGTTCAGCTAACCGTACGCAAGAACCGGCTCTTGCTGTCGACGCTACAAGTCCGTTACGCAGAAGCACGAGGCCTTTCATATGCAGCTGAGGATGGAGAAGTTATGCCGCCAGCTGATAGATGGAAGGGGAGAGTCTTTGATGTAGTAGTGACAGAGCCAGCTGCCTAGTCAAGTTCATGTAGTGCTGGCCCCAGAGCGCAAAGTTCCAACATACGAGGGCAGAGAAGACATCACGGGCCGATCAAGGCCCATTGATGAGTTTGTTGAGACAATCATGCATACCTTCGACCGATATTCAGTGTTACGACGACAGAGGGGGCAGTTCCTCCTTGACTCTCTCAAGGGCAGCCCGAAGGTGGAGGCCAAGGCACTACTCAACAGTGGACAGACAGTTGAAGAGGTGCTTACCTATCTAAAGGACTCCTACGGGGAAGTACTGACCAGTGGTGAGCTCCAGCGCCGACTACTTGACCGTCGTCAGCAGTAAGACTTTTCCGTAGCCCTTCAACGCCTTTACCTGCGGCTGCAGAAGAAGGAAAAGATCTATCAAGGGCCGGAACGGATGTTGATCGAGCAGTTTGTTGACGGGCTGGAGGTGGAGGGGTTACGAAACTCATGTCGTGACCTCCTCGATTGCTGCCCAACTATTACTTTCACTGAATGGACTACTGGGCGATCAAATAAGCTGAAAGGGAGGGTGCCCGTCCCGGCAGGTTTCCCAAGCAAGGGACAATGGCAGCTATGCAGCCAGTTAGAGAAGAAAGTTAAGAAGCTCCAACAAACAGTTGAGGTCCTTGCCCTCAAGTCGGGTTCCCCACAGCTTCCCCTTGGTCCCGCACAGAATTCCTGGAACGGCCCATTCCCACCAGAGTACCAGTCCCCCGTGCAGGTCCCCCGGTGCTACAACTGTGGAGAGCCAGGGCACTTTGCCCGAAATTGCCAGATTCCCCGTCAACCTTACATCCGCCGACCGCCACCTGTTGCTACCCCCGGCCGGAAAACAGGCGCCCTCAGTTGTCGATAGCCAGACAACTGTAGGGGCATGTGATAGCTTAGTAACTCTTAGTAATTTTTTAATAAGGCTGTTTCCAATGCGCCGTATTTTTGGCCGCATGAGGGCGCTGTAAGACGCCATTTTCTGGGTACCCAACACAGGCAAAATCGCGTTTATTGAAGTAGTTTTACTAACTTTACTTTTATCTAAAATTGAATATTAGAAAAAAATATATTTTAGAGCTGTAAGAATATTTAAACTGACGTGAATTATCTCCTAATCACTTTTAATTATACCCCCAAATACTGTGAGCACAGCGCCCTCTACGTTCAATAATACGGCCTGTTGTTACTGTGTCAATGTTCTGCTCGGTACATGTATTTGCTTGCATCCAGTCCAGTGTCTGCTTGATACAGGTTTAATGGTCTCCACGATGTCTGAGTTGTACTATTACCAGTACCTGAAACCACAAGGGTTTGAGATAAAGAGTATTTTCGACTGCTTTCAGCAAATGGGGCAGACATACCATATATTGGCTGTTTTGAGGCAGATGCGACTGTACTCGGCACCAACATGCCTGACCGACTGATACTTGTTATTAAAGAGAATAATAGAGTAGGGAAGCCTGTTGGTCCACCATGCATTTTAAGCATGAATGTTCTGGGGGAGTGTTGGAGCCTTCTGGTTCGAGACTATGGTCAGGAAAAACTTAAAACAGCTTCGCACCGAGAGACAAGGGCCAACATGGGAGAGAGCCTTAGCAGCAACAGGGAAGAGAGTCAAGTTTTTGGCCAGGGATGGAATAAGTCGTGCATATCTACCAAAGGGAGGGGCTGCAGTTGTTCCTCAGGGCGAGACTGTCACATTTCAGGCAACTGCTCAACCGGGGCATTATGGTATGACGTATGAGGCAATCCTGGAACCAGACGAGGGGTCCAAATTAACTTCCTCACTGCAAATTGGGCGGTGCTTGGTTTCAGTATCAAACGGCATGTTTTTGGTGGCTTTGACAAATGACAGTGAATGTGACGCCATCATCCCAAGTCATACCTGCATAGAAACCTTGTATCTTGCGGAGTTAATCAACTCAGATGCTGCCAATCAGAATCACCACGACCCTTCTGTCATCCAAACGGCCTTTTGTTCTTCGACGATGACCCCAGACTCCACTGGTCTACAGGCGGGCGATTTTGAGCCAGGGATCGAGTTAACAGCAAATCAACAAGCGAAATTCAAGGGGGTTGTTAAGGCAATATGAAGATCCGGCAAAGATACAGGTCACTTCCGCCATCACATTATCGGGAAGTTCGGCAGCACATACTTGAACTTGTCAATGTTGGGATTGTTCGTGAAAGTGTTAGTCCCTGGAAATCGCCGATAGTTGTTGTTAGAAAAAAGGACCAAACCATCTGTCTGTGTATTGATTAAAGGAGGCTAAACTCAGTTACTAGTAACAACTCCTTCATCTGCCCCGGATCGATGCATCACTCCAAGCCCTTGGGGGAGCGAAGTACTTTAGAGTTCTTGAATTGACGGCGGGAGACTACCAGTTGGCCATGGAGGAGAATTCTCAAGAGAAGACAGCATTCGTGACGCCGTTCGGGTTATATGAATACACAAGAATGCCATTCGGGCTTTGCATCAGTCCAGCAACATTTCAACGCCCCATGCAACGTTGCCTGGGTGATCAAGCCCTGCAAAGCATCCTGATCTACCTAGACGATATAATTATATTCTCATCAACCTTTGAGGTACATCTTGAGCGGCTAGAGCCTGTGTTTTCTCGTCTGCAGCGGTATGGGTTGAAGATCAAGTCAGCAACGTTTTCCTTCTTCCAGACTCAAGTTAAGTACTTGGGGCATTTGGTAGCAGCGGGTGAAGGAGTAAAACCAGACTCTGACAAGATATCCGTGGTTCAGGATTGGCCATGCACAATCGACGACAGTAACTGAGCTTAGGTCTTTCTTGGGCTTCACAGGGTTCTTTAGGAAGTTCGTCTACCAGTATTCCAGCGTCGCGTCGCCTCTGTTCACCTATCTTAAGGGGACTGGAAGTAAGGGCAACGCGAAGACAAAAATTGGGAGTAGAAAGGTAGACCTGGATAGTGCAGCAGTTTCTGCTTTCCTGGCACTAAAGACAAAGTTAACTGAGGCGCCAGTTCTGTGGTTGCTGATTTCAGTCGACCTTTTCGTGTTGAAACTGATGCTAGTGCGTCTGGGCTGGGAGCAGTATTTTCCCAGGAACAAGATTACGGAACCAGGACAGTGTTTGCCTATGCATCTAGATCTTTGCGGCCAGCAGAGCGCAACGATAGGCATTACTCATCATTCAAGTTAGAGCTACTAGCTGTTCGATGGGCAGTCTGTCAGGCCTTCAAGAACTATTTGATGGGGAACCGATGCACAATCTACACAGATCATAATCCACTGAAGTACTTAGATACGGCCAGTCTCAGCGCCCCAGAGCTCAGATGGGTCCAGCAGTTGTCTGCCTTTGACTACAAGTTAGAGTATCGACTTTGGAAGCGTAACCAAGCTCCCGATGCTCTCTGGGCTTTCCCAGAAGGATGATAGTACCCCAAAGCCCCTCCATCTTGGTCCAGATTTGGAAGTCTCCTCTGGTGCAGTACGTGGCACATGTGGTCCCACTGACTCTAGTTCGGCGGTGCCGCCAGTTCTACTCCATCCGATAAGAGTGAACCAGCAAGATGGAAGACGCTGCTTACCGGGATATACTGCAGCAGAACTCGGATCCCTCCAGAATGGTGATTTCGTACTCCAGAGAGTCGAGACTTACTTTGGAAGAGGCTACCGACCGACCCGTCAAGAGAGACATGAGGATCCTCCAGCAGTAGCTGCAGCACTAAAACACTGATATCAGCTTCAGCTGAGGGATGGGGTGTTGTACCGGCAGTCAACCTTTCATGGTGAAAGAAGTGTGAGCGCCTGGTGATGCCAGTCCAACTGCAGGAGGTAGTACTCAAGTCCTTCCATGACGACATGGGTCACTTTGGGGTAAAGCGAACCCCTCAGGTTGATACAGCCCCTCTTCTTTTGGCCAAACATGGAGAGTTCAGTCAGAGCTTGATGTCGGCAGTGTGTCAGGTGTGGTGTCAGCAAGCAACCTAACCGTTGCACAAGACCCCCAATGGGAACTCTCAGGGCTACTGCCCCATTGGAAGTAGTAGCAATGGACGGTGCTCGAGCCGTCATCAAGTGGCCACGAAAACTGGTTGGTCCTCACCGATGTATTCACTAAGTTCGCGAGAGCCATTCCCACGAGAGACCAACGGGCGGAAACAGTAGCACGTGCCCTACTCAAACACATGATAACACCTTATGGGGCTCCGCTTAGACTTCACGTCCAGTGCGCAATTCAACTGGAGGTAAAAAGGTTTTTCATCTAAGTGAAGTAAAGCATTGTCCATTTTGAGGCCAAGCCCTAGCCAGCAGATACCGCCACTGATGAGTTAGCGACACCGGACACTTCTTCTACGGGCCTAATATCCAGCAGCGAAAGCAGCGCTACTTGGTTTAGCTGATCCAGGTCTAACTGAAAAGGAAGACGACTGCGTAAGTTCGTTGCCCACCGCTGCCTCAGAGGTATTTGTCGCAGAGCCAGCTGAAGCAGTCATGACCAGGGGGACTGGAGGAGCAGAACCAGTTACACTTCAACCCAAGGCCGCAGCTGGGAGTCCAGGAGCGACCGTGCGACCTGACATCAGATCCGAGGACCGTGGAGGGACGAGGCCACGCCGTTCGAGACGAGTCACCAAGGGAAAGCCACCAAGCAGGTACCAGTTCAGCAGTGTCATCCGTCTAGTTGACCAGGTGAGAAGACTAGCTACGCGAACAGAGACTGAGTACGACTCTTGCTCCGGGAGCGCGAACAGAGACTGAGTACGACTCTTGCTCCGGAAGCGACTCGGACCATTAACTTTTGATTAAGCTAATCAAATGTAACAAACTGTTTAGACTAAGAGCTGTCTGAACACGAGCAGAGTTTTCGTAAAGGAGACACGGAAACTCGCTTCCCACTGAGTGTGGGTTGTTACTTGACTTTTCATTGGGCCGGTTGCTCCTGTTCTGGTGTTTGTAATTGATGTTTTTAAGAGGTTGCAGTTTTGTGCCAAGTTTTTGCTGTTAGTTAATAGGAGTTTTGCACCAGGCTAGGCTCCGGAGTAGTCTCACCACTTTAGGCCTTTTTGTCGTCGGGGCGACGACGTTGTACTTTTGGAGAAGATGTAGAGTCGGTAAGGCATCGCATGGAAGTCCATCCGTCGGAGCGGTTATAGCGCCACCATGCGGCCGGCGACAAACGCTGCCTGCCTGCCTCATGTTGGACTTGACCGTTCCAACCCAACTTCAGGTACAATATTTTCTGTGTTTTTAATAATATTAGTGACATCAAAGCTTAAAGGGACTAATTGTGTTACTGTATAGGTTCCCCACGTATGGTAGGTTTTAATGTAAAACCAGTCTGGAATTTAGTAATAAGCAGGTTTGTTTCGTTACATTTTATCCAACATGGCGCCGCCCATTTATTAACGCTGTTTTCGGCCAAGATGGATATGGATTTATGTAAATAGATTTATATTATGCACTTGTGTACGAAATATATTCCCATGTGGTGTGTTAAAGTAGGACTCGCATTATGTATTCGTGTTCGCAGTGTGTCATTTGTAAAATTAAAACCAACCTGTGTTTTTATGCTGCGTCGTTCCAATCGCGTCGTTTTTATCGTGTTCACCGTGAATTTCTCTATGTTCACGAGTGGGTTGCATTCCAAACGCAATTCACCAAGACGCACGCGCACAGTCGAGTTAGTCGTGTGGTAAGGACATTCCTTATCGAGCAAGAACTCGTACGTGAACCAACACGCATGCGCGAGTATTTCATTGTTTATGAAGTCGTGAACATGGAGAGAAAAAAATCCACCTCGAGTTCACCACTGGTGAACACGAGTTACCAGGCGATTAGAACGCGATAAACACGACGCGATTGGAACGCAGCAATAGACTCTGTCAGACGTTGTGATCAGTAAAGGGCACCCTCACTCATTGTAGACGACAATACTATGCATTTTAACCAACTACATTGTATCTTAAAGTATGTCTAGTTGTATGTAGATTGATTTACTATTTTATTGAGACTGAGATGATGTACCTTAGTATTTTATGATTGCCAAGGTGTAAGTTAAATCAGTTGTTCCTGTAATATACTTTACTCTTAGTCCTTAGACTTTACTCCTAGAGTTTATGTTGAAATATTACATGTATTTACCAGCCACTAGTTTGGCCTAGATTGTGACGTCATTTAGGTGGAGTACTAGTCAGTGTGTGGCAACATACTTTATGTAATCTTGATTTTCCCTTTCTTTTTCTGCTTTGTCGTATGTTTGTTATTGTCAAATCAAATAAAAACGCTGCCTGCCTGCCTCATGTTGGACTTGACCGTTCTAACCCAACTTTCAGCTAGTCTCGAACCCACCTAGTCATTTCATGACCCCCTCTCATATGAGAGTTTGTAAATTTGAATGAAAAATGTTTTAAAATAGCACGGAAAACCTATTATTTGAAAGCAGCAATTTTTTTCAAACGCGTTGGCAAATTATATTAAAATACGACTTTTCTAGAAAATGACGACACACAGGTGCCATAATTTTAATGGATGCTGTACACTGTCATTTACTTACACTTCAATAAGATATTTCATAATAATTGGGTAGGTTTTATGTTTTTTAAGCAACGAAACATGACCCATACACCTGTTATACCGCCCCTATGTGTTGACCGGGCGTTGGGGAATTAGCAGGTAGAGCAGTACCGGTTTCCTGAGTTCTTAATGTAAAATAAACAACTAAACAATTATGATGATTGCGATTACACTCTGTCAATTGCACAATAAACCTGTAACCAAGACACCTTGACAACTGGATTGTCGGTACAATGAACAACAAAGATTATGTATTCACAACAATCAAGAAATGTACAGTAATTGAGAATTAAGTAGGGCTGTTTTATTATCAGGGTCTACAGCAGCAATGTACGATAACTAATATAGTGTGCAAAACGCAAGCGCAAGCATAAGCATTATAGTCAATACCATTTTAAGGGGGGTGTGACCAATTCTTAAAACTTTGTACTGGGAGGGGCTCTGCATCACCCAACATACAGCAAATATAAGGGAAAGGTTTTTTTTAGGGATCTGGGATGATGCGTACCAGAAACAACAGGTTTGACCTCATAATGACCTTTACGATGACTTTGTGGGATAAAGTTGACCTCAAATCATTAAAATAACATCAGAATCAGATTCTCCAACCCCGAAAACCCCTTAAAAAATGTATCATTTATGATTCTGGCTCTTTAAATTTCTTCACTGCGATTGACCTCTGACCCGGATGTCGGCCATATTGGATTTTGGCCAAAATGGCCGCCCCGTGGGGCGCCCGTCTTGGCGCCCGGAAAAAATCGAAAAGGTATGCTATGAACAGCATCTGGGCCAAATTTGGTGCTTTTGGAAGAATTTGAACCAAACAGCCCCTATAGTGCCCTAACATCCCTGACTATTACAAATGCCAAGTCAGCATCACATGCCTGGTCAGCATTACACGCCTAGTCAGCATCCCATGCTCAGTCACGTCAAGTCAGCTCCACGCACCAAGTATAGCTTAAAGCATTCAGTAAGTTTTGTACAACCCGTATGTATGTGTACTTTGTACGCCTCAACCATTCAAGCTTGCGTCACCTATGTACAGCCATCACAGCTGTGTACCACCAACGCATTAACCATGCAAGCTAGCCTAAACAAAATACAGCTATACTGCTTTGTACCGCTCCGCGTAAGCATTGCACAAAAAGCAGCACAAGTTACCTACGTCTTATCGGCGTGCAGCGCCCCAATCAACTAACAATTAACATGATACGTGTCTACCTTCCAGGTAAACACAAACACCGTGCAAAAAGCATGCATATACTTAAGCATATGGGCCTCTGTTGTGCTGGGTTTAGACTTGGCCACGATTCCCACGATCGCCACGATTTGAGAGAATTGTGATGACCTTGAGGGAACTTGGTGCACGGAATCGTGATGATCGTGATCATGATGATCGTGACAAAATGTTTCATTACGATCATCACGATCATCACGATTCCGTGCACCAAGTTCCCTCAAGATCATCACGATTCGATCCCACGACCCCCCACGATCATCACAATTCTCTCAAATCGTGGCGATCGTGGGAATCTGTGCCCAATGTAAACCCAGCCTAATGCTAGGTTCCCACTGTCGTGCGATCCGTTACGAACGCCACGTTGAATTTTTGTTTCCTTTTCTGAAATTTCACGTTTGGATACGAGTTGATGCGTGTCGAAACGTTCTTGTACGATTTGGTGTGCTTGGATGCGATATAGTCACGATTGGTCAATTTCAGGTGACACGATTTGTCACGATCTGGTCTCGTCGTTCAGATACGATCAGATACGTTCCGATAAGATTGTCCCGATTGAGTCCACGATTGGGTCCTGATTAAGTCCACGATTGGGTCCCGATCTGACACGATCAGCACGATCGGAGTCCCCGATTTGGGACAATCTGGTACGTGCAGATATGTTCCGATACGTTTCGATACGATCATCACGAACCGATGCGCTATATTGCGATCGGATACGATTGTGGTCGCGATGTCTTTCACGATCGGGATCGAGAGTGATAACGATTTGAGCCACGATTGGACCCCGACGGGTGTATATACAGCCCGACTGATCATAGACTTCATTGTTTCTTAAACTTCTACAAAGTGAAGACTACAACCCACAACCACACCGCATCTCAACAGAGGTGATGTTTGTCTTGTCCAAGGTTGATCCCGATCACCACGATTTGAAAGCACGATTAGATGCGATCCGTCGCGTCTCGTTACAATCCCTTACGATCTGATGCGATGGTCACGATTGAAAATTAATCGTGTTGATCGTAGAAAATGTTTCAACCGTCCACAAAATTTCTACGATCAACACGATTGCCACGACTGACCTCAAGATCTGATAAGATCTGATAATATCTGATAGAATCACCACGATTACTCCACGATTAAGACCACGATTTCAATCGTGGCGCGAATCGTGATAGTGGGAACCTAGCATTACAAAAATCCTATCTACGTTAAAATGTATTTTGGGGATTTCCTTGAACTTGTTCAAGTATTCCATGTTAGGCAACCCTTTAACTACTTTTTATCCCAATTTATGAACACACCATTTTCCCCCAGTTTTTGTTTGCTGGGCTAAATATCACAATGCTATCATTTTTCATATGATTTTGTATAAGGTTTTAATATGATAACTGTGCCAGTAAGCAACTTGGTGAATTTGAAGCTCACCAATACTGACTACTGGATGATATCTGGAGACCGTGTAATGTGCGCACATTTATAGGGTCACGAAGTTGTCATTTCGGATAATTACTATGTTCTCCTAATTATTCAGTCACCTATATGCTTTAGCAAAATGTTATTGAAGTAAGGATATGTCAGTAAAATCACAAAAATAAACTTTTCAAAAAATAAAAAAATTATATATACCCAAATATGGGAATAAATATATTACGCGGCAGGGATTAAAGATTTATTCAAATTAGTCATATTGCCACCACTTGAATTTTTAAAGACTTTTAATATGTCATTGTGGGGACCTTTTAGAAATGCATTGTGGTGAAAAAAATTGTTTCAATTTGTTTGAGGTCAAAACTTATTTTTCATGGACTATTTTACCAGTATTTAGGTATTGTTGTTTACATAACTGTAAGCGAGTTAGTATAGTACATATAAAACGTGGTATTTTTTTTACATAACCTGTGTAAAACAATTGTATAAATTAATAAACAACATACATGTAACTATAATACATAACCCACCCCCAAGTATGCGTGGTTGTTCTTTAGGGCTATGCTCTTTAAAATATCTGGCTTGTCGAGGTATTCCCAAATGTTTGTTCTATTTTTTCTCCGTCAGAAATTGGACCCTGTTCAAGAAAACCATCTTCACAAGCCAAGACATATTTGCATTCTTGAAAACCCGTATTCGTTGAAGTCACGTAGCTAGAAGAGCGGCAACTACCCCTGAGCGGCTTCGGGGTGGCAATGTGGTCCTTGGTAATTTTCCAATTTTTTCTGCACCTGTTTTAAGCCTCCTAACTCGGAAAAAAATCTTCGTTTTCAAAATGACAGCTCTCCCCAATGGACATTTGATTATCCCCTTGTGAGGCTTGTGGTTTTCAACCCAAGTATTAACCTCTATACATGTAGGTATATACATGTACCATATGTTGTCTGGGATCATGGAGGAATGAAAACACATACACTGATGGTAGTGATCACTGATTATCTGAAAATCACGAAACAAGAAATTAAGTTTTATTATCACAAATAATGTGTATGGAAATTTATATTTACATGTACATGTATAAAAATGCAATTTTCAGGCAATATTATACGAGTTAGGAAGATGCTAATAAAAGTCAGAGATTAAGATAGGGGAATCCTAGTGAGTTTTACGGGACTTCTTGGACATCACATAATGAATGGGTAAAGATTCGATTAGACATCTAATATACTTCCCTATGAACAGCAACAGAAAAGTTACTATATACAAATTACATTTTAATTAAGCGAAGGCATATCTTCCAACTGAATGAGTGAATATTTAATTTCTTCTCATACTCAATCAACTTGATTGGAAAATTAATATTTTAATCAACAAAAGGCTTTATGAAATATTAACATTTCAAAGGCCGGTTCGATACCCGGTGCGAAAGCAAACGCGAACGCAAACTCGAAGGAAGCATATTTTTTCACGCTTTGAATTTGCAACAGTTGTAAACATTGAAACTTTGGCAAACTTTGGCAACACGAATGTTTTGTTTTGTTCAATTTGTTTCGCTTTCGTATTCGCGTGAAGTTTGAACCTGCCTTAAAGCAGAATTCATGAATGAACGATAGATGAACTTACTGATCGAGTTATATGTACCAAAAGAGAAGGGGGGAATAATTTGATAGGATCAGTAAAACATCATTTATGTATTATTTAGCAAGATCGTGCATACAATTTAGGTGAAATTATGTTGTGTTACAGATTTCTTACATGTAGTTTCTTTCTAACAAAGTTAAGGCAATAACACCACAACAAAGAAAGACATTAAAGGGTTGTCTTGTATTGGTAAATTATAGTGACTAGTTGATACATGTACTGCTTTGCAGTAGACACCCATCCCAACATTGTTAATACTGTGAAGAGATCATTATCTTGTTTCAGTGTGAGGGGATAGTTCTATTTGTAGCCCACACTTTCGGCCTGTCATTTGGAAGCAAGGTTAAACAAAATCTTACAAACAAATTACATTTAGCTAATGTTTGTGTAGACTTAGTAAAATAATACCCAAAGTTGTTTGTCCTATCTTCGAAAGTTTATTTATTTTATAAAATTGTATTAAGTTTATATCCTTGACCCAGAATCCGTCCGTGTCAAGAGTGCATGGGTATCCCCCAAGAATCGTGTAGCAGCCCTTGAGACATGCGTTGAAGCTGTCAACTCCCAAGACACTACCCCGTAACTTCCCCCACAGGACCCATGATAACCTCCCCAGAGAAGAGCGCCTTGCACTCACTGCTTTGCGCTCTCGTACTGACATGAAGCCATGTCATTAGGGTCAGCCGTGGGCAGCATGGATCGTCAGCGGTACACCGATGAGGCCCACCACCAGTTGGAAAACCGCAATAATTATGTCTGCCTTGACTCTGATCCCGCAGGCACTTTCTCTCGAGAGAAACAGCAAGTGCTTGATGAGATACGATCTCGTGACTAGTTATCCAAGCTCACAAATTTATTTCACCCACTGACTAGAACTGCTAGGTTCTATCTTCTCCCCCAAGATTCACAAGACTGGTAACCCTGGTAGGCCCATCGTTTCGGGTAACGGCTCACCCACGGAACACATCTCCCTCTTCACTGACAGTTTTCTTAAACCCCTTGTTCCTAGGATTTCATCATACATCCATGACACCCCAGACTTCCTGTGCAAGCTCAAAGGAATCAAGGACCAGATTCCAAGCACAGCCATCATTGAGACTTTTGACGTCTTATCCTTGTACACCAACATTTCACACAAAGAAGGTATTTGTGCCTGTTCCATACCCCTGGCTAGGGCAGGACACATGACTCCTCCCATCAGTGACATTGGCGCCCTCATGAAACTTGTAACACAGAATAATGTTTCCATAAGCACTATCGACAGGTACATGGCACTGCAATGGGTACTCGCATGGCACCCTCCTTTGCATGCCTCTGGTGACCTCGAGGAACGTAGGCTTGTCCCAGCACATTGTCGTTCCTGGATCTGGTGAAAATACATTGATGATGTATGTTTCATCTGGACCAGTGATGAAGATCGTCTGCTGACTTTCACTAATCACATGAATTCCATCCCCAGAACCACCGAATTCACATCAGAGTACTCACATCATCAGGCCCACTTAAGTTCTTGGACGTCACCATTCGCAAAGATAATAACCTAATAACCACTGATCTGTATTATAAATCCACAGACACACACCAGTACCTCCACTCCTCCAGCCGTCACCCTAGGCATTGCAAGACCGGTATAGCGTTCATTCAGGCTTCTGGTACTCTTCTGGTACTACTCACATAAGTATTGGTATCATCACTTGCCATATAGTGAGGTGGATTAAGGAAAAAATCGTTACACGGTGGACAAAAGCACAATTTTTTCACCAAAGTATCAGTTTGACCCATAGATTTCAAAAAAGTCATGCTCCAAAAAATCTGAGAATTGTTAACCTTGAATTACGTCATTATGACGTCATAACCTCTTGTTATGTAATAAAGCAAACGCAAATGCCATGGTGGGATTTCTACATGCCAAAATTATGTTTCTGAGGTCAAGGAATTCAATGAGGGTGGTATTAGTTTGTAAAAAATTAATATCCTTTATGGTGACTACATGTATATTGATGTAAATATGACGTCATCATCGTCAATACTACACAAATAACACACAATTTGAAAAAACAGATTTTATTGCCGTTTTTTCACCAAAATGCTATTTCTTTTGTGTTCAAAATGGTAACAGTATAATTCCCGTGGCACTGATCTACAAGATACAATGTACCATGATGTCATTATGATATAATAAACAATAACTATCAACCAAAACAATAACACATTAACACAATGTATTGTTATATAGTGAACCTAAAGTCCAACTACAGTCCCTAGCGTACCTCACGATACGCCAGACGTTCAGACAGTCGCCGTGGAAGAAAGTGAGATTTAAAAACCGTTCGGGAATGTGCCTGTTGGTGGACTTGACGACCGGTTATAAAAGATCCAGTAATGTCAAACCCGGCACGAGGGGATAGGTAGTTCAAAGACACAGAGATCACACATAGAGAAAACAGTAAGAACTCAAAATGCACGCGAAGTACGGACAGTTCTATGGTTATAATTTATTACATTTCGATACAACTATATTTTAAATCAATTAGGTGAAGGAATTCTGTTTCTCTAAAAAGAACTACGGTATTAATTCGCATTTTTTTTAAATATTATATTTAACATAATAAATTAGAAATATGAATTAAATAGTTTAAGGATATAAACAATTGTGTTCAATTTGGAAGTTAGCAGATATGGTTTAGATATTTCTCGAGCCTGTAATGATACACTTATTACATTAAAAACTTAAAAGATGAGTTTCAAAAATAAAGAAATGAATTAAAATTATACAGAGTGTATAACCAATGTGTATTTTAATTGACATAAATCAATCTTTAATAATGAATTGTATAAGAAACATATCGTGTAATTTAGACTTAATACTAAAGAAAAATTGTTATGTATAAGGGCGTGTGGTAAATTATCGGAAAATTATGAAAACATTAACCGATATGTATGCGTAACTTAAAAACTTAACTTAAAATGGGTAGAGCTTAAACACCACGTCTCACATAGTGAACAGCTGCCCGTTATATAGTTGATAGTTGTTATTTAATTGAGTAAAAATTGATCTTTTTAATATAGGCATACTTGCCTGTACAGCAATGGCTGTCGGCGAAATGATGTTATAAGGAAACACGCGTCTACAGACTTGTGGTTCTCGGAGGATATTTTTAAGAAGGAATTACGCGTCCACAAACCTGTGGCTCTTGGAATATATTTTTAAGAGGAAATTACGCGTCCACAAACCTGTGGCTCTTGAAGAATATTTATAAGAAGGAATTACGCGTCCACTAACCAGGGGCTCTTGAAGAATACTTTTAAGAAGGAATTACGCGTCCACAAACCTGTGGCTCTTGAAGAATATTTATAAGAAGGAATTACGCGTCCACTAACCAGTGGCTCTTGAAGAATATTTTTAAGAAGGAATTACGCGTCCACAAACATGTGGCTGTCTGAGGGTATTTTTAAGAAGGAATTACGTATCTACCAACCAGTGGCTTTTGTAGTAAATTATAAAGAAGGAATTACGCGTCCATAAACCTGTGACTCTTGGTGGATATTTTTAAGAAGGAATTACGCGTCTACAAACCAGTGGCTCTTATGGATGATATTATTAAGAAGAAATTACGCGTCCAATACCAGTGGCTCTCGGGGGATATTTTTGAGAAGGAATTGCGCGTCACAAACTTGTGATAGTGGGAGGATTTGTTTTGTTTTATTATATTCTTGTTTTTATATTAATATTATACTTTGAAGTTAGCAATCTTCCTGTGCAGTGTGCGGCTGGTACAAAACAACTGTTTTAGCTTAGGGTTGTTGGTGATAGAGATGTTAACGCCGTAGTTGGGGCCTAGTAGACCAGTGTATTTATTAAGGATTCGTTTAGCTTGTCTGGCGTTGTAGCTGGCTTTGTTGAAGGGAATTTTGCAAAGAATTGCGCGTTTCGGCGTTTTAAAAGTGTGTAGTCTGGTGCAGGCTTCGTCTCTGTAATCTAGGGAATTTTCTCGAATTAATCTATTAGGATAGCCGCACCTTTTGAGTCGGAGTTTGAAAAGTTGGAGTATGTGATTATATTCATTCTCGTCTGCACTGTGAGTCTTGTAGCGATGGCATTCTCCTTTGATGATGCCTCTGAAGATACAGGGGTTATGATTAGATTTGTAATTGACATAGGTGAACTTATGAAAGGCTTTTTGGAAGACACGGTATTGGATTTTATTATTCGTTAGAGTGAAATAGTTAATAGACAAGGTAAGATCCAGAAAATTCATAGTTTTGTTGTTCACAGAGAAGTTGACAGGAATGGATTTCGGATAGAGGCCCGCTAGCGTTTTGATTATGTCTTGATATGAGGAAGTGGGGTCGTTGTGGAAAATAATTAAGCCGTCGTCGATGTATCTAACGAAGAGCAGTACATTGGGGGATCTATGTGCGGTCCAGAACTGGAATTCTCTATAAGCTAATACAAGGTTAGCGAGTTGTGCGGAATGATAGCTCCCCATTTGAACTCCTTTATTTTGTTTGAAGAGGTGTTTACCGATTGAAAAATGGCTGAAATCACTGGTGAAGTTATAGTTTAGAAAAATAGGAATAGTATTCGTGAGGGTATTCACAGGCAGCGCTTATCTTGAAAAGTGTTTCTTGGATATCGTGAGGTGTGATATTTGTGTATAGGCTCTCAAAATCAAAAGAAATAAATGAGATATCATCGTCGTAAGATACTTCCAGAGAATCAAGTGAATTTATTAATTGAAGGGAGTTGGTGATGATTGGCCAAGGAATGTCCTTTTAAAAAAATGTATCTTGAAATCTGGACAGTAAGATGTTTAGGTAGAAGCCTAATGTTTTGGATACAGGGGAGGTGATCCAGCTATGTGCAGTTATGATGGGCCTGCCTTTAAGTAATTTCTCATTATGGGGAGAAGGTGGTTCTTTCAACTTGTGGACTTTAGGCAGCAGGTCCATTGATGGTATTTTGGATTGACCGGAAGAGACGATTTTTAATACAAACCACTGATTTTCCCACGGTGATGATGATGTATTTTATACCATCATAATATGCTAATATAGACAAATTTAATACAAAAATGATGAAACTGTTTGTTTCAGCGCAACACAAACGTTGCCATGCGATTCCTTGGCCTTTGATACATATAATTCGCTAATAAAATCACTTGCCTCGGCATTATATAACTAAAAACATGCCGTTTTAAGGAAATGGCGGCCATTTTGAATATATTACGTCATAATTAGGTCAAGGTCATTGCAATTTTTTTGGAGCATGGGATTTTATTAATCTACATACCCATAGGAGTCTTTAAAAAAAATTGGTGCTTTTGTCCACCGTGTCACGATCTTCGTGTTTTTTGTCCTTAATCCACCTCACTAATACCTCTAATGACATACATCTTATCTGTTGCAGATTTTTGCGTAGTGCAGTATGCCCCCAAAACACCCCAAAGAAGTTTGACATACGCCAAGTGCTGGAGGTAGTCGGTGCGTCCACTCCGATTCGGAGACAAGGCGCCCTTCCCCATATTTTGTCTGGGGCCGCTACCAGGTCTGACGGGGGGCCGCCCCATGCTGTAGACGGCGGCACGGCAGACGTTTCGTTCCGCTCGGGGCGATTCAGAGTCGGCTCCGTCGGTGCAGCGGGGGCGGGGCCTCGCCGGGACAACCACGCTCCCTAAGCCAGTCACAGTCGCAGTCGCAGGAACCACAGTCGCGGTCGCAAGAGCCAGTCGCAGTCGCAGGCACAAGTCGCAGTCGCAGGCACCAGTCGCAGTCAGAGGAGCCAGTCGCAGTCGCAGTCACAGTCGCAGTCAAGTCTTAACATTGGTGGGGTGTGCCGGAACTGGGGGAGTGCTGGAACTGGGGGTGTGCCGGAGCTCGGTGTATGACAGAGCTAGGGGTCGTCTGGCGGACCACACATGCGCGACGGAGTCGGACCGCGGCATGAGGGCGTTTACAAAACGGAGGCTAGAGGCTAGGCTTGGGCTAGATTTTTGCGGCGCCATTTTGAAGCCTCATACCAAACGACGGGCTAGGCTACGCGAAGTAAGCCCGGGGCTAGATTTCAGGCTGTATTCCGAAGCCCCACCAAGCCTCGCGAAAGCTGGCTAACGCCGGGCTTGATGACGTCACGGTGTAAAAACTTTCAGCGAATCGCCATCTTGAAAAACACTGTGTGCGGCATTTATTTCTCTTTTGTGTCGACATTGAAGGATTCTGACGTCGATTGAACAACCCTTTAGCCACAGGAGCTGAGCCAGGCAAAGCAAAATTCCAGTGTACAATGTAAGTGACTTGCCATGTTAATTTTGCCAATATTTTGGGCCACAACTCGGCGTTTTTGTCGGTGTGTTTGATTCCGCTGTCGTACGCTATGCTGGGAACAGGGAAGTCCACTGCGTGAGTGTACGGTCTAGTTTAACGTAGGAATAAGACTACAGTTTAGTACAAACAAAAAAAGGAAATTTTATGACGATGAATTTGACGATGATACAAGTAGGAAAAATCATGATTTGGAAACATGCAAGTATTTACCATCAAGCAAAACTTCGTGGAAAGACTGGTTGGGCCTATGGTTGGGGAAAAACTGACAACCGTCATGACACAAAAACACAAGATGGCAATAAACATGACTGTGCAAAAAGGGTAAGACACTGAATCACATTTTCTTCAAAACCACTTATCAAAAATTCAAAAAATCATGGGTTCAAATTAGTCCGAGTAACTTGGACCCAAAAATCACCTTTTTCAACATTTGGACATGGTCGGGTGATATGTCCAAATGTTGAAAAAGGTGATTTGGGGGTCCAAGTTACTCGGACTAGGTTCAAATCTAAAGAACAATGACTGCTTGAAGCTGGAAAAGTCACTTTTTAATTGGCTTTCAAATGCAAAAGCAATTTTAGAATGGAACTTGTAAAAAATGGGAGTGAAACTACAGTACATGTACACGATTGCCATCCAGACTAGGACCATGGTCTTTAAATTAAATAAACTGTTGTGTCAATTTTTGATTAGTTTGTGTTAACTGAACTTAACTTAAGTTCACTTTCTCTTTTTAAGAAACGTGGAAATTGGACTTTGGAGTGAATACGGCCAGCACTTCAGAATGTTGGTGACAGACATGGCTATGCACCATGACCACAGGTATGGCCTGTAACAATTATCACTAGTTAATGTAATTTTGCATCAGAATAAAGCAAATTAGATAACAGGCTCTGCCCTTTCCGTGAGAAGAAACAAATTCACAATTAATATAAACCGACCTGTACAATCTGGCAGATACCTGTGGCATTTTTTATTTAACATATTAAAAATAATATTACATATTTATTACCCCCCCCCCCTCCCCCCCCCCCCCCCCCCCCCCCCCCCCCCCGTCGTCCCCCTCCCCCCACCAAAAAAAAGCATATGTACATGTACATGTATATATACTGATTTATTAGCATCATTCGACTATAGTGACGAAACAAAATTTCCCTTGTATGAGATCATTGTGAATGCAAAATCTTTGAAAATAGAGCAATGATGATTACGTTTTGTTGCAGAAAGATTGAAAACTAGACTGCTAACAAGCAGCCATTGTATTCATGTTTTAAATATTAATTTGTGATCATTTAAACATTTCACTTGTATATTGTTTTCAGAAATCAAGAGTCCTAAACTAGGCACCACTGAAGTCCTTCTGGCTGGCAGCTAGTATGAGGCTACATATAATGGAGAGACATGCTACAGTGGTACCACTGTTTGCTCAAGGGAGAAATGACACAAGCAATGGTTATGCCATCAGTCTCCAGCAACTCTGAATCTCCCAAATCTTTGGAAATCTCAACTCAAAGATGGATCATATTTCTTGGAGTTTAAAAAAGCACCACAATATTACTTGCAAAGTTGTCACATTGCTTTATTTTTCATATCCTATTTTAATAGATTGAGTTTAAAAATTCAAGTTAACAGGAATATTTGAATACACAAATATACTACAAGGAATATCTTAGGGCAGACAACATAAATGTTGGGGTTTTTTTTTTTTTGGGGGGGGGGGGCACATGATCACCCCAAGATTTTTGTTAACTTGAATTCTGCACTCTCACCAATTATACATTACAGTGTATATAAAGGGTCATTCTTTTTCTCCACCTCTGAAAAAGCATCACCCCTAATGTCCTCTTGTTTAAGGAGTAAAGCAAACGGGCTGGAAACGACAGTCATTGCAAATACTACTTGAATGGTAAAATGTACATGTATATTTAAACAGTTGACAACATGCTCCTCTCTTTTATTTCTATGTGGTAATTTTGGACTCATGTTTGCACAATTGGCATACATTTGTGTTTATGTTTTTATCTTATTGTACTTTACATGTATAGAACTCCGCTCGAAAGTAAAACAATATATATTTACTGGTTTGGACTGATGTTCTTCACATTGCTAAATTTCCTGTCCCTTGTCATTTTAAAGATGAAAATATTGTTTATTGTGAAATATGAATGCACTACTTGCATTAAATAATGAATATCTTGCGTCACACTTTGGACCAATGAAGAAACCATGATGACTTTGAAGATTCCAAAAATTAACAACGTATGTTCTTATTTGTAACACTACATGTACAGTAAAAATGCACTTTATTGGAACGCCTTTCCTAAACTTCACGATAAACAAAACTAATTGCTATAGTAAGCAAAAAAAATTGCTTACCGTTAAGCATCTCTATGAAATTGGGCCCTGGTATATCCACGCTATATTCTTACCGTGACGTCATCTTTTGTGGGCGGGGCACGGCGCATATTGCTTTTCATTTTAGGGTCACGATTAATGAGCAAACCTAAACAAATAAGAAGTTTTTGCAGTTGTTAAGTATTCAGCGTTATTAAAGCGTATATTTCGCCATATTAAGTTTCAAATTTCAGTTACCCTTTAAAACCATTCCAAAAAAAAAATATGTATGCACATTTAGTTTCCCTTGTGGTTTATTTGTGTAGTATAACATCAAAAGTCGTATCCTCAGTGACTGATCCCCACAATGTCGCTTCGCAGGTTGTATCGTAAAATTGAGTGTGATCCATGGCCACACCGCATCCTGGTGTTTGTGACTTCTGACAGGCACACTCGAACAAAGATACTGACAATTTGGGAGACTGCCAATAGACTGCCATAGTAGTTGATAGTTGAATGGCAGTTGACTGCGTGAAGAAGCTATGCCTATATTCAAATGGTCGAATTTGTATTAAAAGGTCACGCCCCATTTAAGCAATTTGCAAAGATTATTGCGTGATCGAGGGAGCTGATAGAGATACAAATCGTGTTGTTAGCGGTCGCACTGTCGATGCAGTGTTCGTTGGCAAAGACTATTAAGGGCAAGATAGCTCTGTTGGTAGAGCGCCCGTCCGTTGTTATGGCGGTCTCAGGTTCGAGTCCCGCCTATGGGGGCGCTATAATGCAACACTTTGGATACACTTGCAAGCAATAAAGCTGTGTTTTTGAAGGGTGACATGCCTAAAGGGGCTGTTGGGTTCTGTATAAATATTGCTTTAGTTGGGTTCTGTAGAAATAATGTTTTAGTTCACATCAATTATTGTTTCCTTTTTTTATATGCCACTAATAAAGTTATCAGAAAATGGTATGTAAGAATAGTTGGGGATGAAATTAGTCTACATTTTCGCCTTCAAAACTTAAGAAGATACAATCCACCAGATATGAACAGAACAATGTTGGCTCTAATCAAATCCAAAAGAAAAATATTCTGAGACTCCTGGCAAGTTGACTTTTTGAGGGACAAAAAGAGGTTCAAAATTACAATTTTACAAGCTCTGAAAACACGCTTCAATGCATGTTCTAAAAATAGCAAAAACTGTTTTGGCGGCCCCAAAACTGGCCAAAAATGCCCAAAACACAAAATGGCCTGTTACCATGGCAACGGGCAATAGAACAAACAAATATTTCAATTTTAGTTACTTGCTTACCAAGTCCTTTCATATTAAAAAAAAAATTAAAAAATGCCGAGGACACTTATATGAAATATTTACGTGGACCCACTCTTAAGTCTTAATTTCAATTATTAAAATCTCATTTGTATTTGAATTCTCACAATACAGTGTTCCATGGACAGCTATCAAAATGGGTTATTTGAGTAAAATATGCATAACTTCTGATAGCATGGATCAATTTCGGTAATTGACTTATTTCTTTCTCCAAATGAGTGAGAGAACAGGCTCTTTATTGACATGCTTGATTGGTGAATCAAATTTGATTGCTTTTTAAGAAAAATAAAACCTAATTGATTGAAAACATGATGATTGTGTAGGCCTACTGTTGCTATCTAATTTCGGGATTGTGACCTGCGTCGGTCCCAATACATTTATAATTATACACTACATTGTAAAAAATATCCGTAAAATAACGGGTTTTTCCACCTGTAAAAAAAAAAGCAATCGCCGTAGTATTATTTTAACGTATTTTAAAGTGATATTTTCAAGGCACACTACCGTGATTTTACTTTCAAAATCGGTAAAAATGAAAATACGGCGATTGTTTGTTTTTTTACAGGTGGGAGAAAAAAAACGTTATTTTTTACAGTGAGTAACATATGCATTTTAGGAGTTAGGACAGGCCTAAAAGCTTTTTGGTGCAACCGCAGTTACGACATGTCTTAGGGTTGTCCTAAATTCCTTATTTTACAACAAGCATGTAGGACATGTTTGGTGCAACTGGGCCCAGGTGACATAGGGAGTCGACTGGTCACAGGAACTCAAATAATAGTATGTGGAGGTCAGACAAGAAGCTGAAGCATGTACTGGGTTTGCCCCCAACAAGATTTCCTATCCATATCAAAAGTGTAGGTCTCTGAGAAGCGGAGGTATGATTTTGCGTTGTTTTGTTGATCACCCTGTATACCAGTGGACTTTTATCAAACCCATGATTAAAAGTTTTGAAAGTAATTTGTTTGTTCACTATAATTATGGGGAAAGGAATTTGTAATATCACTTTAGCACTTTACCAGTGGTGTATGAGAGCCTTCAAAACCCAAATATTGTTCTTTTAATTGAACGTTTCTATACCAGACAAGTGAAATTATATACTTACGCTTGTGCATCAACCAGCATCTGCATGGCCGCACAGAAGATCAGGAAGGCTTGCATGGCAGAACGTGTCCTTCTGGCCTGGGTTCAGGCTCCACTAGGGTCTGATATATTTGGGCTCAAAGAACCTAAAGACGGTCCGACTTTCCTCGTCAAACACTATAGTCTTGGTCCCATCAAAGCTAGTTGGCCAGTAGAGGAGTGAAACTGCGCACTTTAGTGCTTCACTACAAGAAACGAATTGACGTATTCCCCCACAGAACAACAGTGTTCACCCATGCCCCGCACTGGCAGCTACTTGGTAAAACGCCAATTACGGGGCTGCATGCTGCCAGGGAAGTCGAATTATCACCGCCGAGGTTGTGACCTTTCCCTAGGTTTTTTTTTTTTTTTTGGGGGGGGGGGGATGTCTGGGCTGTACGAAGTAAACAGAACTTAGAAAGATATACCTTCGGAGGGAAATTAGAAGACCATTTTCAAAGCAATTAGACAGCATGAAAACAGCAACACTAGGATGCAGAAAGACTTAAACAACAAAGGAAAAACATATTTTAACTAATTACACAATGCCGCAGATACGTACCCTATTGTTCTATATTGTTTTACGTCCACTATTTGCATGCGGATACATACTCTACTTTACAGTGGTAACGGCTGCACACACGCGATTTTTCGGGGCAAAAGGAAATTGTACATTCCATCCGAATCGTAAGTTCACATCGATAGTATCAGCTTAAATCCCAATCTCTATACTACGTTCGTAGTAGCGTATTTTGTATTTTGGAACATGTTTAAATGAAACATGTAGCTAGCCTCATAAGGTTTTGTTTTCATTATTTTTGCTTAAGTCAATAAAGTCTAATGTTGACAACAACATTATGTGTGAGGTTGTGTTTATTTTCTTTGATAAATTAGGAAAAAAATGTTTGGTCAAACCACTCCGCCCCTCAAAGGAAAGCCTGAGTAACATAAAACTTCGCGAGAGGTATGACGCAAATTGAGGCAGAAACCCGCGGACTAGCGTGCATTATACCATTCCTCCATGATTATACTGACTGCGCGCATTGCAAGTGTCCGTCTTTACATGTTTTTTTTTTCATTCCGAATTGTAAAAAATACAACAGTTTGGGTCATGTCGACTAGGTGTGTAGCTGTTGGGTGTAGAAAAACTACTAAGGATGAAGTAAGCCTTCATTTGTTTCTGGCTGATCCTAAAATTTGTCCGGGTTCCTCGGTTTACGTCACCCATTTTGAGTGGCCCCGAAATAAAAAAGGGGGGTTAATTTTTTGGACGGCAAATTACCACACTAAACGTACACTAGAACCAGTTCTGATTTGTATTCACATTTAATACACATAAATATATCAATTTAAAACAGAAATTGCGTAATGAAAATATTAGACTGCATGTTTCCTTTAAGGGTGTCTTTTGGGGGGCCGGGAATCAAAACCCGCTGACTCAGCCGTATATGTATTTTCAGCTATATGGCGAATCTCCACACGTGTGTGCTTGAGCTGGAATTTTCCAGCAAGGTCTATAGTCTAGTTTTGCGGGTTAAAACAACAATATCGCGGATTCTTTGTAACCGGTATCCGACTATGCGACTTCACAGCGTTGTTGACAGAAATTTCTTTAGGACATGGCATTTTTTTTTTAAATTTCGCCCCCAAAATGGTTATGTTAAACCAACGAATTTTCTTCAAATGGTTACAAACTTCTGCTGGTCATGCACATATCATGAGTATTTACGCACCAACTCTCTTTGCCTGAAGAGAAGGGCATGTTCTACGAGAGTCTGAAAACCGCCATTTATATGCAGAATCCCCAACTCAGATCGCCTGTTATATTCTACTCGGAGATGTTAACGCTAGAGTGGGGACTAACTACAAATCCTGGCATGATTGTCTTGGGCATTTTGGCCATTTGTTACAGCTTAGTCAGGCTTTCCGTTGACAATTATTGCCGTTTTAAAAAAGTTTCAAAAAAAAAAGCCTGAGGAAAAGGCATTCAAAGTTTAAGTTTTATAGTGGTGGAAATGAAAGATGCTCTCTTGTAATTTCCTGAAAACTCTTTTATTCCAAGATTGTACATAGTATGCATATAGTCTAGGTACAGGCACCCCCCCCCCCCCCCCTAAAAACACAAACGTCAACAACAACAACAACAACACGGAACTCAACTCTCACTACGTGTTGGGTGAAAGAAAAAAAAAAGTTTGAATGCATAAATGCAGTCAAACATTTATATAATGTTTATAAATAATGGGTAAAGCCGAGTGGAACACTCCTAGGTTTTAGGTGGTCTCAAATTGTATTATCAGTTTTGCATTATAGGGACACAGATTATTTGACAAGGCTATAGGGCGTGCAAATACTGATAGGCCTGTGCTTGACTCAAGCA
The DNA here is from genome assembly GCA_037893245.1 of Crossaster papposus. NCBI lineage: Eukaryota > Metazoa > Echinodermata > Asteroidea > Velatida > Solasteridae > Crossaster > Crossaster papposus. Next base: position 263,105 of record JBAIAA010000099.1, read on the forward strand.
CACATTAGAGTTGTAATGTCTCAAGTCAATGACTCGACTCGGACTCGAGTCAACTTTTGGCGATTCGACTCGAGTCCGGACGGGTATTGAATCGACTCGACCCGACTCAAGTCAAGTACAGGCTTATAAGAGTCGAGTCAAAAAAATAAAAGCTAAAGTTGTTTGCAATGATTCACACTGTTGCCGGCTTAGGCCAACTTGCAAAAAGTCTCCGGTTTCTGTTAGCGCGCGCGTCACCGTAGCCATGCGCGTCGGCAAATTGAAAAAGTTTTTTTTTTTAATGTAAGACGATGACTCAAAACCGCCAAACTCACTGGTTCGTCTAGAATTCTACTGCTGCACAATTTGAACGTGTATTTAGATGGGGTTACCATCGAGTATAGGCTTTATGTGGCCTGTCTGGGCTTCCATATATTTTGCACAGAATAGTCGGGCACCATTTGCAGACGGCGTTGTATTTTCGTGATTTTGTGTATAGAAGCCAGACGTGAGTGGAAGCGAAGGTCGTGTATCTTTTAATAACTGCAATATGTAAAGGCCCAGTCCCACTGCACTTGCGCACGAATTACTCATGAATTGCGCATAAAATTTTCTTCGTGCGTGATTCGTCAGTGATGTGCGTAAATCCCACGTGTTTCACACGTGGAGCATCAGTTTTTGTAAGTGATTGTACGCGGAGACGGGTTTGTGCGCGATCGCCGGTTTTGAACGGTTCAAAAAATTTTCCACGCACAACGTGCGCGATTATACGCAGTTTATGCGCAGTTTGTACGTAGTTTGGACGTGGAAGGTGCGTGATATGTCCGTGTTCTGTCAGTGTTCCGTCAGTGCTTGTGCGTCAGGAACTGGCTCCTAGCACGCACATCACTGACGAATCACTTACAGAACACGCACATATCACTTACAAAACACGCACAATCCACGTATGTTCCACTTACAATCACTTACCAAAACGTCAGAAATTGTATCGGGTTTGGGCTTATGCGTGGAATGTTCTTTGTCAGTGATTGTAAGTGATACATGCGCAGTTTATACGCGATTCATCGGTGATTCTGACCACGCACAACCCCAGAAAATGACCAATTTCTCCACTAACAATCACGCACAAACCAATTTTATGCGTGATTTATGCGTGATTTATGCGTCATTGGCAATGGGACTGGGCCTTAAGGGAGCAGACTAATACCAGCATTGCGGCACACATGTGCACGATGTCGAAGTCGCGGTACGGCTTAACTTAAGTTGCCCATCATTGCCAGGATTATTTATTTTAAGTTCGTTTTATGTGGAGTGCAATAGAATAAATATTACTATGAGGTGAACAAATTGTTGGAAATGGAAAACACAATATTCTTCACCCCATAGGAATATTCCTTCTATTGTATGACATTCGCTTTGCAGTTTCAACTCAATAAGTTTCCCATTTTGACTTGTGAAATAAAGAGTATACAAGAGACAGATCATACTTTGGCATTTTTATTTATTCTCAATAAACATTAGATGCCACAACATGTCCATGTATATTGTCACTATTAATCCAACATTGTTGCTCTTTTTATATGACCCCAGTTGTCCATTCATTACACATGTATTACAAAGTGGCTTATTCGTGCATCGCATAGCAGGGTCACATGTTATGTAGTCCAAACACACCTGTTTGGAAGAAGAAGAAAAAGGGGAACAAAAAAAAAAAGCCGCGTCGCCGCACCACATTTGGGGCAAGCTCCATACCAGAAACCGGAGACTTTTTTTTTTGGCCTTATGCAAACAAACAGAGTAAACATACATACACATGTATATGTTAAACATACAGGGGCTGTCTGTTTTCCATCCTCAATGATACAACAATAATTGTACACAGCGTGTTGCGAATTACCGCCTTGTGGTTATGTGTAGCATGTAATGCTAATTGCTGACCCGGGCTCGAGTTTGTGACAGGCTGCTCTCTGTCTTGTTTTTTTCTGAAGTCAAACCACGGTGACACACAGTGGTTTGAACAGTGCCAGTGAACCCCCATTAGTTTGATTTCGATCAGCTGCTACCTCCTTTCTTTATTAAGAGTGAAATGTGGTGTCACCATTTAGAAGCCCGGATGTAAATTACAAAAAGCCAAATAAAGAAGACTTTCTCCCTTGTGCTTATTTATTGTATTGAGTTCAAATAATTATATGTGACTCGAATTGACTCGGACTAAATATTTGACTCGACTCGACTCGACTCGACTATACACAGGTACCAATAGTATCTTATCTTTCGTCCTTTTATTTATTTCTGCGAAAAATCGTGCAATTTTGAGAGCAAGTCGCAGACAAACTTGTGATGTTTACCTCATGACTATCCAGTAAAAACAGCGTTATATTGCACATTCGTCTGCAGCAAGTAATGTTCGTGGCTTATATGTAGTTTTGCTTGAACAAGTTCTATAATAAACTATAATAATTTTAAAAAGGAAAAAATAAATGCTCAATTTTTCAATTTCGAAAGTGGTTTTCCTTTAGTTAAATCAAACTGCCCATACTAACGTTAACATATCTTCGCAACCCAAACAACATGTTAAAATAATAATGTTGGTAGGCCTACACCATTTGACATAAACAAAACTACTGAATTATGAAATATCTCACTGCAAGTGCAAATAGTCTCAAGCATCTTTTAGAATCAAAGTATCTGGTGTGCTCGGGTTTTCATTAAAAGTGATATTTTGTATTATTTTCAAACGATTGCCGGCCGGCAATCGTTGGAAATACCTAACTATTTTTAAACACTGCCCCCAATTTATTAAATTTAATTGTTAATACTGTCACACTTCCATGAATGGGTGCCAGCCAAGTAGTCTGGTTTCCTAACCTGATAAGTCCCTGACGTCTATATAATGCCCCGTTTCGTCTGAAGGAAGTCAAGGAAACCAGACTATACAAACTGAATAATGCATTGGGTTTTCCAGCATCTATGAACACACAATAAAATTTAAAAAATAGGTTAGCGTCACAATAATTACTATACAATAGAACCCCCTAACCAATCAATAATTTGTCGAAAATCACAACAAGTTAAGCAAAAGGTGTATACTATCTTTAGCGCTGAACATCTTTCTATCTACATAATATGAAATTAAATTTTGTTTCTGGTTTGTTGGAGTAGGCCTATGTCCCATAATTATGGAGAAATCTAGGGTTTTCCCGGCGTCAAGACCCCGACCCGACCTTATCTTAGGGAAAATCCCGAGCAGCAAAAATAACGACAAACCCAGAAAACCATTGGAATAACATCCTGGATCAACTAGAGTTGGCACTTCTATATCCAGGTACTCCATAAACAAGTTGAGTAACACATATCAGTGAATCGTTAAAACTCTGTCAGACTGATTTGTTGCCAATTTCGGGAACTCCTTTTACACTAAATGACATAATTATGACCCGCTCCAACAAAACCCTAAACAAGTCACACGGACTCATTTTGTGCTACAATCTGCCCAAATTAAGTTTAAAATTATTGCATTTTCAATTGTGAGTGTTTTTTTTTTATAGATTTGGTATCATTAGTATCTCGTCCTGTTATTTTTTTCTGCGAAAAATTCCGCTAAATCGTGCAATTTTGAGAGCAAGTCGCAGATAAACTTGTAATGTTTTCCTCATGACTATCCATACAAAATAGCGTTATATTCCACATTCGTCTGCAGCAAATACTGTTCAATTGTGTTTCTGGGTTGTTGTAGTATGTCCCATAATTATGGAGAAATCTAGAATTTTCCTCGAGTCAAGACCCCGACCCGACCTTATCTTAGGGAAAATCCCGAGCAGTAAAACTAACGACAAACCCAGGAAACCATTGGAATAACATCCTGGATCAACTAGAGTTGGCACTGTAGCCAGGTACCTCATAAACAAACAGCTGTAGAGTTAATCAAAGAAGGCCAGTTTACCTTGGGAACCACTGAATTGTGTCATTGCTCTATCATAAACCAATTATTGTGTCATTCGTCAAGAAGTGAACATCTATGAGCGAGTGTTTAGTACGAAGACCCAGAAGGGACATTTTTTACATACAAATTGTAATTGTTTTATATACGTACGTATGTACGTACGTATTGATATAGTATTCTTTCGTTTTAAACCCAAATTGGGATAGACCATAATCAGGGTAGGCCTAGCCATCTTGAAAATGAAATGATACAAACATGCATTGCAGCCCCAATGGTTTGTGCAGTGAACGAGTGGCTCTCGCAAAGTTACAGCAGATTAACAATCTTTAAAAAGGGTGGATGGCTTAGACTTTTATACCTTTTTCTATTAACCAAAATTATTGGTTAATAATCTCATCTAGATAGGGTCTTATAGAAAAAGGTATAAAAGTCTCTGACCAAGTCGTTCTACGGAATAAAATTTGCCGATCTGACGCGTTAGTGGTACGGGTTAGTACGCGTTAGTCGCATCCCAGGGGGTGGGTGGGGGATATATCCCCCCACTTTTTGACCTGGGGGATGACCAATGTAATCACCCCCCCCCCCCCCCCCCCCCCCCACTTTTTACGGGTAGGCGTCCTAATTTGCGTAGAGTCCGTAACATGCAAATACCGCTTGACAGGCCAGCACCACTGGCACCCAGCGTAAGTTTACTTTCCCTGCATTGAGTTTAAACCAGATACTATATTATATCGTCGCGTGGAAAGTAGCCTTTAGTCAAGGCGCGCGTGGCTACCCGAAAAGTGCAATGCACGCGCGTGATATTATAATCAAGAATTGACTTAGTAAAGTCGAATAAACGCCCAGTTGGAGATGCATGGTGAAACGGAGTATTCACAAAACGGGGACGAGCACTTTAAGTATGTAAAAAAGCAGTGCCATGCACTCGACGTACGCTAGATCATACACAGGAGGGTGTGCAGTACGGCACATTTTAGCCACTTGCTCTCGCTAATTTCAAGCCGATGCAGGTACATGTATTAAAGGTCGTTCTTGGGACATTATCTAGGCCTACATGTATCTTTATAATTAACATTTTAATATAAACCTCACTTTAAATATATGTATGCAAATACTTGCATTGATGCACAGGAGATACCGCATTGATTTATTTTTTTTAATATTTGTTTTTGCCCTGGTGTAATTAATGCATTTTGAAAGACATATAATGCTGACTACTGTGTTGCATGTGTTGCATGCAACTGATACTGCACTGACTTGTAATACAAATTTGAAAAGTATTGCCCAAATCCAAAAGGCCCGAAATCTACAACTCAAATTTTGTTTTCTATTTCTTTTTTCTTCATCAATTATGCCTCTAAATGGCCTAAGATTGCATCACAGAGCATCTAGAATGCAACATTTTTAGGGGCCCTTAAGCGGGCCCCGTACCCCACGCTGTAAAAGCTTCGCGCTCCGCGCTCGCATGTTCCATCTTGGACAACCCCCCCCCCCCCCCCCCCCCCCCACACACATGTAACAAGAAATCTTCGCCCCTGGGTACATGTACATGTACATCTAGAATCCGCACTGTACATGATAATAACTTTGATGCATTGTCCCGTGTTGGGCGGTACGAACATCGCCTTTGATTGGAATAAGAAGGCAGCTTGAATGGCATGATTTCAATGGGGTTTGAGTCGCAAACATATAAAGCAAGATATGAGATTTACACCAGACGAAATGTCTAGTATCGCCCTCTAAAGCCAATGCAGGCATTGTGCGTTTTTGGAAAAGCCGTTATAATTTAAATTGTTGCATCGTCTAAGAATAGCTACGTTATCTGCAGTGCGTCATAATCTATACTCATCACAAAAAGTATCGAGACACTTAAAAATGAGCCAATAATTAACGGCCCGAAAGGGTATGGATTAATCGATGATGATTGGGATGCATGTCACTTTTGAAACTGGATCTACGACCATTGAAATGACAATAACTCCGCTCCGCAACATCGTATCACAACAATCGAGGTGTCAAAATACGCAGAACAAAATTATGCACTGGGTTATTTGCTTCGATTAATCCATACCCTTTCCGGCCGTTAATTATTGGCTCATTTGTAAGTGTCTCGATACTTTTTGTGAGGAGTTTACAATTTAGACGTCTAGGTATAATAACATTGTCAAATCAAGGAACCAGACTATCATAAATAAACTGAAATAAAACAATAACATAATAATAAATAGTAATAAAAATACATTTGTATAGCGCCCAAAATCCAAAAAAATTTCCTAGGCGCTGTAAACATAAAAAAGTATAACTTAAAAGGGAAATATATATATATATATATATAAATATTAAGAATATAAATAACGACCAATCCGGGGATAGGATGACCGGTCCATAGAAACGTACGGTAAAATTTACTTTTTTATTTGTAACCTAACCCGTTTTTACCTGAAGCTTTTGCCACAAAATTAAAAATCTATAGGGTAATGTACCGAAATCTATCGACATACTCAATAACATTTTAAAAAATGAAATTTTATCGAGTACTTGGGTGGTAGGACGACCACCAAACGGTCATCCTAACGTCGGTGGTCATCCCAATGTCGTAAACATACTGCAAACGGTCATCCCATCCGCGAAAAGGTAAGCATACCTTAAACAATAACATATACAAATTAAATAAAATCAATAATACAAAAAGAAACAAATAAAACAAACTAATTAAATTGTAATGCAATACAATAATATAAAACACAATTTATAATGAAAATAGAGATACATACTAACAAAACAAACTTCTTAATTGAAACCATATTTTTGGTTGTAAAATAGTCCCTTTTTTGTTTACATATCGCCGATCATTTTACAAAACCGTGTGGACTAAGCCAGTTTGGTATTTCAACTGCGCATATGCACAAGCTATGAGTCATTGGTTATTCGGGATAGCCAAACGCGCCAGGTAGTCACACGATGCGCAAACGTTAATTATAAATCAGAATGCGCGTTCGCGTATAACGTCGTGCGCGTGTGACATGACGTCGGCGTTTTCCCCCGAAAAACCTTCGACCTTAATCTAGATCAGTACTGTGTGGCTAGGAGCACCAATAATAAGCGCTGCTTTTTATACTGAACAATTAGGTTTATTTTCAGTAGACTTTTCTTGACTACTCTATCGAGATACTGAATTGGCTTATTTGCCTATAAGAACCCTTTCCTCAGACGAGCTGCCTATTATTTATTGTTATTTCAAGGGTCTATTTGTTTTCACTCGGAATACGGGCGCAGTTTCATCAGGCTGTCTTTTAGGGAGTAGGTGTGACCCTTCCAGGTTGTCCACTGTAACCCTTGATCTCTTTCTGTAACTCCACCCCCTGATATATATCTGCCGTTGAGGGCGCTCCTGTGACAGTACCCATACCACCATGCCCCGTGCAGCCAAATAGCACAGTTGCCACCAGACGCTCTGTCCCTATCGGAGTCCATGGTAGTAAAGTCCATAGCGTTGTGAAATGCTAAGGAATCGCCTGAACAAAAAAGTCACAAACAATCACAATCCTGTGATTAATTAGCAATTCCACACCAATTTTTCAACTTGCCATACCAAAACGTTGTTTGGGTGTTAAAGTTTTAATAATTATGTTTTTCTGCCGATTTAATAAAAAAATCAAATTCACCAACTCTCACATTCAGTTTCGTTCGAGAAAAAAATGTTTGGTCATTCTATTTATTTCAAACAAATATCCCGGAAAAAGCATCTTATTTCCTGTTATTTAAAATCGTTCTTTCTCTTAACTTTAACTATACATGCACATTGCTCATCTCATTGTTCTCCGGTATATCTGCCAGTTTAGCATATCATCTGTTTTTGGTACTTCTGGTTTGTTTGTTTGTCCTTGTTTTTGTTCGTCTTGGTCTAAGTTTATCTTGAAACATTTTGTATTCCTCCCTACAGCTAGGACTCTCAGACATAAACCCAAACTTACCGATTTTTTTCTTCAAAACGAGCAGAATGAAAAGTAGCGCCTTATCACACCTTGTCACAACTTGTCCACATTGTTAATGCCAGTTAATGTTTTCATGTCAGTCGAGTTTTGAAGTAAAGTGTTCTCTCAATTTCATCGCAGTGGTTCCCCCATGTTTAACCTGAATCGCTCACTATTATTGTTTATCGTTTATTATTAATATTATTATAATTATTATTTTTTCACATTGTTACTATAATTATCTACATGCATATATATATTTAAACCCTTTTTCAATTGTTTTTATAATGACACTTAAAATCCATATTAATCATAATAGTAGGCCTATGTCTTAAGTTTTATATTTTTCTTTAATGTTTTTATGTTTTTGTTAATCCAACTGCAATTCGGCTTTGTGTCGCTAAAGGTGGATATTTTAATAAACCAACATTGAATTGAATTGAATTGAACAGCCTCGCCCTGTGTAGCAGTACGGCGACCACGCGTAAACTGCTTTCTCTCGAGGTCAAATATGACTGTGCATTGAACCCACAGTGTGTGACATTCTGCCAATCTTTCACGGAGAATGAAACGTTACGTCGCATTATAAAAGTCCTAGCAAGAACGCACCGTGGAATTACACAAAGGAATGTCACGGTAAGTTACCTCAAAGCCACGGAAGAAAAAGTACAATAATGGGAACACGGCCTTTGTTTGAAATTGATTGATATAAGACAAATTCGATCTCTGAATACTGCCTATCGGCAACAGATTAATTTGATCCGTAATGACCAATATTTTCGAGCCAATTTAAATAAAACGAACAGAGATTGAAATTGAATGAATAAATTAGTTTGGTATTAAAAAGCGAGAGATTTTTTTTTCTCGGACGAAATTGAATGTGAGGGTTGGTGAATTTGAAATAGCTTGTTAAAATAATTTGTTTATGTCTTGTTTTGTTCCAGTGGCCGTCATATTACTTGATTGTACCTGCATTGCCTGAATAGCCACCAACAGTCAACTTGAATCCTGGCGATGCGCCTATACTGAACACGTCATATTGTGCGTAAGCCACGCCCCCTTCCCAATCACTCATGTCAATCTTGAGCTGCCATTGGCCAGTTGCGGTAAGGTCATGAAGTAACCCATTCCCCATCCAGAAGTTTCCGGTGATGTTTCCGAATCCTTCCTCGTAACTCTGGCGGCTCCGATAGAAATCTATTGACTCATCCAAACGTCTCTGAAATATCTGGGAAGAAAAACATTATGTGTAATTTGACCTTAAACTTACATATGTCGTACACCATTTTGCTTTTCCCGTAAATTTCGAAAATTGATGGGGTATTTTTTTTTTATTTGTAGTAAATAATGTGCCAATGACCTATTTTGTTAATTTTGCGTTCATGGATGATGGAAAAAAAACCAAGACTTGTAATGCTATTGTAAGGATGCCACGCCCACACAGGTACCTAATTCTAATAAGTCACCCAGTGATGTGCGAAGCGCGGTAAGTGACATCAGTAATATATCAGTATTTAAAGGGTTCCGGTACAATATAATAACGTTTAGAAATCGAGCAGTTTGTTAAAACTTGGCGCTTATTGGGATTTTCTTCCAGTTCCAACTTGCCGTTATACTAAGAAAAATTGATGGAGGGCCTCTTGGGACATTGTTTTTGCCATGTCACGATGAATCGTAATATTTTCGTTACAATTACAGGTTTTCAAAAAGTTATTCAAATTACTTTTTGTGTATGAAATCAAAGTACATTGTGTGCCCTCACTGGTCGCTATATTTAAATCTAAATAAGTTAGTCTATGATTATTCACGTCATGATTATTCAGTAGTTTCAACAATAACGCAAAAATATTGTTATTGCTTAGTCAACTAGTTACAAGTAGGCCCAAAGGTACAATAAAGCACTTTGAAAGCAGCTTATATCGACCTCTCACAGTGGCCAAGTAGAAATGATTTCGAGCTCACAAAATAAGTTATTTCGAGTGCATAAAATGATTTCGAGCGCACGAAATAAAAAACTCAAATTATTTCGTCACGGTGATTTGTATTCGTCATTATAGACAGGGCCCAACCCAGGAAAAACTAAGGGTTTTTCCTGTCAAGGTTTTCTCAACAGTTTCCTCATCCTGAACCTCAACCATTTGATATTAGCTTGGGGGCCACCCTGATTTTTGCCCCTAATTAAATATGGCCGCCAAAATCCAAAATGGCCGCTAAAATTACATACATATATACTGCTAATTACGTTTAATATCAACGGATTTTTGTGTGATTCTGTCATCTTGAATGTACACCCATTGAATTTAGCTCCAGAGCCACCCAGAATTTGGCCTCAAATCCAAGATGGGCACCAAAATCTAAAATGGCTGCCAAAATTACATAAAATATACTGCTAATTACGTTTAATATTAGCGTTTTTTTGTGTGATTCTGTCATCTTAAATGTACACCCATTGAATTTAGCTCCAGAGCCACCCAGAATTTGGCCTCAAATCCAAGATGGCCGCAAAAATCTAAAATGGCTGCCAAAATTACACAAAATATACTGCTAATTACGTTTAATATCAACGGTTTTTGTGATTCTCTCAGCTTGAATAGCCAGGATTTATCGTCTAATCCAAGATGGCCATCAAAAGCATATTACTTAAATTTAAAGTACATCTTCGTTTTGTCCTGTTAAAGTTCACTAGAGTTGGTTTCATTGTGGCGTCCTGAACCTAAGCCTTTTGAAATTAACTTGTGGCTACCCAAGATTTGTCCGCCCAAATCCAAAATGGCTACCAAAATTACCTTAATCAGATTTAAACGGTCTCTTATTTATCCCCCATAATTTAGTAAAGGACCTGGCTCAGACATGTATGCACATTATTTAGGAAAGAATAACTTAACTGTTTTAGGCTGATATGACCCCAAGGAACAACTTGGGATGTGTATCAAAATCTCTATCCGGGGCGAACAGCCCGGAAATGACCACGCCCTTTTTTAAATGACCATGCCCTTTTTTAAATGACCATGCCCTTTTTATCAGAAGTGCTACTTCCGACATAGCTGTATCTTCTAAACCGTTGGAGCTAGACGTTTTCTGATGTGCTCAAGATGTTCATTTGATATTTTACAAGAACATTTCTAAAAACTGTTCGGTCAACTTATTACATGTACCATACAAATAAATGCATACACCGGGAATTTCCATATTTATTAATTAAACTTTCCAAACTTAGAGCAAAGTTAGAACATTTGTGTCATCTACTAGAGTTTAACTGACAATTCGGAATTTAAACAATACAAGGATTTTTTTTAAGAAAGAAAACAAGCATTTAATTATTATAAAGTAACACAACAGAGTCCAGGTATGAGAATTATGAGCAGTGTTCCTTCAGTGATGGGTGCTTACAACAATCACCTTCCTTGCATTTGCAGTACTTGCAACAATGGATCCAAGCAACTCGCCTTCTGGTTTTGAGATCACAATCTCGGGGACTAATGAATTACCCCTTCTTACAAAACCATAAGACGCGGCATTCAAAATCAAGGTGGCGTCTCTAAATGGTGCTTGGACCCCTCAGCTGCTGTTGGTAATAGGCTCTATATGATATGTTTCCTTGCATTAGTTGAGGTGCAAGTGGTTCTCTGAAAGTCTATCTTGAGGGCATTGCTATCAAATGCAGCGAGACGCAGGTCATCAAATGTCTGCAGGTCTGTTGATGATTTGAGACACTTGACCAAGAATGTTTCTGCCATTTGAAATTAAGGATCAGGGAGATATTTTCTGGTTTGCGGACAGCATTCAGGGCTGCAGGTTTAGTTGATATCTTGCTGGTTGTATCGCATCCAGTCAGCGCATGGAGAGCTGAAAGACACTCTGTGAGCTCGTCTCCCAGCGTTATGCAGATATCGTGGAGTGGTAATATTGATCTTTTCACTCTTGAGTTGTGGATGAGCCAGAACTCTTGGAGGCCAAGATCTCTCAAATTGACTGTGATATGGTATAACAGGCACACAAAGACATCTGTGTCACCTGATGACAGCGTCAGGGATGTAGGTCCTGTTTGGTGACTTAGAATGTCCTGCACATGGAACATCATCCTGTCATCAGCTTTCCCGTGTGTGCAGTTGAGCCGAAGGAATGGAGAAGCACACACAGCTGACACAATCCATGCCTTTGGTGATATACCAATGTATAGAGGTTTGGTGTCTTGTTATCTGGTGGTGAGCCACTAAACAATGCCTGGAAAGCAGTTTTGCTGATGGAAGATGACCAAAAGTCACCATGTCGTTTGACACTTACAGAGAGGACAGCATCAAGAATGGAGAGAGGGGAAGAAGAGGAAAGTGAACCTTGATTTTGAATGCCGCGTCTTATGGTTTTGTAAGAAGGGGTAATTCATTAGTTCCCGAAATTGTGATCTCAAAACCAGAAGGCGAGTTGCTTGGATCCAATGCAAGGAAGGTGATTGTTGTAAGAACCCATCACTGAATGAACACTGCTCATAATTCTCATTATACCTGGACTCTGTTGTGTTACTTTATAATAATTAAATGCTTGTTTTCTTTCTTAAAACAAATCCTTGTATTGTTTAAATTCCGAATTGTCAGTTAAACTCTAGTAGATGACACAAATATTCTAACTTTGCTCTAAATTTGGAAAGTTTAATTACTAAATATATATGGAAATTCCCGGTGTATGTATTTATTTGTATGGTAATAAGTTGACCGAACGGTTTTTAGAAATGTTCTTGTAAAATATCAAGTAAACATCTTGAGCACATCAGAAAAATGTCTAGCTCCAACGGTTTAGAAGATACAGCTATGTCGGAAGTAGCACTTCCGATAAAAAGGGCGTGGTCATTTAAAAAAGGGCGTGGTCATTTCTGGGCTGTTCGCCCCGGATAGAGATTTTGGCACACATCCCAAGTTGTTCCTTGGGGTCATATCAGCCTAGAACAGTTGAGTTATCCTCTCCTAAATAATGTACATACATGTCTGAGCCAGGTCCTTTACTAAATTATGGGGGATAAATAAGAGACCGTTTAAATCTGATTAAGGTAATTTTGGTAGCCATTTTGGATTTGGGCGGACAAATCTTGAGTAGCCACAAGTTAATTTCAAAAGGCTTAGGTTCAGGACGCCACAATGAAACCAACTTTAGTGAACTTTAACAGGACAAAATGAAGATGTACTTTAAATTTAAGTAAGATGCTTTTGATGGCCATTTTAGCAGCCATTTTGGCAGCCATTGTGGCAGCCATTTTGACAGCCATCTTGGATTAGACGATAAATCCTAATCTTAAAGGCCGTGGGCTTAGAATGACGGAATCACTGAAAAAACTCTGACAGAAAAAAAACAAGAAGCAGTATAAACCTGATTAGGGTAATTTTGGCAGCCATTTTAGATTTTGGCGGCCATCTTGGATTTGAGGCCAAATTCTGGTTGGCTATGGAGCTAAATTCAATGGGTGTACATTCAAGATGACAAAATCACACACAAAAACGTTGAGATTAAGCGTAATTAGCAGTATATATGTAATTTATGTAATTTTAGCGGTCATTTTTGATTTTGGCGGCCATTTTGAATTAGGGGCAAAAATCAGGGTGGCCCCAAGCTATTATCAAATGGTTGAGGTTCAGGATGATGAAACCGTTAAGAAAACCTTGACAGGAAAAATCCTTAGTTTTTCCTGGTCCTGGCCCTGTCTATTATGTCCCTTTAGGGGCTCCGTAAGAATCTACATAAAACCCTGAAACAGAATTGCAGATTGTACACAGTTGGCATTATTTATGGAGCTGTGTTTTTTCTTCATTTTGTTTTCTTTCTACCGACCGACCTTGCTTCAAGGGCTAAAAAAATATGAGAAGCATCAAAATAAAATTGTAATTTGTATAATTCTAGGAAAACACAAAGAAAGCCACAACCATGCCTCAGCTTCTAGTTCAGTGGCGCGTGGCGATGAATTCATAAAGCTCCATCTATAACCATGTATAGCACAGCATTAACATAAACACAATGGATAATTATGTTTACAGGAGGGCATCCTTTTGTCTACGATTCCACTATTCACAATATTCACTATAAATTCAGGTCGGTTTTTCGAAAACGAAATAAATAACAATCTAAAGACGAAGTGCAGTTGCACCCGCATAGATAATAAATTTACTGGTACATAATCCAGACAAAATTGTATTTGGCATTATGATGACGTCATCTGGTGTCAAGCAATAGACAACTTTGAAGGTGACATTTTTCGTAAGGATTGGCAAATCTTTTCCTTAATAATTGCATAATTTTGTATTATATTAAATAATGTACTTCATTCAGCTTCATTCCACTTTTTATTTTTGATTGGAATATAATTAAATGTATGCACATTAATTTCATATAAATTACAAGCATAGTTTCCTGCCTTATTAATTGCTGGTTGTTAAATGTTCCCTTTATTTTACTCATTGGTTCCTTCCATTTATTTTCACTACCTTCCTGCCGTGTGCATGTGTGACATCCCCGATGTTAAACGGCCTAGGGTTTCCACACGTAGCATAGGGGCATGTGTTTAGAGACATTTTGATTTGATGTTATGGTGACGTCATCAGGTGTCAAGTTACATAACATTATTTATGACATTTTGAAGCCTTATATCTACACAACTAAAGGTTCCATTGAGTTGTTACTGTATGCATATAGGCGGGATGTGTTGCAGACAAAATTTGATTTGAAGTTATGATGACATCACCAGGTGCCTCGTTACGAAGGTAACATTTTGTGGATGTGGACTAACACGTTATTAGTCATTATATTTGAACATTTCATTCGTTCACTGAACTTTCAAGAACATGAAATTATGTACACCAAAAGAGACCAAAATGGCCGACAACATTTGAAATTATTTGAAACATTCAATCTTTTTTTAAAGATTTTTTTTTAAACAGAATGTTTGGACACAGTGCAACTTTTTGGGATCATTTCTCAGGGACGTTCAGTTTTGTACACAGGAAATATAAGTTGGGTGTAAACTTTCGTTTGCAAAACAATATTTTAACAATTTTAAATTGGTTTCCTAGTTATTGTAACACTTATATCACACAAATTCCTTATGACTCCACTTTAATTTCTTCCCCGATCATCGCCGAGCTCAATTCTCAATTTCAATTAAAAAAAGTTACCAATGGATGTAGTATACCTTGTGGCATTCTGATTTGTGCTGAACTCGTAAAATTTGACTGATGGGAGAGATCGGCGTTAAATCAAATACAAAACAATGTCATTTGTTTTAACGCTTTGGTCAATTAAATGAATTTCATACCCATAACGTTTCAGAGTAAACGGAACGAAATTGAATGACGCTGTCTAATTGAATGACGAAAAATGAATTAGATGTTTTGATTACATGCCGATCACCCAATCAGATTGAATTTTACGAATTTAGCACGATTCCAGAATGCCACAAATTTGAATTATACTGCGCCTTAAAATAATACAATCTACTACTAACGTTTTTTAATACAAATTGGGCTCGAGAATTGAGCTTGATGAAGTTCGGAGAGGAAATGAAAGTGCCGTGATGAGAAATTTGTGTAATATAAGTGTTAAAATAACAAGAAAAAGATTATGAAGACGACAATGCACAATGAAGCCAGTAAACAATATACACCTACCATCCACCCTCCGCCATCCGTGTCTGGGTCGCAGTACACGCGTTTGCCGTCGTGGGGAGACTCAGGGAACGAAAGCACGTACACGCTACGCAATGTCTTGTCACGGCAGAAAAAAGGCCCAGAAACTAGCGCAGTGAAAAGGGAAAACAAAATTTAACATTCCAATAATTATGTAATGATCGCTTATTCCCAAAGCGAGAAATCTCAATCTATAGACTCGTTTGCAATTGGGACAAGACTTTTAAAATACAATTCATTTAGGCCTAATATCTTTGTTTTAATACGTAATAATTCATAAATACCTAACGCAGTTTACCAGTTCCTACTGGTTGAGAGCCCGTCATGTGGCCGGTTTTAAACGGATGATAAAACCCCGAGGTCGATAAAACACCGAGGCCAGTTTTAAAGGTAGTATATACCATTTGTAAACATCTACAAACAAAACTACTGAATTATTATGAAATACCTTATCATGGCACCTGATGTGGTGTGGTTTTCAGAAAAGTGGAAAAACCTGTAAATCGTTGTAAAAACCTGACTATTTTTAAACACTGCTCCCAATTCTATTGCATTCGTCTGAAGGAAGTCAAGAAACCAAGAACATCACTTTGCAAGAACATTACATGTACTTTGTTCTTGGTTTTTCCATCTTCCATGAACACAAAATTTTAAACAGGTCAGTGTCACAATATTTACTATAAATATGAATCACCTATAACCCATTCTTTTTCAGAAATTACAGCAAAATCAAATGGTGTATAGACGATGTGCCCTCTGACGTCACGTGTTTACATCTGTATTCAAATGTGCCCGGCAGTATGCGCACCCATCGTGTTTGAATTATGTGACCTCTTATGTCATCTCTTAACCAAATTTATGTAAAACATTATGCGTGCGCATATTGACGGGCACATTTGAATACAGATGTAAACAGAGGCACATCGTCTATACTACCTTTACAGGCCCGTACGCATGATTTGTTATGGGGGGTGCGAATTTGTACTTGATGGGACCAACAATGGGACCAAAATTTGTAGTGTGCCAGTACCGTTATTTCTACATCAAAATACCATTATTTACCCCGGAAAATGTGGACCTTTTGGTAATTTTTTTTTTGGGGGGGGGGTGCGTACGCACCCGTCGCCCCCCCCCCCCCCCCCCCCCTGCGTACGGGCCTGCTTTAAACACTTTTCCAATGTCGCGCGAAATCTTCGCTTTAATCTTTTATTGGTAGAAACCTCACAAGGTATGCACGATATACTACCAACGAGTCCGTATTTCATAATTCTAAATTCACGCTGTACCGGCAGGTTGCGTTCTGCTTAACATTGCACAGGACGCGGGACGCGCGCGCCAATGTCCATTACTTTAAAGGACTGATCACGCCATGTGGGACTGATCACGCGCGCTAAGATATCCGAGAAACATACCATAAACGTATTTAAGGGGGTGTTTCACACAAAAATAAAGTATAATTGTTTCAACAAGATCGTTGGAAGCTTATATTTTTGACCTGTTTTGCCATGTTTTACCCCAAAAGGTATTTATGAATTGGAATGAATATGTGGTTGGCCGGTATTAAACGTACGTTTAAAACCGCCTCATTGTATAGGTCTAGACATGACCTTCGCCTTCGGCTCGGGCAGAATACTATCAATCCGATGCCTTATAATTCCGAAATATCGGACTTATGAGGCGTCGGACTTACGGTATTGCCCCTCTTTAAAGGTATTATACTGTACATCATTTATTGTTGCTGCAATTTTCGAAATTGGATGTTCATAGTTATAATAAATATTGCGACGTTGACCTATTTTTTAGGTTTTGTGTTCATAGATGGTGAAAAATTAAAAAATGTAATGGTGTTTTTGTAGTCTGGCTCCCTGCCTTCCTTCAGACAAAACAGTGCAGTTTATAGACGTCCTGGGAATTGTCAGGTTTGAAAATTATTCACATATTCACGGATACAGTATTGCAAATGAAATGTGGACTAACTACATCTAATAAATTGAAAAAAGTGTTTAGAAATAGTGAGGTTTCTTCAACGATTGCCGGCCAGCAATCGTCGGAAATTGGTACACAATTCCACTTTTCTTGAAACCCACAGCACACAATATGCTGTGATTTCACAGGATGCTTGAGACTGTTATTCACGTACAACCAAGTAAAGTATTTCATAATAATTCAGTACATATTGTGACAAATCACGAACTACACGTTTTATATTAGTCTCCCTTATCTCAACTGTATGAGCCAAATAGCACTGTTAAGTGGGTGTGTCTTTAGTCACCTACTGAAATCTGATTGGTCAAATCCTTTTGTATTGAGTAAAGCACACGTGTACAAGATTATAGGGATGTTGGCCTATAAAAGGCAGAGCTGATGTAATAAATCTCACTTCTTGATCAGGTGGGGCCGAAGAAGTCAAACCAATCTCCTGTGCCTAATTTATTGTTGATTGTCTAATTAATTATACTTGGTTAAAGGGTGTGGTCCACAGTGTTCCACATTAAATCCACAGTGATCCACCCACTCCACAGTGATCCACCCAATCCACAGTGATCCACCCAATCCACAGTGATCCACCCACTTCACAGTGATCCACCCACTCCACAGTGATCCACCCAATCCACAGTGATCCACCCAATCCACTAGGTCACCCCGCCCCAAATCAAACTACAAGTAATCCACACTACCACTGAGGCATAGAAGGGTTCAACAAGAAGCATCCCGGAGTTGTGGCATTCAACCGCAGGTGCTGACGCCATTAGACCTGGCAAGGCTAGGGAAACCGATTGGCTACGCACGTTACATTGGTGGCAGCGGTGGGATCCACCGTGGTGATAAGTTGTTGGAGCCTTGAAGAAAATGGAGCTTCAGGATGGGATCCTGGAAGGGAGTGGAGACTCCGGAATCAAAGCGAGTAGTGGCTACTCGGGGACACCAGTGAGTATGGGATACTCTCAGGAGCATCAGGATGGGATCCTGGAAGGGAGTGGAGACTCCGGAATCAAAGCGAGTAGTGGCTACTCGGGGACACCAGCGAGTATGGGATACTCTCAGACACCAGCAAGGGTGGTGAGCAGGACAAGCATAACACTGCAGCCTGTGGTGACACCATCACCTCCGAGGTTGACGCCAATGGTATCAACCACAACGTTTCCGCTGGGGCAAAGCTCTGTGAAAGGAGCAGGTGGAGCAATGTTGGTGGCAACTGATGGGCAGACAAAGGATGTCCAGTTCGACAAGAGGTCACAGGAACTTCCCCCACAGGTCGCAGGAGGGGCATCATCGGTAATCTACCCATCATTGACGCCTCCTTGGCCGAGGTATATGCCCACACCAGTGGATCCGGGACCAAGGCGGGTGGAGGCGCCGACTTATCAAGGTTTTGTGGGTCGGTCCCAAACCGAATCCGAGCCGAGCAGTGCATCCTGGCAGAGACAAGCTGGCCCGTTGCTACAAGATGGTTTTGCAGGTTCAGCTTACAGTATGACTACAACTCCGTTTTCGACGGATGAGGTGAGATGTAATTTGCAGCACCAGTTTCACAGAACGCCACAACAGCCTTCGGTTACCGCACCGACAAGGACTACGCCAGCGGGAATCATGAGCACGGGGTTGCAGCAGCAAAGTCAGCCAGCGTTTTGGCAAGGAGCAGCAGGGCTCTCATGGAACCCTCCTGACAAGGTCCCAACGGTGTCGCAGGGGGTGGAGCTACCCAAATCAGCTGTGGGTGCCAAGGTGGAAGGCAGAGTCCACCGCAAACCAAGCATGGTTCCTGACCGATTCGCGGGGGCTATCCCATGGAGAGACTACAAGGCCCATTTTGAGTCTTGTGCGGTCATCAATGGCTGGTCGGCTGAAGAAAAGGCATATTTCCTAGCAGCTAGTCTGAAGAGTCAAGCTCAACAGGTGTTGGGAGACAGGGTCTCCGGTGATGTGTTGAGCTATTCGGAACTCACAGAGAGACTGGAGAGGAGATACGGGCCTGGTGAGCAAGCCGAAACGTTTTTAGCGGAGCTGCGAAGCAGAACAAGAAAAACAGGGGAAGGTTTGCAGGAGCTTGGGCAGGGCATACGTCGACTGACAGGGCTGGCGTATCCAGAGCTCCCGAGAGACAGCAGAGAGCGCCTGGCACGAGGGCACTTAGTGGATGCCATACCGAATGCAGAAATTCGTGCTGGAATATTTAGGGCTCACCCCAAGACACTTGACGAGGCTGTTAGAGCAGCATTGGAAACGGAGTCATTTCTAAATGCGGAGGGACAGCGGCAACAAGCCCAGGGTGGACGGTTAGATAGAAATCCCAGAACAACAAGACAAGTGGAAATCGTCTCGAGAGAGGAGTTTGAGCAGCAAACAAGGGTAATGTCGGAACAGTTACAGACATTGCATCAGTTGATGTCGAGATTGACTGAAGCGATGAGGCAAGAGGCTCCTCAACGTGTCAAGTGGGAGGGGGAGCCACGACGGAGGCTAAGCTGTTTCAATTGTGGAGAAATTGGGCACCTTAAACGGGACTGCCCTAAGCTCAACACTAACCCACAGTCGGGAAACGGCCAGTACCCACATTTCGTCTAGCCCCCAACCCTTGGCACGTATTGTGTAATATAATGGTAATCGTGCGAAGTATCGTGCGTACGCACTGGCATAACCACGCTGAACATATCGCACCAGTTAGTTCTTGATCATTGTTCGGTAACCGTCGTCGCTTTGAGTCTTCTCCAAAGCCAGCGTCATCCACTCATCCACTTATCCACTTATCCACCTTCTGTGATCCACCTGTGGATTAAGTCTCAGCGGATTAATCGGAATTTGACATTTTGGTAGTCAAAAGGAAAAAAAGGAAAGTGATATTCAAAGATTTGTTGAAATATAGGGATTCAAAAGGCCATGATCTATGTTTTCGTATTTATTGATGTAAGAACATATTGGAAAAAGAGAAAGAATTGTTCAAACCTTTATAAGTTTAACGTTAAAAGTTAGTGCAACCGAGTTTAAATTTTAAAGTTGTAACTTGTTCGATGTGTTTAGTAACCAAGTTTATACTCAAAGTTATGACGGCATACATGTACAATTGTAATAATCCACTGAATCAGCTTAAGCGATTGTTAGGCTTACAGAACGAAGGATGTAACTGGAATAGGAACACTTTCTGTTTTTAGTAATCATTTGAAGCAAAGTGGATAACATTGTAAAATTAACAATTTCAGGGACTGAAAAGTCTGGGGGAGGGTCATGTGACAAATCACGAACTACACGTTTTATATTAGTCTCCCTTATCTCAACTGTATGAGCCAAATAGCACTGTTAAGTGGGTGTGTCTTTAGTCACCTACTGAAATCTGATTGGTCAAATCCTTTTGTATTGAGTAAAGCACACGTGTACAAGATTATAGGGATGTTGGCCTATAAAAGGCAGAGCTGATGTAATAAATCTCACTTCTTGATCAGGTGGGGCCGAAGAAGTCAAACCAATCTCCTGTGCCTAATTTATTGTTGATTGTCTAATTAATTATACTTGGTTAAAGGGTGTGGTCCACAGTGTTCCACATTAAATCCACAGTGATCCACCCACTCCACAGTGATCCACCCAATCCACAGTGATCCACCCAATCCACAGTGATCCACCCACTCCACAGTGATCCACCCACTCCACAGTGATCCACCCACTCCACAGTGATCCACCCACTCCACAGTGATCCACCCACTCCACAGTGATCCACCCAATCCACAGTGATCCACCCAATCCACAGTGATCCACCCAATCCACTAGGTCACCCCGCCCCAAATCAAACTACAAGTAATCCACACTACCACTGAGGCATAGAAGGGTTCAACAAGAAGCATCCCGGAGTTGTGGCATTCAACCGCAGGTGCTGACGCCATTAGACCTGGCAAGGCTAGGGAAACCGATTGGCTACGCACGTTACAATATATTCTTAATATTTTGGTATATTTATATTCTTATATAAATGGTTTATACCACACTTACAAAAATAACCGTAAAATAACGGGTTTTTCCACCTGTAAAAACACAAACAATTGCCGTATTTTTTTACGGATTTTGGACGTAAAATTACGGTAGTATATATGCAAAGGTTATATAAATTTACAAGAACACTGTCAAAATACAACATATTTGTGTAAATATACAGCAACACCAACAAAGTGTTGTTTATTTACAATGATTCTACTGTTATCGAACATGAATCTTATTACTGACCAATCAGAACTCACGAAATATGTCATGTTAAATTGTGGTGTTTTCTATGATCAAATTTAGATTTGTTGCAAACATAAGTGAAACGTCGCATGACATTTCTTTTCGTATTTAAATATTTAAATATTTATGGTGAAACCGTGACTTCACCATGGCACGAAAAGCTGAATATAAAACTAAACCACGACAGTATCCAGTATAGTGTTAAGTAGGTTATTGTATAATTTGTATGGTAATGTGTAATATAGTTATTTAAAAGTTTGGTTCTAACTGTTGTAAATTGTAAAACGGCAGTTACTATGGTAACCTATAGCTAAATTCCAGCAACGTACTGTATTTTTTTTATACCCGGCAGGAATAGCAAGGTATATTAACGGGGACAGTAATGTAAACCGACATGTTTCAAAAGCCGTCAAAAACAGCCCGTCCCCGTTAACATTTTCCACCGTTTTTTACAGTAAAGTACTGGCGTCCAAACTGCTAGGAATTTCCCGTAAAATTACGATTTTATTTTTTACAGTCACCTTTAAATTATTGTATTGACTTATTAAAAAAGGGGAATTTAGTGAAGATAATTACCAGAGGGAGAGCTTTAAGCAGTTGCCAGGGAGATTGGCGTGGGGTGGCTGGACCTGTGTTCAGTTGCCATGGCTTGCGTCATGCAAAAGTGGCGTTTCCTTCGAAATATTACAAGAAGAAAAATCAATACCAAGAGGGTCCAATAATTATTATATCATTGTGATATATCCGTGTTATGCATAAAGTGCATAGAGTGTCTCGCTGGGAAAGCCTTTACTTCATTAGGGTTAAAGATAATATAAACAAAATAGCAATGGGATTGATGTTTTAGAATCCACAGGTGGAAAATGGGTCTAGAGATCAATACAAACCTTTATTGTTTACATGCACTTCAAATTTATATTTCGTCGTCAGCTTTCTTTTTCTTGAGATTCGAAAATGGTTAACCATCACAAAACGACATTTGTGTGTACGCTGTGAAAAAAATATCGAAAGTCGTGCAGCGAGATGCCAGTATTCAACGGTATATATTTACGTTCAGACCGTATTTTTGTAATTTATCGATAAACCGTATTTCTACGGTTAAAAGTCTGTAAAGTGGCAGAATTTACAGACTTTTCACCGTACAAATACGGTTTTTCAGTAAATACAAAGTAGAACGACGGTATGACCGTACGGTCGTATTATTTGTATACTTCGACCATAGGACTTTTGTATAAATTGGTAGTTACACTAGTGGTGATTTTGTTCCCGTTTTATTTAAAGGTAGGATACACCATTGATAATTGCTTGCATGATCATGAATGGGTGAATTTTGAGGTTGTATTTTATAGTAAATGTCATGTAACTGACATGTTACAATAATGGATGCTGAGAAAAGCAAGAAAACGTACGAGACTAACGAGAAACCTAACTTCCGGGCACCTCGAATAGGTGTAAAGCGAGTAGTTTTCTTGAAATAATTTGTTTTGGCGTTGTTCTTTTTACTGAAATGTGGATAAAAACTTATAGAAAATATTATTTTTTATTTTAATTTATAAAATGTGAACGATATATCAAATTAGGAAAAAGAAAAACGAAAGGGGCTAGTTACGTCACACGTACATTATTACATTGTTCTCTCCTCCACGTGCTAGTCTTTCTAATGGTGCTGTCACACTGTTGCGTATGGCACCAGCGTATAAGTTGCGTATTCAAATTCATGAAATATTTTGCATACGCCCAACAAGCCCTCAGAAAAACAGAATTATGCGTACACTTACCGTATTGAACCTATTTGTAGCATACGAGTAGCGTGCGGCCAGCTTATGGCCTGCGTATAGCTTGCGTATGACCGACAAATGTCAGCAATTCTCAGCGTATGACCAGCGTATGCCAGCGTATAACTAGCGTATGGCCAACGCATGGCCAGCGTATATGGCCAGCGTATGGCCAGCGTACTCTGCGTATGGATAGCGTATTAGTAGCGTAGCCCTCCTCTCTGGTCTAAGGTCAACGAAGAACTAAAGAAGAGCTAGACATATGAGCCTATCCTATACACTTTCTCAAAACGCTGACAATACGCTAGGGATACGCTGGCCATACGTCAACAATACGCTAGTTGTACGAAATACGTTAATCAATCGTCAGGCATACGCCAAGATGTCTATATACGTTTCAGAAAACGTCAGACATACGTTAGACGTAGGTTACTTTTACGCTATCAATGCGCTATCAATACGCTATCAATACGCTAGCTGTGTGGATAAACATTCATGCCAACCTATGGCAACTTATGTTGAGCGTACTCGACCTATGCGTAACCTACCTCTGGCGTAC
This sequence comes from Crossaster papposus, assembly GCA_037893245.1. Taxonomy (NCBI): domain Eukaryota; kingdom Metazoa; phylum Echinodermata; class Asteroidea; order Velatida; family Solasteridae; genus Crossaster; species Crossaster papposus. Next base: position 287,209 of record JBAIAA010000099.1, read on the forward strand.
CTCTAGCGTATTCAGCGTATGCATAGTGTTGTAAACTAAAACATTATTTCTACAGAACCCAACTAAAGCAATATTTCTACAGAACCAAACCAAAATGCAAAATTATATCCCAAAATCAACTATTACAAAGTATCATCCTTGCCCTTACTTGAGAAAATTTAAAAATGTTTTAAATGTCATCCTTATGCGATTTTTAGAGCATGCGTATAAAGCATGTTTTTAGGACTTGTAAGTTCAAAGAACAAAATATAGGGCTTTTTCGCACTTGTATTTTTTCATATTTGAACTATTATACCATAACAACCCTTTCAAACCATTCAAAACAAAAAAATGTATGCACATTTAGTAAGTTTCTCTTGTGGTTTATTTGTGTAGTATAAGATACAAGAATCGTATCCTCATTGAGTCATCTCCACATGTCGCTTCCCAGGTTGTATCGTAAAATTGAGTGTGATCCATGGCCATACGGCATTCTGGTGTTTGTGACTTTTGACTGGCGCCCTCGAACAAAAATACTGACAATTTGGGAGACTGCCAACATAGTAGTTGGTAGTTGAATGGTAGTTGACTGCGTGAAGAAGCTATAATAATTTATTGATTTATATGCACATAAAATATGATAAGACATACACTGTGAACAAGTAACAATATTATTAAAAACCTTATTATTAAACCACATTATTAAAAAGCTTGTTTAAAAAGGTGAGTCTTCTGGACTGATTTTAAAAAAAACAAGACTAGCAGCGTTCCTAACATGAAATGGAAGTTTATTCCAGAGGTATGGGGCACTATATTCAAAGGCTCGGTCCCCAAGAGTAGCCTTGCCACAACCTACAGGGTAGTTAAACAAAATACCATCACTAGAACTACGAAGACAGTAACGAGATTGGGACTTGATAGAAACAAGCTGACTTAAATACTATGGGGATAAACTACGAAAAGCGCCCGAATTAGGAAAGGAACCGAGTTGTAACAAGCGACGTTGGAAAAAATACAGGTCGGATTTTTTTGACACTGATTCGATCTGCTGCATATCACCGCGCGGCTTAGGGAAACAATACGGCGGTATGTATGGTGGCCCTGGAGGGACACGCATTTCGTGAATATTGACGTCAACATTGAAGTCAAATTTTACGATTTTCCCCCAAAGTCGCGAATATTGACGTCAAATTTGACGTCGATATTCGCGTCAAATTTCACGACTTTCCCAAAAAGTCGCAAATATTGACGTCAATATTCGCGACAAAATTCACGACTTGCTCTCAAAGTCGCAAATCTTGACGTCAATATTGACGACAAATTTCACGACTTGCTCTCAAAGTCGTGAATATTGACGTCAATATTCACGTCAAATTTTGCGACTTGCCTCCAAAGTCGCGAATATCGACGTCAAATTTCACGACCGGACATAAATTTTGACGCGAATTTTTTTCCAGCAAGCTAGGTTTTGGCTAGTCTTGGTCCAAGACCGATTTTTTCATTTGTTCCGGGGCGCGCCGTCCGTCTAGTCCACTGACCTCTACACATGGACAGATCATCATTGTTTCACACTTGAAGTCGGCGCGAACCGGAAGTGCAACATGGCGGACCCACGACGTCACTCTGTGAGCAAATGAAATGTCCAGGGCCCAATTTCTTGGCTCTGTTAACCACAGAATTCCTCGCTTACGGTCACCATTTTCCGCTAACTGCGCTAGCAGAAAAAATATTTGCTCACCCGGTAAGCACAGAATCCTTAGTTACGGGATGTACGCATGCTCAGAGACCTAAATTCCTTGCTAACGCGTGAAATACGTTTACCGTAAGCACCGAATTTTCTGCTATAGTAAGCAGGGATTTTTCGCTAACGGTAAGCAGAGCCAAGAAATTGGGCCCAGGTGTAAGGTTCAGTGGGTAAGGTACGTATGATGTAATGTTTATAAATAAAAAATGTATAGAGTAAATCCACTGACCTCTACACCTGGACATTTCATTGGCTCACAGAAGTGACGTCTTGGGTCCGCCATGTTGCACTTCCAGTTCGCGCCGACTTCAAGCGTTAGCACAGCAGAATATGGACAATTTGGGAGAATCGTCGAAAAGTAAAGAAAAAGTTAAGAATTGCTTCGTTTATCAAACACCGGCTCCCTGCGCGATGTCGATCCAACCGCATTTTGTAAACTACGCATACGTAGCTAGGATTCGGGAAAACACAACGTTAGCGAATCTGGCGCGTGAGCGCCGAAATAACAACACAGAGGTATTGGGCCCATAAGACTAGATTCCAATCGGATGATTTGTGAATCATTCATTATTAACACTTTTACACTTGCCATATCGCAAAAAAACAAACTTTAAACCAAACGAGATTTTGTTTTTCTTTCTATAGAAACGAAAGAGGATCCACAGGCAGAACAGGAAATCTCAAAGCATCCGGCCAAATAAACAACTCAAAACAATCAAAGGTTTTTGAAATGCGTTGCAATTGGACATACGTAATTTGTAAAACAATTTGACACAACCACTCACCAAACTAATTTACTTCGCATATGTTTGAAATTGATTGATATAAGACGAATTTGATCTCTTTCGACGAATCTGGGCCATGTTACAGGAAGCGCTCGTTAGACTAACGAGTCAGTTAGGCCCTCGCTGTCCCATCGTTATGACAAGAAGGCTAGTCCCGAAGCTCTTGTTATGTATTACGAGCTCGCTAAGTTAACGAGTGGTCCAGAGTTAGTGTTAGGCTCTCGTTAGATCCTTGATAAAGAAAGAAAAAGGTTTCGACTGCTGACCTTAGGTTTTCCCACTTGTTTTCATCTACATTCATGACCACTTAAAGGTAGGATACACTATTGGTAATTGCTTGAATTGTCACGAATGGGTAGATTTGGGGGGGCTGTATTTTATAGTAAATATTGTTTTACTGACTTTTCCGAAGTTTTACAATCATGGATGCCGAGAAAAGCACGAAATACAGCGTTTGTTTTCAACCGGCGTCGAACAGTTGTGATTATGTTATCGCGAATATTTCTTTATACAATTTTATTTTTCGGAATAATTACAGGGTATCTAGCGCAATCTCTTTGCTGGATGCATAGAATCATTATTTACTTTCAAATGAGTAAGATTTTTCTTAATAATTCGGTAGTAAATATTTTCGGTATCTGCAAATGGTGTATCGTACCTTTAACTTCAATAGCATTTCCCTTAAAAATTAGGTTTTTAACCTTATTAAGCACTTATCATGTACATCAATGTGCAACAAGATATTTTCTTCAGCACTTCCTTGTGTCTCCATTTACTTTGACAGATTGTTGTTCCATTCGCAGTCATTACCCGATTTTAAGCAGATTTCGGATGCCTGAACTATAAAGTAGCTGTTTGACTGTGACGGCTCGGACAAGAGCAAGAGTTTTATTGAATACTTAGAGTATTTGGTTGACAAAAGCTCTCTAAATCCAGACCATCAGATGAATGTAATCGAAACATTCTTGAAATTGATTGACCAAAAGACTAAATCGATCCTTACATTATAATATGGCACTGATGTATAATTCTGTAGTTTTGAAGTATATAATTCTATAGTTTTTATGTTTGAAGTCTGCACCGAAACTCCACGTATCATTACGTAACAAACCAGGAAATACATTTAGCCACGCATACCAGTGGTCTGTACCCCCCTCCTCCCCTTCCTTGGGCTGCCTAGTGAAAAAATCCGGGGGAGGGGCAAGCTTTAAGGGTTTAATGCACCGGGCCCTTAGCAAAGCGTGCCTTCGGCACGCTCAGGTAACCTCCCCCCTAATTAGTAATTAAAACCTGGAGATATAGCTCCATGGTTAAAACCTAGATCCGCCCCTGCTCGTTAGCCCTTTTGGCACTATTTAGGCACTCGTTTGGGCATTATGAAGCACGATATGTGGCGGAGAACGCCCCACTCTTTTGTGTTGACCATTGTGTTCCCGGAATCTCAGGAATTCCTTTTAGGTTTCAAGGGGGGATGGGTTAGGTTACAATAGTGTTGAGTGCATATGAAGTATAGGGATAAGAGGGGGCTACCCCGGCCGCGATAATTTTATCTGCAGGTAGGTTGGTACATAGTGTACATTTATTAGCCAATCAGAACACAGATGGTGTTGACGTCATCGATGATGTTAGAGTTGTCTGGGATCTGACTAGGGTTAGGGGTTAGGGGTTAGGGCATAGAGAAAGGGATTTTCTCTATGGTTAGGGTTAGGGTTAGGGGTTAGGGTTAATTTGTCCCAGACAACTCTCACATCATCGATGACGTCAACATCATCTGTGTTCTGATTGGCTAATGTACCAACCTACCTGCAGAACAAATTATCGCACCCCGGCCCGCCCTCTGCCACATATCGTGCTGGGTATAAGTTTGTGTATCGTTTATATGGCATGTTGAACGAGCGCTTCGGAAACATGGTTCCTGATCCGTAATGACGAATATTCATCCAGAAATATTTTAATAGAGTGACCAAGATTTGAAATTTGAATAAGATTAAAACTGCTTACTGAATAAAATGACCTGAAATATACAATCCAGGCGCGGTTCTAGACCCAATATTTTAGGGGGGCTAGTAGACCCTTCGCACGTGACTTTCGCAGATCCAGTATACGTATTTTCTAGAATGTACTTTTTATTGCATTGTAGGTGGGGGCGGGGCGGGGGGCTCAGTGAACCCCTCTTTAGTTCCCTCGTAGAATCGCGCCTGATACAATCAGATAATCAGATAAGTTAAGAGGGCATGATATTTCGATCTTAACAAATAACAAGATCTTCTTCAGAGACAAATTGGCTGTGTACATGAAACAAGCAAAATTACAAGCAAATGCTCATTCTAGCAAATGCTAAAAAGCCTAAATAGTGTAGGCCTAGTAATAGCAAATGCTAGTTTTTATTAATATTAATACGACCCATAATGATTTCCGTTTTTTTTTAATTCTAAGAATGAATTTAGGTGGTTACCTACGTCACGACACCCACGCTCGGACGTGTGTTTCGTAAAAATTGCTCATAATTATTAATATTCCCTCCGATCCGAGACACCAATGGCACAATGTTTTACGAGCAGCACGTGTAACCAGCAATCTGATCTTTGCCAACATTTTTCCAAGGTTAAGGTAACTGATTCTTTCCACATCTGTTCAATGTGTGGTATGACACGCGGTCATACACGGCCGACTGTGCGGATTCCACTTATCCAGGATGTTATTCCAAGCATGGCTTTCATTCCAAGTAAAGGCTTTTCCTGCCGGGTTTGTATAATGCTCCTACACGCGGGATTTCCCTAAACCAGTCAGGCCGGGGAGTCTTGACAGGAGAAAAGCACGAATTGGTGTCTCCATGTCAGTTACTTTGAAAGGTGTTAAATTAGGATCATGTGTACATGCGCGATTGTGTTTGTTTTTTTGTTTTACTAGATCAATAATTATAAAATATGTTGATAATATATACCCCCTTCTGGATAACATCTCAGATGTCAATAAAACGCCTTTGCACGTCGCGTCAGTAGTATTATAGGGCCATATAGCTCCAGACCCTATCTTCCAGAAAGACTCTCTATCCGCGTTGTACCAATTTGTGTTTTGGGGTTCACCCATTGTATTTGTTTTTGAATGCAATATTTCAATTAAAAATTGTTCATTGTTCATGTGCATGCGCAATATCAAGAATGGCTGTCTGTCACACAAAATCACTGAATGGCTCCTTTAAAATTGATTCTGTACAAAATGTAAAAAATAGGCAGCAAAACGTATAGATTTGGGTGTTCCTGTTAGTTTTAAAGGGCCCGCTCACTTTTGGGATTCTCGAAAACCATAAATGTTCTCAAATTTACATGAAATAACTTACACAGTATATTCATAATGATGTTAGAAAACTTCCCATGAAATAATTTTGCCTGAAATGCTATAGTCGTTGAGAAATGAATAAAACATTAGTTTTGGTCTCATGAGACAATAATCAATCCGCTGATGCCGGTGAGAAATCGTTTAGAAAATTGTCGCTTTTTTCTTGGACATGAAATGACCAATGAGGCTATAACTTTCACAAGGGAATTTTACTACGTAGGGCCTATATCTTTATTCACAGAAAATATGGATTGCTTTAATGGCCCAAAACCAATGCTCTGTCATCTGTTAAAGTGAAATGGTTCTAATCACTGTAATTTTCTCAATTAGCTCATTCGTAAACCAGTCAAATAATAACTATACATGTACGTCTATGCAACATGTAGATTGTTGATGAATAGGCTATTTGGCGACGTATCATATCCACATATGTCTCCTATATATCTCCTCCGAAAGTATCTTCCCTTTTATTTACTTGGTACAGCCCAGTATGATTTCCCAAAAGTTCCGGGAAAGCTAGGTCACAACCCGGCAGCGACGCGTCCTGTCACCACGGCCGGAGCGCGATGATATAAGACACCATATTCTTGGCCTCTTGTCAATAGCTGCCAGTTCGTTGCAAAGTAGAATAGTTTTTGTTTTTGCTGTGCGTGCAGTTTTGGAAAAATTCGGTTCTTTAATATTGTGAAGCACTAATCAACGTTTATTTTTTTCACAATCGTTTAGTTTGTTCACAATCTTAGCTTTGATTTGACCGAAGCTACTGAGTGTATTTGGTGCCGATACAAAGTTGATACCAATCCGACGACAGACCCTAGTGGAACTAAAACCTAGAAGGGCACGTGTCACCATGCAAGCCTTCCTGCTCTTCTGTGCGGCCATGCCGATGCTGGTTGCTGCACAGCAAGCGTAAGTTTACATTTTTCACTATCTGATTTGATGGTAAAATAAGTTTGTTTATTTAGGTAGGGAATCTATATAAATTTCTGAACAATAGAAAAAACACTTTCCCACTTAAATCACCGTGAAACTTCTTTACACCATGTACACTGCAGTTTTAGCCCATTTTCACGGTGCAAAGTAGTAGTATAGCCCTTGTTGTTGGCATACCAATGTTTTTATAATTTTGCGCCACCTTATTTGATAGAGCTGTTAACATTGTACACACCATCAAGAAATCTTCGTTCTACTGTATTATAAGAAAAAAATTGTTTGTTATTCCACCAGTTTCGACCAGGTCATGGTGAACGCAGCTTAGTCGCTCACTGCAACCCTATGGAACAATCTCCCGGAACATTTGAAAAATATTGTTTCCATTGATAGGTTTATGATTGCTTTAAAGACACACTTATTTAACATTTAGGTCATGCATTTTTGTTTGAAACCTAGCCATCTTGTATTTGTATTTCGTTGTGTTTTTTCTTCTACAGCGCATAGGGACATGTTTAATCACTATGTGTTATGCGCTATATAAAAAAAATAAAATATTGTTAATTATTAGACCCTTGTGTTATTTCGGCGCCCACGCGCGCAGATTCGTTAACGCTGTCTCTTTTTCAAATCCCGGCTTCGTGTGCGTTCTGGTCTCACGCATGCGTAGTTTACAAAATGCGGCTGGATCCATGTTCGCACTGGAGCCGGCGTTTGACAAACGTACATGATTTTAGATTCCCTGAAGGGTCTAGCACAAGTTAGCAAGCAATTGTTAACTTTAACCTTAGTTTTCGACGATTCTCCCTCGCTTTTCCGAGGGATCCAATCAGCGACCGAGTTTGAGCCTCATCATGAATTATTCATTATACACAAATAGACGATGTTACTGTGTACATACATGTACATGTACATTGCTAGTGTATTTACAATGGTACGTACAATTTACATGTATGTGATGGTGACTATCACTATGAGTGTACGTATACAACATGCATTGCACGAAATGTGCAGACTTTTAATAGCATTATGTGGCCGATCTTTCGGGGCATGGCAGTGCAAGCTAGCTACAGCCACCGGTACCGTATCTCGGGTCGGTTCGCTGCAGCATCCTTAAGTTATGGTGCTTCGGCGCGGCGCATTTTTTTTGTATTCCAGTGTATCGAACGTACAGTACGTCAGTATTTAGCCTCAAATCTAGTGAGGTCGTGCTTCATTTTGGCAAACAGTTAATTACCTGCAAAAACTACCTTTCCCTGAAATAAAAGGGGACATTTATGGTGGCCCTGGAGGGACATAAAAGTCGCAAATTATTTTCACAACTAGTCGTGAATTTATTTGCTCCTGGTCGTGAATTTATTTGCATCTGGTCGTGAATATTTTCTGCGACTGTTCGTGAATATTTTTGAGACTAGTCGTATCATTCGTGATTAGTAGTGAATATTTTCGCTACTAGTTTAAACCCCAGTCCCACTGAAGCCGGATATGCTACGGATCGCCCCGGATGACCCCGGATGACCCCGGATGACCCCGGATGAAACAGACGTTTGATCCGGGGTCATCCGGGGTGGTCCGGGAAGGCAATCGGAAAAAAATGACATGTTCCCCGATCCTACTACGGTTTGACTACAGTTCCGCCACGAATGGGCCCGGATCACCCCGGTTCAAGCCTGTTTTTCCCCCCATGACCCCGGATGGTCACGGATTCACTACGGTTCCACCACGGTTTCACTACGGATGCGCCACGGTTCATCCCAGGTGTGCCACGGTTCACCCCGGATACACTGCGGTTCATCCCGGTTTATCCGGGAAATACCGTAGTGAATCCGTGGTGACACCGTAGTGAATCCGGGGTCATCCATAGTGGAACCGTAGTGGAACCGTGTTTGAACCAACTTAGTTTCATCCCGGATAAACAGGGTTACACTACGGTTACGCTACGGTTTATCCCGGATACACTAGGGATCATCACGGTCGCACTACGGTTTCACTACGGTTTCACTACGGTTCTTCGCCGCCCCCCGGCCTCTCCCTAATTCCCGGATGGCCCCGGATCACCCCGGATCACCCCGGATGCTAGATGTTGATCCAGGGTGACCCTCGACTTCCCGGACGTACTGCGGATGTCCCCGGATGGTCCCGGATGGTCCTGGATTGGCTACGGTTTATCACGGTTTGACTACGGTTCCACTCCCGGATGACCCCGGATATGAACCGTAGTGCATCCAGGGTGATCCGTAGCATATCCGGCTTTCGGTGGGACTGGGGCTTTAAGAGGTTTTCACCATAGAGCAAAGTGGTTTCACTCATAACAAATTTAAACACCATAGAGAAACATCTCTGCACCCGCAGTCACAAATAAACGCCGGGGCAGCTATGATTTGCTGTGTCAATGTACATGTACATGTATATGTGTACTGTATGGTGCGAAATACGGTACCCTCGGGAGACGTGAACACAATGGGGACAATGGGAGTGAAAAGGTCTCCAGAGGATAATTTATATTTAGGTCTCCATTAGGAATTTCACGAATTAGATTTTTTGATTGTGCTTAATTAAATTACTCAAAAGCTACCGGTAGGGTTAGTATGTGGGTTAGGGTTAGTGTTTGGGTTAGGGTATAATATAGTGTATTGGGTCGAAATTTCAATAAATGTGGTTAAATTGGGAGCATTTTGAAAAATGTGCTTGACTTTCTAACCATTTTGTACACGAGAACAAAGCCATGTCTCCACAGTGATACAAAAATGCGAATCCATCATTATCACGTGATATGAATACTGCATATATTACAATAGTTTGACCCCCCCAATGTGCCAACTTATCCAAGACCTTCGAGTGAGTCCAGTTCGCGGGTACATGCCTCGTACATGTACATATGTATTTATTTGTGACTCCCATTCTGTCTTACGTTTTTATTCCTTTGTGCATGTTTGTTTTGTTTCTATCTTGTATATTCCTTACTGTTGGGTCGAATAAATAAATAAATAATAATGATGTAGCAACCGTACTTGTTGCCCAAGTAGGCATCGGTCTCAACCATGGAGGAATAAGAAGGAACCTTCTTATTCCTCCATGGTCTCAACGTTTCACCCACCTGGCCCGCGCCACGGCGTGTTTTACGCCGCGCGGTGGGAAAATGTTTACACTGCTCAAGGCAGGCAGATAAAAAATTTACCCCATTCATAATAATAATATTGTAACGTCTCACTTGGGTAGAGCCGTTATCAAAATAAGAGTCAAGATACAGCATCTTACACACACTATACTACTGGTTTATTCAGAAGTATTTACATCACAATAGAGGGCGCACTATATACAAGATCTAGTTTGGGCCTTACATGTTATCTGAGTATTGAGAGAGTGTGAAGCTCTGTGGCTAGAGCATACAGCTCATGCTGGGAACGAAGCTCTGTGTATGAGCTCAGCTCGGATAATAATCTACTCCGCCATTTCCACGCCCTTTATATAGGCTTTTGGGTGCGCGTCTTAACCAATGAGAGCATTGGATTCTGGTAGTTATGAATAATGCATACGTGTACAAAGTCAATGGGGATGTTCCTATGGAGGATTTGTACACGTTCTGACTTAGACATTCTTGCAGGGGAAAGTCCGAGAGTTGTGGTGAGCGGGTGAAGTAGGATTACTCGTGGGTGCGTTACGGGGAGTAATCCTCGAGGAAAGGGACAGGGGTAACTTTCTCGGTACATAGGGTTATGCACAAGACTCAGTCTCTAGACTAGATGAGAACCTACACACAGTTCTATGGAGTAAACTCTTGCGTGGGGAGGGTAACTTGACCTCTGGTGTACCGTGACAGTACAGTGTGGTTTAGCGGCTCCCAGTCGCTATGTATAGGGTCAGATACACGGGAAGGTTTAGCGGTCCACACTCGCTAATGTGAAGGGTCAGTTTGGGTCGAATACAGGGGTAAGGTATGAGGGGAATTCACATCGACTCCGGGGAAAGTATGAGGGAAAACGACTAAGTCATAACTCGCTGTGAACGAGGTCATAGCACACAGTACATGCTAGATGCATTGCGCGCTATACAATAGCGTACCGTACCATGTGCTGTACACGCGTACCAGTATTGGTGCGTGATAACTTCGCGCTGTGTGAGGGCACACATATCGCTGCAAGAACGCTGCGCGTTGGTTGGTAAAGAAATAAAGACCGCTCGCTGTATGCGTGAACGCAACACTATCTCCCCCCAGTTTTTACAACGTCCTCGTTGTAACGTAGGGAATAACATACGGTAAACAAAATAATAGAAAAGCGAAAATTTAACTAAAGTAACTGAATACATCAAAGTTAAACGGAGCGCTAGAAAAGACACACTAAAGGTTAACTCAAAAAGAAAATCAAAAGAATACAATCCTTTAACATAAGAATTATAAGAGCGAAAACAGAAGAATAAATATCCATCTAAAACGACGAAAGTAAAAGTTCAGTGTCCATTGAGATGGTAGTGAAATCACTATAGGTTCACAATTGACGCAGTTTATCACCGTGAAACATCGCGAATATCGGGCTGGGAGACTAGAAATAATCTTGAAGTCTCGCTGGCCTACTCTTAGCACGGGCACTTCTCCTCTCTGACAAGGTCGACGTTCCTGACGTAGATGGCGCTACAGTTGGTTTGGGGGAACCATGTACTGTAGCAGGCGGGGCTGACGAGGGGGTGCCAGTGTTCCTGGTGCTAGGTGTTTTTCTGGTGTTACTGCGGAGGACGGCATCATCCGTTGAAGGAGAACTTTTCGCAAGTAACGTCTTACGGATGTCCACCATCCATGAAGGGACTTCATCGCTGAAATAATGTTTAAGCCGGTCGTGATGAAGAATTTTTGCTTTTCCTCTTTGCTTGACCCGTATCTCAAACAGGAGATCACTCATTGTTCGGAGAATGATGCAGGGGCCTACCCATTTAGCTTGTTTTAGCTTAGGGGATAAACCAGGGGTTCTGGTGCTATCGCGCATGTACACCAGGTCACCAATTTGATAGTTTCTTTGGGAAACTCGGGGATCGTGGTCTTTCCTCTGTCGTTCAGCGGATTTACCAAGATGTTTGCGAACCAGATGATAGACGGTTTCCATCCTCTTCCTTAATGATGCAACATACTCGCATTCATTTTGGGGTGGGTCCTCTGTGGCGGGGCCACCGAGTACAAACGCAATTGGCAAGTGTGTTTCTCGACCCAACATCAACATGTTGGGTGAGTAACGTGTAGCTTCATGCTGACAACTTCTGTACGCTGAAGTTAGAAGTGGGAGGTGGGTATCCCAATTGCGTTGGTCACCGTCCACATACGCTGCGATCATGTCGACTAAAACTTGATTAAATCTCTCCGCCTGTCCATTGGCGGATGGATGGTATGGAGAAGTTCGAGTTTTGTGGATTTCCAACAGTTTACAAACTTCTTGCATGAGATGAGACTCGTACGTTCGACCCTGATCGGAGTGAATGTCAAGGGGTGGGCCAAAACGGGAAATATACTCGTAGACGATTTTATGAGCTACCGTCTCTGCCTTCTGGTTGGGAATGGGGTAAGCCTCCATCCACTTTGTGAATTGGTCACCGACTAGAAGAATGTATCTGTTGCCATTGTCACTGATAGGAAACGGACCAAGGATATCCGTGACCAGTCTGTCTAGCGGCGCTCCGACTCGATAATCCTTGAGATGTGCTCTGGGGGTTGTGTGTGGCCTTTTCCGTGCACCACACTTCGCACACTTCCGGACCCATTCACGAACGGTTTCCTTCAGTCGGTACCAGTAAAACTGGCGTTTGACTTTCTGAGAAGTTTTCTTCACCCCGAGATGAGCAGAGATCACGGCGTCGTGTGTAGCTTTAAGAACGGCACCCTGTAGTTCTTGTGGAACAACAAGTTGTAGGTAAGACTGGGTTTGATCAGGGGTCACCCATCTTTTGAAAAGAACACCGTCTTTTAGCACCAGCTGTTGCCATAGCAACCACAAGTTCCTTGAGGCGGGACTCTCTCGTGCTATCTGGTCTCTGCTTGGTCTGTCGGGTGATTTGATCATCAATTCCATGATGATTCTTAGGTCTGGATCTGCTCTCTGCAGTTCAGCTATTTCCTCTGTCTTATAGCCACCGACCCAAGATGTGGCTCGTCCGGCGCTGGGACCGGCGGGGGCACTCGAAGGGGCACGCTCACTCGTGTCCTCACTATCTTGGTCGTCTTGCTGTTCAGTTGGATTCGATTGTTCTGCAAGTTGCTGCCCGGCACTTGAACCGGCGTCGGCATCCTTACGAGGGATGCAGGGCGCGTTGCAGTTCGACTCTCCTCCAGCTGAATCAGAGGATCCTGTAGCAGGTTTAGTTCGGTTGGGCGGCCGTACTACCCGAATGGCAGTGGGCAATTGGGCTTGCCCGGTAGTTTCTCCAGGAGGCGTGGTTGTGCGCAAAAATTGACCGTTGAACTGTCCATCGTCAAGGTCGCCGGTAAACTCACTGCACGAGCGCCAAATAAGTTTACCAAGGCTGCACACAGGAACCAGTAGGAGTGTTACTATAATTGCCATCAGTGCGAGGACTGTCCGCGGGGATGCGGGCATGGCCTTAGGGTTGACGTCATTGCTCGAGGGCTGATCGTCAGGCGAAGTTCTCGGCGGAGATTGAACTTCAACGGTGGTAGCGTTTACTCGTTTGGTCGAAAGGGGGACCACGTCGTCGATTTTGACAAAATCGGACCACATCTCGCTTTTGGCTTTGCACTTCTCGCATCCGCCGCAAGGGAGATCAGTGAGTATGGTCGTGCCGTCGTAGCACAGGCAGTCGTCAGGGTCACATGGCACCCTAGAGAGGGCATCTGCGTTGCCATGTTTTCTCCCTGGTCGATGCTCGATTTTGAAGTCGAACTGGGACAAGATTTGAAGCCATCTTGCCATCTGGTCGACAGGCTCACGAAAGGACATGACCCATCGAAGAGCGCTGTGATCAGTTCTGACGAGGAACTGTTTTCCCAGTAGGTAGTGCCGGAAGTACTGGAGGAAGGTGACGATAGCAAGGAGTTCTCTCCTCGTAGTGCAGTAGCGGCGCTGCGGCTTTGTCATCGACCGACTGGCGTAAGCTATCGGTCGTTCCTCCTCCCTCTGGGTCCGATCACACCACTGGAGTTGCGATAGAGTTGCACCAATGCCAGTATTTGAGGCATCGGTATCAATGATGAACAACCCATCATCATTTGGATACGACATGACTTCGTTGCCGGTGAGGGCGGCCTTTAATTTCTCAAAAGCCGCTAGGCAGTCAGGCGTCCACTTAAACGTCTGTCCGGCCGCTAACAGACGATGCAAGGGGCTGGCCATCGTGGCAAATTGGGCTATGAATCTACGGTAGTAGGAACAGAGTCCAAGGAAAGAGCGTACTTCAGTAATGTTCTTGGGAGTCGGCCAGTTCTGCACGGCAGAAACTTTACTAGGGTCGGGTTTGACACCATCTGGTGTGATGATGTGGCCGAGAAACAGAACTTCCGTCTGGAAAAGTTCACACTTGCTCGGCTTCAGCTTCAGTCCAGCGTTCCCTAGTCGGCGTAGAACTTCATCAAGACGCTCAATATGCTCTGAAAATGTTGATGACTGGATGATGATATCGTCTAGATATATCAGAAGAGTTCGCCATTGCAGACCCTTGAGTACTAGTTCCATACAGCGCTCAAAGGTGCTGGGTGCGTTACATAACCCAAAAGGCGAGGGAGAGGAACATCCAGCTTATGACTCGGCTGTGTTCTGGAAAGACGGGACTCTGCTGCTGTTGGCATGGGGACAGTAGAAGGGTTGGTACTGGTGGTTGACATCACTGGCTGTGATTCCTGGGGCGAATTCGCTGAAACATCTGCTCCTGTCTGCTCAGCCGTTGGTGGACTGTGAAACGCAGCAGTTGCACGGAGCTGTTTCAGCTCTTTCTCCGCCTCCACTGAACAAAGCTTCAAGAGTTCGAATTCTTGCTTGAGTTGTTGAAGTTCTGAACTTTCTGCCTGTAGACTTGAAAACGACATGTCGCTGTCATCACCCTCATACAATGACTGCAACCTGCGAGATTTTCGCCTTTGCTTGGTAGGCATGGTAGCGTTCGAGTTTGACGGGCTGAAAACCAGAGTTCAAAGCTAGCAGATCCGCTCAGTGGAGGGGCATGCGATGTGACTTAATTAAAAGTCATGATTGAGTTCGATGATGTGTGTAAGTTCATATCCCACCGCTTGCCACCAGTGTAACGTCTCACTTGGGTAGAGCCGTTATCAAAATAAGAGTCAAGATACAGCATCTTACACACACTATACTACTGGTTTATTCAGAAGTATTTACATCACAATAGAGGGCGCACTATATACAAGATCTAGTTTGGGCCTTACATGTTATCTGAGTATTGAGAGAGTGTGAAGCTCTGTGGCTAGAGCATACAGCTCATGCTGGGAACGAAGCTCTGTGTATGAGCTCAGCTCGGATAATAATCTACTCCGCCATTTCCACGCCCTTTATATAGGCTTTTGGGTGCGCGTCTTAACCAATGAGAGCATTGGATTCTGGTAGTTATGAATAATGCATACGTGTACAAAGTCAATGGGGATGTTCCTATGGAGGATTTGTACACGTTCTGACTTAGACATTCTTGCAGGGGAAAGTCCGAGAGTTGTGGTGAGCGGGTGAAGTAGGATTACTCGTGGGTGCGTTACGGGGAGTAATCCTCGAGGAAAGGGACAGGGGTAACTTTCTCGGTACATAGGGTTATGCACAAGACTCAGTCTCTAGACTAGATGAGAACCTACACACAGTTCTATGGAGTAAACTCTTGCGTGGGGAGGGTAACTTGACCTCTGGTGTACCGTGACAGTACAGTGTGGTTTAGCGGCTCCCAGTCGCTATGTATAGGGTCAGATACACGGGAAGGTTTAGCGGTCCACACTCGCTAATGTGAAGGGTCAGTTTGGGTCGAATACAGGGGTAAGGTATGAGGGGAATTCACATCGACTCCGGGGAAAGTATGAGGGAAAACGACTAAGTCATAACTCGCTGTGAACGAGGTCATAGCACACAGTACATGCTAGATGCATTGCGCGCTATACAATAGCGTACCGTACCATGTGCTGTACACGCGTACCAGTATTGGTGCGTGATAACTTCGCGCTGTGTGAGGGCACACATATCGCTGCAAGAACGCTGCGCGTTGGTTGGTAAAGAAATAAAGACCGCTCGCTGTATGCGTGAACGCAACACTATTATAATAATGAACATTTATAAGATGCCGGTATCCGCCTAGACTTGATGACAAGTCGTTAGATAGTCGGGTTTAATCCGTGTATTTCAGTCGAAGTTCATCGGCAAGGCTGGTTTAAGACTAGTAACGTGCCGAGTTGCGACAAATTTAACTTCGAACTCTGCAAATTGGGAACGAGGCAACCGCAACCTCCCCCGTGTATATACCGAGTGGACCGCTATTACCGACTTGGCACCAAGTCTAGTATCCGCCAAGCAAGACGAGTCATGGTGCACAATACAGATTGTTTTTAATCACAAAAACCGTGAGGTAAACATGTGGGTTTTTGGAGAAAATTTAAATACAGACAATGATGATGACTGACGAATTTCAAAAGGTAATTTTTTCCAGAGTTCGGGAGCGGCGCGTGAAAAAGACCGGTCTCCCCAAGAGTGATTGGTACGGGGAACCGTAGCTGTAGCGCTCTGGCTGAACGAAGACTGCGTGACGGTTGATATTGCGTGATAATTAATGTCAGATATGTAGTCCGGTGAAGTTCCTTGTCGTGACCTGAAAGCGAGAAGGAGGATCTTGAAGGCAATGCGATCAATGATGGGGAGCCAGTGAGTGGTGCGTCTGGATAAGGTGATAGTTGGTGTGATGTTTCCGGAAGGATGCTTTGCCGACTATATAATTCAGATTCAGATTCAGATGAGGCGAGCAGTGGCATTTTGGAGGCGTTGGAGTCTGTTGATTTAGATGGCATCACAGTATACGCAGAGAAAGCGAAAAGGAAGGGGTTGTATCGTGTAGAAAAGGTGCTACCTAATAGACGTGTGCACAAACGAAATTCTACACAACGCTACACGTGTAATTCAGAGGGCAAAATCTAAGTGGTTGTGTCATGATCATGTAGCAAAAAAGTGCTACTCGATCCACAGACTTGTGCACAAACGAAATGCTACCGAGTAAGTCAGAGAAAGCGAAAATATGGTGTTCTAAAAACGGACAGGCAACGTCGTGGTTCAACTTTCAAAACGTCGTTGTGTCATGTACGTACCAAAAAAGTGCTACTCAATAGACTTTTGCACAACCAAAATTAAAAGCGTACCAGTGAAGGTTTTATTCATAACTGCGTATGCTCTAGTTTTGTAGTGCACGTGCTCAAGTTTTGTAGCAGCAGCATTACTACACGGCTTGCGGCAAGGTTTCACTCGTCTCAAATCGTGCTGCAAAAAACGGTGCAAGCCTATAGGCTAGGCTAGCACTGCATGCATGACTAGCGTCTTGTTTCTATAGCCATGTGCCGCAAGTCATCAGTGATCATGATGGTCATGTTGATCTACAGCGCTCTTGGACTCCTGGATGTTCACAGTACCCACAAGTTATGATCAGCTTTGCCGTACAACATGTGCAAGTCCGTGCATATAATAGCGGTTACTGTACAGCTTTATGTACTAGCAGCATATGATGCATGTGAATGTACATATATTTTATTAGGTTTACACTAGGTTGTGTACTGATTTACACAGACTTGAAAGATCTTGAAAGATTTTGGATGCTGATCTTGAAAGAAATGAAAAATAACAAGTGGTCACATCACTCACACTGGTCTGTTGACTTTGTGCAGAATTTGTGCACAGTCTAGTCAAGCACACGTCAGACTAATTTATTGATTCCATCTGTAATTGTGAATGCTTCATTTCAGCAACAGCTTATAGACAAATTTTATCTGTAATGACGAATATTATTGACCCAGTGTTTAGAAAAGGCAGACCAAACGTTGAAATTGAATGATAAATGACTAAAAAGATAGGTAGTTTGCGGTAACACCAAGCGCTTGTAAAGTTGTGAGATGTGTGATTCTGAAAAGAACGGCAGCAGGGAGGGCGGAACTCGACGTTTCGAACAGTATGCTCTGCCCGTCTTCAGGAGACTGAGAGATTACAACAGTGGTTATAGGGAGCTTGGAAGCGATAAAGCTTTTGAAGGATGCAACTCTTCATATGTAAAAAAGTTATCACTAAATTGGTTTAGGCCAAATAACAAAAGAGAGATGCGAAGCCAAAAAGCGTGCGCGCGAGGACGAAAAACTGGTATATTTTTTTATTTGGCCTTAAGTAAAATGTGAGAGTTGGTGAATTTGAATGAAAAATGTTTTAAAATAGCCAGGGAAAGCTAATTGTTTCGTAAATTTACATTTGTACACTATACAAATATTTCAACATCGAATATCAAACTGACTGAATTGTCACTTTTGACATTTGTATACAGGGACCATCAGTATTTCATCGTCGCACCCAACTTGATCCGTGTGGATGTGCAGGAAACTGTTTTAGTCAGTGTCCTCGGGACCGGCGTAAACGAGATACCAGTGACACTCTTCTTCCAACTGGCTGGAAGCAATGATAAAATCTCGGAGACGACAATTTTTGTGACAGAAGGTACGGAACAAACATGGTTCAATTGCGAAGTGGTTCAATTATGTACATGTAAAATCAGCCACACAAATAGATTTTTCGAGATACTTGGCTATTAACACTCGGTCAGTCATGGATACCTGTTGTTTTAACTTTTAATCTTTATCTTTTTTTTATATGAAGATAGAGATACATCAATCATTTTGAACTGTAGTTGTATGAAATATTTGGTTATTATTGTTACTTTTACTTTACTGGTCTAGTTGTGGCACACAGCGTACGGTTCAGTCTGGTGCTTATTCAGTCAGTCTGTTGGTCATGTTATAGATATGCTCGCCTTATTGTCAGTCAATCAATAAGTATCTTTACCTGAAGTTTTGTCAGAGTACGCATAATAGTCAATATGTCGTTCAGGTTGAACTGTTGGTTGAGCTCCGGTCGGGCGGAACTTGCATTTGGCTGGTCGATTGGTTAGTCCGTTGGCCTGGGGGGGGGGGGGGGGGGGGGGGGTACTTACTTTTTAGGGACGAACGTATGAGGCGCCTCTTGTGATTATGTTGTAAGACCGCTATACCACTTTGAATTTATTTTCCATCCGTATGCATACCAACGTAGAATATAGACACCCAAGGCCATACTGGTATTTAAACTACATTCAAATACTACCTACATGTATGTACTAATAAATCGACAAGTCATGGTCAGACTGATGGTCGGAGGTCGTATTTTTGTGTGCACTTGACTCACTGTGCAAACGTTGCAAATGGATCAAATACATAACAGTACGAGTTGGTATGATACATTACTAGGCTGAAAGCAAGTCCTGTCCGACCGACCGGCTGTTCTACCAACTTCTGACACTGATTTAATACCGTTTTTTTTACATCATTATCCTCGCATTGCTTTGATCTATGAGCAGGTGAGCCAAAAGAAGCCCGTCTGCAAATTGGGCGCGACCAGTTGCCGCAGACAACCGGGCAGCAGTTTGTGACACTGGTAGCCAGCGCCAACACGGCCCAACTGTCAATCGATGACCGTCGCTCTATACTCCTCAGCTACCAGGCTGGCTTCGTCTTCATCCAGACTGACAAACCACTGTACACGCCAGAACAGCGAGGTAAGCGCACTGGGCCGATATTCATAAAAGCCTGCTAACTTAGCAGCCAACAAAAGGCATGTTCCCATTGGACTTAATTTTGTTAGAGTACCGCGACCTTTCTTTAGAACGACAAAATTAAATCCAATGGGGACGCACGGTAAACACACCTCCCTGTCTATTTACCGCGACCGTGATGTAAAAAAAACAGGCCGAAAGAGGTCGCGGGAGACTTCCGCGCAGCCACGGTAAATTATCAGGGCCGCTAAAAAGTCCAATGGGAACGCTCCGCGCTGTAAAACTACCGCGACCACGCTGTAAAACGCTATGCAAACAACAACACTTACTGTATACGTCACAACTACACACAGAACTCGCGCGAAAATGGTAGTATGGTTCCCTGTCTCATTTGCATTGATGGCGGTGTGGTATGTACCGTACGCAGCGTGTGTAGGAATTACCGTGTGTAGGATGCAATACGGTTAGCGCTTTTTTCAATCTCGTCCAGTTGCTGCAGTTTCGCTACTTGACTTGTTAGAAACATGGCAGATTTGTTGAGTTGTTTGTAGTACAATGAACTTGTGTGCTAGTGTTGCGTCGCGTCGCGTCGCGTCAGTGTTGTTGTCTGTTGTTTACGTGGCAACGAGTCTAGCGCGCGAAAAATACGTCACAGGCACGTCATATCCCGCATAGGTCAAAGGTGACTGTGCACAGTGCCCGCAATGTGTGACATTCTGCCAGTCTCGAACAGCGAATGTACCGTTCCGTCGCGGAATATAAGTCCAGGTGGGAACGCGCGGTAGATTCACGCTAAGGAATGCCGCGGTAAGTCTCCGCGTGGCCGCGGAAGAAAAAGTCCAATGGGAACACGGCTTAAGCCTTTTATCGGCCTGCTAAATCTGTAGTTTTTATTGCTCCATGGTTACCAACTAATTTTATAATAACCAGTTCGTGCCGGATGGCGTATATGTAGCGGACCACACCCACGTCAATTAAGGGGGAAGGAAGGAGGAACGGTCCTCTAGTTAAAGCGTACGAGCATTTAACAAAATATGCAATAAAACAGAGACTATTGCTATGTACAAGGACGACTATCTCCTGAATATAACTTTACAAGACAACACTCAATGCAATAAAGGCACAGTATTATTTAAGACCGTAGTACATTAACATGAAGGTCAAATATGTCACCTGGATAGCTGCACATTACCTGTACATACACATGTATACGCACGCTACAAATCTGACAATACAATAATACAAATACACATACACGGTCGCAAAAAGGTCACAATTATCAGTACAAATATCAAACAAAATACAACGTATACTCACTGGGGGTTTCTACGAAGGTATACCTCCCACATCGTACACTATAGGAGCATGGCCGGAGCCATGCTCCCTAGCCATGCTCCCTAGAAAATCGAGAGAATTTCTGAGACAACTGATGTTGGTTTTCTCTGTTCGAAGCCCGCAGAAGAAAACTTGCTACAACTTGCCTTTGCGCGGGAAGCACAAAGGTCACCTTATGCGTTTTATGAAAACTTGCAAATCACTTGCAAAACTTTTAGGCATGCACGAAAAGAGGTTGCACTTGGTCTCCCTACTTATATAAACGCAAAGTTTTCCCCAGATTCAAAACGGATGACGCATAAACACGCCACGAGCAAGGCCGGAAATGCGTGGGTGTGCTTCCCGGCACTATCGGCCTGAACCCGCTTCGGATCAAGTTTCGTTAAAAATAATACCGCCCCTCGGCTCAGTGATGTTAAAATAATCCCGGCGGGAACTGGTTAATAATAAAACCTTGCTAAGAATGTAATTGCCAGCTAGTTGGCAGCTAGATATTTTAAGCATGCAGCTAGGACAATAGGCAGTTCGTTAAAAAAAAAAAAAAAAATGTGAATTTGCATGTCAATAGGGTGATGTTTTTGATAATAATAATAATAAGTTATTTGTTTAGCGCAAATTCGATATAAATATATTCAAATGCGCCGTACAAGGATGCAACTGGACATAACAACTACTTTTGAATTAAAATCCATTGATATCACCAAATTAATCGCATTAAAAACAATAGAAAGCATCAAAATTACAAATCAGGATAACAACAAAAAAAGGGTCAAACTTCTTTTAGGAACAGCAGTAAATCTGATACATGTGGTCTAGATCATGCATTGAAATCTACACAAGCATTGCGATGTAGGAAGGTAAACATGGTAAAGGGAAGAAACGTAAAGCCAATTATAGTGATGAAAAACACTTATGTATAGCGGAAAAGTTTGATGAATTAAAAGACGTTCTTGAGAGTAAGCACAAAGATGTCAACAACAATCGCAAGAAGAAAGATCCTTTGGAAGTTATCCTCACCCATCATAGGGCTAGATTCCTCACAACCAATAAAACATTGGGAGACCTGGGCCGATATTCATAAAAATCTGCTAACTTAGCAGCCAACTAGGCCTTAGTAGCCCACTAAATCCGTAGTTTGCTGCTTCGTGGTTACCAACTAAATTTGTATTCATAAAACCTTGCTAGGAATGTTACCAGCTAGTTGACAGCTAGATATTTTAAGCACGCAGCTGGAACATCAGGCAAGTTGCCAGCTAGTGACTTAGAGACACCCCAGATCAACTTTAATATTAGCAGTTAACTTGGCAACCAACTAAGCTTAGCAAAGCTTTATGAATTTCACTTAGCTTCAAACTATAGGCTTACACACACAGAATGAATAGTAAAAAAAAAGCCGGTAAAAAAAGTTCGGTAAAATAATACACAATTTATGTAAAATTTTGCCAAAAGACAATACACAACTATTATGTAATTTTAAATTGACTTGTTTTAAATGTAATTTCGTTTTTTACAAGAGTTGTGTAACCTTGGTCAAGATTGTACATTGGCCACGTAAGTTTTACAAAACGAATATGTAAGACGTTATGCGTTGTGTAGATATTACTGGATGAAGGGGTACAAATACCACAGGCTCGCGCGATTTACACAACATACATGTACAATGTTAATGTTGGAGAAATGTTAATTCATTACTCATCAACTGACCAATCAGAACTCACAAAATTTCTGTTCACAAAAGTCATGTTAAGTTGTGGCGTTTTGTCTAAAAACGCACTTCCTTTACCGAAATATGTAATTATCCTAACGAATCAATGATAACATTTTGATTTTTGCAAACATAAGTAAAACACAAATTGTATATGAAATCTCCTTTTGTAATTTAACACGAATTATTAGTGGTGAAACCATGACTTCATCATGACGGGAATAAGCGTAATATAAATTTGAACCACGACACGTTATTAGTATGTAGAGTAGTTGTAAGTTGTAGTCATTGAATGTAGTATACGTTATATAGAAGTTTAGTAGGCTTATCGTATAGTATTTGTACATTCTACTGAATCTAAAGTCGAAGTTTCTGATTTTTTTTTTTTACCATTTTTAGTTCGTAAAATTTTACCTAATTGTTTTTACAAAGATATTAGGTAACTTTCAGTACCTATTTTCCAAGTAAAATTGTACCCAACTTCTATGCAAAACCTTACCTAACACCTGTTGTGTAAATTTTTACATAACTATTAGCAGGTTCGTATAGCACATTGCAATTATGTAAAATTTTACACAACCTGTGTATTTTTTTCTGTGTGTGTAGCTGTCAACTAGAGGCCATTTTAGCAGCCAACTAGGCTTAGCAGGCTTTTATGAATATCGGCCCAGAAAAATAGGCCCTCAAAACACAAATTTAAATCTAAGAACAATGTTATCCAATGTAAAATATCCCGTAACAAATGATTTAGTTGTTAACTGAACTAGTGACTTAGAGACACCCCAGATCAACTCTAACTTTAGCAGCCAACTTAGCAACCAACTAAACTTAGCAAAGTTTTATGAATATCACTTAGCTTCCAACTAGGTTTATCTGTCAACTAGGGGCCATTTTAGCAGCCAACTAGTCTTAGCAGGCTTTTAGGAATATCGGTAGTTTTTATACACTGGGAATAGAGTGTGTAAGTTGACCTCGAGAACGTACAAGACTTTTAATAAGAGAAACTGAACTTCCAGGCACTTTGTATTGGAGCTTCAATGTGAAAGGCAAGGAGATTCCTTGAAATAATTTGTTTTGACCCTGCTATTTTTACTGAAAGGTAGATAAAACCTTATATCAAAGTCCGTTATTATCACGCAGTGAAAACCAGTACTCACACTGTTTCCTTTAAACCTTTTTGAAAAAACTACCAGGCCCGTACGCAGGGGGGGTGCGACGGGTGCGTACGCACCCCCCCAAATGACTAAAAGGTCCACATTTTCCGGATAAATAATGGTATTTTGATGTAGAAATAACTGTACTGCAGGCACACGAAAAATTTTGGTCCCATTTTTGGTCCCATCAGTACAAATTCGCCCCCCAAATTACCAAAAGGTCCACATTTTCCGGGGTAAATAATGGTATTTGGATGTAAAAATAACGATAATGGCCAGAAAATTGTTGGTTTCATTTTTGGTCCCATCAGTACAAATTCGCACCCCCCCATAACAAATCCTGCGTACGGGCCTGACTACGCATGCAGTTAAAATACTCCAAATTGTGAGACTTTCTAAACTTTTTTAGGGGCCATATTTTAGCTTACATGCGTGGTACTCCTCTTCAATATGCGTTATTAATTATTACCCATACTTTAAGACCAGACTGTACAGCTCGCGACCACTGATCTATCCTGTGCAACTCGCCAACGTAATACATAATAATGTAAGACGACATACGCGCATAATTTAGAAAAATGATGCTGCTCTCGGTGATATAAACATTCTACGCCTATATATAGACGAATCCAACGAAGGCTTTTGTTTTCATTTGCAACTCTCGGGGAGTGGGGGGGGGAGGTGCATGCATCGCTAATTTCTTATTGCGATAGGCCTCCCTCCCGAATGTCCGTTTGCGCGCGCTCCACCGTATGTGTGATTGGATTCGTCTATAGTGCACGCAGTTTTAAGATTTGATGCGTACTTTGTTCAGGTACTGCCATGATTGCTGCTGTATTGTTACAAGTTACCGGACTGTTGTTATTTGGCAATCAAAATTTGTTTACGTGCTGCTTGATCAATGCTGGTTCAGGGGTCATTTTATTTGCATGTACCGATATTCATAAAAGCCTGCTAAGCCTTGTTGGCTGCTAAAATGGCCCCTAGTTGACAGCTAAGCCTAGTTAGAAGCTAAGTGATATTCATAAAACCTTGCTTAGCTTCAGTTGCTAAAGTTGGTTGCTAACTATAAAGTTGATCTGGGGTGTCTCTAAGTCACTAGTTCATCATTTGTTGCAGGACTTTTTACATTGGATAACATGGTTCTTGGATTCAGATTTGAGTTTTTGAGAGCCTATTTTGTAGGGCTCCCAATGTTATATTAGTTGTGGGGAATCTAGCCCTATATGCTGGATGAGGATAACTTTCTAAGCTTATTTCTTCTTGCGATTGATGTTGACATCTTTGTGCTTACTCTCAAGAACGTCTTTCAATTCATCAAACTATTTCGCTATAAATAAGTTTTCTTCATCACTATAATTGGCTTTATGTTTCTTCTCTTTACCACATTTATCTTCCAGATCGCCATGCTCGTGTAGATTTCAGTGCACACATATTTAGGCCTCATGTATCAGATTTAGTGCTGTTCCTGAAAGTCATTTGACCCATTAAAAACATCACCATATCCTATTGACATGCAAATTCACATTTTCTGTTTGTTTGGTTTGACCAACTGCCTAATGTCCTAGCTACGTGCTTAAAATATCGAGCTGCCAACTAGCTGCCAACTACCGGTAGCTGGCAACATTCTTTGCAAGGTTTAACATAACAAATTAGTTGGTAACCACGGAGCAGAAAACTACGGATTTAGCAGGCTGCTAAGGCCTAGTTGGCTGCTAAGTTAGCAGGCTTTTATGAATATCGGCCCTGGTCTTTATATCACATGTAATAAAGTCTTGACCAATCAGAAGCTATCAACTCTCCAAGGTATTTATTAATTAATATTTCATGATACTTGCTGCAATCCAGAAATTAAAAAAAAAATGTACATGTATTTTCATATCAACCAGCTGATCATACCATATGTTTTTACAATATTTTTATCGGTAGTTGATATTCGTGTGGTGGTTCTTAATCAGGATATGGTGCCCGTCAATAATGAGGTGAGTTTGCAATTCCAAGGCTATTTTCCAAACCCCTGGCTTTGGTACTGTGGCGGCTCCAGCCCATTGCTAAACTGCATAAATGAAACCTGAGACAAAGACGAAGTGGGGGTTTGGAAAATGGCGTACAACTTTTTCAATCAATTTAATGTTGAGCTTCACTTTGACAGTTTTTTTCACTGAATGCGTGGAACTCAACTAAAAAAACTTCCTCACGCCACTTTTCCGATCATATTTTTAAGGTCAGTCTTTGCAAAACTAAAAGGTTGAACAGACATGAATCTGGAAGTGATAAACCTTTTTAATTTTGTTAGTCTGCATTTTAAAAATATTTCCTATCCCCACACAACCAAGGAAGTGGCACAGGATATACTACATTAGAAATAGATATAATACTAAATCTAACAAACTTTAACAACTGCACACAGGTTCAGTAATTATTGGTACTGAACCTATAGGTACTAAACCTATAGCTGCCAAACTCCAACTTGTTGAAGTTTAATTGATAATTGGTACATATGGGTCTATGCATTGTTCAGTGTTCAGATTTAGGGCTGTGATGACTGGCCCATTGGTTGCATGCTCTTGCACCACATAACGATCGAGGGTCGAGACACAAAAGAGAACAAAGGGAACAAAAGCCCCTCGGTCGACGGTATGAATGGCAAAATTCGGTCCTCGATCGTCGGGGCAAGCGCTAGGCAATGGGGTTTGGGTATAACATAGGAATAAAGGAAAAACACAATATCGATCCTCGATCGTTATGTGGTTCACGACTGTGTGTGTTGGGCTGTGTTTAAGTGGGGACACGCAGGGTGTAAACATCACACTTACAGTGTAAACATCACACTTGACCAGGAACTGTGCTATGACCAGCCTCGAGCTCACCCAAGAATAAATGCCTGTGCATTTCTCCAAGCTCAAATGTTTTTACAAGTCTCATGCCTATCTGCAGGATCCGCTCGTAAGTCCGACGCCTCATAGGCATAGAAAACTTGCATCTCCCAGCCAAATAAAGGCCCATAGGTCCGACACCTTATAGGTCCGACTTCCCCACCCCGAAAAATCAAAAGAAAAAGGAGAAAAAAAACCAACAAATTAAACAGTTCTTGGTTATTGTTTTAATATAGCTGCAAGTGGACATTGTCAGTCCAGATAAGATTATTGTGGAGCGATACAAGAAGCAGCCTGTTGACGGATTCCTGACTCTGACATTTGTTTTCCCTTTAAACCCGGCTTTTGGAAACTGGTCAGTGAGTGCCTACTACGGTCACCAGGTGAGCTCTTTGCGAGTAATGAAATATCTGAAATAGTGTGATTCGTCATGTGCCAAGAAAAAGAATGTTAGCATTCCAGACATGCAAAAAATCCTTTTTGAGATAATCAAGTTTAATGTTTTTTTGTGCTTCATTTTAAAAATTAAACTTTACAAAAGGCTGACATTTCAACATTTCAATATTTCAATTTAGAACTGTTACTTTATTATGTTAAAAAATATTACTTAATTATAAGATTATTTACAAATTTATGCTAACGACGTTTTCCGGGAATTCATCATTAACGCTAACTTCATGTGCGCAAAAGCATTTTATAATAATCTTGTGGCAAATTGTTTTACATTGGTATTACACTGACTAATGTCCTGGATTCGTAATGTATACCAAATGAAAGTTACCCGAAAAACACAAATTTGAACTTTTGACTCATTTTTCATGGGCAAATAACAAAATTGCTTTAGTTGAAAGATGTCTTTGCTTTATCATTGTCATTGTCCATGATTGTATCATTTTTTAAATTTATTTTGTTCTCTTTGATCAGTTTACAGCTAGCTCCACTGTCCAGTTCGAGGCAAAAGAGTACGGTAAGCCAAATTCAAAGGCCACGCAATTTGCCCACTCTGATCAGGCACATTTATATAATGAAACTTGTAAAACTGAACCGATGCGGTTTCACACGTTTATCCTATCGAGTACCATACGATGATTGCAAAAAATTCTCCTATAAGTTCCTGAATTCCGCAATCGTCACTAAAGCACCACGTGAATTTTTGCATTATATATAAGGTTTCATGGGTGTAGATTTAAAAAAAAAAAAAAATAGGAAAGAATGCAGTATATACTGTCGCCACTTCATGGCCCTGTCAGTCACACCAGAACATTTTAGGCCAACGCGTGAGTAACGTGTTGTAATTTTGGCAACACACTGGCAAACGCTGACCAACGCTAGGCCAGCGTTAGCAACACGCTGAGCGCGTTACTCACATGCTGGGACACGCTGTCACACGCTGAGGAAAATATATTTTTTTCAACATACCTACAATTTCCAGCGTTTGCCAGCGTGTGGATGCACACGCTGGCGACGCATTGAAGGTTCGTTACTCACGCGTCGAACACGATAGACGATCGTTATCAACCCGCTACTCATACGACACGCTGGTTATGGCCCTGTCACACCAGACTGTTTTGGGCTAATGCATGAGTAGCACATTAAAAATAGTTGATACGCTGGCAATCGCTGAACTTTCACAGAAAAAGTCAAGTGGAACCGTGATTTCAGCGTGCCCATACAGGTTGATAACGGGTTCATAGCGTATGCCAGCGCATGAGTAGCGTGTGAGGAACGCGCTCAGCGTGTGAGGAACGCATCACTGATTTATATTCTCTGTTAAACTTCTTATGCTTCAAAGATTTGATTAGTGGTTGACAATGAAGTCGGATAGTGTCCCCCTCCACCAATAGATAATTTTTACCCGAAAGATGAAATGTGACAGGCTTGTACCATTTTGAAATAATCATGTTGCAATGTCCAGCCTGTCACAACAAAAAACTTGAAAAAGTTGTGTATTTTTTCTAAGAAAAGAGAATTTTGATTAATAAGTTCGAGCCGGAGGACATATAGAAAATTTATATAGTTTATATTTATATAATATTTATAAGACCGAACTGTTCATTTGTTCCGGGGCGCGGTGTCCGGGGTTTCTGGGTTTCTGCGGTATCTGGGCTTCTTCGTCTAGCTTGCTAGACGAATAGCAGGGTGCAGAGAATGCTCCCTGCAATTCCCGACTCGTTATTGGCTACCCCAAAATGTTATCAGATCAATGGAGGGTTACGTCCCAAACAACCGCTAGGCTGGGGCGGCATGGCCGGTTTCTTTTGAGATTTTACTGTGCAAGTGGTCGTAAAAAAACCATATAATCTCAAAATCGACCACCCCTTCAAATTTTGACTTTGACTGGCCGTACTGTGAAATCACTCCGTGCGACTTTACGCTCATTTTGTGATGACAGGTCACATATGTTAGGGTAGCCGCACGGCGTATTTTGAATTTGTGGAGACAGAAAACCTGCGGCGGGCATACGGGAGCCGTGCGTGGGCCTTGCGTTGCCCGCAGGGTGTGCCACATACCGCGAGGCCACCGTAAGGGCACTATAGGGCCGCATTAAGGCTGCCCTAGGGCGCCTGTGGAATTCCTGTGGCCACCGCAATTTTTGGGGGTCCGCAAAAGTCAATTGTAATGCATAAGACCCCAGGGCAGCAGCACGGCAAACACAAGGCCACCGTACGCCCGACGTATGGTCGCCTTGGAACTGCTCTACGGCATGGCTCCGGCGTGTCTAATGCTACGGCGAACCTAGAAATGAAAACAGTTATAACTCTGCGCTATAATCCCACGGCGACTCCTACGACCTGTAAAAGATAGGGATACGCCCTATGGCGACCCTGAAGCCACCGCAGATCCTCTGCGGCCACCGCGGGTATCTCTCGATTTTGGGGAGTTACGGCCGCGGTATTCTAGCCGTAAAGCAAATGTGACTTAAGTGTTAGCTTACATTTTGTCCCTTCTGTCAATTTTTTTGTTTAATCATCTCTAGGTTAAATAAAAACAGTGAACATACTTTTTTTTCCTTCACTACACCATGTGTTTCTTGAAGGTAATATAATGAATACATAAAAAGTGAACAATTTTACTTATAAGTTCACGCAGGAAGACGTATATACAAGCAGTACATACATATACAAGTTTTTACAAGACTCAAAACGGATGACACAAAAACACGTCACGAGTAAGGCCGGAATGTCTGTCAGTAGCGGGCAAGGCCGGAAATGCGTGGGTGTGCTTCCCGAAAAAAAAAAAAAAAAAAAAGGAGGCGGCCTCAAAAAAAAAAGCGGGCGGGGACGCTAAACATGTTTTTAATTTTTTTATTTGGCCTAACGTGACAAAGTCAAAACTGAATAATTTTTCATTTTTGTAATGAAATTACCCTCACTGGAACCAGACCTTTTTAGGGTGTTGGGACCCGGAAGCCTTTTTAACACGAAGTTTCCATTACTGGTTTGATATCCACGTTGTATTAATGTTTGTTTCTGTGTGTGCTTTGGTCCTTAGTCCTGCCGAAGTTTTATGTGGAAGTAGCTCCGCAGTCGATGTATATTGTACCCGAAACCCAGAACCTCATCTCAAAAGTAACGGCAAGGTAAGATCAGAGTATATAGGTTTTCCAGGCAATTTTTAAACCTTTTTCATTCACCAATTCTCACACAATCGAATGGGCATTATGTCATTCAAAGCACATCCTCATACTCCAAGTTTACAAATTCACATCCTCTTTCAAATTCACATCTTTGGTTAAGTCGTTAACCTTAACCACCCCAAATCCTCCAATTTTTTTTGGGCAAATTGCCGACTTAATTGGCAGGATTGAGGTCACTTGGAAATTGATGCATCAGAGGAATTTGCAGGATTGATGGTGTTTTGGGGTTTTGCCACTGGAGGATAATGCAGGATCCAGGTCATAAGGCCTAAACTAATGCTAGATGATTTTGCAAGATTGAGGTTACTTAATTGGTTATTTATCTAAATGAGGATTTTGGAATATTGAGGTTATACTTTGTATACTATCACACTACTCATGCTCTATGTACATTCTCCATAGAGCTTCAGTCAAGGTGTAATTTATGTGTCAAGGATAGGAAAGGTTTGCATACCAAAGGTCATGTGCCGAGCGTCAATCCTATTTAAAATGTGGCGGGGGGAGGGGACAATACTGAAGTCAACAATTATTAGAGGGGTTTAGCATGCACATTATACAAACGTCAACGCGAGCACACAAGAGATTTTGGCAAGGCCAGCATATCATGCAGCCAGCATAAATATGACAAGCCCAGACGGCGAGCATCTTCCTGCGAAGACTTAAAGGGGCGGCACTCTTGGAATCCCAAAAAATCTCATGTTTTGAATTGTTTACTTATCCTATTTCAATTGTCTGGTTGAAAGGAAACCAACCTCATGTTTTACCGTTCTCGAGAAAACCCTCTGGTTTACATGATCAGACACGATAAGAGAGAACTTGAAGAGAGAACTTGAAGAGAGAACTTGAAAAGAGAACTTGAAGAGAGAACTTGAAGAGAGAACTTGAAGAGAGAACTTGAAGAGAGAACTTGAAAAGAGAACTTGAAAAGAGAACTTGAAAAGAGAACTTAAAGAAAGAACTTAAAGAGTTAAAGAGAGAACTTGAAAAGAGAACTTAAAGAGAGAACTTGAAGAGAGAACTTGAAGAGAGAACTTGAAGAGAGAACTTGAAGAGAGAACTTGAGAAGAGAACTTGAGAAGAGAACTTGAGGAGAGAACTTGAAGAGAGAACTTGAAGAGAGAACTTGAAGAGAGAACTTGAAGAAAGAACTTGAAGAGAGAACCGCGTATGCTGTGTTTCTGGGGGCGCCATACCCGTACGGCTACAGTGGTCCCCTGACTCTAACGCATACCTATTTACTCGATAACAAATTGTCGAGTCAAAAATTTAAACATGATTAATTTGTTTAGGAATTAAAGTGCATTTAATACTAGCTTGTTAATTTAAATTATTACTTTTCTGGTGAAAATAATTCGCAAAAAATGTTATCCCTGGAAACTATTAGAAACCTATTTCCGCAAACAAAATGGTGCAAAGGATTCAAATGTATATGGTTTAGAATCACAAGAAAACCTGAAATAATTCCCATCTGTATTTTTGTCGGTGTCCTGTAAAATTATTTTGGTAGGAAGTGTAAAGCCCTGTTCGCACTGGACTTAATTTGGGCAAACTAACCGAGCCAATTGGTAACTTGCGAACAGCCTGGGTAACTTTCCTCACAGGTAACTTACCCACGCCGCGTGGGTAAGTTGCCCAGAAAGATTGACCAGGTCAGTTTAACCGAGCCAGAAAATCCAGTGCGGACGCGACGTCTCGGTTAAATCTTCCATCACCCGGTGATGGAAGATTTAATGTTGAGAGCTAACAGACGATCCGGTCGTCAAGTCGCGGTCATAGGTCACGCAGGGCGCCCTCTTTATTGTTTTAGAGCCAGCTCGGTTAGTTTACCCATGGTCTCGGCAATTCAGTCAATTAAATCCAAGTGCGGACGGTGGAAAGATTAACCCATTCGCGTCATGGTAAAGTTACCCAAAATGTTTATCCAGTGCGAACACGGCTTAACGGTGCAAACCTGCTCTCTCTCTCTCGCTGCTTAAAATCTGTTTTTGATAACAGCGAATAACCATCGAGTAAAAACATGAAACAGTCTTCAATGGACGATGGACTCAATGGGGGTGTTCGAGCGTGTACCCTTGCTGACGTACTAGCGTTCGTGTGCTCAGGAGAATATTTTGTTAACACGAGTAAAGGCCGGTTCATACTTCATGCAAATGCAATGTGAATTTTGATCGTGCAAATTTGTACACTGGGCGCGAATAATTCGCAGCGCGATGTGACAAATTAATTTGTTGCGAAAATGACGTTCATACTTTTTGCGAATCATTTTATGCAAAGTTCACCATGTTTCAGTGTTTCAAAGAAATTTTGTTGAGAAATTTCCACGAAGTTAAATGTTATTGTATCAGATTAATGGAAGTGAAGAATAAAATGTTCAGTGATGGTAAAATGAATGAACAACCACTATTAAAATGCAAGTGAAATATTTGTGCAAAGATCTATTGCACTGCGCATTTTGTCGTCTGCTGCGCGTACTTAAACCTTTGCTTCGCGTCTATGGCTTCGGTTCGCCTGCGACTTCAGAATCACTGAGAAGTAAATAGAAATGAAGGAAATAGAAATATCCAAACTTGTTATATGTTCATATCAAGTGATTGAATGTTTCTGAAGCACAAGCACCAGAATGTGGTTGGAGTTCTCGCAGTAGCCTAAAATCCCCTTAATCCGAAGACGAATCCAAAGACAGGGATTAAAAAAAAAAAAAACCTAAATGTGCACCCTCAAGTGGTACGATAAATAATAGTTAATACCAATAATGCGATTTGATTGGTTGTCAGCTTTGCGAAGGTTCGCTAGAGTTGAACACGATCGAACGCAGCCGGCCAATGAATGGCACACGCACTTTACAGAACTTTGTTACACACAAAACCTTCTCAAACTAGGCTACAACTTTACCAAAAACACAGATTTTGACCACAGCCGAAGTCATGCACACACAGCTCACATGTTTTATCAATATGGCTGCAAAACATCATTTACCAAATTATCGATTTCCGGGGATATTTTATGTTACACTAAAAAATAATACAAATTTGAGGACAAAAGTGAGACTTGCCTCTGGATGAGATAACACCTGTTTTCATGCGAACAACACAGTCACGTACACGTAGCGCGTTAATGTCCGGTTCCGTTGGCTCTGCAGCCGTTGTTGGACTTGAATGGACTCCGTGTAAATCCGTCACACTTGCGCTACCGCTCCGCTATTCTTGACAGTTTCCGCTACAGTACATATCAGGCCCATATGCAGGATTTGTTATGGGGGGGGGGGTGGGGGGTGCGAATTTGTACTGATGGGACCAATTAAGGACCAAAAATTGAACTAAAATTGTGTGTGTGCCAGTACCGTTATTTCTACATCAAAATACCATTATTTACCCCGGAAAATGTGGACCTTTTGGTAATTTGGGCGGGTCCGTACACACCCGGCCGTCGCACCCCCCTTTGTACGGACCTGCATATTGCCCTATTATGAGATACATGAGTTCAAAAACATGGGGGGGGGGACATTTGATATTGTGCCCCCTACCCTTCAAAATATGGGGGGCACGTGTCCCCCTGTCCCCCCCCCCCCCCAGGATTGACGCCCATAATGTGTGCAGACCCTTGTTGTAATAGGGCATTGTAGCTATTCCACGTTTAGCTGCTAAAACTCAATGGTAAACCCCACTGCAGGATGTTGCAGAATTAGGTAGTGGTCACCGGTAATAAATATTGGAGGATTTTGCAGGATTCAGGTTTATACGTGGAGTTTTAACACTTTGGAATTGCAGGATTTTGCAGGATTCAGAATATGTGTACGAAAAATAGAGAGTTAGGGCCAGTTGATGTGAATTTGCATTCGAACGTCTTAACCCAGAATGTGATTTTTTTTCCCACATTTATTGCGGCAGTTCAGCAACTTCACTTTTATCAAATTTAGAAACAAAAAAGAGGTTTAATTGTTTTAATACTACCATGCAACTTCAATATGCACATATTTACATGCGTTCGTTATTAGGAATACGGCTTTTTGAAAACTCACTTCGCATGCTGATGTGTCTGTAAATGGTAACTTAAATGTTGCTGTAAAGGCCCTTTATATAAACACTTTTCAAGGTTTGCATGTGTTTATGTATAGTGCAGGCACACTATAATTTTTTGTTAGGACTACATGTATATACATTGGCCTTGCTCTACTGCATACCACTTTTCTCAGCTCAATCTTTTCCCACCCAGGTACATCTTTGGCGAGCCAGTTGTTGGTAACTTTTACGTCAAGTACGGGGTGTTTCAGGATGATGGAACTCTGACAGAACTGCAATCGAAAGAAGGACAGGTATGTACAGTGTCCCCAAAATATAGTTTAAAAAGGGAAAATATGAACTCTTAACTTGTTCATTATGAGCTTAGATAGTAGTCAGTCGGCTTACGGGGCCCCCACATTTTTTGGGTACACTTTTTGAAAAGTTCAGTATCACACGTGTATCAAGTTTAAAACCACTTGATGTAATTTGAACGACCCTTTTATGGGCGGAGCCATGGCATTTTAAAGCGGCATTTAAAAATATATTGGTTTACTTTTCACATTTAGACATCTGACCCAAATGTGACCTCACAAAAAGAAAACAAATCTGAATTGTGCCTCTTTAATATTTTTTTTGTTAGGGGCGGTCACTTTTTTTCAAAAAAAGGGGGAAAACAAAAAGCAGTAAATCTACTCTTGGTGCATCTCTCTTGTCCACCAAATTACATTAAATAGTCTATCTGCTAATTGGACGAGCATCTATGATATGCGAGCAGATTTGGCGATTAATTAGGCAAAACAAGACTGCTGAAATAAATAAGCTTGTTCTCTTATTAAAAAATGTAAGGAAGTGGGACATTCGGAAGGAATTGACTTTTTGTCTTGCCTGAACGCAGTTCAGAAACAGACTATATGCAATCATTTTTTTCTGTACGTACATGTAGTCCGTCTGTCTGTATGTATGTATGTATGGCATTTTGGTTAAAGTTTTGAAAAAGTGGTTTAATCTGCAAAGTTGAAGTCCAATTGCATTCAAACTTGTGTTCTACATGCAATATTGTAACTTTTATACAATGGTTGTGTCAATAGTCATTTGAGGCCAAGCTGTAATATACATGTACTAATAATTGCAAAAGCAGCCGAGACACGTGGTTCAAGAACCATCCTTTTTTTACTTTCCATTTATAGTTGGACGAGGACGGTGTTGCTCTCCGGGACTTGGACATGAACGCCGTGGCAGTGGAGAATTGGGCAGAGACACTGATGGGCAAGCGACTGGTCATCCAGGCATTCGTGACAGACACGGCCACAGGCGAGACCATCAATGCTAACAACACCCAGGTAACCTTCAGCACCACACCCTACAAGTTCAACTGGGACCTGATGCAGCGATACTTCAAGAAAGGATTGTCTTTCTCAGTGAAGGTATATATATACTAAGGCATTACTGGATAGGTGCTTATGAACCTTTTTACTCATAAATTCATAATAATGCACGCATGCTCATACGCGTAAGAAAAGCAGTCCATTTGAAGTGTACAGGGGCACAATTTCTCTCATCATTTTCTGGTCAATCCCATAACCATTTTTTTGTAAGTTGGTAGGTCTTGGATTATCTTTGGGAGTTCATTTATGTTTTTAGCAAATTAATAAAATAAAAGCCAGATTCAGCTTGCTTGGTTTTTTATCATAAATTTCAAAGAGCATCTTCATTTTCACAACCTGTTAAAATTGGTTTTCGAACAAATCTGATTTGTGCTCAATATGTATCAGTATGTGAAAATGGGGATTGCTCAAATTTAGAAATTAATATCTAGAAAACTATTAAAATATCCAAAAAGGTCAACTGCCTGAAAGCTTGTTTTAATATTCTGCATGTTTGTCGGTTGTTCTTACCCAGACTGCAATTTGGATTTAGAAATAAATTTGCTTAATTTTTCACCCTAACTGCGATTTAATTATATACCGAAGAAACCTATCAATTAGTCAGGAAGATTGGTGCACAAGCATGACATTTGGCAAACAGTAAGAGTATGTCATAAGAAAGATATTTTGCTATAGGGCCATCGCAGATTTGACCTTTGAAAAACATGCAATGGCAGCCATTTTGAAAATTGCTGATTGTTTTACCTTGTTTTTTTCGAAGGACAAATCTGCGAAGGCCCTACAGCCAAATATCTTTTTCATGACAAACTCTGATTGTGTGCCAAATTTCAGGCTTTTATCATTTGATTGAACAATTTATGCCTGAAATCAATTGATCACTCACTCACTCAAGTGTGTAAAGGCCTTCGATCGTGGACGGGGTATTGTCCGACCGTCTTCCCTCTTTTGTTTATACTCTAACGTTTTTTGATGATCGCCATAGGATTTGTACACAGGAAAAGATCGTGGACGTTTTGTCAATCGTGGACCCATTGTTTGACTCCCAATTCTTTTGTCCGACGACCACGATTGCCGGTCAATACAAACGCACTCACTCACTCACTCACTCACTCACTCACTCACTCACTCACTCACTCACTCACTCACTCACTCACTCACTCACTCACTCACGTACGCAGTCATGTATAGACCGGCAATCGCGGACGGGGCATTCTCCGACCGTCTTCCCTCTTTTGTTTGTACTAACGTTTTCGGATGATCGCCATAGGATTTGTACACGAGTTGAGATCGTGGACGTTGTGTCACTCACTAACTCACTCACTCACTCACTCACTCACACACTCGGTCGGTCGGTCGGTCGGTCGGTCGGTCGGTCGGTCGGTAGGTCGATCGAACGATCGAACGAACGAACGATCAAACGAACGATCGATCGATCGGTCAAAGGGTTATAGTTGATCTGGTTTCCCTTTTCTGTATTTTCTTCAAAGGTCAATGTTCGATTTATGAGTGGTCTTCCAGCCGAAAATGTGGCCGTGATTGCCTCAGCCTCGGCCCTGCATCAGGACGGTACCCGCGAAGACCTGGAAGGTGCTCAGGCCGGTGGCCAGGGAGAACTAGAGAAGAGGTCAGGTCCCCTGGGGGAGGTGGATTTCAGGCTGGACATGCCTTCTACAGCCACTGAAATCACCATAAATGTAGGTATATGGTTCCATCACCATTATAAGGTGGACCTAAAGGGACATTAGACCATTTGTCGGTTGCACATTTATATTGTTTGGAGCAGCAAAAGTGCTCAAAATAGAAAGAAAGCATGAAAAACAACCTGATGAAGTTTTTAGCTCCTTGATTGCTGCATATAGGCTATCCCGGGAAACCAATTGTCTTAGATTTTGATTTTAATTTAAAATTGCTGAGTCACAATTTGAATTGCGACCACAATGTGCTTTCAGGGCGCATTCTCATTCAGTGGATTGCAGCTACTTGCTTGTCATACACTGAACAGACCAATTGTAGCACCAACGCGTGTGCCGTGCGTCGTTCGATTGCTTTTGCGCCCAATTTGCGGAAATTTCCAAAAGTGCGTCTTCAAAATGACGGCACTCTAGAAGGATTAATGTTTTACAACAAATAAGTTTTTTAAATAGTATTTTAGTTGGTTACTTTTTGGAAGTAAAAGGTATATTCCACCTACTATATGTGACTAGATGTCAGGATTCCATGCAAGAACTAGATATTCTAATTTGTGACCTGTTCCACAATGTGTTTTATTACAATGTAATCGTGAAGTCATTTAGTGGTGGATTTTACCATTTTAAGGTTTTGGGTTTTTCTGAATCCCGAACTATTAATCTACAATTTTTATAAATTTGAACATATTCCGTCACAAAAGCTTGTTTACTGTCCATTTTGTAAAACAATTGTGTATAGAAATAATACGCTTTTCTGAACTTCAAAGTTGTTTATCTCATAACTAGGTTGTCAAGGTTGTATCACTAAATCCTTCCACCAGGGAAGAGAGGGTGAGGGGTACATATGTAAATGAAACATCATTTTAAAGCCTAGAGAATTTGAAAAAAGCAAAATCTAAAAACATAAATTGTCAACTTTGGGTTTCGTTGGAGGAGGTCACATATGTGACCTGTCATCACAAAATGAGCGTAAAGTCGGCAAAATCAAAAATTGAGATATGGGTATTTCTAAATTCTGTGGAAACAGAGCTTTCCAATGGTATCCTTGGAGGTTTGATACTCAATAATTTTTTAATTTTTATTTTTTAGTCTGGAGTCTTAATACAGAGATTATGAGAAAACCGGCATTTCTTGCGAGAAATTGTGTGAACACGCAAAAAAAAGGTTTTTTTTTTCTCAAAACTTTTTTTTTTATCTGATTGTCCTGAAAAATTGGGAATTGCTTGATGGGAATTTAGTCTTTAAAAAAACTATATAATCTCAAAATCGACCACCCCTTCAAATTTTGACTTTGACTGGCCGTACTGGGAAATCACTCCGTGCGACTTTACGCTCATTTTGTGATGACAGCTGGTCACATCATACCAGTTGTTATCCAACTGCAACTCGTCATCGCTCGGTTGAGGGACATGGATTCCATATAATTCTAAAGCCCGGTAAGTTTTGGTCAAAACATATTGGTGGACAAAATGTAACTACAGTGCATGTTTTCACTGTACATTGGATTTAAGGATTTACTTACTTTTACTGCCTGTTCGCTGACTTAAACAGATTGACTCAGCTGAAATTTACAACACCCGTTTCTCTTTAAGCTGCGGACAAATAACCCGGACTTAGTAAACGCAAATACAATGGACAGCTTCACTGTACCAGCTCAGGTTTCCTCCAATGGCGAGTACCTGGTGCTACGCGTTCCATCTGGAGACATCAGACAAGTCCAAGAGGTATGCTCACTAGAGACAACTTTGTAGAAGCATGCCATTTATTGGAACAGTGGCTCAGTATACAGGCCTGGAGTAGTTCATATAAAAGATTAACCCAAGCTTACGAATCATTAATTGTATTTATCTACTTTCATACTGTAAGTTGTTGATTGAAATGTTTTATATTAGTAATTGATCTCGGAGAGACCGTTTAATTTAATACCTGTAAACAAATAAGAAAGCAAGTGCATAATTATTGTGTACAAAACTTTAACTGAATTTAATGTCCATTAAAAATATTTGTACATATCTGTTAATACAAGTTGGTGTTAATTTATTCCCAAATCTCTTAGTCGGTTTATTTCTAGGTTGTTCTTCATTTGATTTGAACTTTAAAGAACTTGGGGTCATCACAACTAAATAAGGACAAGCATTTAAGTGGTCGAATTACTTAGTGGTGACATCACCCACTTCCTACAATTCCAAAGAATTTGTGTCTGTAGTGTTGCTGAGTAGGGTGTTTATAAGTAATCCTGAAAAATTGGTAGGTCTAATCCTGAGATATAGCCCATTACAGATTGCATGTACAAAACTGGTTTACCCATGTGAGCTTCTTGCATTTTAGTTTCTGTTTTTCAACATGCTTATTTACAATGAAGCTCCCATCGACAGTTGTGCACATGCCATCAGATATAAGCCATATTCTCAGATCTCTAAACCTAGCTACCACTTTTTTAGGATTATTTCTAAACATTCTACTCATCAACACTATATACAAATGCTCTGGAATTGTAGGAAGTGGGTGAAGAATCACCTTAAACTTAGGATAATTTTTATAAACAACCATGTAAGATACTGTATTATAAAGCCATATAAACATAATGTAAACAAAAACATGCAAGGTATAGCAATGTAAATGCAGAGCCTATTCTCTTTGATAAACGTACACAAAATAAACTGTTAGTAGTGTGGTTGCGATTACTAAATTTACTTCGAAATCAGAAGGTTTGAACGAATTTGTAGTCATTAAAATATGAAAGGGTGGGTGTATAACTACAATTAAAGCACAGTACCGATTATGTCCCATCATCATATTAATTTATTTCGTTAAACTTCACACAAGGAATGGGCATGATGTGATTTTGCATTTAAACTGGACAAGGCCAGTACCAGGATGTGATTTTAACACAATATTTCAAAAATCACATCCAAATGTTCCAAATTTACAGCCTCAGTCCAAACTCGCATCCTGGATAAGGTCGTTAAAATGGAAATTCACACCAGTGGATGTGAATTTGGACTTTAACGAATTAACCCAGGATGTGAATTTGAAGCATTTGGATGTGATTTTCAGAAATCTCTTCTTAAAATCACATAATGCATGGTACTGACCGTGTTCGCTTTGAATGCAAAATCACATCATGCCCATTTCTAGTGTCACAAACCCATGGATTCTAATATTTATTTCAATCTTTGCATTCGTAGATCGGCAGGCAGAGTACGGTGGAAGTGCAACTAACGGACCATAATAATGTCGGCACACTGAACTACTTTGTAAGTTTTCTGTCCTTATCTGTTATGTCTTTTAACCAGTTCGCTTCGGATACGCAATTTTCTTTGAGATTTAAAATGGATGACAGATAAACATGTCGCGAGCAAGGCTGGAAATATCTGTCAGCGCCCGATTCGCAGTGAGCGAGGCCGGGTGTGCTTCTCATTGATATCAGCCTGAACCCACCTCTGATCGAGTTTCGTGACTGGGCTCAGTCAATTTCAAAAATAATCCCGGCGCGACCTGGTTAAAAGTATTATACACTGTTTGCTTTTGCTGTAATTTTTGAAAATTACGGGATTCATATTTTATGGTGAATATTGTGATACTGACCTGGCCACCGGTATCGAATGATTGAGAGGAGCAGTTTTTTGGCAAGGTATGCACACCTAGAGTTGGAAAATGTGTGATAGCCTTGCAGCGTGAGCTGTGGCAGCGTTTTGGGTGTTATCACTTTTTTCATTTTTTTTGGTGTCAAAATGGCCGCCAATATGCTTGTTACCGGATTGATTATATGGAATAACAAGCATTTGGGCGGCCATTTTATGAAAAGGGTGATAACATGCAATGCTAACACATATTTTCCAACTACAGGGGTGCATATACCTTGCCAAAAATCACCATGAGCATTATTCCCTTCATTTTATACCGCCCAACCTCCCAGGTCGATGGTCTAATCTTTTAATTGATTTGGTCTTGTAATGTTCAATTTGTTCATGCTTTTTTGTAATCCTACATTATTTTATTGTAACCTACATGTACATTTCTGGGCGAAGGGCATATATAGTGGGGAAACCTGCAAAATAATGAATAATGGGTGATTTTTTTTTAAAATCCAGATTTATTGATATTTGTAATGTTTGGTATACCTACTATATTTTGTGAAGAAATAATATGGAAAAAGTAGAATAAAAGTGTTTTTGAGGAAAAACAATTGACTTTCTATTTCACTGTATAAAACTTGAAACTTCAAAGGCCTTTTTTCAATATTATACTTTTGCAACATGTTGATAAATGCAAACTTTACCCAACCATAAAAAAGGAATGTCCTATTGAAGCGCAACAAACAGCATTGTAAGGGGAATTTTATCAACCTCTGCCCAGTTCTGTCACATTATTTGACATTGAGTAAACAATGTTAAAACGATTGTTTTTAGTCATGCTCTTTGACAGCCCTCTATGAAGGAATTCTTTACGTAATAAAATATGCATGAATTAATTTTAAATTTTCACATAGTAAGTAGTGTTGTATTTGTAATTTTTTTTTAACCCTGATTTTCTGAAGGTAATTGCCGGAGGACGAATAGTGCACCAAGGGGTGAAGAGCCAGGTCAACGCGAACACCGGCCTTGGTTTCGATATCACCCACGAGATGGCGCCCTCCTCCCGAGTTGTTGCGTACTACACAAATAAAGGCAACGTCATTGCTGATTCACTCCTGATCGACGTGGAAGAGAAATGCAAGAATCCTGTAAGCACGTTTATACATATAGGCCTATGTGACCTGTTCCAATGAAACCTGGA
Source organism: Crossaster papposus (assembly GCA_037893245.1). Lineage (NCBI taxonomy): Eukaryota > Metazoa > Echinodermata > Asteroidea > Velatida > Solasteridae > Crossaster > Crossaster papposus. Next base: position 329,296 of record JBAIAA010000099.1, read on the forward strand.
CAAAGTCGCACAATGTGTTTTATTACAATGTACTCGTGAAGTAATTTAGTGTGGATTTTACCATTTTGAGGTTTTAATATTTTCTGAATCACGAACTAATAATCTACAATCTCCCAAAATTTTAACATAATCCGTCGATTTAGTGAAACAATTGTGTATAGAAACTAGACATGTGTTTGTGGACAAACACAGAGCTGTTTCGAGTTTCTAACATTACTTTCAATATGTGTGTGTGGTGGTCTATGTGTGTACCAAGTCTGAAGTCGATTGGATTTACACAAGTGCCAAAGATATATTAGTTGATAAAAACGTGTACAAATCCAATGGGGAAAATTCCACCTTTAATGTGACGTCACATGACACCCGATGATATCACCAAGACGTCATCCTAATTTTTGTCTATAACACATCCCGACATACCTGTATAACAAGTTTGACCCTAATCAGACCTGTACTTCCGGAGACAGAGGGTCTTAAAAACTGGACCTTTAATGTGAAGTCACATGACCCACGATAACGTCAGCGTTACGAATTTCTTCTTGGCCTTCCTGAAGATGGTGGTCGAGGTGTGTGCTAAATCTGAAGTCGATCGGATTTGCCAAAGTGTCAAAGTCAATAGTCTGAAGAAAAACGTGTACAAATCCTATGGTGGAAAATTGAACCTTTAACGTGACGTCACGTGACCTTGAATGACGCAATCGTGACGAATTTCTTCTAGGACCATCTGTGAGTGGTGGTCTAAGTGTATGCCAAGACTCAAGTTGATCGGATTTACCCAAGTGTCAAAGTGTATTGGCTGAAGAAAAAACGTGTACAAACCCTATGGAGAGGAGTCTGAAAGTAAAAAAAAAAAAAAAAAAAAAACTTTAACGAAAACAAAAGCTATTTCGGTGAAAAACCGAAACAGCTAATAACACGCTTTTCTGAACTTCAAAGCTGTTGATCTCATAATTAAGTTGTCAGGGTTTTATCACTAAATCCTTCCCCAAGGAAAAAATGGGTTGGGGTACATACCGGGTATGTAAATGATACATTATTTTAAAGCTGAGAATCTAGAGAATTTAAAAAAAGCTAAATCTAAAAACAAACATTGTCAACTTTGTCGGGTTTCGTTGAAGCAGGTCATTATGCATACCTCATTAACTTCCAGAATACACAGTCAGTCAACTGTGTCAAAAGAAACGTGTGTAGTAGCAGTACCAGACTATAACGGAGAGATCAGTATTTCCAAACAAATGGACATGTAACCAGTCTAGTATTAGGCTTTGAAATGAAATTATGGTGGCATCACTCTCAAGTGCAAAATGTTGAAGAAAACTCTCCTCAAAAACGATTAATTTGAGACTTCAAACTTGGCTGATGAAGTACTGTGGACCAGTATGCCTTGTGGAAACTTTTAAAAATGTTGCGAGTAAAGAGTGAGTAAAGTAGCCTTTTTTTTTGCATGGATTTATTTCAGCACTGAATGTCCTAGTCTTATATCTACGCAACATCATACAACAAACAAACATAGCCTGTTTAAAGTCTCGTTTAAAATTGTTATTGCTGATGTTTCTTTGCCAAGATTGGACTAAGTTTCCTGGGCCTGGAAAGCGAGGGCGACACGTACATGTCAAGGCGCAGCGGCGAGAATGTTGAATTGGAGGTGCTTGCCAAAGCGGGGACACATGTCGGCCTTGTGGCTGTGGACGAAGCTGTCTTCAAGCTTCGTAACTATCACCGACTCACACAGAAGAAGGTATGGAAAAAGAAGATTAAGACTTAATAATTGAGTTCCAAAGGAGCTATGTACCCATAATATTTGTGTGCTAGCAAGCGTATGCCTTTAATACAGAGGACACTTGCTCAAGCACAAGGGTCATTTCAAGTCAAATCACCCAATGGGTTAAACCCTACCCCTTCAAATTAGTTAATATTTGTTTTATAGGGTTATTTTGGATGAAAAAGTGTTAGCAAAATCCAACCAGCGGTCTTGGTACGTGGTCGTGCGTATAGTCTTGGATTTTAGCATGACTGAAATCAGTCGCAGAGAGGTTTTTTATTGTGTTCAAAAACCTGGCTGCGACTGAAGTAGTCGCATCTTGTCACAGACAAGTTTTTATTTGGCGTACGATGGTCGTGGGACAAGTCTTGGGTGATCCTTTATTGTCGTGGCTGTGCATGCTGTGACATTGATAAAATATCAGTTACCAACTGTGTCTACCTTCTACATTGCTTTAATTTCCTCTAAAAATATTTTGTTGGTAGGTGTTTAAAAGAATGGCTGGGTATGATTTGGGCTGCGGACCGGGCGGCGGAGAAACATCAGCAACCATATTCAAGGTACGGCTAATTGATAATCCCTAGAATGTCCATTAGTTACCTGTTTTGAATTGGGCCTGGTCCATCACAGTGCAGAACAATAATATTAACTAGAAACGTGTTCGTGGACGAACATATGAATTTCTTTGTACAACTTAAGCCAACAATTACTATCACGGCGGAAATCGTCTCCAGAAACCTTGCAAAACAGTGCTTATTTGGCGTTTGAAGTTTCATATCTCAACTTCTGCTTAACGTATGAATTTAGTTCGTTCGCCCAAGTAACGAGTAATTCTTCATCTTCATTACAGTACTTCAAATGTATTACAAAGTTCTTTCAAACTGTTGTACCAGGGAGGTTGAAGATGGTCGGTTATGTCAATTTTACTGTGCACATGCCACTTTTTGATGCGGTCCCTTCATGGTCGTAATACTCAACAATCAAACAGCCGATTGCTTTAATTCAAGCGTTAAAAAAAATGGTCGTTTGAAATCCCATTGAAATACACGGCCACGGCATGCATTGTCTTCCGACAACGATGGCCACATGGAATCAGAGCTCCTTTTCAAGAGATAAATTCACTCTTTTTAAATTCTTTATAATTCTAAATCTTTATACTGTAGGAAAGCCTGATTAACTTAGATTCACAATATGTTTTTTTTATTTTGATGTCGTACGATTTGATCATCAATAACTTGTTCGTAGCATGAAGCTGATTATATACATCAATTATAAAGTGATTTCAGCAAAATTTGCCACACAAATTAACTAATTATTAATTTTGAACACCTTTCAATTTGCCACTAGAGGGCGCTATAACATTTTATGATGTCACCAGTATTTTTTTATAAAGTACACTATCCAGAGACTAACTTCGTTTACATGATTTTTCACTTTCAAATTATGAGGCACTTCCGGTTTGGTAGGGTCACGTGATTTTACACACACAAGATGATCCTGGATTATTTTATCAATTCTATCAATTCCCACAAGCGTCAAGTCCAGGGCTTTTGTGGAATTTTTTTTTTTTTAAGAATAATTAATTTGTAATGATTAATCTTCCAATACAACACATAACGTTAACGTCAACGTTACATAACGTCGCACCTAATTCCTGGATGATCGTCACAGATCTCTTTAAGACACATCTGCGGAGAACCTGCAAAATCCTAAGTCGATCCGACTTTGCAAAGTGCAAAAGTAGGTGGTCACAACAACAGTGGGCAAAGCGAACAGGCAACATCACTAAAACATGAGGAATTAAAACCGTCTACTGAAACAAGAGACAGTGAGGCCGAAGCGAATAATAAATAGATACCAAGCTGTACGTGTATTATGATGTGTGTTGCCACTCAAGTGAGCTATATTTTTCCAGGTTTATTGAAGTGATTTTTTGTTTAACTGCTAGATCAGCTTGACGATGAATCTGAATCTATAATATAAATAAATATTATTTGCTGTATAATTTCCAGGTCCAAGCTGACACTTGTCCGAGTCAAAAATGATAGTTTTTTTCTGACCCAGAAAAGTATCACTTTTGACACAGAACGAATATAAATTCAGATTCAGGATTCCTCTGACCCAGCAGTTTGAGAGTGAAGTGTAAAATGGTAACAAATTGTATATATTTTACTCCTTCAGAACGCAGGAGTTACTGTGATGACAAATGCCCAACTTGAAATTCCGCACAGAGAAGGTATAATATGAGTCTTCTCTCTCATTTGAAATTGTACCTAATATTGTTGTATTCGCATAAACCAACTTTAATATTCTCTTGTTATTGTTGTTTTGTATTGGGTTCTGATCACGCTAATTAAAGGTAGTATACACCATTTGCAAACATAAACAAAAAAAACTACTGAATTAGTATAAAATGTCTTACTTGACTGTAGGTGAATAACGTGTCAAGCATCCTGTGAAATCACAGCATCTGGTGTGCTGTGGTTTTCAAGAAATATGGAATGTTTTAGCCGCGACCACGCCATCGTTTGAAATCATTATTCAAACATCGGTCAGCATCACAATAGTGACTATAGATATGAACCCCAGACACATTCATTTTCGAAAATTTCAACAAAAGCAATTGATGTGTCCTACCTTTAACCAGTTTGCGCCGGATGACCTATATAAACGCAAAGTTTTTCCCAGATTCAAAATGGATGACGCATAAACACGCCACGAGCAAGGCCGGAAATGTCTGTCAGCAGTGAGCAAGGCCGGAAATGGGTGGGTGTGCTTCCCGGCACTATCAGCCTGAACACGCTTCGGATCGAGTTTCGTTAAAAATAATTCTGCGCCGGCTCGGTGATGTTAAAATAATCCCGGCGTGAACTGGTTAAGCTGTTTCTACTGTTTTCACAATAAATAGGTACAGGTTCTCATACAAGAAGTCTTATTTCCATTGTTTGGAATAAACAATCCTGTCTATTCGAGTAAATATTGACTTCGTCTGGCTAAAACTAGGCACAAGATGGTTTTAGATTGAAATCGTTTTAATAGAACAGATGTTAGTAAGTGTTCACAAATTGTCTCTTGAATATTTAATTTTAAAATGATTGTTACATTTACTCTTAATCTGATGTTGCCGAGTTTTACCCTTCTGAGACTTGAAGGTAGGACACACCATTGGCAATTGCTTGAATTATCAGGAATGAATGGATTTGGGAGGTTGTATTTTACAGTAAATATCATTTAACTGACCTGTACGAAGTTTTACATTCAGGTTTGCCAGAAGAAAAAAAAGCAAGAAAAATGGCATTCGTTTTTAACCAACGTCGGGCTGTTGTTCTTGTTGTTCTTGTTCTTGTTCATTTCGCGATCGCTGACTGGCTATTGTGATTTTTTTTTATATAAAATTATAGCTTTTAAAACAATTACAGGATATCTAGCGCAATCATTTTGCTGAATGCCTAGAATCATTATTTAATTTCAAAGATATTTCTTAATAATTCGGTAGTAAATTTGTTTGATAAATCTGCAAATGATGTATCCTACCTTTAAGTGAATACAGGAAATAGTTGCTTTGAGTATTTCATTAGAGTCTGTATACTTATGCTTATAGAAATCAAAGCAAATCATTATAATCTTCGTACTATTACTCCTTTTTTTTTTTTTTTTTGATGAAGCTCTTGGATGTCCCGAGCAATTTAGAAGAGCCCGGAGATCAGCCAACGATATCGAGAGAGAGGAAATCCGTAAGATTGTTTTTAATTACATTGTTGTTTTCGTTGTGGCGCAGTAACTGAAAATATACAACAAATTGCTCACTGATGCCAAAAACAAGTCGCGAACAAAGCCCGTTTAATCATTGACGTGAAACTTTAGAGCTCAGAGCTAATTCAATGAGTGTTACGGCCGGCAAAACAACAAAGGCTAAGTGAACCGTGAATCAGCGAAACCCGTGTATGGACTCCAGGCGCGGATCTAGGATTTGTTTAGATGGGGGGCACGACCAAAACTGGAAAATGCAAGCGCAAAGCCCTTAATTACAGCGTGGGGTCTGTGTAAATGGCCCGTAGGGAGACCTACGCTTTACCCTGTTCTATCTTCGAACGTACCTGTGTGTTTCAGTGAGTAGATACGAGGATGTTGAACGAGAGTTCTGTGAGTTTGGCCTGAGGGAATTGACCGGGTCGGTGGAGTTATCCTGTGCCCGTCGGGCCCGGCTGATGGCTAGAAGGAAGCACCTGCAGGAAGACTCAATGGAGATTGCGGCATTTTACTACTGCTGCCGCAGACTGGAGAATTCCAACCTGGGAAGGGCTAACGCCGGGGGCGATGACGGCGTCAACCTTGACGATATCATGGTGCGATCCAACTTCCCAGAGAGCTGGCTGTTCGTCGATTTCACCGCTCGGTAAGCTGTTTTTTTTTGTTTTTTTACTCAAGTGTAAAATGGAACTTTAATAAAGCCAAACAAACCAAAACCCCCAAATAAGCGTTAGAAAACCTTGCCCATCTAATAAAATTGATTTTAATAACGGCACTCTAAAACTGTGTTTAGCGAGTAAACACTTTTCTTGCCATCAGTTTGTAAACATGTTTAGAAGCTAAACGCCGTGTCCAATTCCTAAACATCAACGTCAATTGCTCAACACTATTTGTTTACAAACTGATGGCAAGAAAGTGTTTAGAAAAGTGTTTACTTGCTAAACACAGTTTTTGCAACTGTGCCAACCGAAATATAAACAGGTTTGTTTTTCTATTTTCCAAGATTTCCAATTCGCTTTACAGTTTACTGCAACTAAACCTACTGGTACGATTCGACAGAGATTTATGGTATTTTGGTACGTTCTGACGGTGGCGTAAGTTAAGCTAATCCAAAAATACTAAGTTATTCTGTCCGTTTGAACGCTCTAATCCACCCGCGCGGCGTAAGTTACGCCACCAAAGTGGCGTAACTTACGCTTTCAAAAAGTGGTGGATTAGATTAAGTTGCGCTAAAGATAACAATCTCCCCCCGCGGCGATGAGCCGTGAAGTACCGTTGGAACGCAACTGACCTGCCACTTCCGGTGGTAGTTTATTCACATTGACCTTTTTCGTAACAGGTCCACGCCGTGATGGCCAACGCGCCAAGAATACATCCGATTGCCCGTTGCCTTCGTTTGACAAACTGCCAAAAACGCCAACGGGTAGCGGGGTCTTGTCGACGCAATCGGTTGTTTTTTAGTCTTCTAAGCCTCTCCAGCACGTACGCGATTCAGTATTCAACTCTCCGGCCTCGGAATCAGAAGATCGTTCCCTTTCATCCCGAATAAGGCAAGCAAAAGCGCGAAAAAAACTTTAGCGTTGATCATCATCGGCGCCATTTTGATAACGCATGGCCTGTCGCACGTACATGCAATCGCGTTTTTGTATCACTGTGGAGACATGGCTTTGTTCTCGTGTACAAAATGGTTAGAAAGTCGAGCACGTTTTTCAAAATGCTCCCATTTTTACCACAATTAATTTCCTGGGTTGAAATTTCGACCCAATATACCCTATATTATAACCTAACCCAAACACTAACCCTAACCCACATTCTAACCCTAGTTTTTGTTTAATTTAATTACAATCCAAAAATCTAATTCGTGAAATTCCTAATGGAGACCTATTCATCTATAGAAGTTAATCTTTGGAGACCTTTTCACTCCCATTGTCCCCATTGTGTTCAAGTCTCCAGAGGGTACCGTTTTTCGCACCAATGTATGCATGTACATGTACTGTGTATATTTACCAGGCCGTTTTACAAACCCTAGCTTAGGCTAGTCGGTCCACTGCGCTCCATTATCATAGCCAAACTGCATAAACAAAGCCGATATTGCGAAGAGGCTGGGGTTTGGAAAATAGCAGTATGTTGCGCTCTAATGTACATTGTACATGTACACATGACATGTGTATACTGTAATGTATACTGTATGTACACTTTCCTTGTTTCCCGCGCGCGCGCGCTTTAACCGGAAGGCTGGGAAAGTGGTGTTTGTGTTGCGTAACCACGATGGCGTAACTTGACCCACTTTTCCGCATGGGGAATGGCTTAACTTTCTCGTCTTAACGCAAGCATGTTTTGGATTAGAAACGGAATAACTTAGTATTTTAGGATTACATGTAGCTTAACTTACGCGGGGCTGTATCGTAAGTCCGACGCCTCATAAGTCCGAATTTCGAGATTATGAGTCGTCGGACTTTTGAGGCACTGGCCTCATACACTCGGGCTCACGGGTCCGACGCCTCATGAGTCCGACGCCTCATAAGTCCGACGTCGGACAAATGAGGCGTCGGACTGTTGGGGCGTTGGAGCTATAGACTATTACAAGAAAAGGTTCATTTCTCCGACAAGGCTTGTTACAGGCGATGTGAGCGAGGTTGTCCACTTACGAACGTGAGAGGGCGCACAGTGCAAAGAACGAACATAACCCTGTAAACTATCCTGCACGCGAGCTCGTTAATCATTATTTTGTGATCCCACCGATGATTCGGTGTATAAAGCGGTCCTCGCGGCCTATATGTGAGATAGATTGTAGAAATATTGCTGGAGATCAAGTATTTGGAACTTGTAGCTTACAACTCGGTGATTTGTTCAGAAAAACTACCAAACTTGTGGGTCTATTTTCCATTTACCTGAGCCCGGTCATTACCAACCGTTTTAGGGGTTGTTTGGGGAGGGGATTATAACAAAAAACAACGACTCGGCCATCTCCGGAAAATAGAAAAGAAAATTGTGCCGGAGGTCGTAATCATTCTTTTCAAGTAAAACAAACCAAATCACTGCCATACTCCTGAGAGCCCCCAGATGGTGCTCCTTATGTTCGTTTTTGCGTTGATTCATCTGGGCGCGTATTATTTTCACATTTTTCGAGCGCAATGCTTGTATTCATGACTGTCGGACTTACGAGGTGTCGGACTTACGAGGCGTCGGACTTATGGACAGAAATAAAAGTAAAATTAAGTGTCGGACCTATGGAGCGTCGGACCTATGGAGCGTCGGACCTATGGAGCGTCGGACCTATGGAGCGTCGGACCTATGGAGCGTCGGACCTATGGAGCGTCGGACCTATGGAGCGTCGGACCTATGGAGCGTCGGACCTATGGAGCGTCGGACCTATGGAGCGTCGGACCTATGGAGCGTCGGACCTATGGAGCGTCGGACCTATGGAGCGTCGGACCTATGGAGCGTCGGACCTATGGAGCGTCGGACCTATGGAGCGTCGGACCTATGGAGCGTCGGACCTATGGAGCGTCGGACCTATGGAGCGTCGGACCTATGGAGCGTCGGACCTATGGAGCGTCGGACCTATTGTCCTTATTTGCTATTTTGTCGGACTAATGAGGCGTCGGAATAATGAGGCATCGGACTTACGAGCATACCCCACTTAGCCACCGTCTGAACATGCCCTAGTTGCAGTACATGTGTAGTTGCAGTAAAATAAAGACGAATCAGAATTTTTTTGAAAAGTAGGAAAACAAACCTGTTTATGTTTCGGTTGGCACACCTGCAAAAAGTGTGTTTAGCACTTTCTTGCTGTCAGTTTAAATGCTTTCTTGCTATCTATGTTTACATGCTTAACATGTTTAGCATGAGGATGGATAGTGTTTAGCCAATAAACATTGATTTTTAGGAATTGCACATGTTCTATAGCTTCTAAACATGTTTACAAACTGATAGCAAGAAAAGTGTTTACTTGCTAAATACCGTTTTTAGAGTGTACAACTTTAACATTGAGTATCGGTCTTGCATTTTTGATTTGCGAAACTTTACGTCACATCGCATGCATCAGAAAAATCCTCCTTACTCCACGTTCAATGTTCACAGATTGCATTCTTGTAGCATTTGCAATGTGTCCCCAGGCAAAACATGATTCATTTTCTTTTATAAAAGCTTGTTGACATTGAGCAGGCCTTCATTTTAATAAATCTGAGGAGAGCTGTGCATCGCTCTCCTTAAATCAAAAGGTGAATTAAGAAGAGTGATTTTAAAATCGCTCTCCTTAAATCAAAACAATGAATTAAGGAGAGTGATTTGCTCTCGCTAACAAAACGCAAGTTTAAAGGCCCTGGACACTATCTGTAGTTACTCAAAATGACAACCAAAGGTGTCTATGCCTTTAATAAACACATACTCAAGAAAAGGAACACAACATTCACCAGTAGTTCAACTTTTGGTTAAGAGAATGATGGCGCTTTCCCATCCAGTGACATTTCTCTCTCTGTGACTTGTATGGCTTAATTAAGCGCGAATTAGTCTAGGCCCGTTATGTCCGAAATAAATGGAATGGGCGAACACGAAAGACTAGATGACCGTTGTTGGTATAAGATAAATCTGATGTGATTTTATTTGGGGGTGCGAGGAGAGAATTGTAATCGCAAATTCTCTTGTGTTAGCAATAGCAACGCTTTTGTGTCTTTACTGTTATGACACTCGTCAGTTGCAGGTAGGTGATTCCATGGTGAGGAATCGGTTTTAACTCGCAAGGTGTGTGGGTTTGGTGTGGTACAATCAATGAACGTGAATTCCAGGTATTTGGAACTTAGCCATATTATTTATTTTGGGTCCGTATTATTTATCTTGTAAAGAGAGCAGTATGCTGGGTTTCAAATGTGTTTGTTTACTGCTTGGTGTTTTAATTGTTACGGTCCGGTGGTTTATGGCTCGGTTGCTGATTGGAATTGGATTTTTTTTTTTTTTTTTTTTTTTTTTTTTTGCTCTTGTTAAAATTGTAAGGAGCGCTTTTTTTTGCTCTCCTTAAATTTTTTATTTTTATTCTTTAAAATGAAGGCCTGATTGAGCTTATTTGAAATTGAGCCAGTTTTTTATTTTGTATAATGTCGATTTAGCCCCCTTGCAAATAATGAAGACGACGAAGACGATGGTAGGGTGCTGCACCGGACTACCCTACCTGATAGCGTCACCACATGGGTTATCGAGGCCGTAGGTGTGAGGGGAGTGCATGAGATGTGTGTAGCTGAGCCCATCAAGCTTGAAGTCCGCCCGCCGTTCTTTCTGGATATCGGCATGCCGTACTCGGTCCAGCGATATGAGCAGATCGAGATCGTCGCCTCCGTGTTCAACTATGGCGACCGCGATTTAGAGGCAAGCAAATCTTCTTCCACAACCTATTTTCAAGAGAGATTGAAAGCAGGAGTTAACAATAAGAGAAATCCGACCAATGCAAATTTCACCAATGCAAACATCAATCTTAGAAGAGTAACTAAATCTAACTTGCAATAGATCCAATGAAGGTTAGGAGGAGATTGATATTAGCATTGGTGAAATCGGCCCTAGTTTAGACTGACTCCCAAAACAAAATCATTAGCGCCTCTCTTCAATTAATTACCTTGATTTCAGACAGAGGATCATCATTGACTGGACTCTTTGTGTACTTTCTGTATTAGCAGACTGTTCATCGATTTGCACATGCTGTCGCTGTTTGGATTGCACTTAATTTAAAACCATTATTGACCTTGTCATCTTTTACAACTGATAATAATGACCACTGGAACCCCTGTGGCGTATGTGAATTAAGAGTGTAGTAATAATAATAATAATAATATAGGCAATTTATGATGCACCGTTATCCCCCTTAATTAGATGCTCAAGGCGCAGAAAACTAAACAAACACAAACAAACAAAGAGAACAGAGAGACAAATGATCTAAAACGTGTACATTACACAGCACAACCTGACAATCAATTGAACGAATGAGATACTGAAATGCAACTTGAAAGAGGTGGGTCTTCAGAGCACATTTGAACTCTTGCAGGGCGGAACAGTCACGAATATTCTGAGGAAGTTTGTTCCATAATATCAGCCTAGCATGAGAAAATGAACAGCCCCCTCCCCTTGTTTTATTTGTTTTAGGCACTACAAGCAAAGAAGAATTGGAAGATCTAAGGGACCTGGAAGGGCTGTAACAAATTATCAAATCAGAATTATATTTGATATTATATAGTGAAGACGTTGTGTGGGCTTGCCCACATCCACCAAAAGTTCCCCTTCAGTTTTAGAGGCATTGTTTTGGGGACTATCTGTGGTAAAATGAAGAGGAACACTCAAGGGAATTATGATAAAACATTTCAGGTTGGATGAGTTTTCACGGTGTGAGTAAATCAAGTTTTTCTCAGGTTTTTTGTAACTGTACACATACAAAGAAATGTCTACATGTGTCCCAAACCTTGTATTCCTGTAGATACATCTCTTTGTTCTCGTGTACAACATGTGTGGACTGTCAAAAACTACTTTCAAAGTGCTCCTACAATTACTTTCCTATGTTGAAATTTGGACCAAATAAATAACCTTAACAAAACATTAATCCTAACTTTAATCCTCACCCTAGTTGTTGAGTAAAATCCATTTATTCTTGAAATCCTTGTGGAGACCTATTCACCTATAGAGATTAGCCTGCAGAGAGGATTCAGTCATATTGTCCCTATTGTGTTTATGTCTCTGCAGGGTACAGTGTATGTAAACAGTATGTGTGACTCTAGGATACCGATCTTATATATCGTACCCTGTGGAGACATGAACACAATAAAGACAATAGGACTGAATAAGCTTCTGCAGGGTAAATTCTATAGGTGAATCGGTCTCCACAAGGATTTCACAAAATAGATATATGGATTTTACTCAAAAACTAGGGTTTGGGTTAAATATGGGGTTTATTTGGTCCAAGTTTCAACCCAGGAAAGTAATTGCGGTTCAAGTAAGAGCATTTTCAACAAACTTTTTGACAGTCCACAAATGGGGTGTACACAAGAACAATGGCGTTTTTCCACAGTGATACAAATTCACAATTGTATGTTTTGTAATCTTACCTCTTTTTTTTTGGACGATGTACATGTATAGGTGACTGTCTTCTTGAGTGGTAAGGAAGGACTCTGCTCAATTGCGCAACCCGGGGAATACTCGGAAGGAATGGAAATCCGCGTTGAAGCCAATAGGCCTGGCTCTGTCAAGTTTGTCATTGTTCCTCTTGAAGTTGGGACCGTACCAATAGAGATTGCTGCCGTGGACGCAAGGGGACAATACAGGGATGCAATCGTAAAGGACCTGATTGTTCGCGTGAGTTTAATGTGTCAAAATATTCGAATGTTCGTGGGACAGTGCGGCCGGTGTGATATGAATATCGGACTCCTGTGAAAATCGGACCCCTTTTTCCTATTATTGGTTAAACCCTCTAACGTGACTGGTCACTCTCTTAATTATTCAATCCTAGTGTCTGTGGCCCATCACATGATATTCCAAATCTTTGATAAAAAAAATGTTCCAAATATGCACGTTATTCAGCCACATGTGTACCCTGTTCGTTGAAACGTAATACGCAAATGCACGTCAAATTTAACACGAACGCTCAACGGCCCATTATCACGATTTTATATAGGCTACTACTAATCTTGTTTGCAACACATTGGCCAAGCCTGTCTAGCGTAGTTTGTTCTGTTCATGTTTGTCCTATTCTTCATTTTGTTCTTCACTTTTTGCTATAGGTGGTCGCACCGAAAGTATCAATGTACTGTACACAGGGGCAAAGTTGTCTCAGAAATCTGAGACAAAAAATCAGTCTAAGAGAGCATGTATGCAATGATTCCACAGAATATGCTACTGTGCACGTGTGTAAAGTTGTCTAAGGGGTGTGGCTAAATCACAAATGGTCACTGATGAGTCAATTACCTTCACTTTATAGGCATGTGCAATACTAACAATGAACTTGGATTTCATAGTCTGAAATTCATGCTACACCGGTTTTAAATGAATTATCTTTAAAAAGAAAACAGTATTCGAGTAGTGCACAGATTTAAGCCATGGAGTAGTACAATTAATTTACATATAATCGTGTCATTCCAATTAATTTGCACGCGTTTCTCACTAGAGGAAATCAGCCACATAAATACACCCAAATAGTTAATTAATTCAGGGAAACAAACAGTTAACCCATTTCTATTGGTCGAGAGCCCGTCACATGGCCAGTTTTAAAACGAATGATAAAACACCAGGGCCAGTTTTAAACACTTTACCTCCTGGACCGATCACGCGAGCGAGGATATTCGAGGAACATACCATAATATAGCTAGAGGAGTGTTCACAAAATATTAAGTTTATTTAAAAATTGTTTTGACGTCTTTTACTCGACAGGTATTGATGAATGGGAATTAATATGTGGTTGGTCGTTGTTAAATGTATGTTTAAAACCGGCTCACAGGCCTTGACATTGTTAATGCCTTCGGCTCAGGTATTAATATAATTATTATTTATTTCTTTTTCATACTGGGTCTCCTGTTCGTGCTATAATGATGTCACTGATCTCCCATTGGTCCCAGTTAAAAAAAAAAAGTATTATAGACTGTATAAAAAGCGTTTATAAAAGCATTTATAAAATTATGTAAAATGTTCACAAGTTCAGTCGTTGAGGTCGATTCAAAAATCGATCAAAAGGTCGATCAAAAGTACATGTACATCCTTTATTTACAATCAGTCAATGTCAGTCGGTCAATTATGTGTAATTATAAACTGAATTATAAACATTAACGCATCCAGGCTCATGGATGCGTTATGGTTTGAAATGTACGTGTAAAACTGGCCAACCACATATTTATTTCCTTATTGAAAAATGTTGTTTTCTTGCTTTAACTTCATTTGGCCATTTACGACCTTCGCATTCTTGAGATCTTGTTTCGAGCCTTATGTAACCAAAATTAATATCTGGAATCCAATTATCTAGGCCACTTGGTTTGGTGGCGTGATCACCATTAATGTGACCTGCTCTGGGAAAAGGTGATATGTCGCGAAATGCATTTTTGTGTAATGGCCTGTTAAAAATGTTGTCAACATTTGATTTTCATTTTTTGTCTTTAAATGAAAAAGCTGGACTTTACAATAAATAATGTAAACAAATGCCTTTTAACCAGTTCGCGCCGGATGACTTATATAAACGCAAACATTTCCCCAAATTCAAAAACGGATGACGCATAAACACGCCAAGTTCAAGTTCGGAAATGTATGTCAGCAGCGAGCAAGGCCGGAAATGCGTGGGTGTGCTTCCCGGCACTATCAGCCTGATCCCGCCTCTCGGCTCGGCGATGTTAAAATAATCCTGGCGCGAACTGGTTAAAGGGTGCATGGTTCCCAATGTATTGCCCTAGTTTAGTTGTGTTTCGAAGCCTGTTTTTTCAGTTCGTACTTTGAATCCCAGGGAAGCTATTGATATTAAGCAAAAACGTCATAACCGGAACGGGAGGGGCTATGGAGCTGTATTATGTACAAAATGAAAGCTTATATCCTGGACTTTCCAACCTTGTACATTACTCTATTTTAATTTTTTTGCGACTTATATCACCTTTTCCTGGAGCGCTAAACATAATACACATTTTTGCAGAGCTTCAAATTCTATTTTTACACTTCTTTTTTTTCTGATTTAATTCATGTCATAGCCGGAAGGATACGAGAAAAGGATTACTGTGCCACTAACGCTGGATCCTGCCAACTATCGGGGTTCTCCACGTAACGAGGACGGGAGCCCGGATCAGTTCTACTTCCATAGCCGTAAGCCATATCACCTAAACTCCTGCATATCAACGAGGCTAACAATATTCTGAAGTTCAAAGTTAACAAAGAAATTGGCACGGCTGCACTTTAACCTGCGACCTCTGGAATACCGAACCGGCGCTCTACTAGCTACTGAGCTATCTTGCCCTATGTTGGCGGTCTCCCAAATTGTCAGTATCTTTGTTCGAGGGCGCTAGTCAGAAGTCATAAACACCAGAATGCCTTGTGGCCAAGAATATAGAATAGGATAGGAGAGAGATAGGTGAAAGGGTGGAGGGGGAGGAGAAAAATCGCAAATGTTTTGTTGGTTTTTTCCCTGTTTTTTTTGCAAAGTTTATTTTATTGCAATAAAACGAACCTTTTGAAAATCTGTTGCATAGATATACAAGTATTACGTAATTTCAGAGGAAAGTGGCTATGAATCACCTCAGATTGCACCAAAGAGCATCTAGCATTCGAAAGTTTTTCGGGCCCTTAACCAGTTCGCTCCGGATGACGTATATAAACGGACAGTTTTCCCCAGATTCAAAACGCATAACGCATAAACACGCTACGAGCAAGGCCGGAAATGTCTGTCAGCAAGGCCGGAAATGCATGGTTGGGTAGGCACTCAATAACGCTATGTACCAAAAGAATTGGTGTGCTTCCCGGCACTATCGGCCTGAACCCGCTTCGGATCAAGTTTCGTTAAAAATAATCCCGCCCCTCGGCTCGGTGATGTTAAAATAATCCCGGCACCAACTGGTTAAGTGGGCATCGGACCCATGTCGTAATTGGCTTCTACCTACAATACAGTTACGCGCGGTTTTATTGCCATTAACCGACTGTTTAATTGTGAATTTCCCCTTTACCCACAAATACCGGCCTCAACCCGCCTTGGATCGATGTTTGTTAAAAAAAATCCCGCCCCTGGGTCCGGTCAATGTCAAATCAATCTCAGCGCGAACTAGTTAACAGTGTCCTACCAGTACACAACAAAAATCAATGGAAACAGTCAACCCTTTCACATAAATAACAACAGTACATTATGTACAAGTTATTTTAAAAACTAAAAAACTAAAAACTAGTTCTTAAGACTCATTTCGCAGGGTTGGGTCACATATAGTTAAAACAAATTATGTGGAGCATCCAAAATATCTAATTGAAGTTTAATTGTTTTTCTGTTCTGTATTTGATTTATTTGTTTGCAGAAAGGTGGGACGGCGAGAATGAAGATATGCAAATAGATTTTATCCGTTATTCAATCAACGGAGATGCCATCCCGGGCAGCCACACTGCTCGATTGAGTCTTGTGGGTAAGTACATTGGATGGTAGGAATACAAAGGAGCAAATGCTAGGAAGTATAGGCAAAAAGTAAAAAGAACTTCGGAGTAAAAAAGCATTAAAGGTCAAAAACACCATTGCTTGAATTATCAGGAAAGGGTGGATTTTGGGGGTGGTATCTTATAGTAAATATCGTTTAACTGACCTGTCCGAGGATTTACAATTATGGATGCCCCCCAAAAAGCAAGGAAAACAGCGTTTAACCCTTTTAAGTCATTCATATTTTGCACTTTAATACCGACTGGGTGTATAATACAGATATCTTTTTTGGGCCGAGGTTATTTTATCGCTAGATACCCACTTGTTGTGCAAAATATCTCCCAAGTGACCATTGCATCACTCCTGAATTGGACGTAATTATATTCCAAAATGTTGTTTTGGGGGCACTGACCAGTCCTAATGACCGTATGACCGTATGTCCGTATTGTTATTACTTCGCAGGGAATGTGCTGGGAAGCGTCATCGATACAGAAATAGGAGGCCTAGATAAGCTGTTAAGAATTCCCAGTGGTTGTGGGGAACAAACCATGTTGGGTCTGGCACCCAATGTCTACATCTACACATATCTCAAACGCACTGATCAGTTCACGGCCGACTTGGAGACCTCTGCTGCGCAGTACGTATTCAATGGTGAGTATAGAGATGCCACTTTTCCAGTTTTAGCCAGAATTCCGGGTTTTATAAAAAAAAATACAAGATTTGTTTTCTTCTGGTGTCAATTGAAAAAAAGAAAATAATGGAAAGAGAGAAGAAAAACTGTGAAAATGCGTAGATTTTTACCTCGTTAGCGCTCTTGAGTTTAGTACATGAGCTAGGCTTACATATTGTAAAGATTGCGCGCGCACGGCCGGCACAACGTTGTTCGTTGAAGTGGTCTTAAAAACAAGTCTTTGTTGTTGCCGAGCCTGCATGCGATACATAGCGGCCATTGCAGTATACCAGGACCAGACGCCTCGCTTTTAAATTTTTTGGTATTTTTAACGAATTTTATAAATGTGTTATGTTGCTGTTTTTATCTTAAACCTGTTATATTTATTTATTGTAATTGTATAACTGCTGGGGCCCTCTGAAAAACAGTGTTTCACTGAGAGGTTACCCCAGGGTAAATAATAAATAAATAAATAAATTATGCACCGCGTGCGGGCGTGTTGTGTGCATGCTAAGCACACGTAGCATTCAGCCTAGAAATCAAGTCTATCATTTCAGTTATTGGTGGCTCCGGATCGCAGTGATACATGCAAATACAAAAAACACCAGGTACCACTACCAACCATGTTTTTGCGCGCGTAGTGCAGTGCAAAAGTCATGTACACCGACAGTGTTGTGGAATCGTGTATTTATTTATGTCGAATATCGTTGGAAATTCGGGTAGACAGATAGGAATATGGAAAAATTCAAAGTGATTGAACTAACCGACAGCTTAAAGGCCATAGAAGCCAAAATGGAACTAGGCTTGGCTACAAGAGAAAGATGACAACGGGGACTTTGTGTCGGAGTGGCTTCAGAAACTCGACCAGGGCGGTACGCGCTCCGCTCGGTACGCGCTCCTAGCCTGTCGTCATAACAGGCGTCATAATTAATTGTCAATTGGCAAAATTACAATTCTTGACATCAGCATATATGTGACCCACTCCATCGAAATCAGGAATAAGTCGCAAAATTACTTATTGAGATATGCACATGGTGAGAAAGGGAATTACATAAGCTTTCTAATGATACCCATCACAAGTGTGTATCTGTTTAGGTTAACGAGTTATGGTCTGATGAAGATGACAGGTGTATATTTATTTGCCAAGTCCACATTTCGAGAAAAACAGCTTTAAAATAAACAGTTGTAAAAGTAAACGCAAATGCAGGCTTTCCAATAAACAACTATAGCAACGGCATATACTTCCTGTTGTCTGATTGTCATAACAGTTTTCACATTAGTTGGTCACTACCTTGACAACAATCTCCCGTAGTTTGTATTTCATATCTTTAATATTTTTTGAAAAATGACACCTATAAATATCATATCAATAATGCACCCCAATCATATGGACAGCGCACATAAAACCTCTTCATTTGCATCTTTATTGATCGTTTTTACATATAAGACATTAATGACAATAATCTAATAAACTACACTTTCTAAACATACAATGTTCAGAAAATCGACTTTGTGCTCATGATTTTCAACCATGCGTTCACTTCAACGGCCGATTGCGTAAAACGGCTTCAGTGACTTATTCCTGTTTACGATGGAGCGAGTCACATGTGTCGCCACAACAAAGTTTTGGGAGACACCAGACATGTACCGATATGTCAAAGTTTCAGGTTAAGTTTTTGGATTTTGATGAAACTTGGATGCAGTGACCCTTGGGTGGGAAGAAACAATTCTTCATCGGATTACTGAAGTCGAAGGTTATGTACAGTTCATTAGATGCCATTGTTCAAATATACTAATCTTTCTATGTCTGCAGAATTTAAGGGATTTTAATGTAGCTTGGATAAAGTAACTCTTGGGGTTTAATTTGACAACTTTAAAAACAATTGAGGTCGTAGGTCATTTGAGGTCTCGTAAAAAATAAATAAGGGATCGACAGCGGGAAAAGGCCACATGCGATCCGTGGATCACTGGTTCATTATGAGATGAGACATTGCAAAACAACACTTTTGATACAAACAGGTTTTCGTTTATTGATAAGGCAAACTTGTTTTTGCATTCTTTATTTCAGGCGTCAATCGTGAGCTGACGTTTCGTAAGAATGATGGATCGTATGCTGCATTTACCAGCAGGCCAAGCAGCACATGGTGAGCCCAGCTGTAATGCTATTAAAAATTGATCGTCTTAGAAATTTGTGTTTCGATAGTGTGCCAATATTAAAGACCTTTTTCTCACGGGACGTGAATTGAAGATGCACCTGGCCCCAATATGATGTGTCATCACAGGGGTGGAAAACTTTGAAGTTTTATAGTACCATGTTTGATTTGTTTGTAGGCCTATTTTATAATTATATTTTTCCATTTTTAAGGATCTTTATTTTTGATCACGTATTCAAGTACTTATGATAAGATGTGCGTATACTAAGTCTCAAAAGTAGAGGGTGCTTAGTACATTGCAGCACCCCCACCCCAAAATCCTGGGGGGGGGGGGGGGGGGGGGGGCGGCGGCCTGATGCATGCACACGCATGTATGTCAAGACATGGTAAATTGTAGGTATTGTACTTCCCTTTGTTCCTGTACTTTGTAAGCATATCTCCATAGACTTTCTACATAAAATTCCTTGTGGGGACAACCTAACCCATACAAATTTGATAGTTGAGACCTATCGGAGACTGAAGTTTTCCTGGGATGTCTGCTTTTGCATCAAGTTTTAGGGACAATATCTCGCAGTGTGGTGGTAATAAGGGATATCAGCTACAACTGGTAGAAGCTGTTGGTCACTCGATAGTCCGAAGGTTCGATAGTAGAAGGTTCGTTAGCCTGAAGGTTCATTAACCTGAAGGTTCATTAGTCCGAAGGTTCATTAGTCCGATGGTTCGTTAGTCCGAAGGTTCCATAGTCCGAAGGTCCATAGTCCGAAGGTTTCATAGTCCAAATGTTCCATAGTCCGAAGGTTCCATAGTCCGAAGGTTCCATAGTCTGAAGGTTCCATAGTCTGGAGGTTCCATAGTCTGGAGGTTCCATAGTCTGGAGGTTCCATAGTCTGGAGGTTCCATAGTCTGGAGGTTCCATAGTCTGGAGGTTCCATAGTCTGGAGGTTCCATAGTCTGGAGGTTCCATAGTCTGGAGGTTCCATAGTCTGAAGGTTCCATAGTCTGAAGGTTCCATAGTCTGAAGGTTCCATAGTCTGAAGGTTCCATAGTCTGAAGGTTCCATAGTCTGAAGGTCCCATAGTCTGAAGGTTCCATAGTCTGAAGGTTCCATAGTCTGAAGGTTCCATAGTCTGAAGGTTCCATAGTCTGAAGGTTCCATAGTCTGAAGGTTCCATAGTCTGACGGTTCCATAGTCTGGCGGTTCCATAGTCTGAAGGTTCCATAGTCTGAAGGTTCCATAGTCTGAAGGTTCCATAGTCTGGAGGTTCCATAGTCTGGAGGTTCCATAGTCTGGAGGTTCCATAGTCTGGAGGTTCCATAGTCTGGAGGTTCCATAGTCTGGAGGTTCCATAGTCTGGAGGTTCCATAGTCTGGAGGTTCCATAGTCTGGAGGTTCCATAGTCTGGAGGTTCCACAGTCTGGAGGTTCCACAGTCTGGAGGTTCCATAGTCTGAAGGTTCCATAGTCTGAAGGTTCCATAGTCTGAAGGTTCCATAGTCTGGAGGTTCCATAGTCTGGAGGTTCCATAGTCTGGAGGTTCCATAGTCTGGAGGTTCCATAGTCTGGAGGTTCCATAGTCTGGAGGTTTCATAGTCTGGAGGTTCCATAGGCTGAAGGTTCCACAGTCTGGAGGTTCCATAGTCTGAAGGTTCCATAGTCTGAAGGTTCCATAGTCTGAAGGTTCCATAGTCTGAAGGTTCCATAGTCTGGAGGTTCCATAGTCTGGAGGTTCCATCTGGAGGTTCCATAGTCTGAAGGTTCCATAGTCTGAAGGTTCCATAGTCTGAAGGTTCCATAGTCTAAAGGTTCCATAGTCTAAAGGTTCCATAGTCTAAAGGTTCCATAGTCTGAAGGTTCCATAGTCTGAAGGTTCCATAGTCTGAAGGTTCCATAGTCTGGAGGTTCCATAGTCTGGAGGTTCCATAGTCTGGAGGTTCCATAGTCTGGAGGTTCCATAGTCTGGAGGTTCCATAGTCTGGAGGTTCCATAGTCCGGAGGTTCCATAGTCCGGAGGTTCCATAGTCCGGAGGTTCCATAGTCCGGAGGTTCCATAGTCCGGAGGTTCCATAGTCCGGAGGTTCCATAGTCCGGAGGTTCCATAGTCCGGAGGTTCCATAGTCCGAAGGTTCCATAGTCCGGAGGTTCCATAGTCCGGAGGTTCCATAGTCCGGAGGTTCCATAGTCCGGAGGTTCCATAGTCCGGAGGTTCCATAGTCCGGAGGTTCCATAGTCCGGAGGTTCCATAGTCCGGAGGTTCCATAGTCCGGAGGTTCCATAGTCCGAAGGTTCCATAGTCCGAAGGTTCCATAGTCCGAAGGTTCCATAGTCCGAAGGTTCCATAGTCCGAAGGTTCCATAGTCCGAAGGTTCCATAGTCTGAAGGTTCCATAGTCTGAAGGTTCCATAGTCTGAAGGTTCCATAGTCTGGAGGTTCCATAGTCTGGAGGTTCCATCTGGAGGTTCCATAGTCTGAAGGTTCCATAGTCTGAAGGTTCCATAGTCTGAAGGTTCCATAGTCTGAAGGTTCCATAGTCTAAAGGTTCCATAGTCTGGAGGTTCCATAGTCTGGAGGTTCCATCTGGAGGTTCCATAGTCTGAAGGTTCCATAGTCTGAAGGTTCCATAGTCTGAAGGTTCCATAGTCTGAAGGTTCCATAGTCTGAAGGTTCCATAGTCTAAAGGTTCCATAGTCTAAAGGTTCCATAGTCTAAAGGTTCCATAGTCTAAAGGTTCCATAGTCTAAAGGTTCCATAGTCTAAAGGTTCCATAGTCTAAAGGTTCCATAGTCTAAAGGTTCCATAGTCTGAAGGTTCCATAGTCTGAAGGTTCCATAGTCTGGAGGTTCCATAGTCTGGAGGTTCCATAGTCTGGAGGTTCCATAGTCTGGAGGTTCCGTAGTCTGGAGGTTCCGTAGTCTGGAGGTTCCATAGTCTGGAGGTTCCATAGTCTGGAGGTTCCAGAGTCTGGAGGTTCCAGAGTCTGGAGGTTCCAGAGTCTGGAGGTTCCATAGTCCGGAGGTTCCATAGTCCGGAGGTTCCATAGTCCGGAGGTTCCATAGTCCGGAGGTTCCATAGTCCGGAGGTTCCATAGTCCGGAGGTTCCATAGTCCGAAGGTTCCATAGTCCGAAGGTTCCATAGTCCGAAGGTTCCATAGTCCGAAGGTTCCATAGTCCGAAGGTTCCATAGTCCGAAGGTTCCATAGTCCGAAGGTTCCATAGTCCGAAGGTTCCATAGTCTGAAGGTTCCATAGTCTGAAGGTTCCATAGTCTGAAGGTTCCATAGTCTGAAGGTTCCATAGTCTGAAGGTTCCATAGTCTGAAGGTTCCATAGTCTGAAGGTTCCATAGTCTGAAGGTTCCATAGTCTGAAGGTTCCATAGTCTGAAGGTTCCATAGTCTGAAGGTTCCATAGTCTGAAGGTTCCATAGTCTGAAGGTTCCATAGTCTGAAGGTTCCATAGTCTGAAGGTTCCATAGTCTGAAGGTTCCATAGTCTGAAGGTTCCATAGTCTGAAGGTTCCATAGTCTGAAGGTTCCATAGTCTGAAGGTTCCATAGTCTGAAGGTTCCATAGTCTGAAGGTTCCATAGTCTGAAGGTTCCATAGTCTGAAGGTTCCATAGTCTGAAGGTTCCATAGTCTGAAGGTTCCATAGTCTGAAGGTTCCATAGTCCGAAGATTTGATTAGTCTAAAAATAGAATATGGTTATAATCTTCCGAAGGCTCGATAGTGATTAGACAACAAGATTTGAAAGTCCAAATCGACAATGCACTTTGATATTCCGAATTGAGGACTGCATGTATATGATTTGATATGTACACATTATGTACACATTATGTACATAATTATAATATTCACATTGACTCAGATTATTGGACCATTGATTGTAGATGATTCGTCCTGTTGAACCTTATTGTTAATTCGGACTACCGAACCCTGTGTGCTTTTAAATTAATGAACCTTTGGACTATTGCACCTTGTTTTCTTTCGTACTAATAAACCCCCGCTTATGGGAATTGTGTGTGTTTGGACTATCTTACCTTCGGACTATATGGAACCTTGGGACTATCAAGCGGACTCCGCTTTGGCACCTGATATGAGTCGCAAGGCTTCATTGATGACATTGTCAACTACACAGGTGTGCCTAGTCTACTGTGGGCCTAGACCGGGACAGCATACCCGGCAGTTGAGTATATGTAAAACGATTGTAAGCTTGAGTCAAAGTAAGATCCACTTGATTCAGTCTATGTGTCCACTACTTAACAACTTCATTATTTTTGTTTCTCATTTCTATTTATGTTGAACTAAAGGTTGACGGCTTTTGTTGCGAAGATCTTCAATCGGGCCAAGAACTTGGCTTTCGTCGATGAGTCAAATATATGCAAGGCCATGGAATGGCTTATAAACCAGGCCCAGAGCCAAGATGACGGTTCCTTCACAGAACTCAATTGGGTCATCCACAGAGAAATGACGGTAAGTTGCTAATTACGACGATGCATTTCTTGTTGTCTGTCTGTTTTCCTATACAGTCCACTTTGTTCAAACTGACTGACAGACTCACTGGTTCAACTGTCTAACTGTTTATACTTGTAAATTACAAATGCTGAAGTCGCTCATTCGCTGATTGTCATTGTGTAAAGTATATCTCACTGGCTGTCACTTGTAAATTGCACTTTGTTTAAACCGACTCTTAAAATTGATAGACTTTCACCCCATCAGTGTGAATTGGTATGGTGTCCATTTTTGACATTTAATCAAAAATAGAGATCTTTCTTTTGTTAAGAGGCATCTCTATTTCTAATAGAATATAGATTAGCAATAGAGATCTCTATTAGCAATGGAGATACCTCTACTGGCAATGGAGATATCTCTATTGGCAACGGAGATATCTCTATTGGCGATGGAGATATCTTTATTGTCAATGGAGATATCTTTATTGTCAATGGAGATATCTCTATTGGCAACGGAAATATCTCTATTGACAACGGATATATCTCTATTGACAATGGATATATCTCAATTGATACTGGAGATATCCCTGTTGGCGATGGAGATATCTCTATTGGCGATGGAGAAATCACTGTTGGCGATGGAGATATCCCTGTTGGCGATGGAGATATCCCTGTTGGCGATGGAGATATCTCTATTGGCGACGGAGATATCTCTATTGGCAACGGAAATATCTCTATTGACAACGGAAATATTTCAATTGATACTGGAGATATATCTGTTGGCGATGAAGATATATCTATTGGCGATGGAGATATCTCTATTGGCGATGGAGATATCTCTATTGGCGATGGAGATATCTCTATTGGCGATGGAGATATCTCTATTGGCGATGGAGATATCTCTATTGGCGATGGAGATACCTCTATTGGCGACGGAGATACCTCTATTGGCGACGGAGATATCTCTATTGGCGACGGAAATATCTCTATTGACAACGGAAATATCTCTATTGACAACGGAAATATCTCAATTGATTTAACAGAGGTAGCTTTATTGGCAACGGAGATATCTCTATTGGCGATGGAGATATCTTTATTGTCAATGGAGATATCTTTATTGTCAATGGAGATATCTCTATTGGCAACGGAAATATCTCTATTGACAACGGATATATCTCTATTGACAATGGATATATCTCAATTGATACTGGAGATATCCCTGTTGGCGATGGAGATATCTCTATTGGCGATGGAGAAATCACTGTTGGCGATGGAGATATCCCTGTTGGCGATGGAGATATCCCTGTTGGCGATGGAGATATCCCTGTTGGCGATGGAGATATCCCTGTTGGCGATTGAGATATCTCTATTGACGATGGAGTTATCTCTATTGACGATGGAAATATCTCTATTGACAATGGAAATATCTCTATTGACAAGGGATATATCTCTATTGACAACGGATATATCTCTATTGACAACGGATATATCTCTATTGACAATGGATATATCTCTATTGACAATGGATATATCTCTATTGACAATGGATATATCTCTGTTGGCGATGGAGATATATCTATTGGCGATGGAGATATCTCTATTGGCGATGGAGATATCTCTATTGGCGATGGAGATATCTCTATTGGCGATGGAGATATCTCTATTGGCGACGGAGATATCTCTATTGGCAACGGAAATATCTCTATTGACAACGGAAATAACTCTATTGACAACGGAAATATTTCAATTGATACTGGAGATATATCTATTGGCGATGGAGATATCTCTATTGGCGATGGAGATATCTCTATTGGCGATGGAGATACCTCTATTGGCGACGGAGATACCTCTATTGGCGACGGAGATATCTCTATTGGCGACGGAAATATCTCTATTGACAACGGAAATATCTCTATTGACAACGGAAATATCTCTATTGATTTAACAGAGGTAGCTTTATTGGCAAAGGAGGTAGCTCTATTGGCAAAGGAGATAGCTTTACTAGTGATATATCTACTAATAACAGAGTTTCAATCAGACTAGCAATGCTTTTTTTTTATTAGTAAATTTCCATAAAAACTGGAAAAGTGAATTTTTCAATTCCATGCAGGTTACCACCCCAGCTGATTCTATAGTCGGCACCAATTGTGTCATTATATAGTGCCTGCTGAGTATATTATTCGATTGTATATAAGAAAAGCATTTAACGATTCAGATTTTTTTATCAATTACTCTTATCCACTTCTTGCCAACTTGTCTACAGGGAGGAGTGCAAGGCAAAACTTCGATGACTGCGTTTGTGCTTATTTCTCTGTTGGAATGCGAGTGTGATACCATTGTAAGTAACAGACTCAGTTCTTTTTCTCATCATTTTAACGCAGGGGCTCACCCTGAAGGAGTGCACAGTGCAAAAGCTAGAAATGGGAAACTGATTAATAAACAAATGAACCATCACCCCAATAAAACAAAACAACAACAAAAATAGTGGTCAACAACCACTTTTGGGGTCTAGGTAGGTCTATTTTGCTGTAAAATAATAAAACCAAAACATGCACCACACACACAAGAAAAATTGATGATTTTGATAAAAAAACAGTCTCACAAATTGTTGTTAACCATTTTCATTGAATTCCTCATACCCTCATGGGGTAAATAGCCACCTGAAAGAGAGTGAAAATGTCATTCTGTCTGTATTAATATATGTATTAATGGGGGAAAAGTTGTAAAGAAACACGCATTGGAATGCTGGCGCGCAGTTCAGGCAAGTAAACAATCTTGGGGGGGGGGGGGGGGGGGGGGGGCTTTTCTTTGCTTTTTCTATGATTTGTCTATGAAACGGCAATTTTGATTTTCAATTATTTACCTTGACCCACTTGCCCACAATTGAAAAATTGAAATTTAAAAACATTGTAAATTTTGAATGGCCCCTAACAATTTTTGATTTTTTTATGTGTAAGTGTTAAGCCCCTGTCACACTTGTCCGAATCTATAATTCCGTTCATAAACCGATCTGAAATATTATTAATTCGGACACGTTCGGAGAGAAATGTAAAAAAAACAGACAGAAATGAAAATACACCGATCATAATCCGGTCTTATTCCGGATCTAATAAGTTGCTATTCCGATTGCAATCCGTCTGTATTCAGAATCTCTCCGATCATCACCGGACATACTTTGAAAAATTAATTGATCTCAAGACCGACCGCTTTCCGAACATTCCATTTATATTCCGTTCGTCTCCGATTGCAAAGAATATGCACCGAATTGTTCACCGAACGTCTACCGGTCAAAAGCGACGCAATTCCGGACTATTCCGCATGCATTCCAAACTATTCCGATCGCATTCTGAGCGTATTCCAGTCATTCCGTTTCTATTTCGAACATGTACCGGTGGCGCACCAAACGGCAACCGAGGGTGGGACGGCTATAAAAAGGAGCGCACCCGGCACCTTCTCTCAAAACGCTTCAAGACTTTTCAACGTGCACTACAAACTGTTCCGTACCTATTCGGCATTGCAACGAATGGCAACGAATGAGTACAGTGTGTATTCTGTGCATTTTGTGCATATTCCGTGTGTATACCGGATACCGTCCGTATTGAGGTTGCCGCGACAATTTGGAGAAATTATTAAACAGGTTCAATAATTCCTCCGAGTTCCTCAGTGCATCACCGAACGTACACGAGTATATAGCGTTGGAAAACCGAGGGAAACTGAGGGAATTCCGTTTGAGTTCAGTTCAAACCGATTAAACACCGAATCCACAATTTTTTACTCGGGACATGAACGGAGTGACGATTCGGACAAGTGTGACAGGGACTTTAAGGTTGAATGCCTTTCCTCAAATCTTAACTTCCCCACCTAATTGACTGTCAAAAAGGTGATATATTATTTATTTTGTTATTCTTATATTAGAATAAAGACGAGTCTGTGGCCGCTGCAACTGCTTTCCTTGAGACTCAGTTAGGTGGTCTCACCCGACCCTACGCCATCGCCATCACGGCGTATGCCTTGGCCCTCGCCAACAGCAACAGTGCACAGGATGCCATTGACATGCTGAAAGACATTGCTACATACAATGAAGGTATATAATGACATTGTTTACCGGCCAAAAAAAAACCAAAACACTGAAACAAAAAACATGGCCTGCATAAAATGGCCAACAGAGGGTTCCAATGTTAAATATAACATATTCAAAGTGATCTAGATTTCGTGAAATATAATGGAATCTTCCATGACCCATAAACTATCTATCCACTAAGTTTGGTTAAAACCCCTGCAGTATTTTGTCAGTGATCCTGCTAACAGACAACAAATAATCGTCGGCGCAAACATAACCTCCTTAGCAGAGGTAATAACAACTATGGAGTTCCTGCACTGTTATGGACATCTTTAAGTTCACAGAGCCACACAGTGACTGCAATGCTTTTATGGTATATAATATAATTCAAGGGGCTAATCACCCTTAATTGTAGCTGAGAAGCTGAATTGCGAAGGACGCAGCTATATTGCGGTCGAGTCGATGGCATGTAGACAGCCGCCACGTGATGCTATATCTGACCACAGAGCACTACCAGAGATCTATTGAAGATTTGTGTTGTTATACAATGGACACGTGATAGTTCTAGACCTATACAAATACAGTATCCAAGACAAAGGTATAACTAAGTTTCTTAACTAGTTCGAATCGGACGACGTGTATACACGCAACCATATCCCGGAATTTTAAATGAATGACGGATAAACACGTCACGAGCAAGGCCGGAAATATCAGTGACCGGCTTGCAGCGAGCGAGGCTGCAAATATCATGGCACGTGCTTTTCACAAACGCTGTCCTGAACCCAACTCGGATCGAAGTTCATGAACAATAATTTCACATCTGGGCTCGGTCAATGTCAAAATAATCCTGATTATAATAAGGTTTCATGAATTACAATTTAGTTGTAGTAGACTACTAGGCATTTTATTGTTCTGCTATTGGTTGGCTGCTAAGTTAATAGTAAGGTTTTATTAATATATGGCCCCAGTTAGTTAATAACAGTATTCCTCGATCATCTCCTCTCAAATAAAGTTTCTATCGAGATCATCAAAAATCTTGTTGCTTCTGTACAGGTTCAAATTACCGATATTGGACAGCTGATGACTCTTCTTTTGGCGATGGACCGAAACCCTTCTGGTACAAATACCGACCAAAGGCCA
The DNA here is from genome assembly GCA_037893245.1 of Crossaster papposus. Classification (NCBI taxonomy): domain Eukaryota; kingdom Metazoa; phylum Echinodermata; class Asteroidea; order Velatida; family Solasteridae; genus Crossaster; species Crossaster papposus. The sequence goes on from JBAIAA010000099.1 coordinate 358,386, forward strand.
TTGAGGTTGAGACCACCGGCTTGGCTGTACTCGCCCTGTTGCAGATGGATGACATCCCGTACACGCACGCCGTTGTGAACTGGCTGACAAATCAGGAGAACTATAACGGAGGCTTCGTGTCCACACAGGTATTGATATATTACCTGTATTCTAGCCATGTAACCTGGTAACTCTTATTAGGTACGCGATTCTCGTTTGAGAAGCGGACGAGCTCGGTAAACCGCCCCCGAGCTCGGTAAACCGCCCGCAACAAACACTGTTGCCGCCCAGTTACTCAAGCGTGACACTCAGTCGATTGCTGGAAAAGCACTTCAAGTCAACAATAGCTGTTAATCAGCAATGAGTTACTAAACTAACAATAGTAGACCACAGGAGGGATTACGGGCGGCTCAACCATTCAATCGCCGGGTTTTTGTTTCGTGGCAGTGAGAATTATAACCTCGTAAATTGCTTCTTTTGTCAAGTTCTTTTGTTTCTTTTGCCAGGCCCTAGGGGTCTGGCTCCTTCTTATAGTTCTCTTACTCCGGGTCTGCCTTATGTGGTGCGGGAGTCCCACTAATCCCTCGCCCAAAGCAGGCAGGGGTTGTCCCAGATCGTCTCTTATATAAAGCCTTCTTTGAAGACAAAATTTTCCCAGCTTAATTTACATTTTTCATTCAAATTCACCAACTCGATCTCATCTCGTATTCAATTTCGTTCAAACAAAAATTTGACACGCTTTTACTAAACCAATTTATCATTCAATTTCAACTTTTTGTCACCCTTTTTAAACACCAGGTCAAGAATATTCGTCATTACCATGATTCAGAGATCAATTTCATCTAATATCAATCAATTTTAAACTTATGTTAAATAATAATAATGTCTTTATTCGCGCAAATTCATGCCACAGGATGCAAATACGTTAAAGTTTCAGACAGGCGATCAGAGTCATGCCGAACCAAATCCTGGCTTGTTGCTATCTCGTGTTTGCTTAGTGTATTAAAGGTAGGATATACTATTTGCAGATGTCAAACAAATTTACTACCAAAAAATTAGGAAATATCGTGTTTATTTAAAAGTAAATAATGACTCCAGGCATCCAGCCAAATTATTGCGCTAGATATCCAGTAATTGTACAAAAAAATATAATTGAAAAGACAAATTCACGATCGCCAGACGGTTTTTCTTGCTTTTTTCAGCATCCATGAATGTAAAACTTCGGACAGGTCAGTTAAAACGACACTATCAAATACAACCCCCCAAATCCACCCATTCATGATAATTCAAACAATAACCACTGGTGTATCCTACCTTTAAGTTTGCCTGTCTGAAACCCAAAATCTAATTGAGTCGACTTCGAGTCGCTCCTAATCTACTTGGTTCGGTGCGACTCTAGAATGCCTGTCTGAACTGGGGGGTTAGTCGATTGTAGTGTACTGTCTTGACCACTGTCATTTAACACATTAAAGCTATTGTCTGATGTGATCAAGTGTAGGCACTGACACATAATTGAATACGAGAGAGATATTGCTATAAAACCGAACAGACCAGTCAAAACAATCTGGGAGTTTCCATATTCAGGAGATTAATTATAACTATTTTGTATATTATTACAGGACACGGTTATTGCACTTCAGGCATTGTCTGAATATGCATTCAGAGTGCAACAATACGACATCGATTTTAACTGTAAAGTCAAGTGTGAGGAGAGTGACTTTGATGAAGACTTTGCGCTCAACCCTGCCAATGCGCTCGTGCGTACACAAAGAAAAGTTGAGGTAAGTTTTGCTCCTGACAAAACGATCGATCTGACTACCCATCGTCATTCAAGCGAGGCTTTTTAAGTAAAAATGACACGTCACAAGCATGCCGGGAATATATTATGATAACAGTGTTATACATTTCACGCTAATAAGTGAGGCTGGTGGACTTGAACACCACGCAAAAATTGATCATATTTTTCTCTCGAAATAAGACAACTTTGGCAGTACAAATTCTTGCAGGATATTAAAAACAATATTTGGACGGATTCAAACTACGAACCCTTCTGAACACCAATGCTTCTCTCTAACCGCTATACCACGCATGTTGCTTCGAATGGCATTCAATTTGTGTGTTCATTTGTACTCACCAGATTTAATACTGTCCTGCTTGTTGCGTAAGACATTCTGTGTTATCATAATATATTACTGACACGCTTGTAACCTGGCATTTTGATGTAAAAGGCCTCGCTTATTAAATGATGGTTGGTAGTCGAATCCGGTGCACAAAAATCATCTGCAATTCATGGACAAGGATGGCAGGGGAACTTGTGTGCAGCACATATCCAGCTGTTTGTTTCAGGAGGGCTAGCAGAAACTTAGCCGTCTTACAACAAAAATGCCACTAAGTTGTGCCTCCTTTCCTTGCTCCTGCTGGATACGCTACAGGTTGTGTCTTTGTATTTGACAGTGTGCCCCCTAACGACACGGTTTATAGTCCAGCTCTCTCGATTGCACAGTGGTCTTTGCAAACTGCTTAAATGGGGCATAACCTTTTTAAGCAAATTTGACCATTTGAATATGCCCAGCGTCTTCACGCAGTCAACCACCCATTCAGCGGTCGCGCTGGCCTGCATTGCATATCTAAATAGCACTGCTTTACAAAAGAATTTCATACGTGCGCAGAGTATGTGTAGATAATCGCAGTTCTGCAATCACTGATTGGCTTCCTAGGAAAGCCTGCAGAGAAATAAGAAAAAAGCTAAACTGCTGAATGCAGTTTGCAAAGACGACTGAGCTGAGTCAAGGAGCTGGTCTGAAATTGTATCGTTAGCGCCAGGCATGCTGTTTTGTAGTCTTGTTTCTTGACTTCCTCCTTCAGACAAAATGGAGCAATTTATAGACGTCCGAGAATTGTCAGGTTATTAAACTAAACTGTCTAGTTGGCTGTAACGTCCGTCAATATATCGATATTACTCAAATACTCGATACTATTTTGACATCGATATCGCCGATGTCACTTTTTTAATCATATCGAAATATCGACATTTCGATATATCGAAAATGTTGATGTATCTAAATTTTGATGTTCCTAAATGATATCGAAAACACCGAAAGAGTGTCAGATTATCCAGAAAATCTCAGGGCTTTAGTATATTAGAAAAGCTGCCGTCTTTATTTGTAGCTTAAAACATTTGAGTAGGCCTATTAAATAAAAAACGTTCAACGACCAACTGCGGTTGTGAAGTTGTTCTTTGTGTTTCACCCGCGGCCCGCCGCTATAGTTTACAACCGCTTGCACAGTAAAATCCCAAAAGAAACCGACCATGCCGCCCCAGTCCATCGGTTGTTCGGGACGTAACCCTCCCTTGATCCGATAACATTTTGGAGTGGCCAATCACGAGTCGGGAATTGCGGGGAACGTTCTCTGGACCCTGCTATTGGCCTAGCAAGCCAGTCTGGATTCCAAGACCGAGCTGTTCATTTTGGGCGCGCCGCCCGTTATCTGGGCTTATTGAGGGTGCCCTTATAATAGGGCGCCCTCAATAAGCCCAGATAACGGACGGCGCGCCCCGCAGAACAAATGAACAGCTCGGTCTTTGAATCAAGTTACAAGCGGAAGCGGCAACCGTAATCATTTCTTATCTTCGTTGTAAAACCATAAACACGCGGGCTGGCATAATTTGTTCGGACTGACAACCTGCGCTGAGGATCAAGCCGAAAACCGGTATATGCAACGTACCTATTATTAATAGTCTATTATTATTAAAACCGTCGGTCTTCAGTATATTGAGCGCTGTTTTTAGGCTTCATCTTGCAGTCACGGGAAATATTGATATATCGAGTATACTCTACATTGTATATTGAATTTCTGATTATCGATTGTTATAAAAAACTGACATCGACGGACGTTAGTTGGCTGGCACACATTCATATGTTGCAATTAAAATGTGGACTAACTAAATTTAATAAATTTGGGACAGTGTTTGAAAATAGTCAAGTTTTTCAAATGATTGCCAGCCGTAAATCGTTGGAAATTAAAACATTTTTTTGTGTGAAAACCACAACACACCATATGGTCTGATTTCACAGGATGCTTGAGACTGTTATTCACTTCCAGTCAAGTATTAAATGGTGTATACATGTACTACCTTTTATCAGTTTATAAATTCCCATACATATCAGTAATGTGTGTATGCTGTACAAGATACGGTCCAATCCCCTTCATCCACTGTATGGTTGCATCCCTGAGCTGTATGTTCCTGTGAGAAGTACTCGGTTTACATCTTCTTTGCATTCGCTTAGTCTGCACTCGATGAGATGTCGCACAAGTCAGTTTCAGCGCTGTTTCTTGCCTAGTGTTGTTCATAGATGGAATTCTTTAGATTGTGTAAGCAGCAGACAGTGTGCATACGTTCAAATCAATGGCCAACAAGATTTTCAGTAGTTGTTAATTTTTTCTATTCGGGAATGTGAGTGATTGACTGGGCATGGTGTCGCGGTGGAATGGTCACCTGTGGGGTGGGGTGGACCTGCAAATCTACCAGGAACATGGTCCGGCCTTCCTGGGGGTCCTGTTCCTCCTGGCACTGTGTCTTGGAGATTGCTAATATCTTCCCCTTGGGATGAATTTCCCAAATTACAAAGTTGTCCTTGTATGGTTTGAGACTCATCCCGGGGTTTGCTCATTCTGGTGAGACAAGAGGTTGCTCTGCCCTTGGGATGAGTTTCACAAAAAAATTTTGTTTTTATTGTCCAGTTTGTTTTCTTTTGTGTGTGGGTGTGGGTGTTTGTTTGTATGTTGTCTTCAGTCTGTTTCATGTTTTGTCTTCGACGTTTCAGGTGTGTGGGGGTTGCCGAGAAGCAACTTATAGTGCTTGCACTCTTCCCACTCTACCTGATTTGTCTTGTTTAATTATAATAATAATAATATTGCGTAAAATCATGGCTCCTGCTGTGCTAGCATTTTTAGGCAAAGGGGTATTTTTGTATTTTTTTAAACGCTGATCGGTGGACCAGCGTCGGGAAAAAAAACTGTTTATGTTTTTAAATACCGGTACTGCTCCTAATTTTATTTTTTTCACATTTCTTTGCAATTGATTACACACTTGTGATGGGTACGATTCTCTGATCTTACAATTCCCAAATGTCCATACATTGCTCTGTTTTATCTTAAGTGGGGTCTGGGATTCAGACTACAAGATTTTTGATTTCTTTCCAGCATCTACGAACCCCCCAAAAGTGAAACAAATCGGTGTAACAATATTTGCTATAACATACTAACCCGCCATTTCCGAAAATTTCAGCAAAAGAAAATGATGTACATGTGCACTCCCTTTATAATGATTATACAGCAGACCTCTTAGATTGCGTTTTAATTGCGACGTCGTATTCATTTTCTTTTTAGATTCCAGATTTGAGCAGGGTTAACGAGATGAACGTGTTCATCAATACAGAAGGGTCGGGCATGGGTCAGTTTAAGGTCAGTTTCATTTGGAGACCATCTCAGTTACCATTTAATTCATAGCCAGTGCAACTGTTTAAAGCTTCAGGAGACCATCTAGTCAGTTGTCCATTGTTACCATTTGAAGCAGCAAAAATGTTTTAAAATGTAACTAAAAGTGCTTGACAATCAACATGGGCCCAATTTCAGCCGATGTTGTGCTTAACACAGCCTCTGTCATTTCATAGACTTTTAAAGGGAGAGATCGAATTATAACATGTGATATCACAATGCAGTACATTGCGGTAACGCGCGGTACATGTACGTTGGCACACAGTACCACTCAGTGCTACGTGGTACTACCTGATACCGCCTAGTACTGCGCTGTATACCACGCGGTACCGTACTGTACCGCATTGTAATACCGCATGTTAGAATTCAAGCTCTCCCCTAGCAGTAAACACGGAAAAAAGCATGGTTAACCACAGAAGAAAAAGTTGTTAAATCAGTGACGTAACAGTAAAAGTCTCCATGCACACGCAAGCATTAACACGTCTTTTTCTGCTAGAGTAAGCACAACTTCTCTGCTTAAAGGGATCGTATACGTTTGGTAATTACTCCAAAAAATAATGGCAATAAAAAGTACAGCAGCTTTGGATAGTATAATGCATTTTTAGAAACTTTTCCCTTTGAAGTACTGCGGTTATGGAAAAATATATCACTTTTTATCCCCAAAAATTTGAATCTGAGAAGCGTTACTGCAGTGACGTTATTCAGAGTGTGTATTCCAATGCAGATTATTCTTTCTGCGTGGACAAAACCACTCCAGAATTTCGGCAATATCTCAAAATCGCTACCACCTTTTGAAATAAAATTTTTACAGGTTAGTTTTATGGTATATATCTATAACTATATAGGATTGAAACAAACAGTGGGTTCCAATTACCAAACGTATACGATCCCTTTAATACTGTTTTGTAAGCAGTGCTATGAAATTGGGCCCTGATGAAGTTTCATTTTATCTGATGTATACTGAGTGAGTCGGAAAGAAAGTGACTGGAAGTAGTTATTTTTTGCCTTGAAAAAAACCCCAATTGTATATTTGATCTACCAGTAATTACACCAATGTGTTGATAACATCTGAAGAAGAAAAAGAATAATTGAAATTGATCCTTGCTATCAAGTCCACTTTTCAAAAGCTGTGCATGGAATGCTAAACGAACACGTTTGTAGCGTTTTGATGACAGTAAAATATGATATCAGCTGAATAAAGCTTCAAAGCATTTTATCAGTCCATGGACAGCTAATGAAAAAGGGTCTTTTGGTATTAAAACAGGCACAACTCTTGATAGCAAAGACCTATTTCAATAAAAAAAAACCTGTTTTTCAGATGTTGGGAAAAACGGGTGGATCATATTAATTTTTAATTTTGTTATGGGAAAAATAAATAATACTTAGTCACTTTCTTTTTGACTCGCACTATTATATTCAGCTTATTCCAGTCAGAAAGTTGTTTTAATCATCAACAAGGAGGGTCTGATATTGCGATCTTAATATCTTTTTAGAGGCATTTTGCCTCTGAAGAAGATCTTGTTAAGATCGAAATATCAGAACCCTCCTTTGTTTATTTGACTCATTAAAGGGAAATTCCAGGCTCAATAATATTTTACCTAGTCTAAAAGAATATATGGTAACATACTGACTCCGCAGAGAATTTGTTTTGATTTGTTATCGAGAACGTCACACGCGCCTATTATATTCACGATTTCTTGGCGAGTACAAGGGCGCGGCCATATTGTTCAAATTTCCCGCCTCGCCCGGGAAATTATGACGTAGTGTCTGCACCTCAATGCACATCGCTTTATTGCCTGTTGTTCGCACTGGTATCCCACCTTGACGTGGCCAACTACATTATGCAGACGTGTGTGATTATTGCCAGTACATGTATTGCATTTTTGTGCAGAATATCGACTTGACGCGCCACAAACTATCGTTTATTTTTGTATTTTCTGAGAAGAATAGAAAATCTGTGAGCTAGTAATTATGGCATCAGGTATTTCTCCGTATGATTTTGAGCCAACTTTCACATGTACAGTACACATTATGTATACACTATGCCGTACACAAATGGGTTCACTTGCATTCCTTGCGCGTGCAGGGCCGCTTTCGATCGGGTTTCAAGTATTGATGGTGCAGACACTACGTCACAATATCTCGAATGTACCGATAAACCAGAACAAAATGGCGGCTTGCATGACGGTAAGCGCAGTGCGAGAAAATCTCTGTTTTATATGATTACTGAAGTCACAATGGCAATTGACACTCTTTAACATTATGCAATTATAAACTATGGGTGGAGTTTCCCTTTAATCAAAGTCTGAAGGAAATTAAAATGAAAATGTTATGAAAAGCCAGAATTCCAAGGAGTGACATCCCAACTCTCTAAATTTTAAAGAGTGAAACTACGGACTAGACGTTTCAGAGTGGAAATCACTAAAACACACTGGAAAAAAAAGTATAATTTCAGAGGAATTTGATTGGATTTCGATCTTTTTCAAATGAATTAATTTCACTCTAAAACTGGTCCCTGGTCTCTGGTTTCAGACTGTGGGAGTGAAATTTCACTTAAATTGAGTGAATGTTCATTCTTTGCAAATAAAAGAGAACCCAACGATTTAAGTTTTCCATAGTCTCGACCGCAGAATGTCGGAAAGCGAGGAAGCTACCGGTAGGTACACTATACAATGCCAAACTGACCCTGGTGAATATTTTGTTCGCAATTCTATATAGTTCGAGGCTACATACTACATCCCTGAGCCCGACTTGGGTGAGTGTGACTTCGAACTCGTGATAAACGAGGACGAGGTTGAGGACGATGACAAGGAGTTTCTGTCATACAACATTCAAGTCAGGTATAGATAATCCGAGATCAACTATTTTATGCAGTGCCCGTTCAAAATGTACATGTTTGGAATGGGCAAATTGGTTGGCATACCCGCAAACATGGTGATTTAGAATGCAGTGCCTGTATAGCAGCGCACCATATCTACACATCGCCATTGCGTAATCTTCCCCCATCCAAAAATGGCTAATTTGTCCATTTAAGAAATTTGGTCAAGCCCAATACAGTCAACCTCCATTTTCGCATTTGTGGCGGTCATCCTACCCGTACCCGTGTAGTGCATGTTCACATTGTGCACCATGTAGTGCGTGGCCGGGTTTATACCTTCACGTTTGTGGGTTATAGGCCTCCAGTACGGCGTTTTTTTCCCAGCTTTTTGGAGAACCGCTCATCCCAACAATTTCAAACTAGACATGTTCTAGGGTCCTGAATTCCAGGACACAGACCCTAAACAAACCAAAATCCGGTGTCATACAAGTATGAACATTAGAATCCTATAACAAAATCAAACTCTTTTACCCTTTTATTGGGTAAAACCTCTCACGTGAAAGGCATGCGTAATACCAATGAGCCAGTCTTTATTAATAAACCTAAATTTACGCTACACCGACTTAGAAGACAAAAAGAATGCTTCTTCATGAAAGTTAATTTTTATTTCAGACTTTTCGGAAATCACTATTTATACACTATTTTAATTATCTTAGCATGAACTGAAAAAATTTACACCAATCTAGGCAAAGTTTTGTTTTCCTTCTACAGGGCGGCCCACAAAAAAATAGACAAACACAACTCCACCTCCAAAAGCCAAAACTACCTTTACCACTGGATAGAGAATCCATCTAGGAGAAAGAAAATGATAACAATTTGACCTTAGTGCAGCAGAAGCACGTGTTTTTTTGGGTTGTTTTTTTTTGGGGGGGGGGGTAGGGTCACTGTATGCTTGTGTATGAGATGTTTATTAAAATGATGTTGTTTTAGAATAACTCTGAATTATTCAATTTGATCAAACAGATACTTGCGAGGGGAAAAAACCGGCATGGCTATTTTAGATGTGGGACTGTACACCGGCTACAAAGCTGTTGAGGAGGATCTGAAAGCCGTAAGCAAAAACAAAAAATACTTGTTGAAGCGTAAAGGTAGGATACACCATTTGCAGATATCAAAAATATTTACTACCAAATTATTAAGAAACATCTGACATCCAGCAAAATGATTGAGCTAGATATCCTGTAATTATTTTATAAATAGAATTTAAAAAAAAAATATTCACGATCGCCAGAGGGCGATCGCAAAAAAACAAAAAATAACTGCCCGACGCCGGTTGAAAACAAACGCTGTTTTTCATGCTTTTCTCGGCATCCATGATTGTAAAACTTCGGACAGGTCAGTCAAACGATATTTCCTATAAAAAACAACCCCCAAATCCACCTATTCATGATAATTCAAACAATTACCAATGGTGTATCCTACCTTGAAGTTCACGTAATAAACACTACTGGTTTAGGATTGAGATGAGGTGTAGAAATTGTTTTTGTCTCAGTGAAGCTGACAGCCGAGCTGTCATTATAATGACTAGTGAGGGCGCTTTGCGTGACCTTTCTGCATTGACCCCGGTGTACCAATTCGCGCGCGCACGCTTTTTTGTCTGATCACATTATTGACGCCATCGTCGGTTTTTAGCCGACGCATCCGTTGTCGTGCTTTCTTTTGTCGTAAGACACGTTGACGTTCTTTATTATCATCTGGAAATGATGCACTGGTAGCACCAATCAAACTTTTGACTGTATCAATAATAATATCTGCCATAATATTGACCAAAGGAACCCCAACTCTACGTAATCTTTTTGCAGAACCACATGCGAATGTGATCACTATGCAATTTGCATGCATCAGCCTAAACAATGCAAAGAGCGCATGCGCGGTGTCTTGTGTAGCATGACCTCGCACTGGGTGGGGGCCGGATGAACGTTTTCCTGGGCCGCTTTTACCGACACGCGCTGTTCGCACTGGACTTATCGTCTAGGGAAAAGTGACCAGGGAAGTTTTCCCGGGCAGCAGTTGGCCGGTTGAAGTAACCACTGGACTCGGGAGAAGTAACTGAGAGGAAAACGTCCTGGACTTAAAATGGGAAAAGTACCCATCGTCTCGGTATGTTTTATCATAATAAGTTCAGTGCGAACAGGGCTAAAGACCCCTAGTTAATACTGGGCCCTCTGTGATCCAAAAACCTTTTGGCCATTATTTCCTGGATTTTGATGTTTTTGTTTTTTCAATTTCCCCAAATCTCAATCTTTATTTTGATGTTGTTTTTGGTTCTGTGCCGACAGGTAATGGAAAACAGTGATGGGCAGGTGGAGCGGTATGAAGTGACAGATCACACGGTGGTTTTCTACTTCACTGATGTAAGTCCAATTAGACACAAAATGTTGCATGTATACTTGTCCTCCGGTGCAAACTGGTTAAAACTGGAACAAAATATTATCAATTATAAATAAGAATTATTAGGTATATGACAAAATTCGTGTACTTTTGAAGAATCATACAAAATACGCGAAGTGAAGAATCCATTGCTAATCCATACAAATAATATGCAAAGTAAAAATACAAGTATTCTGTGCCCACCTCTTTAAAGGTAACCAATCACATTATTGTTCAAAAGCTTGATATTAATGACTTTCAACTCCCTGTTAAATTATTCTCTTTGGCATGCTGTCATTTTGAACAAAATAATAAAAGAATGCCTTTTCCAAGATGCATTTTAGGAAATTTGCTTTTGCAGTTTGCTAGTAATCCGCAAATGGTGTCGCAATTAAGCTTTGGAATAAAGCACATGCGCGTGTGCATGCTATTAACCAGTTTAAGCGCCGAAAGACGTATATACACGCACAGTTTTTCCGAGATCCAAAACAGATGACGCATAAACACGCCACGAGCAAGGCCAGTAATGTCTGTCACAGTGAGCAAAACCGGAAATGTAATGGGTGGGCTTCCCGATACCATCGGCCTGAATAATCCTGTGAATGTTACAATAATCCCGTCGCGAACTGGTTATTAGGGACCATTAGGATTTGATACGCATTCGGAATACTTATGCGGTTCGAAAAGGTCATCTATTAAATCACCAGGCATTTTGCGTTGTTATTTCATCTGGTACAAATCGGCAATTTACCTCTCGTATAAAAATGTTGAGATTGATAAATTGATAACACAATAGAGTTTTTTTCGAGCCGCATACATGTCCCGTACGCATATCAAATCTAGCGAGTATAGCTGCATTCGGATGAATGAGAACGCACTCCGAATGATTGACGTCGCAATTCAAATTATGACTCATCAAATTTTGAATTAAAATCTAGGTCTTGGAATATATTAATTTCTAGAAATAAACAGTATTCAAAGAACTAAAACTTTGCAAACTTTCGCCAACGTTCATGTCAAACGGAAAATTGTGTAGTTGGCAATTGTTCACGTGAGTGGAACGCGGCCCAGGTTCGTTGTCAAGCACTATTATTTCGATTTTAAGATAAAAAATAAAATAAAAATTGAGATTTTGATTTCATCATTTAAAGCTTGTTTAGCTTTAAATGATGAAATCAAAATCTCAATTTTCATTTTTGCCTCAAAGTGTCTCATTTACTCGTGCTGGGTCACAATTGTCATTCAAGAATAGTGTATGCCACTCCCGTAGGAATAAAATACACACAAACAACAATACAAATGTATGAACCAGCGAGTGTTTAGTGTTAAAACACCATCGTGTACATTCTTTATTTGATGGTATAGTGTTGATCTAACACTGCATTTTTGTCAGTGCTGTATACGCTTTGTGTTTGAACTGTGTCTTGATTAATTTATTGCATTTTTGGTGTTAACAGATTCCCGGCGCAGAAGCAGTTCAGGTTGAGTTTCGTGCCGAACGCAAGTCTATGGTCGGTAAGGTCCAACCGGTGGGAGTCCACGTGTATGACTACTACAACCCTAGTAAGTACGATTGGCTGGTATGCGGGTCAAATATGTCCGCATATATCAGACGTTGGTTCGGAGATGGCTTCGTTAACCAACACATATGTTTGATACTCGAACTAGGCATTTGCTAGGCAAGCTTAAGAAAAAGCTGTTAGTCAAAGCAAAAGGTTATGTATATGTTTTAAGCAATTGCTTTTGCTTCTGCTTGATAAGCTTTTGCTTTAGCTCGGTGCTTCTGCTTATAAGCAATTGCTAGTTTGTTTATGTATTTGGCCCAGTATGTAATCCTCTTATATGTGATGATTTTGTACAAGCCAGTTTAGCTGGTCACCGGAGGCTACTCTTGGTTGCAAGTATGCAGTGCGTGTTGGCCGCCAACGTACGCTGTATAGACCACGCCATGACCTTCGTATAGGTCGTCTTGGCTAACTCACATAATTGCTCAAAAAATTTCAAGCAGAATTGTGTCGCATTTACATGCGCGTGTGACAGTCATGCATATAATTACGTGACGTAACATAAACTTGACCAATGAGTCAGCGATTATGCATATTACGTCATGCGATTATTCACGTAACGTCATATGTGCCTGCAGATGTGACACAATTCTGCTTGGAATTTTTCGAGCGATTATGTGATTTAGCAAAGACGACCTATTTGAAGGTCACAGCGTGGTCTACGCGTGGTCTACGCACAGCGTGCAATAGAAGGCGTCTGCATCGACGGCCTACGCGCGCTGCATACTGCGATTAGGACATCTTGCAACCAAGACTAACCAGAGGCAAGCCTTCATGTCTGTAGAATTCTGCCTTGCTATCGCTAGAATTCATACTAGGGACGATTTATTAGAAACTGTAAAGAACTGGGAAAGTACAAAGAGGAGGTAAACGTACTACTATTTCAACAATTATCAATTGCAACTTTTGTTTCGTACAAAACAAAAATCATTTGAAACATGTTTAATTGCATTTGGAGTATTGACACTTTAATTTTTTATTCTGTTTTTTTATCTCATAGCGGAGGAGTGTCTGAAGTTCATCAGTCCCAAGGAGGGTTCTAACTTGCTTGGGAAATTATGTGTTGACGACACCTGCGTATGTGCTGCAGGCAAGTACACATAATTATGATACATGATATGCAAAAAGTATCTTCATATATTATTGTGTTCATGTGCATAATTACAGCACTGTACATATTATGCAAGTTATATCGATTTACTTTGCGGTCACAGAGGTGCGCTTTGAACTTTCTGACTGACTAACATGTTTTTATATATTGTAAAATTAAGTTTGAATTTATCATCCATACTTATGGCCATTTTATGTTTGAGATTTTCTTAAAAAACAAAGTATTATAGAAAACGAAATCGTAAATGTCCTATAGCTGGCGGCTCGGTGGTGCCCGAGTTTAAGCGTGACCTTTGTGCGCGAGACTTACACGGTCTATTGTGCACCAGTCTGCTTGACTATATCTTCGAAACCTGCCGAGACAAGTCAGATGCGACGCTAAAATTACCTTTTCTTTCTATAACAGGAAAATGTGCACAGGATCCATTCAACAAAGCACGCGACTATGATGCTTATGAGATGACTGAAAAGGCCTGTGCAACAAAAGCGCATTTTGGTAAATTATACTGATACACAGAAGTGCATAAAACGATTCATTGGGAAAAGATACCATTTTGTATATTTTCTTTTAGGCCAATTCAGCCTCTGTCCAAAAACCAGGCCAGGTACTAGTATCAAATAATGGAGAGGAGTAATGCTCATAGCAGTTTTTGGCAAGGTATGCACACCTAGAGTTGGAAAATGTGTGATAGCCTTGCAGCGTGAGCTGTGGCAGCGTTTTGGGTGTTACTGTTATCACTTTTTTCAATATTTGTCATAATGGCCGCCAATATGCTTGTTACCAGATTAAATATATGTGTTAACAAGCATTTTGGCAGCCATTTCTTTTGGGGGAGAGTGATAACACACAAAAAGCTGCCACCGCTGCGATGCTATCGCATATTTTCCAACTACAGGGGTGCATACCTTGCCCAAAATCACCATGACCAAAATCACCATGACCATTCTTCTTCTCATTTGATACCGACCACATTGCATGTATGTAATCCTAATGGATCGAATATGTTTGACTCAAACTGTTGAACAAATTGTCTGTAACATTTACAGTCGAAAGTCTTGCAGCGAGGTGCCAACCTTTTGATTGTATTTGTTTTTACAGTCAGACCGCAGTTGCAATTTTTTTTTTTTTTTTTTGTAAAGTGGCAGAATTTAATAAGGCTTATCAGTATACAACGGTAGTCTCACTGTAAAATATACAACAGTATACGGGTGGCACTTTGCTGCGGAACGTTTCTCCATAAATGTTATGGTAAGATTAATAATACGTTAAAATCATATTTGTTGGGATGCTAGACAGCATTTTTAAAGGGACAATATACTATTTGTCAGTTATTTATTTTTACCATTTGAAGCAGCAAAAGTGTAAAAAATATAGGTTTTCCCGGCAGCCAGTTTAATTTCCTTGCTTCTGAATTAAAGCGATTTTGCCTATCAAGGTTTTTACCGTGTTTCAAATTCGGAATTTTGGCATTTAGTTTTTTATTAAAGAGGCAATCAATTTCACTAAATAAGAATTCAAATAAGTATGACAAAGAAATACAGATCAACAAATCAATTGTGCTTGACATTTGTTTCGTATCTTCACTTATAAGTCAGTCAAACCCTTTTGTTTTTCTTTATTCAATTTAATACAAAAGTTTTAACATCAGAGCGTTTTTTAGATTGTACAAATGACGGAAATGCCTTCCCCAAAATGAATTTGAATGACCAAACACGCGCCTCGAAAAACTCCAGCGAATTTGAATGCCGTTTGTTGAAATGTTAAATTAGATGGTTATTTTGTTAAATCGAATATTACACAGCAGTACATTTGCCTAGCCATAAAACAAAATCGAATGACCATTTTCAGAAGCATTCAATTTCGCACGAAATCGAATGGCGTAGTGGTTAAAATGGCTGGTTTTTTTTGCTGAAATTGACTGGGAAAACCTATAAAAAGCCAGGTGCTTGACAAACAACCTGATGATGTTTTTAGCTCTGTTAATGCTGCACATTCTGAGAAAACAATATTCTAAGATTTTGATTTTAATTTAAAATTTGCTGAGTCACAATTTGAATTGCGACCACAATCTGCGTTAAAGGTGCAGCTCAGCCAGCGGATTACAGCTACTCAAGCATCACGCACTGAACGACCAAACATGCGCCTCGAAAAACTGTAGAGCCATCGTGTGCGCCGCCAGTCGTTCGAACACTTGTGCCCACTATTTGCTAAAATGTTCTAATGTGCATCTCTGAGACGCATATTTGAAAATGGCATTCTTTTATTTTCTTCAAAATGACATTCTTTTATTTTCTTCAAAATGACAGCATGCCAGACGGAATAATTTCACAGGGAGTTTAGAATCATTAATATCTTTACAAGTAAGCAACAGTATTTTTTTTGGTTATTTTTGGGATGGCTGCAAAAGGTATATTGCCCCTTAAAGGATGGACCTTTACTATTAGTGCATTAAATGTTGTATTATTTCAATCCATCACTCAGCCTACGAGGTGAGCGTTACCGCTGAGGAGGAGAAAGGCAATTTCAAGTTCTACACTATGACAATCGACATCCCGCTGAAACAAGGTGAGAATAAACAGTTGGTGGAGTTACTCACTTTTCAATATAAAGGGAATAAATTTGTGCTGGTTGGTTTTAAAAGTAGGATACACCATTTGATATCGACATTTTTTACTACTAAATTATTAAGAAATATCTTACTTTATTTGAAAGTAAATAATGATTCTAGGCATCCAGCATCTCACCTCTTTTTTTTTTAATAGTGAATTTCAAAAACCTGTTAAGCAGTACACAATGCCAACGACATTGGTGTTTAAAAAGGCAAATAATCAACCATGGGCCAATTTCACGGAGCTGCTAAGCAAACAAATTTGCTTAGCACAAAAAAGTCTTGCTCATTAAAAACAAGTTATCAGCCAAAATTCAACGTGTTTTTCATGCTAAGCAAAAAAACAGCTGATTATCAATCAAAAACAATAAAGATAATGTGAACATTTTGACTGTAACCTTGTTTTTACCAAGGACACATGTTTATGCTGAGCAAATTTTCGTGCTTAGCAGCTCCGTGAAATTGGCCCCATGTGCACTATATTACCCATCATTGTTGCTCGTAATCTGCTAAGCAAAAAAATGCAATTTAAGCTCGGATGGTTCCATTCCTAGTTTACATGTGTGTTTTCCTATGGGAGCTTATTCGGTGGCTATCATTACCACGGTGCTCATTGGAGAAAGCACATTTGCAACCAAATAATATGGCATCAATTTGTCTTATTTTATAGTTCTGAAAGTCGTCATTCACAAATGCATGTATAGAAGATAAAGAAATATAGTTTCTGTGTGGCCTTTTATTTTGCAAACATGATGGTTTGAATACTGTGATAATTGTGCATAAGAGAATCACATTTTCTCCAACATGTTTTCTGTTGCAGAAAATCTATTGAGAGACGATTCATTTGCAAGCAAACACTACCTACACCTGAAGTTTTTACGACTTTGAGATTAATAATTGTGCTCTATAAATAACATTACAGTTTTTGATCTATGTTATTTGTATCAGGGTTGGATCATGTGTACAGGGGCGCAACACGAGTTTTTGTGAAGAGCAAAAGCTGTGATACTCCAAAGCTTGAGATGACGCGGTACCTAGTAATCGGTAGTGGTGGCTTACCAACTAAGGATGATATGGGAGAGGACATGTGAGTACCACATATTGGGTCTGGGCCCAATTTTATGGCTCTGCTAATCCAATGATTCCTTGCTTACAATCATCATTTTGTGCTAATAAATGCTAGCAAAAAAAATACTGTGCTAACCCTGTAAGCATATAATCTCATATGGGATTTACGCATGCGCAGAAACCAAAATTCTTCGCTACAAATGAGCACTATTTTTCCTAAACATAGCAGAGCTATGGAATTTGGCCATGGAATTTGTTTTACCTGAATTAACCAACAATGTAATAAATTATATTAATGTAACGTTAGGCAAATAGCAATTAGGTAATAACAGTGTCAGGAGCCGGTCTTCCTTGCGTGATAATTACCAGGGGATGGCCGCTGATAATGGACCTTTTAATGAAATAAACTTTTGTGTTTGTGTTCAGGAGCCACATTTTAGCTGATGCATGGTTCCCAGTCTCTTCAATATGTGTTGTTATAACTACCCATACTTTGACACCAGACTGTATAGCTCACAACTTCTTATCTGTCCTGTGCAATGAGCTAACGACACATACATGCATTTTTTTTTAAATGCCAAGCTCAAAAATGCAAAATAACGCTCGTTGATAAAAACGCTTTACGCGTACATGCGCGTGCGTACAGTGTCAACATTTGACGCGTGCTTTATTCACGTACACACGTACTGCTGTATTTCAATTTACCATAGGACTGTTGTCTGTTGAACGTATTATTTGGCCAATCATCGACTTTATACATGATGCTTGATCAATGCTGGTTCATGAGCCATTATTTTGTTTGTTTTTGATGCCAGGCCTGTTAAAGTGTATTATCATTATTATTTTGTATTCTTTCTCAATTACCTGGTATAGTTACAAGTACATTATCGACGACAGGACATTTTTCTATTCGTATCCTACGGCTCAGCAACTGAGGAGGGAAATACGACAGAAGAAAAAAGAAAAATGGCAAAACATTGACAAGGCACTCGGTGAGGTGAAATATGAGCTGGTCAACGGAGAAGGATGTGCTACTTAAACACATGTTGGTCACATTTTATCAAACAGAATGCAAATGAGACACACTTCTGCATGATAGTACAGTGCAATTGAAAGCATTGAACGCTGCAAATGAGAATAGGGAATTTTGTGAAAAAGTGTGAACACAGTTTACCCCTTTGTGAAAAATTGTGAAAACGGTTTTCCACTTTGTGAAAAGGTGTGGAAATTGGTTTCCCACTTGTGTGAAGTAGTGTGAAAATTGTGTGAAAAATTGTGAAAATGGGTTTCCCACTTCGGTTTCACACTTGATAAAAATGACGCATTCTAAGGTTAACTTTAAGGTTAACTTTCAATTGCATTGTACTATAAGGGCATCCCTTTTAATTGTCTATGTTTTTCATATTGTTTTGCCTCTAGGCTCTAGTTGGAAGTAGGGTCAGAATGTCAGTCAGCAAAACAAAAATCTTAAGACAATACTAAACAAAAATACAAAAATAAGTTGCACCCGTAAAGATGGTTGATGCCAAGAGCGTATAGTTTTGTTTATCAGTGGGTTTATCATGATTTGATATCACTGAAAACATAGTAAAGCCATCTTTGTCAAGACATATAGTTTACTAAATTGCACAGTGGTGCTCACCATGGCTGTAGTGGCAGCTATGACATACCAGTGACAGTGCACTGTAGAGACACCTAATAATTGTAATGAGTGGCCAGTACCCCTCTCTTCAGGAATTGCACTGATTGTTATACGCTGTTCTTTGCGTCCAAATCTTTTTTATACATGGTGATAAAAAAACCGCTACCTCATACTTTTAATATCCCTGAAACTAAACCATTGATTATGGCTAGGAAATCTTGTTTGAAGGAAAATGAAACCTGAACTCCCGGTTTGATTCAGCAGTTTTGATTCCGGCGCCATTTTTGTGAAAGTATGAGGTTGTTGTTACTATCCTATATAGCACAGTTAGGGTTTCAGACAGCATCAGCAGTAATGTAAAATGTTTTTCTTTGGACAGGAACTCAAAATAGATTCAGTCGGAATTAAGAACTATTTCCAAATAAAAAGGAATACCCTAACAGTCGTACTTGGCTTTTTTAAAATTTAATGATTAGCTTATTTTATACTGCTAATTAAGTTTGCACGATGTTTTTTAACGTTTAATCAAATACATTAGCCTATTATATTAATGATGTATGTTATCTCAGTCAATTTCGGCAAATAAGCGTCCAATTTAATCACCGCATCATGCGTTTCGCACGAATTTAAAAGCTGCTCCAAAATGTATCATCATTCAGTTTTGTATTTCTGAGTACCCAAAAATACTCTATCGTCCTGCGATTTACACAAAATAACCATCCAAATTAACAACCTAAGCACTCAAACAGCATTCGAATTTAAATGTCTCTTTAACGAAACTGAATGACCTAAAAGTGAATAAGAACCACATCATTGGCACCATGACCAAAATCGCTTAAATAAGTATATTCAAATACGAATTTGAATGCTTTTCTTTTTACAAATGTTTTTACGGGTGTCTGGCGAGACGTCTAGGTAACAGACACTCCAGTCCGTCCACTCTCTTTAACTTCCAGTTCAGTCCCTGGTGGACCGTTCGGGAGTTTGAATAACAAGATACTTTGAACGGCCTGGATGTCATTTCTATACAAAAATGGAAAGGTGATTTTGGTGGATGTGATATTGGAGCTAGAATGTTAATTTAGAGCTAGAATGTGATTTTGGTGGGGTTATCCAAAATTGTATCTACTGTCTGGCCACTTAATAAAAATCACACCATGTTTTCACACCTCTTCATTGTGAAAGCAGTGCTTTCTGGCTCGGGTGTGATTTTGGTGGTGTGGATGTGATATTGGGTAAACCCTGTCAAAATCACATCCAGGTACTGAGTCGCATTTTTGTGAGAGAAATCACATCCAGGTCGTTGACAGTGAGATTTTGATGTGACATTTCTTTTTCAAACTTGAATATTATCTGCCCCGACTAATTATATTACAATATAGACACATCTCTTAAAGACATAGCATATCGTAACGGAGTAATATACAGCATATAGTTCATTTTCATGTCTAGATTTGTATGATATATGTAATGAGCTTTTTGCTTTTTCATTTGTTTTCTGTTTTGTTGGCCCTTACCAATATGCAATTATTGTAATCCAAACCAGTTTATTAAAAAAATGATATACGCCAAAAGCAGTGGCTGCCAAAGGCATAAAGCGTGTTTTTTTTGTTTTTTTTTGTTTTTTTGTATTGGGAGGGGGGAGGGGGGGGGGGGGAGGAGGGAGGAGGGGGTGCATTTAAAGGGCTAATAAAGAGCTAGGTGCCATCGAGAGGAAACGAGGTGGTATTGCTGCAATTATTAAAATTGACCGATATTTGCCTTTTTGGAACAAACAAAAATATTGTAGGGGGTTTAACTTTGCATTTAAAATTGGCTAACATGTCCAGTTCATATATTAACTCAAACGACCAAATTCGCCAGCATTTTACTTTTTGGAAGACTTGTCAATTGTTAGAGGTTAACCTTGCATTTTTAATGAAAAAAGTCACAGGAAACAATGAATTTATTGCTTTTATTTATTAATCCATAACCAAAATATAAATTTAAACAAAAATGTTGAGCATTATTGGGTCGAGTAGAAGTTACAAAGAAATATTGAACTCGCAAATTGTATGGTACTGGGTACCCCGGTTTTTATAGATGGGCCACAATGTCAAAACAATGATGTGATACAAATACGATACGACACAATTCCTACAAAATGATGGAGACTTGTTATCTTCAAAAGTTTTACCTTGGGAAAATATGGAAGATTACGGAAGACATTTGAATGGCTCTCAAATTTTTCGCTGGTCTCATTTCTAGGCAAAATGTTTTGCTATGGGCCATTATGCTAAATTGATTCCTCATGAAGCAAAACCGACAACGTAATGACCAGGTGGATGTATCATTACTTCAAGAAACTAGAGAAACCTGTGTGCCTAATAGTTTCTAGAAATAGTCTATCATAACAACCAAAATCTTAAAATAACCGTTTACACCAGTAATTTATTTTGGTAACGCTATTCTAACATATATCATCCATTTAACCTATTGAATAGTGATGTTAATACAATAAAAAGTATCATGAAAAACCAAACAATATTCCTAGCTGATTTTTATTTGAATACGTAAATGATAATTACATAATAAAGAAAATACTCTTAATTCCATAGAAACCCGTTAATATTTAAATTTAATAATTTGATACAAAACTATACTTTGATGTATGCAGATACATGTGCAAAAATAAACAATTGATTATAATTATTTGATTATATGATTATATTTGATTATATTATGCTTCAACCGAGCCGTACAAGGCTCCTAAAAATGTTTTTTGTATCTGTGACAGACATCAAAATGACATTTTTGAAATGGCAAATTTTAAAAATGTTCTCAATGATGTGTCCATTTACACAACAATATCTATACAAATTATGACAAAATGTTACATTGCAAGTGCTGTAATTGTAAATGAATTTCGTCATAACTATAGCCGATTAATGTGTTGGGCACGATTAAAGAATCTGTTATTTCAAAATTGCAATTCAAAACTCTTCTAAATGTTTATGATTTGACAGAAACATTATTTCCAAAACAATAGAAAATGTTGGCTTCATACAGTACACCAACTACACCCTTTAACACCATATTATATATCATATTTTTCCATCCGCTTACTATTAAGAATACATAAAAAAGAATACATAAAAAAGAATACATAACAAAAATACATTTTGAGATTTTATAAGGAATAACTGATTAAAATACAAAGCAGTACATTATACATTCTAATTTTTATTTGTTTTTGTATTTTGTATTTTTTTATTTTTTGTTACTCTTTTGGTTTCTCCCGTCCAATTTCCTTTTACACTCTTTTCTTGTAATACTCCTTTCCCTCACAACCCACCCCCTTTTGTGTTTCTCCTCCTAACCCTGTTATGCATCATGTAGCAGTTTTAATCTTATTCAAAATACAAAGCAGTAAATTATACTTTTAAAAAGACTAAGCATCATTTTTTTTACATTTTAAAAATAAAAGACATTAATTTTGTTTGATTACATGTACATAAAAAAGACCTCATACCCCCTATTAGGATTAAATACACCAAAGAATAAAGATAGAACTAACAAGTTTCTTTACCTACCAATTAACAGTTCCATTCAAGATTGTATACAATTGTTTGATGTGAGGCATAATAAGAGGGCTAACAAGTTTGAGATCAAAATAATATGAATTTTTTTTTTTTCACTTTAATGAAGTGGCTGAATACAATTACTAATGTTGATTTGTCATTTTAGTTATTATCAGGGAATTACCCCTGAAAGAGTAGGGGGTAAAAACCGGCTTAACTGGATCTAAAACCGGTTAAAACCTTTAACCCTAACCCAGTAGGTTGTGTGAACATTTCTATTGAAATGGGTGGATTCAGCAATGTTGGGGTCAAGAGGTTACTTTCGAAAATAGCTGTTTGCTTTGTCCATAAAATGGATCAAGACTTGGATGAACACTGTACACATATATGTGTGCAAGTATTGAGTTTCTACTTGAACTTGTACAACTTTGAAACTGGTAACCAGGTATTGTAAATATACTAGCCTTTGCTTAGTCATTCGGTCCACTTGTCCCATGGGTAAACATTACTGACATTGAAGCTGCATTTGTGGCTGTGGATTCTGACGTCAGTGATGTAGTTTATTGGTAGATGATAGGATTGTACACCACACGGCCTTCAATGTCCTGTAAAATAAAACACCTATACATGTCACAAAGTCTTGAAATAAAAGTTGTGGTAAAATTGAATGTTGTGGTAAAAATGAAAGTTGTGGTAAAAATGAAAGTTGTGGTAAAAATGAAAGTTGTGGTAAAAATGAAAGTTGTGGTAAAAATAAAAGTTGTGGTTAAACAGTTTAATATTTAAAAGTTAAAATATGATATTCAAATTACCGCTTCGTCTTCTCGGTAACGATGCAATTCAAATGCCTCATTCCCACTGGCCATGTATGGTCGGATGAACCCTGGACGATTCTGCATAGATGGTGTGTCACAAGAAAAAAGGGACAATAGTCAATTTGTCAGTTGTGTATTTTTTACCATTTGAAGTAGCAAAAGTGCTCAAAATATAAAGGTGCTTGACAAACAACCTTTTTAGCTCTCTGAAATGCACATTCCAAGGAAACAATATTTTAAGATTTTGATTTTTATTAAAAATTTGAGTCACAATTTGTATTGTGATTACAATCTGCTTGAAGGGCGTGTTCCCATCAAGCTGATTGCAGCTGCTCGCGTGTCACGCACTAACAGACCAATAAAAGCACCATGCCTCGATTGAATGTTTGCGTGCATTATTTGTGGAAATTTCCTAAAGCGCGTCTGTGACACGCATCTTGGTAAATGACATTCTTCAAAACGACAGTATGCCAGTTGTAGATGGAGGGATTGTACATCAAATGGCCTTCAACGTCCTGTGAAATGAAACACCTCTTTACATGAAATAAAAGTCTTGAAATAAAAGTTGTGGTAACAAATTTAAGTTGTGGTAACACAGTTTGATATTTGAAAATTAAACTAGGAATGTTTCAATTACCACTTCATCTTCTCGGTAACGATGCAATTCCAATGCCTCATTCCCACTGGCCATGTATGGTCGGATGAACTCTGAACGATTCTGCATAGATGGTGTGTCACAAGAAAAAAATTGTTTAAACAGTAAGTCACACATGATTAGACAGCAGGGACAATAGACAGTTTGTTAGTTGTGTATTTTTACCATTTGAAGTAGCAAAAGTGCTCAAAATATAAAGAAAGGTGCTTGACAAACAACCTTTTTAGCTCTCTGAATTCTGCACATTCCGAGTAAACAATATTTTAAGATTTTGATTTTAATTCAAAATTTGCTGAGTCATTAAAATCTGCTTGAAGGGCATGTTCCCATCAAGCTGATTGCACGCACTGACAGACCAATAATAGCACCATGCCTCGATTGAACGCACTATTTACGGGAATTTACTTAGAGTGCGTCTGTGAGACGCTTCTTGAAAAAAGGACATTTGTCAAAATGACAGCAAGCCAGAATGAATAATTTCACAGGGAGTTTAGAATCTTTAGTATTTTTACAAGAAGTAAGCTTTTTAACAGTATTTTGGTTAGTTACTTTTTAGTTAGCTACAAAAGGTATATTTCCCCTTTAATTCATACATAGAAAAAAACCAAGATACACAAAGACAGTATTGTAAACTGTGAGCGCACATGTGCAAACAATCAGGTAATTGGGATTCAGTTTACTGTGCGCCTGTACATGTGTACAAGATTCTTGCTTTCAAGGGGGGTGTCAAACCCCATGCAATCTAGCACTTGGCTTATGAGCTGGACTTTTCTGAATCTTACAAAATCCTTGCTAAAATCCAATGTTTGGAATTAGGCTGGACAAAGTTATAACTGAAGCAACTTGCCATCCTCTTTATTTAGTAAAACTCTCTCAGAAAACCTGCTTTACCTGTAGGTATGATGACTGACTCATGATGTGAGCGAGACGATTCATCCGCCTTTCTTCTTCATTATAGTCAGCTGCGGAATAGTCAGCTGCGCTGTAGCTGCGGTCTTCATTATAAGAAAGTCCACTACTAGCTTGGAACCGTCTCCTTGACTGAAGGTAGCGACGCTTATTGTACTGATGCCTCCTCAGCATGCAGAAACACATGGCTAAGCCTACTATCGCCAACAGGGTGACAATGCATCCGACTATGATGAGAACTGCTGCTAAAGATGACACTCCATCATCTGCAACAGCACAAACAGTATATAACTTAAAACAACTCTGATTTGCTTATTACATGTACCCCAAACCTTCAGATTTCTATAATCTAGCCTATTTTAGGAAGAACATCGATAAATTCTTCCCTCCAGCTTTTTTTATTTTTTTATTTTGTCCTATTTTTCTTCTTCCTAGCCCTTTGCTTAAAGTGACTTTTATAGCCTTGCTTAACAAAACACCAATTGCATCATTATATCTTTATTGAAAAATACTTAAATTATCAAAAAATATATCTCTCCACCCCCCCCCCCCCAAAAAGAAAAAGAAAAAAAGAAGTAAACTCAACATTAAGAGGCCGAAGCTAGAGGCCATTAAAATAATACCACTCTAAACTGTGCCTTTTGATAGAGCAAATGTTCTCATTTGTTTAAAGTTTGCCTTCCTCCTGACTCGAGGGGATCCTACAGTGACTTTGCATCTATCTGCATAATATCTGCATCTAATCTGCATAATATGAACATTTCCATGATATCTATTTTTAGCCAGATAGTCCTATCAACATCAACAAGTATTGTTGTGTAGTGTGTTTGGATACTGTAATTTCATTGGTGTAATTTCATGTGTCTGCATGACTAAGCTCTTATGCATGTTTCGCGGGCATGTCAAACCTGCACACAACACACATTCTCAAATTTGTATCCTTGTGAAGAAATATCTTTGTTCTCATGTACCGGTACACAATTCTGAGAACGTCGAGGGCTGTTTTCAAAGTTGTCCTATATCAACTAGGGTTAATTTTCTAACTATTTCCATTCTTCTTTAGCTCTCAAGGATAATTTTGTGACAGATAAACATGGCCTGGAAATTCCTAGTTGTTGAGTAAAACTCCAAGATGTATTTTGTGAAACTTTTCACTCCCATTGTCCTCCATTCACTCCCATTGTGTTCAGGTCTCCACAGGGTACCGAATTTAGAATCTCACACAAATGACTGAGAACTCATGCAACCTTAATTGGTCTCATGTGCCCCTCATTAGAGACCCATGCACCCACGATAAAAGCATTACACTCTCAGCTTCATCTCCGGTTAATGATGTGCATCGAGTTGGGTTTGTCAGGCCAAACCAACCCGAAACAACAAAGATAAAAACCGAACCCGAATCAAAACTGATCTGAACTTCCTAAACCAACCTGACCCAACAAACAATCAGGGGAAAAACCAACCCAAACCAACGAAAAGCAAACAGATCTCGAAAAACACCCACAAATGTCTGGCTTAGGCAAATATCCTATATTTCATGAACATTGTGTCCGCCTTAGTGCTAGAAATTACCCACATTAGGTTGTATTTGTTGTCTGTCAATAAAAATCCAAACCGTATAATGATCACGAACACTGAAGTAGCTGGCTCTGTGTTATGGACTGTTCCTAAAAGATTGCACACAACATGTACATGGTACATATACAATATGCAGCGGATTGACTCAGTACGAAATACTTGTTAGCGGGCAAAGTATCTTGCAATATTATTGAACCACATCAATTCCATGTTTTGGTTTATTTCTGGTGTTTTACAAGACCAAAACCGACCTAACTCAACTAAAACGAAGACCCACCCGACCCGAAGTCGGTTTCGATGTTGAGTCGGTTTCGATTCCAGGTCGGATTTGCAGTCATTACCTCGGGTGCTATATGGGGTCCCTCGGGTGTTAAAATGATCATATCCCACATCACGGCAGTAAATAACTATTAATTGTCACCGAGTATAAATGATTTTATTGATAAAACCTGAGTAAAAGTGGGTATGGAAATTAATACAATACATGTACATACCCTCTGGTGGTGGAGTCGTTACTGGAGTTGTTACTGGAGTCATTACTGGAGTCGTTACTGGAGTCGTTACTGGAGTCGTTACTGGAGTCGTTACTGGAGTCGTACACCGCTCACCAGTAAATGATGCAGGACAACTACAAAACATAGACAGAATACATTCGTGTTTTATACATTCATGTAACGTTTCTCAACACGACTTTAAAGGGAGTATACACCATTTGCTTTTTGCAAACATCAACAAACAAAACTACTGAATTGTTTAGGAAATACTGTACTTGACTACATGTAAATAACAGTCTCAATCATCCTGTGAAATCATTATACCCACTGGTGTGCTGTTTTTTCGTTTTGTTTCTTAACCAGTTCGCGCCGGATGACGTATATAAACGAAAAAATTTCCCCAAATTCAAAACGGATGACGCATAAACACGCCAAGTTCAAGTTCAGAAATGTATGTCAGCAGCGAGCAAGGCCGGAAATGCATGGGTGTGCTTCCCGGCACTATCAGCCTGAACCCGCTTCGGATCGAGTTTCGTTAAAAATAATCCCGCCCGTGGGCTCGGCGATGTTAAAATAATCCCGGCGCGAACTGGTTAAGAGAAAATTTGTATCAATTTCCAACGATTGCCGGCCAGCAATCGTTAAAGAATCTCACTATTTTCAAACACTGCCTCCAATTTATTAAACGTGAGTTAGTCCACAGCAATAGGGTTACAAATTCATGAGCAAGTTCGTGTGCTGCTAAACTAGTTCCTTTTGTCGATTTCCGATTTAACCTCATGCATGCGTGGTGTTTTTTACTCGACCGCGTCTAGTCGATCGATGACGTCAAATCTAGTTTGTGAACAGACGACACGTAATTTGAATTTTTGTATTTATGATTTATTTTAAATATTTTTTCCACCTAATTTAGTGCAATAATTATTTTTTTATCGCAAAGAATTATCATAATTAGATCAATTTAGCGTACAATTTTGCAAAGCTTGCACTAGTTTACCTTTTCGCCATCTTGAAACCGTGATGTAACTCGCAAGTGACTAGAGAAACCACGGGTCCGGGGCTAGGTTGATCTAAACACCTCACCAAAAGTAAGTCCCCCTCTCAACAATTCGTCATAACATTGTCAGATAAAACATTTTACCAATCAAACTTTAGTTAGAAATAATCCTTTGACTGTTTCCCAAGTGTTGTTTAAAAAAAAAGATGTCCATGACTTCATGGCTGAATGAGCTCAAATTAATGACAAAAACTGCCCTTCTCAAAAGTCACAAAAGTTGATCTGCCACCTGCTTCACAGGGGTATTAGTCTGTAAAAGACCAATGGCAATGGCCCTGTCTTGATCAGACAGTCTGGGCATAATGCTTAATTTAAGAACACCAAAAAAAATCAGTAGGCCTATGCTTGTCAAGGAATGGGATTGATCACCTAACATCTCACTGTGCTAAGCTCTGAGCTAAGAAAGGGATTTGCATGGTTGAATGATCCTGAATTGATTACAGATTAGAGTAATGTACACTTGGTGGGTATTTTAAACTGCATTAAACCACAGGTGTTTTTGTTTCCATTAGTAAGAAGCTATTCATAAACTTTTGTGACTTTTGAGAAGGGCAGTTTTTTTTAATTCATTTGAGCTCATTCAGCCATAAAGTTATGGACATCTTTTATTTTCAAACAACATTTAGGAAACAGTCATAGGATTATTTTTAACTAAGTTTGATTGGTAAAATGTTTTACCTGACGATGTTATGACGAACTGTTGGGAAGGGGACTTACTTTTGGTGAGGTGTTTAGTTGTACCTTTTGAAACCATCCAAAAAGTGACCAACCAAATTATTGCTCAAAAGCTTACTTGATGTCAATATATTAATGACTCTAAACACTGAAATTATTCCTTCTGGCATGCTGCCATTTTAGGGTGGCATGTGTGGCTTGTATGAAAGCGCTCGCCTCTCACCAATGTGGCCCGGGTTCGATTCCCTACCCGGACCATATGTGAGTAGAGTTGTACATTGGTTCTATCCTGTGACATGAGGGTTTTTCTCTGGGCCCTCCGGTTTGCACCCTCTGGAAAAATCAAACACTTTTGATCTCAGGTTGTGCTCTGTAGTCATATACGAGGTTTTACGTGCCACCAGCGGCTCAACCACATTATAGCCGCCTCCTTCGCAATTCAGCACCCCAGCTGTGAGCAAGGATGATTAGCCTCCCAATTTATTATTATTATATAATTATTATTTTGAAGAAAATAAAAAATTGAAATATAGTAGTTGGTTCAAAATCGAAATCTTTGAATATTATTTTCTCAGAATTTACAGCATTCACAGAGCTAAAACTTAGTCAGGTTATTAGTTGTCAAGCACTATGCTTCACATTTTAGGAACCTTTGCTGATTCAAACAATAAAAATGCTCAACTGGAATTGGTTGATTTTCTTGGAAGCACTCCAAAATTTTTTAAAAGTCATCCCCTTTCCCTCGGATTCTTGATGTCCATGTATCCTCATGAATCCTTCTGGAAGTTTGACCCTTGTTATGCCGCTGGTAAAGGTTTCATGTTTAAAAACTGATAAATATAGAAATCATGCAAATTGTCTACATTCAGCTTTGGACTTCTCTTCATCATTCAAATCATAAGAATTCAGGCATTTTTTTGTCTTGTTTTTATTTTCTACTTTCTTGTGGTTTTATTTACGCCCACTCCTTCAAAACAAACCTAGCTTCGCCCCTGATATTACCTGCAAAGTAGCTGAGCAGAGAAGCTTGACCTTTCGCATGTTCCACCATTCATGCAATCACCTGGCACGCAGTCTCCTGGCAATGCTGATAACAAAACAACACAAACATAACAAGTATAAATGTCAGTGCATGTATATCGAAGTTTGCACTGGATACATTATCCAAGAGTGTTTTTTATTTTATTTTTATTGACCACTGCTTTACTGAGCAGTTTGTGCTTAATTAAGTTTTTGCAGGAAAATAAACGATTTAATCGGAAAGTTTCCCAGTCCATTTATATATTTTTTCAAATAAGACAGCACAGATGTTTACTTGTTCTGATAATGTACATGTACATGTAATGTTCTCTCTGTATACCAAATGGCCAACAATTGATATTTCTGTTAGCAACAGAACTTGTGCAATTTGACCTTCAAATTGGGCCCTCTCTGTTTCTGAGGTTGGTACGTCAGTAATCAAAAGAAAAGGATCGGCTTCTTATCATTTCCAGCGATCGTTACTTCTCCTTACTGAATCTATAAACCCTACTAGAGGTTGGGGCAGTACTAAGTTGGTTTGGGACCCAAGGTGACTTACTTGTGTAAGTGACAGGGTTATCGGCAAGACGTATATCTCCGTATATTGTATATCATTGGTAAAGCAGAGACTGACTAATAGTGCACTATAGTTCGTGCCCGAACTTGCTCTACATGTAGCTCAAAGAAACTGATGCATTACGAAGGCTTACGTAGATCATGGTTACGGACGGAGTCTGGAAGAAGAGGTAGGTCATCACTTAGTGTATCACCGTCTGCTATCACATTGACGATGTCATCCACCGCCGGTTCGGTCCCTTGGAATGCTATCAACGTCTCTGTGATCACACTGCCACTTGAGAAACTCAAAACTGTTACTGAAATCACCCGCTGGGTGGAGCTATTTTCCCGCAGTTTGGTCACGAGCTGAAGAATGAAAGAGAAAGTAGTGAATAGATGAGGGCAGTCCTTATTTAAAATGAAAAAAGGGTACTTTTGAATAACTTTAAATGGGGGTAAAATTTGTATTGCTTTTTTGTTATGATGAATTATCTTCCTATGAACCAGAACCCATCTTTTCTATAAGTTTTAAGACGGGGACAAAGCCTGGGTACCAAATACACAGCAGAGGATGCCAGAAATTACAATTGATTTATTCAAAGAAAATCGTAGAACACTGTTGCTCAGGGCCCACAGAAGCCCGGTGCCTAGGGCCTATGGAACACTCTTGCCTAGGGCCCATGAAACACTAGTGCCTAAGACCTGAGAAACACTGGTGCCCATCTATGGAACACCGGTGCCCATGGCCTATGAAACACGTGACCAGATCCTACGGAACACTGGTGCCCATGGCTTATGGAACACTTGTGCCTGGGGCCTATGGAACACTGGTGCTTATAGGGCCTACAGAATACTAGTGCTTACAGGGCCTACAAAATACCGGTGCCTAGGGCCTATAGAATACTTGTGCCTAGGGCCTATGGATCACAGAACACTGGGGCCTATCCCTACGGAACACCGGTGCCTAAGAGTAGGGACTATGAAACACCAGTGTCTAGGAGAAGGGCCTATGAAACCCCAGTGTCTAGGAGAAGCGCCTATAGAACACCAGTGCCTAGGGCCTATGGAACACCAGTGCGAAGGAGTAGGCCATGGAACACTGGTGCCTATGGAACACCGGTGCCTAGGGCTTATTGAACACCGGTGCCTAGGGCCTATGGAACACTGGTGCTCATGGGCCTACAGAACACTAGTGCTCATGGGCCTACAGAACACTTAATCTGGCCCTGTCAACGGATACAGTTCCAAAGGTACGCCTCTACTAAGTACATATTTGCAGACCACGACAATTTTGCGGTGTTTACCAACCTCCGTGTTCATGTACTTACGGAACACTGGTGCCCGAGGCCTATGGAACACTGGTGCCCGAGGCCTATGGAACACTGGTGCCTAGGGCCTATGGAACACTGGTGCCTAGGGCCTATGGAACACTGGTGCCTAGGGCCTATGGAACACTGATGCTTATAGGGCATACGGATTACTAGTGCTTACAGGGCCTATGAAATACTGGTGCCTAGGGCCTATAGAACACTTGTGCCTAGGGTCTATAGAACACTTGTGCCTAGGGCCTATGGAATACGGATCTGGTGCTTATAGGGCCTACAGAATACTGGTGCTTATAGGGCCTACAGAATACTGGTGCTTATAGGGCCTACAGAATACTGGTGCTTATAAATAGGGCCTACAGAATACCGGTACCTAGGGCCTATGGAACATCGGTGCCTATCCCTACGGAACACCGGTGCCTAAGAGTAGGGCCTATGGAACACTTAATCTGGCCCTGTCAACGGGTATACAGTTCCAAAGGTACGCCTCAACTAAGTACATATTTGCAGACCACACAACTTTGGCTTAGGGATGTGCTGCGTCGCATATGAAACTGTTCGTGTACTTTATAACCCCCCCCCCCCCCCCCCCCCCCCCCCCCCCGCCGCCTCCCCGAGGACAGAAGCACAATAGGCAAACAATTGAACCCTTCAGTCCTCGGACGTTCGTCTTTTGTTGAATTTTGTCCTCGGGCGTTAAAGTGTATAACTTAACCCCATAGACTTAAAGTCTATGGGGTTAAGTTATACATGTAGTACAGAAACAAAAGGAAACACTATAGGGTATCCTCGGTCGTTATGGAAAACATGACTACACTTTCTTCTTTTTTGCACACACAATATTTAGGCTCACTTTCCACAATACCATACATTTAAATAGATACAAATATTAATAATGGTATATTACCGCAAAAACAACACTTCTGGCAAGTTTTCTCCATGCAGCAGATGCTGGATTGGTGTAGGCGCTTAAGAACGGCAGGTTTAATGTCATGACAAATGCAAGTGACTGGCGATCTGCAAAACAATAACAGTTTTTCAGCTTAAATTTAGTATCAAAGTAATCTTAGAGAAATGCTTTTATTTTATTCAACAGTTCTCTGGATGAGTGGGGGTGGGGTGAGGAAAACATCAACATTTTGTACTGTAGTCTTATTGTGGTATTGTATAGAAATGGCTGATCAAAAATCTTGCACAGCGAGTGGGAAAATGATAATTGTAACCCCCCACCCATAACTAGGGCTTCATGCACAGCTCGCTAGAGAATGCACTGTATGCAAATGTATAACTTAAAGCTATCAGCAGGATTGATTAGCAAAGTGAAATTTCAGGACAATTAATAACAAAATTCTCACTGCAGTTGTTTCGCGCAGATTCAGTAATCCGGAGCGTCAATAGCTAATCCGAAACACGTTTTAAGGGATTCTGCTCGCGCGGTGGGTTTGCAAGATCTAGAAGGTTCCCTGCCAACGGGAGGAGAGAAAAATTGAATATTTTTGAAGATTGCCCATGAAATGAGCCTTTGTGATAATTTGTCTTCAGTATTTTTTTTCAAAAGAAATTTCGCTATTTAAAAAAGGAAAAGAATGGTTTATTTTTGTGGAAATTTAAGATGGCTTATCACACTCCCATTACACAATCCCAGGTAAAGAAAATATAATTTATTAAAAAAGGAGCTGTTCAAATTATACTTGGAAAGCAATACAATTATAATGAAGCTCTTAATCTGAATAAACTACCATATCCTTGGCTAAACAAAGAAATTATTTACTTCATAATTTTGGGATCAAACATTCAAAATCAAACCGTCACAGACATTTGCTTACACCTTTTAAATCTGATAACGATTCAAGAGTCTAACGTAACATGTCTATTTTAAACCAAACACGACTAAATGCAACACAGAAAGATACAGAAAATCAATTATCCCACAACTCGTTAACATCCTCAAATAACTTTTCTATCTCTTAATTCCCTTTTCTTAATTTGTTCAGATCATGGAGTTATGTGGGTGTTTAATTATTTTACAAAATGTATTGAATTGTTCCATGCATCTTAGGATAATACATGTAGGTTTATGGCTTCCAACTTTCAATACCAGTCTTTTAAACAGCGAGAAAGATCAATTAAGGCCATTTAACTTTTATTTCATCACCTTCCTATTCGATTTTTGGTCCTACCCCAATTTTGTTCATATTTTATATATTTTTCTGAAAGTGTGTTTTTTCTCTCAAAAAAGTTTCACACCAAATCCACAGGCATGGTCGCATTGATTTGCACGCAAACATTGTGCATGACATAATAGCTATTGATGTGTAATATACTAGCGTCGTCAAAAATCCGTTGTGGCTCCCGAGTAATGATGCTGTCTCCCATAATTAGAATAACAATTCATGCCGTGTGTTTATATAAAATATAAATTCCCCGCCCAGATGCGTGATTGTTTTTCACGAACCTCGCTCTGAGATGGTTTCAGCTCAGGCCGGCATCTGCAAGAAGTACACCCTGATATATATGCGGCCAAGCTGTGACCCGGTCGCTGATAGATATTTCTGGCCTTGCTCAGAATTCCGGAAAACTGTGCGTGTATACACGTCTGTTATAATAGGCCTTAACACTGCGTATTCCGTGATACGAACTGCATGTTCTGTATCTACATGCAAGTATGAATAAATTATGAGCAAACAGGGTGGCCCACATTGTAAACCCCAAATGATGAGTTCAGACAGTCTTTACCTTTCTTTATCAACCCCGAACCAGTATTAACACAACTCCTCCGATGCGAACTGGTTAACCAGTTCGCACCAGAGGACGTATATACACGCAAAATGGATTATTAAAAACAGATGATGCATAAACACTTCACGAGCAAGGCCGGAAATGTCTGTCAGCAGCGAGCAAGGCCTGATGGCCGGATGGGATGCATGGGTGTGCTTCCCGATACCATTGGCCTAAACCCGCCTCGGATCAAGTTTTGTTAAAAATAATCCCGCGCCACGGCTCGGTGAAAGTTACAATAATGCCGGTGCAAACTGGTTAAGAGAACCACCTTGCAGCATTCACGGGCTGCAGACTCAAGTCCAGCTCCAGTCAATTTTAAAGCTTGTAAGGCACATAATACTACTTACATGTACATGAACCATCATTGTTAGTGTAATATTGTTTAAATCCATCGCATTCACACGTGTAGGCCACATCGGTGTGAGCAGGTACACAGTACGTCCCCTCTAATGAGCAGGGGTCGTTCTCACAGGGATTGTCAACTGAAAACCAAATAAATTAAAAATGTAAGACAATGACAGACTTTTTAAACTGTTGTTCCTATTATTGCAACATCTATTAAAGCTTCGACAGCCGAGACTAAACAAAATTGTCAGCTGTGCATTTCTATTGTTTGAAGCAGCAAAAGTTCTCAAAAACTGGAGAAAAAAAAATAAAGTTGTAGCTCTGTGAAAAATTTGGATTTTGAACCAACTGCTAATAGAATAGAATGAAAATTTCTAAAATGCATTTCTAAAATGCTTTGAAATGCATCTTTGCAAGAAGGAATAATTTCACAAGGAATTCAGAGTCATTAATATCTTTATAATAAGTATAGGCACTTGGGGAGACAATCCCATAGAGATGTACACAAACTTAAAACAGTCCCAACTTGTTTACCCTAACCCTTTTCTCTAAGATCTTTGAGATTTATGCTATTTAGACCAAAATCTGTCGTTCTAGGACGAAAATAACTCCCAAATATCGTTTTTTAGGGTAGCTAGACACTTAGGGAGACAATGAAATGTCTCTCTAAGTGCCACTGTCTCATTACCTAAAAACTTACGCTAATTTGTCTGCCCAAGTGCCTATTTGGAAGAATTATTATAAGTATTATAATTATATAATTAAACTCTCCACTTTAACTTATTCAAAATATAAAATAAAAAGAAATCCATTCATATTTGATGCAATATATTTTACATATTTCACGATTCTAGTGAAAAAAGAAAGAAGAACAAAGCAATGCATGGTCAATGCCATTTTTAAAATCAGGAGCGAATAACTTAATAGATAAAAAAAGTGTCTCAAAAATAAAATAATAAAGAGACTATTGTGAACGCAGAAACATCTAAGTTTAAATGACAACTCGCTGCAAAATCTCACCTTCACAAAATTGTCCAGAATACTCATTCGGGCAAAAACACTCGCAAAATTCGTCATCGATTTTACCTCCATTAGAGCACATAGAGGCACTCAGTGAACACTCTAATATAAACAAAGACAAACATGGAAATCCAGATCCAGATGTGAGTTCATGGGCAATGCTTGTGACGTGTATATACGTCCTCCGGACGAAATGGTTAAAGAACTATAAAGAATTATAAAGAACGGCTTTCTCAACCAACTCGCCAATAGCATAGTTGGTAGAGAGGAGAGCTATGGATCGAAAGGTCTGTGGTTCGAATCCGACAATCGTTAACATTTGTCTTTTTCTTCGACAAATTTTCTGATGGGCTATTTTAACCATAGAACAAAGTTGAAGACAAAAACGGGTTTATAGGTACATAAGTTTTCCGGGAAAATACAACAAGAACCGCTACACTGAGTAGTTTTTAGTGACTTCCGCCAAAATGCACCCCAACGTTAGTACAGCTCCTCATTCGGCAAATGTCCCCCAACCGCAAAACGCTATATCTCTAAACGTTAACAAATCATTCAAAGTGATCCAGACTACTGATCTAGTATATCTGAAATCAGATCAATTTGAAAATTCAATGGAATCATCCTTTACCCATAAGCTATCTACCCACCCAGATTCGTTAAAATCACTCAAGTAGTATTTCCGTAATACTGCTAACAAACAGACAGACACACAAACAAATAGACAAAACACTTTGGCAAAAACATAACCTTCATGCCGGAGGGAAAAAAAAGTTAGAGACTTATATAATTTGGTTCACAAAAATCACATTTTACAAAGCATTAACATTCCAGGATTCAAATCAAGATACAATTAATGACTAGTTGAAGATAATATACACCATTTGATTTTGCTGTAATTTTTTCAAAATGGATGGATCTTGCAATCCCAGAATCAACGTGGCTAAATCTGCATATGACCATGTACTGTTGAAAACAGAACCGTGTTATTACATGTAAAAGGTTTTCTTTCGCACAAAAATGGCATGTCTAA
Source organism: Crossaster papposus (assembly GCA_037893245.1). Classification (NCBI taxonomy): domain Eukaryota; kingdom Metazoa; phylum Echinodermata; class Asteroidea; order Velatida; family Solasteridae; genus Crossaster; species Crossaster papposus. The sequence goes on from JBAIAA010000099.1 coordinate 394,928, forward strand.
CCGTTTAACGCTATTTTTCCCAATCATTCACTGAAATTGAAACTTCCAACTGTAACATACGCATCCATGCTGGATATGACCAAAACAGAAACGACTTGCATTTATGCCGTATATGTTGTAATCAATATCAAGGCTTCATTTGCTGTAATTCGCTGTAAATCACGAACAAAGTGTTCAAATTGTTTTCATACCTGAACAGTCAATTCCAGTCCAGCTCTGGGCACATGCACACTGACAAGTAGAACGGGAGAGCGTTCCACCATTCATGCAACCCATCAAGCTGCATTCTGCAATACAAACATTTTTTTTTCTTTTTTACTGTTAATTATGTTCCCTTCCACAATATATTTTTTGTTTAAATAATGAATATTATATAAGTGCAATGGTAAGAATTACTTCATGAGGTAATATTCAATGAGGCAAAGCCGAGTAGAATTGAACATACCATCTGTCACCGAATGAAATTATTCTATCCATTGCATGAACGTGAAACGTTCATTGTTTGCTTTATACAACACCTGCTTTATTTACCGATTAATAGATTAATAGAACTGCAATTGTTTGCAGTGCGGCCGCACTACGCATTGATCACCAGTCCACCAATCAGATGAAGGGGATTCAATTTGGTGTTGTATAATATAGAAATAATGAATAATTATGAGTGCAATGGTAAGAATTATAGATAGATGTTGATAGATAGAGGTGACAGATAGGTGTTGAATAACATCAGCCACTTCATGCAATTGTTCTTTCTATTCCACGAATATGAAATATTTATTATTTACACAGCACCGTGCCGACAATGTGACCATCATGCAACATAACTTCTATTTTCTGTGGAACGGAACTATACTATTTTTACAGTGTGGTCGCGATTAATATCAGGTTTTGTATAAACATCAATACACCCAGGTTTAGGTCAACTAGCAGTATTTCGTCATTTTCACAACGGCACTTTTTCTCCCAGTAATAATTTCTTTCTTTTTCAGTCTTTTGGAGCGTAGTATGCAGGGGTAACGTCTAATGATTATCACATGACACGACAGGCACTATACATCTACACAAAGATAATTTAGAATGAAAAAGAGGGTGGCCTTACAGACTTTTTCTCAGCAAAGTGGGTCACGTGAGATGTGATCCAGTACACCCGTGTTATAATAAACACAATGGTTGAATTTGTGGCTGCTAATTGAGTACTTTAGGAATACCAGCTTAACTACCAGATATTAAGATGTTTTGGTATGGATAACACAAACACTGGACAGTAAATACTTTGCTAAACACTTTGCTAAACAAATTAAAGACTTTAGAAAATCAGAATCTTGTATGAATTAAGCTTTTAAGACAAAACCATTCAGAAATACTCGACTGAGTACTTTTCGAGTACTTCTGTCTTTAACATTAACTGTTGTCTACTTTCAATTGTTTGCAACGAACAGCTCAATTTATGGTAGTAAACAAAGTATTCAGAAAGTACTCGACTACAACTCTGCAGCCAATTCTCTGTTTAACGAGTTCGCGCCGGATGACGTAAATAAACGCAATGTTTTCCCCAAATTCAAAATGTATGACGCATAAACATGCCAAGTTCAAAAATGTCTGTCAGCAGCGAGCAAGGCCAGAAATGCGTGGGTGTGCTTGCCGGCACTATTTGGCCTGAACCCGCTTTGGATCGAGTTTAGTTAAAAATAATCCCGCCCCTCGGCTTGGTGATGTTAAAATAATCCCGGCGCGAACTGGTTAACTGTACACACAATTTGGGAGCCAAAGAGGTAAATCGTTTAGCTAAAGAATGTTTGATACCAGTATATGGCAATAGTACTGTGTGTGTCCATGGCCTATGATTGGACCTGTACTCACCAGTGCAAGTAACTCCTATCCAGTGTCCATTGCATTCACACTGACATGTTCCCCTATTCAAAGTAGCGCCATTTTCACAGGAATTAAGTGAACAGTCTGAAAGAAAAAACAACCCACATCTGCTGAATGAAAGGTATCTATCGTACATGAGTCGAACACCGTAACCACTAGGCCATGGCATTCTACAATTATAGATAATTATGGAGAAACCTAAATGTAAATAATCTTATACTTGTGACTAGCGCTGGACGAAATCGCATACATTTTAATACATTTTTAAAAATCGTCATATCGCCGATATCATTTTCGAAATCGGCGATTTTTTCGTGACTCGCATTTTCTTTAAATGCGATACTTGTGTTTTAAAGCAGGGAGCCGGCAGTCATTGTGCCCAATGCGCCTTTGGCCTTGATGAATGATAGCCGGCCATGCGTGGTGTGGCATGGCATTTACCAACACAACGCGCGCATGGTCTTGAGCTGACTGCGTGTGGCCTGATGACCTGGCATGTCTTAATGTAACTAATACTCGCAAACACGTGCGAGACTGAGTGCCACATCATGACAAAGAGACCAGGTTTAATAGAAGACCAGGATTCATACAACACCGGCCCCTGCAGTAACATGAATTGTGTCTTGGAATGTGGGTATTTTGCTTCATTATCGGTTTGCGCACGTAGGAAAGAAAAATGAAAAAAGACAAAGTGTTTGACGGACGATCATGGCGGTATTTACAGAAAGCTTTGGCAGGGTTCGAAAGCTGTTTGAGCGTACCTAATTTGGGGAATTTTTTTGTCATGCCTTAATTTGTTGCCAATTTTATCGCCATATCGTGGAAGGGGAGGGGGAGGGGGGGAGTACGTACGCTGCAACGTGTTTGATGGACGATCAAGGCGGTACTTACAGAAAGCTTTGAGGGTGTTCGAAAGCTGTTTGAGCATACCTTTGGTGACATTTTTTTCATGCCTTAATTTTTTGCCAATTTTATCGCCATATCGACGATATCGTGAAGGAAAAAATTGACTACGAAAAAAAATTAATATCGCCAGCCCTACTTGTGACACAACTTTATATTTGGTAAGGGTTGAATTCCATTTTCATGTTAAATTTTCTTATTTATGGGGATTACCTAAAATTGATCACTGACATCCTTTCAATAGTTAATATGTGACCTGTACTGTGGTCACAAAACAAGCTGAAATCAGACTTTTTAAAAGAATTTAAATATTAAAATTTCAGGATTCTGGACAACAAGATCTTTCCAATAGTATATAACAGTACATTAAAGGGGTATTAAGTTCAGTTAAGAAAATATGGAACATCAACTCACCTGAAGTGCCATGGTCAAACTTATTCTTGAGAAAATGGCATTTACAAATATGTAATGTGTTATGTCAAAGTAAGGCACTTTTGGGCAAGATGACAATTTTTAATTATTGCAATAGTATTAGATCTTTCAAACTTTAAGCGTTTTCAAACCCTGTTTTTGGTGTTTTTTAAAAGCTCATTTTGTGGAGACAGGTCATGTATAAAGACAACTGATCAACCCAACACGCCAAAACAATCTGTACAGCATGGTTCAAGAAATGTTAATCCTGCTTTATTTATTTGGTTTGTATACTTTAGTTTTCTTTTGCTCTGCTTGTCTGGATTTCTACTAAAATTATTTGCTCATCTGTGGCTAATTTAATGTTCAAAGCTGCCAAGCACACAACAAATGCTTAGCATGAAAATTCATCTTCGGCAAAAGCAGGGTTACAAAACAAAATGTCCAGGTGATGTAAACCTGATTTTTGCTTAGCATGAAAAGCACTTGGTGTTCTGGCTGGTATAAACCTGTTCTTTCTGAGCAAGACTTTTTGTGCTAAGCAAATTTTGGGGGGCTTAGAAGCTTTGTGAAATTGGCCCCACGCCAGTTTGACTTGTGGCAAAATCAACACATTTTTCTGGCAAAGCTGACCCTCTGTCTACAATAATGAGAATAACACTCACCAGAACAGGTCGTTCCGCTCCAGCTACCTGCACATGAACACTGACATGTCTCACTATTCAGGTTCCCGTTTGCACAGTTCAACTGACACTCTGTGAACAAAGTTCATATTCATTACTTTCATACCAGCTTGCACTCAAATGTTTCTTGCCTTTTTATTTAATTTTTTTAGTATACCATTTGTCAATTATTGTGTTTTTTATTATTTAAGGCAGCAAAAGTTCTCAAAATGTAAAGAATGGTGCTTGACAACTAACACAACAAAGTTTTAGCTGTATATTCTTAGAAAATAGTATCCTGAGATTTAGATTTTGAACCAACTACTCATGTAAAATTCCTAAAATGCATCTCAAAGACGAATTTTTTGACCTTTTTGTTATTTTCTTCGGAATGACAGCATGCCAGAAGAAATAATTTCACGGCAAGTTTAGAGTCAATAATATCTTGATATCAAGAAAACTTTTGAACAATCATATGGCTGGTAATTTTTTGGATAGTTGCAAAAAGGTATACTTTCCTTTTAAAAGTCCCTGGGATTGACCCTAATGTTCTTGCCATTCATTTGGGGTACAGTACACTGATCTGAAATTCGGTACCCTCTGGAGACCTGAACACAATGTGTATAATGGAGACAAAAGGTCTCCGGAGGGTAAATTTCTATAGATGAATAGGTCTCCACGGGGAATTTCACGAATTAGATTTTTGGAGTGTGCCTCAAATTACTCAAAAACTAGGTTTAGGATGTGGGTTAGGGTTAGTGTTTGGGTTAGGGTATAATATAGGGTATTGGGTCGAAATTTCAACCCAGGAAATTAATTGTGGTTGAAATAGGAGCATTCTGAAAAAGGTGCCCGACTTTTTAACCACTTTGTACACGAGAACAAAGAGATGTCCCCACTGGGATACAAATTTGAGAGTGTATGTACTACAGTATACGACACAATTCTCATTGGCCAGTAGTAAGAGTACTGCATACTACAGTTCACTTTGAAAGTAGTAACTTGAAGTATTAAGTATTAAGGTTAAATGCCTCAATGACTTATAAATATGGTATAGCACAGGATCATTTAGTGTTTAAGTCTATGTTGGACTTTTCTAGAGAAACAAGTATAGCCGTGAAAACTCCAGTGCAAAGCAGCAAACAGTACCTTAATTCACAGCCAACTACCACTGGTTGCACTTTACAACTCGTTTGAACTTCCATATTTGTTCAGATTTAGGCCACATCTGAAACTACTGTCTAGGGCTATTGCCTATCCGGTGTACTGTGTGCCTATTACAACTACGTGGAAAAATGCTGACAATAGCCATAGCTCTGGAAGCCCATTTGTATTTGTATTCGTTGGGTGCAATCAGTGGATCTGCACTGTCACTCAGTCATGTATTCAAATGCGTTTGTGCATCCCTAGGACAGGACAATTCGCCAAAAGTGCAGCACAATCGACTGATTGCGCAGATCGTGTCAAACATTTTTCTGTCCACTCAAAATCTTACACCGACAAAGATCCCACATTCACAAACTTATATCTCCGTGGAGACATCTGCTCCTTTTTCAACCACGGTTTAATTTGGACCAAATATACCTTATACTATACCCTAACCAAAAACCTAACCCTAACCCAAACACTAACCTTAGTTTTTGAGTAAAATCCATGAATTTATTTTGTGAAAACCTATTGGAGACCTATTCATAGAAATATACCCAGTGGGGACCTTTTGACTCCCATTGTCCCTATTGTGTTAAGGTCTCCACAGGGTACCGATTTTAGAAACAACGTGTTCAATGTTGCAAGATCACTGTGTCTACGTCATCAAGGTGTACGACTTCATGAACAAATGTAACTAAATGAAGATGATGGACTACTATTCAAAATGGCAACCACACAAAACAGATAGACAACAATAAGACGTTTTTGAAAAAGGGAACAACACTTACCAGAGCAAGTTGTTCCCATCCAGCTGCCTGTGCATGTACAATCACAGGTCTGATTATTAAGCTGACCATTCACACAGGCTAACTGACAATCTGTAAAACAAAACAGATTTGAGCACTTTGAAGATCCCACCAATGTCAGTCAACATTTTGATTCACCCAGGAAATCTCAAATACTGGATGTGCGTCAACATGATTGTTAATGATAAAAAGAAAAAGAAATTCAGAGAATTTAAAAGACGAGGAACTTTCTGAATATAACCTGTCAACCAGTTCATGCCAAAATTATTTGGACGTTGACATGGCCCAGGCACGGGTAATTACTTTTATGGCCCTCAATCCAAAACGGGTTTAGGACAGCACGTGTAGGTAGCACACTCTGATATTTCAGGCCTGGTCGCTGCGAGCCGGTCGCTGACAAATATTTGTGGTCTTGCTCATGACGTGTTTATCCGTCATCTGTTTTGATTCCCAGGAAAAACTTTGCATGTATACATATACATGGCATCAACGTGAACTGATTAAGAGGCAACAAAGTTGGCTTGGAGTCAACACCAATTTGCACTTTTGTTTCTGTAGGCATCTTATAATGTAACAATTATTCAATTCTCCTGACAAAGATGAAAATTTGGCCAAGTAATTATTTGAGGCTTTATTATCATTATAATTGCAATGGCTAGAGCAGTGGGATTGTGAAAATTAACTCCTTTTGTAAAAAAAGAAATGATAAATTTGGACTGGTTGACAGTTTTTAACCAGTTTTTGTTTTTTAAGCAAAATTTTCCAGAGATTCATAACGGATCACGCAATGTTGGATGACAGCAGCGAGCAAGGCCGGAAATGCGTGGGTGTGGTTCCCGGTACCATCGGCTTGAATCCGCCTCGCATTGAGTTTCGTTAAAAATAATCCCGCGCCTAGGCTCGGAAATGTTAAAATAATCCCGGCGCGAACTGGTTAAAAGAGCATGCATTCTGGATAGGATTACTTTTGCCAAAATGAGAACTGTGAAGGGGGTTTTTACTCGAAAGTCCCCTCTCTGAGAGAAAGCGCGAGAGCTTGGCATATCCAAAGATAATGCACTATGGTTTTGAAATTCCATGTATGCATTGTGTAGTGCAACTGAATACATACATAGAGAGAAAAGATTTCCAACTCAACAGACCAACGTAACACATGGTAAAAATCCTTATAATTACCAGTACAGTCACTCCCCATCCAGTTCTGGACACATGTACACAAGCAATTTACCGGATCTTGCACTCCGTTATTGAAACAGGGAGAAGAGCAAGCTGTCACGCACAATAAAACATAAGTGTATACAAGTTAATTCCATAAATGTGATGCAATCAAACAAAATGAGTCTCAAGTCGACCTCGATCACTTCCGAGTTTCTTGTATTTTTATTTACAGTTTTAATTTGGTTAAAAACCCATTTTGATACGACTTTCGATTCAAAAGTTACAATATGTTGAGTAACGACATATTGAAGAGAAGAAAAGAGAGAAAATCAAGTTTAGTATTCAATTGAGTCGTTGAAAAGCACACTTTTGATACACGGCAGAACAAATTCCTTTTATAGCTATAGTAACTTTGGTGCAAGGTACGGCAATGAAACTTGCCATCTTAATATAACATTACATAAAGAAAAACACTGCATCAAATAACTTGGCAATTTTGGGCGATGATCGAACTCAGGGTTGAAAATTCAAAAGGGAACACCCTTTTGAATTTGGGATTTGTTGTCTACTGTGTGAAAGATGAATAATTTCCAGTTTACTTTTGGCAAAAAAAACCCCAATATTAAAATGTCCACCCCAGCACATATTCTGGCTTGATATCTCATAATCAGATATCATAACTAGAATTCTTGACTTCCGACTTTATTTGGTTGATCGCAAATTGCTTTGCTTATGGGGAGGGTGGGGACAACAGACATTTTATTTCAAAAATGGTTTCCTTGCCTCCCAGTTTTCCCCCAACATTTTATCTGCAAATTAGATTCATAAAAAGTTAAAGATAGAGTGTGAATCATTGGTTCTGTGGACTCATTTTGGGTCATTGAAAGCATTATAAACATTGGTACTTTGGTAGACAAAACATGCCACATATGCATTTATACAGCTGTCGATTGTGTTTAGCCACCCTCTTTGTACAATTCTGACGTTGTTGCTCTAGTGGCTGAGTCTGGTGTCACCACTGAAAAATGCCATGTGGGTGGAGATTACACCTAAATTCATAAAACTACCAACATTAACAATGTTGAAAACCTGGTAATTGCAAACGGGATAACTCAGAAAGGATACGGCTCAAAAAATGAGTTTACAAAAAGAAATTTCATGTTTTTTGTTTAAAAGGGGGTTCACTTTCAAAAGTTCTGATGTACATATGTACCTACCTGTACATTGACAAGCACTACTGAACAGTTGCTGTCCTTCTGGACAGGTTAAGCCACACTCTAAAATAAAAATGTCAAAATTAATGTCAATAATATGTGGTGAATATATTATTGCTTTGTTTTCTGAAATAAACAAATATAGTTACTTTCAGAGACTGTATGTTAACAACCGTTCATTAAGTCTTTGTCACCACAGGAGACAAATGGTTAATGGTGAATATCTTGTTTTGATTATGTTCGGCAAATTCTTCAATTTTATTTGAATATATAGAAATACTTGCACTGGGTCCAATTTCATTTGCAACAGATTCCAACGACAAGAATGTCTGCATACAGAACCTCTACATTCCACTATGTGAACAAACGTTAACATTGGCAAACCTTTGCAAAAATTATTAGCGAACTTTGGCAACATTTGTGTTGTTCATGTGAGTGGAAAGCTCACGCACACAAGATTTCACGCGTGTACACCCGCACGCTGACGTCAGGGACAGTATTTTGTGACACATGCAGAGACCCAGCTCTATACTGTCTTAAGGTAAGCGCAACAGTTGCTGCTGCAACTAGCACAGCTTTCCTGCTAAACAGTCTTTGTACCTCCATGAATAGACCAGTTTCCTAATAAATCCAAATTCATGCACGCATGCGCATAAATAGGCCGGGAGGCAAGAAGCAAAATCGGCCAATTGAAAATGTACAGGGGTCCAAAAAGTTTGGTTATTTTATCTCAATTTCTCCAGGATTTGTCTCATTTGTTGTTGGAAACGAGTATTACTTTCTGGTCTAATTAGGTATTTTAGGGTACAAAATAAAACTTTAACAAATAATTTTGTCCTGTGCACACGAGGTCGAGAGAAATCAGCAAAGCTCTTTTCCCCGGGCCCCACGAGTCAAATAAAATACTTTGACTATTTTGGGGTACCATCCACGACATTGCGAGCAGATTCGCAGCCTCAGAATCACGACGCAAATCAAAGCTTGTGCTGGCAATTACACTGAGATTCACGTCGCGCTTCAAGGCTCGCAATTCTGGCCGTTATGTGGTGGATGTTACCCTGAAACAGTATTTTATTTGACTCGTGGAGAAAAGAGCCCTGCTGATTTCCCTCGACCTCGTGCACACGGGACGAAATCATTTTGTTAATTTTTATTGTTGTACCCCCCCCCCCATGATGATTTTTGGGACTTTTCACGAGAACAAATGGGATGAATCCTGAACAAATGGTGAAAAAAATGACAAAACTTGTTGGACCATGTACCAATTTCGCTTCTTGCCTCTCGGCCTATTAATGCGCATGCATGCATTAATTTAAATTTATTAGGAAACTATAAGATAAGTTGTTTGCAGTAGCACCATGTGGTAATTCTCTTTTGTGAGTTGTGTGTGGGTCTGAAAAGAACTGGAGGGAACTCAATGTTAAGACAGTTACTCTGCGAACCTACAAATCTCATCTATCTACATACAATTTGGAAACAAAGTGCTTGTCCAAACACAGTGACATAAAAGAAGTTGTAATCAATGTAATTACCAGTACAGGTCGTTCCTATCCAATTGCTTGCACACATGCACTGACATGTTTCCTGGTTCAGATTACCATCATTCATGCAGTCCAGAGTGCAATCTAGTGTCAAGAACACAACATTTAACCCATTAACACCTGTACTACATTGTATTTAATTGTAAACAATTAAGCCATACAGTGGTGGGGATTTGTGAGTGCCCAGGTGGGGGCAGTACATTGCTTAAAATGTTTTTTTTTAAAGCTAACCTTCACAGCTCAATCCACTCCAATTGTCAGTGCATGAACATGTGCATGTTGGAAGATCAAGGGTTCCGCCATTGGCACACACAAGCGTACAAGCTGAAATGAAAGCACATGTTCAAGCGCTCATTTGATATTCCTGTCTAAAGAAAAATTCTCCAGAACTGTTTAGTTAATAGTGCAGTTTGTTTGTACGCGGTCACACAACCGTGAACAGGTGCACAACATGTAGTCTGGTTCCCTGACCTCATGATGCCCTAAATTCTATTAACCAGTTCACGCAGGGATTATTTTAAATATACTGGAACTTTAGCGTGTATACACTTCTTCTGACGAGAACTGGCTAATTGCCCTGTTTTTCGCCCGAGGTTGGGTCAGAAACCAGACTACAAGAACAGTATTATTTTCTAGTTTTTCTACTTAGCATATATATGAACAAAAACATTATACAGTTCACTACTATTTTAACATACCAGTCCCAAATCCATCCATTCCTAAAAATCACAGCAAAGCAACTGTTAGACATACTTTTAACCCCATTGACAAATTGAAGTTTTCAATAATATTAAAAACCCAAAACAAAACGATGTAAAACATGATTCTTTCTCCAAGAATAACATTCAATGTTTTTACCTATATCACAGTTGACTCCCATGAATCCATCAGCACAGCTGCAGGTGTATCCTCGGGAATTGGTAAGATCGTTGATACAAGTTGCTCCGGCTGCACATTTATTGCCCATTTGGCAAGGTGCTGAGGAGCATTAAAAAAAGAAGAAGATCCAATAGTAGAGTCTTATGTTGCGTTCTAATCACGTCATGTTTTCCGTGTTCACAAGTTCCTTAGCATAGTCGTTTTATAGTGTTCTTACTGCCTGGTAACTAGAATTCACTGGTGAACTGGAGGCGGAATTTTCTTCTTGAGTTGACAAACGAATGGAGTATGCACGCGTGTGGTTCACATACTAGTTTGTCCGGTAACATCCTTCAACACACACACACAACTGTGCACGTGCGTTCAAATAGTGGACGTAGAACAACAGAGGACAATAGGACAAAAAGTACAAACAATAGAGGAACAATAGGAGTTCCATGATGGAAGGTGTTTATACACATTCACGTGTTGGTGAGTAGCATTGTTTCCAAATTCGGTACCCTTTTTGAGACCTGAACACAATGGGAACAATGGGAATAAAAAGGTCTCCACTGGGTATGTTTCTATAGATGAATAGGTCTCCACAAGGTTTCCACGAAATAGATTTTTACTAAAAAAAAATAGCGTGTTTGGTTCAGGGTATAATATAAGGTATATTTGGTCCAAATTTCAACCCCGAAAATTAACCATGGTTGAAATTGTAGCATTTTGAAGATAATTCAAAAATGTTGTACACGAAAACAAAAAGATGTCTCCACAGGAATACAAATTTGCAGATTAACCCAATCGTAAAATGGAAGTACTTCACAGTACTGAACACGAGAAACATGACGTGATTAAAACACAGCATTATACAGTTCGTGTCTGCTCTGCTTTTGTTAATTTGTTTCTCAAAACTCCTGCCTAGGTCTCGGGCCACATAGTATAATTGTTTACCTATCGTTCCACACTGGGGGCCGCTGTATCCTTCAACACATGTACAGATGTAGCCAATGTCTGATGTGGAATCGACTTCACAATCACCGCTATTCATACAAGGGTTGACATCACATGGTTCTGAGGAAAAACAAAAACAGGTAAGACCACAAAACTAAAAGATGTGGCAAATTCCCAATCCCGTGTGAGCCATTCGTCTGTCGCAATCGTCTGTCCTGAGGAGACAAAATACCCCCCCTCCCTTCCCAACCAAAGTTAAGAAATCACACTCTTTTAAACAGTGGTGGAAGAAATTTGAGGGTTATGCTAATGTTTTTCAAACAGAATAACAATTATTTGATTTCACCGAAAGTTCTTATTCAGCTGGCAATCATGTAGACTTTAAATCAAGTCGGTAATTGGTCGTTAGTCGGCCAGCACTGCCGCAACTGACACTACATCCGACACTACATGTAGCGAGTTGTATAATGGGAACGTTCTGTGCTTGATCCCAAGTTACTGACTTGAACCATCTGTGATTTTCGTTGTGCACAAGACATGGGGCTTGCTACCGAATTTGGACCGACCACACTGATTGGCTAAGAAACAAGAACATATGAATATTTATTTAGGCATTTTGATTGGTTACGAATAAAGAGAATATGAGTATTCATGTTACATGCTTTTATAGCATATGTGACCCGCTCCATCGTAATCAGGAATAAGTCGCTGGGGCTGTTTTACGCAATCGGTCGTTGAAGTAAACGCATGGGTGAAAATCGTGACCAAGTCGTTTTTCTGAACATTGTATTTTTAGGAAGTGTAGTTATCACAGATTATTGTCATTAATGTCTTGTATGTAAAAACAATCAATAAAGATGATTTTTTTTTATTTGTTATTGTAACAAATTTTCTTATAAAAATGTTTTAAATCCAACCACTACTTTTAACCAGTTCTCAGCGAGATTATTTTAACATCACCGAGCTGAGGCGCGATCTGGGGCAGGTTCAGGCCGATGGTACCAGGAAGCACACCCACATTTTTTCGGCCTTGCTAGCTGCTGACAGACATTTTCGTCCTTGCTCGTGACGTGTTTATGTGTCATCCATTTTTAATCTGGGGAAAACGTTGCGCGTATATACGTCCTCCGGCACGAACTGGTTAAAGAGAGGTTCACCTACCGACTTGGCAGTTTGGTCCACTGTAGCCAGGTGGGCAGCTGCAGGTGTAGCCTCCCATGGCCAAGTTGTCTTCAATACACTCTCCATTGTTCATGCAGGGTGTCACATCACACTCTGAAATCAGAAGAATATGGATTGGTATTAACTGTTAATGTCTTCTCTGGTCATTATTCCCGCTTTTGAGAATACAGATAAGTTTATATTTGATGTTTCAAATGCAACTTCTCAGCTTTTAACCGTGTATTGGTTGTGCCGTAAGTGTCTGGGGATTTACAACACAAAAGAATCAGTCTAACAAAACTACATGTGTATGCTGCCAGAGTTATCTTAAGCCGTGTCCACAATATAATTTGTTGAAAGGGTTTTACCGAGACGACAGTAAAATGAAATATGGTCAAATATGGCCACTATCCGCACACAGTAACATTTTATCGAAACCGTTTTCCTTAAGAATATTACAAGCATCAGCAATTTTAAAAACTGGCTGAGACTTTTTTTCTTTTACAATTATTTTAATCCATTATTACTTTTATAAATTATAAAAATTACTCCAAAATTTTATTTATAATTTTTTATTTATTTTCAGGTTTTTAATTCCCAGTTTATATTGTTTTACATGATTTTATTGATCTCATGATCTCATTGACCTCATATTACATGATCTCATCTCATGTTTTAATAATACTTTTTAATTGCTTTTAACTACGGGGCCATTTAAAAAGAAAAGGGTTACTGAATATTTTGTTTATGCACATCGCCCATCAACAGGCCAAAGGCCACTCAAGGTGTTAGATACAAAAGAAAGTGTGAAAGAACTAGCCCCTCGTGATCTCTTCACAGTATGAATAGGGTTGGGATGGGTAACTAGTCCAAAGCAAGGCACTAATAATGCCTCTACCCATATTAAGTGTGAAAGTGCCATAGCCCAAAGCTTGGTTTGAATCCCCAACCTGCAGAATTCAATGCTTCAGACCACTAGGCTAGAACACTTCCACGTTGTACTTCCTGTATAAATAAATCTCATCCGAGTGCGAGGACTTACTAGGGTCGCCGATGATGAACGTGCGCTTGATCAGCTGATGGTTGGGAGCCAGCTGGCCGCCACTGCTACCTGTCAGTTGGTCGAGCAATGCCATGATGATGTCTAGATCCGAGTGACTGGACACACTTTCAAAGTTGACGACCAACTTCAGCAAAGCTGTCGAGTCCGGGTTGCGCACCAAGTCCTTGATGACGACATCCCTGAAGGAGCTGCTCAGTGGAGAAGCCATGAAGGCATCCTCCATCTAAATACAAATTTTAAGATAGGTCATAAAGATAACCAGCAATTCTAGATGGGAATCCCCAGTAAGATTAAGATTTGGGACAATAGACCATTTGTCGGTTGTGCATTTTTATCGTTTGAAGCAGCAAAAGTGCTTAAAATATAAACAATGGTGCTTGACAATTAACCTTGTAAAGTTTTAGCTCTGTGGATGATGCATATTTCGAGAAAACAATATTCTAAGATTTTTATTTCAATTCACAATTTCCAAGTCACAATCTGAATTGTAACCACAATCTGCATTCAGGGCACATTCTAATCCAGACGATTGCAGCTACTCACATGACACGCATCAAACAGACCAATAACAGCGCCCACGCGCGTGTGCATCGTTTTAACGCTTGCGCGCGCCATTTGCACATCTGTTACACATCTTTGGCAGATCTCTTGTTATTTTCTCCAAAATCACATCTTGCTAGACAGAATAACTTCACAGGGAGTTTAGAAGTAAATAATATCTTTACAACAAGTAAGCTTTTCAACAATATTTTTGTTGGTTATTTTTTGGATAGTTGCAGAAGGTAATATGTTAGGCAGAGAAAATAAAACCACATACAATTTAAACAAGATTGACATTTTTCAGTCAACAGTTTACAAAGGCCACTGCTTGCCCAATTATGTGTGACTGCACATATCATAGGAATAAAGCATCGATTTTTAATGGTCACTGAAAATGGTTAAATCAAACTTCCCGTTGCAAAAACAAATAAGCTTTTGTTTCTATTGCTTCGAAAATTAAATGGGTGTACAGACATTGCCGATTCTTTGTGAAACAGAATTGAGTGCAGATATCTAAACTGTAAGCATCCACTGTAAAGGTTTTTAAGGGTTGCCAAAATACCAGTAGAACCGCTCCTGATGCTTATATATTTAAACATGCAAACAAATACGTGGAATGAGATAAACATAATAAAAACCCAAAACACTAAACAAAGACAACTGGCAGGAGTGGGATTCAATCTGCAACCTCTGGAACTCAACTGAGTCTAGATCCACCCCATGTTGGCGATCTTCCAAATTGTTAGTGTATTTATTTATTTATTTATTGTGGTTTTTTGTTGTTTTGTTTTTTATTTATTTATTTTTTGGTGGGGGGAGGGGGCGCTAGTCAGAATTTGTAAAGCAGTTATGCTGTATAGCCAGGGATCACGCCCAAGTTTTATGATACAACCTTGGAGTGAGTGAGTGAGTTTTTAGGGTTTAACGCCGTACCAGCATCAATGGCCAACAATTTTTTATTTCATTCAACAATTAATGTGAAGAAGTTACAGTTTTAGAGGTGGGAGGAAAACCCCAGAAGAATATCCTGGGGAAAAACCCACGGAGTCAGGCAGGGACTAAAAACCCAATCCACATATTGGCCCAGGCCGGATTCGAACCCGGGTCATAGTGGTGGGAGGCGAGGAAAGAACCGCTACACCAACCCGACTCCCCTACAACCTTGGAAGCGACATTGCAACGATCACTTATTAGGATACACATTTTTAAAATTATAATTCGTCAAATGACTGGCTAGGGGAAACTGACTGGGTAAATTTGAGAAAATTGTTCAAAGTGAACAAAGAAAACCACGCTCCACCAAATGAGCTCCCTTGTCCTGTATGTTGGCGGTCTCCCAAATTGCGGCAGATTAAATATAGAAAATATGGCGGAATAAACATGAAGAACTAACTCTGGTTGTTGGTATAAGATCTACTTACCGAAATCTTCAATTCTTGGCGATAGGTGACGGAGTCTGTTTCCAGGTTGAATGCATCACTGCCAACTTCCACGCCACTGATGATTTCAAACGTGGCAGATGCACTTTTGTAAAAAGCCTCTGAAAAAACAAAATTACAAATAAAAAGCTGAAGTATACCTTTTGTAGCTGTCAAAAAAGGTTGACAGAAAAAAAGGCCATCTAGAATGACGTGCGTAAGCCCTTACCCTAAGAATTCCTAGTGGCTTTGTATGTGTAACAATACAAAGTCCCTGGAATTTCTGATGAGCAAGGGCTTACGCACATTATTCTAGATGGCATCCCTTTCCGTTTACTGTCGAAAAAGGAACCAACCAAAATACTGTTAAAAAGCTTACTTGTTGTAAAGATATTGATGACACTAAACTCCCTGTGAAATTATTCTTTCTAGCATGCGGTCATTTTGAAAATAATAATAAAAAGAACGTCATTTCCAAAGATGCGTCAAAGAGACGCATTTCTTTTTTCAATATTTTTTTAAAATAAGGTTTGGAGCATTTTAGTCAGTATTAGCCCAAAACCATGCCCACAAAAACGTTTGTTCCTTTTTATAACATTTGGATGTTAATTTCATTGTAATTCCAACTACAAATAGGCCTACATACTGATGATGTCACACACTGTTTATCACAGACAGTGCAACTTAATATTGAATACAAACGCAGAATTATGCAAATAGCCATACAAAAGCTGAACAAAATTCTTAGTTTTTCATAGGATGCACCCAGCACGCATCAATTTGTACATCAAGTCATTGCTCTAGTAAAATTAACCAGTTCGCGCCGGAATTATTTTGACATTGACCGGACACAGGGGCAGGATTATTTTTGTTATGAGCCTCGATGCCAGGCGGGTTCACATCGTCATCTGAGGGTAGCACATCCTAATATTTCTGGCCTCGCTCGTTGCAAGCCCGTCGCCGACAGATATTTCCGATCCTCCTCGTGGCGTGTTTATCTGTCATCCATTTTAAATTCCGGAAAAACTGTTTGTGTATACACGGCATCCGACGCGAACTGGCCCTGCGCGGCAGCGCCAACTTCTGCTGACGCAGTGGTGGCAGAGCCATTACTCTTTTAGGAAATCGGCGGTTTTAGCGTATACACATGTGCCCTATTTACACAATCCTTTCTCAAGGGGTCTAAAGAGTTTAATGGAGGTCCCCTGAACTCTTTCCAACCCCCACCCTACCACCCCCTTTCCAACCTCCACCCTACCACCCCCCCCCCCCCCCCACCACCCTCCAAAAAAAACAAAAAAACAAAAACACCAACTATATTATGTTGGAGCACCGCCTACCCTATGACCTTTGGGGACGCCGACGGTTTACACAAAGGGTCTAAAGAGTCTCTTGCTCACCCTGGTAGTCTGGGTCAGCAGACTACAAAGGCCTGGAGCTACAAAGGCCTGGAGCTGCAAAGGCCTGGAGCTGGGTTATTGACATCAGTTTACATATAGGGTTACATGCGTGCCTGACATTTTGAGAAGCGCGCTTCTAAGGCTTAGCCTTGCTTTTCCCCCAACTCAGGCCCAACAGTAATTATACAGTGCTTTTCGGCAAGTGCCTGGGTAGGCATATCTAGAGTATGAACTTTCTGGGGCGTTTTTTTTTTATTATAAGAAAAACAACAAAAAACAATGCTGCGGCCCAGGGTTAATATAGCTGGTGTGGTAAACATTGGCTACTGTCCGAGGGCTAACATTTCCAAAGAATTTAATACAGCAATATTACCCTGACATATGGAGTCTTGCTGATAGAATCCTGCCACGCAGTTGCATTCATGTGTCCCTGGTAGATTGGTGCACTCAGTATTTTCCACCGTACATGGAGTACTTTCGCATTCATTTACATCTGAAAAGATGCCAACAAATATGTCTTCAACCCCAAATTCTTTTCGGCATTTCAACCACCAAGAACCTTCTTGATTCCTTAAAAAAATTGCCAAAAAATTGCCAAAAATTGGTTGATTTAGTGAGTCCTTTTGCGAGCCATTTCGCGACGGTCCTTTCGCGACGGTCCTTTCGCGAGAGTCCTTTCGCGAGAGTCCTTTCGCGAGAGTCCTTTCGCGAGAGTCCTTTCGCGAGAGTCCTTTCGCGAGAGTCCTTTCGCGAGAGTCCTTTCGCGAGAGTCCTTTCGCGAGAGTCCTTTCGCGAGAGTCCAGTTGCGAGAGTCCAGTTGCGAGAGTCCAGTTGCGAGAGTCCAGTTGCGAGAGTCCAGTTGCGAGAGTCCAGTTGCGAGAGTCCAGTTGCGAGAGTCCAGTTGCGAGAGTCCTTTCGCGAGAGTCTTTTCGCAAGAGTCCAGTCGCAAGAGTCCAGTCGCGAGTCTAGTTGCGTCTAGTAAAAAGTCCAGTCGCAAGTCGAGTTGCAAGTCCTTTTTATAAAGCCAGTTGCATGTAACTGCTTGAACACTGTTTCAGTATTTTTATATCAATTACCTTTTTGTATAATTACTATAATTAAAATGTGTGACGCTGTGGAAATAACAAAATTAATAAACATTGAACAATGAACAACGAAATGATTTCGTTAACAGTTCAGTGGAATAGCTAGTGCCTTAATTGACTTGAGACTGAAGAAATTGTGATGGACCTGTAATGGACTTGCAGGATAGAAATGTGTTTGTAGACAAACAGTATCTGTTTCGGCTGTTTTGTACCCACAACCCATCCTGGAATACCTGCATACCAAGTTTGACCCCAATCAGACTTGTACTTCCAGAGACAGAGGGTCTTAAAAACAGCACATTTAATGTAACTTCGCATGACATCCGTTGACGTCATCATAAAATGCAGAAACAGAGAATATAATAACATTGATAGTTAAAGTGGAAGGATAAACATCTTATAAACTTTCGCTATCTTGACCAGACCTTCTGTCCATATACTGAAAATAAACGTTTGCAACGACAGTTGGTTGTTTTTGCAGTGTTATTTGTCTGAACACACCTGCAAGTGAAAACTGATCACACTTCCAGGGGCAGATCATGGGGGAGGGGGAGGGCCCATCAGATTTGTTCATGTCTGACTGTTGTGGACATGTGCACATAATGGTAATGCAGCACATTGTTACTAATTCTCCCATTCATAATGCTCACCATACAGATGTATAATGTGCAAAATTTTATATTGTTTACTATTCACTATTATTGTTATACATTTGTTTTTGGTGTCGAGTTGAGGGGAGGGTTTAGGGGTTTAACCCGGATCCGCACTTGACTTGATTTGTTACCTTCACACTGGCCCGCTCCATTCTTTGAGTACCCATCTAGGCAATCGCACACGTAGCTACCAGCAGTGTTGTTACATTGAGACACCGCTGTGTCACAGGTGTCAATATTCAGAGAGCACTCGTCAACATCTGAAAAGAACCAAGATCCACACAATCACAGATATGTCAGGCGTTCTGGCACAATGAGACAGAACTGGGCAAAGGCTGTGCATTGTAAACAGCTACTTTAGTACCTTATCGTTGATGTCAGGAACCGATTCTAGATTATGGAACCGAGTACCTACCAGTGTAGCCACCTTTACAAACTAAAGTGAAAGGTCATTTGTTGGGCATTGTTTTAATGAAACCAGGCTATATAGAAAAACAAAATATGTGACCCACCATGGCAAAACCAGTCACATGTCAAAAAATTGACAATTGAAGTTTTTAGTACGAGGAAAATCTACACAAAATTCCTTTCAATATGATGCATATTTTATTGAATTCGGATAAAAATTGACCGAGTTAGAGCAAATTGTAGATGCTCAATCGCAAATACGCAGTTTTGAGATAATTGCGATTAAAGTTTGTTGTTCATTTTCAGAGGTTTTCCACTTAAAACTGCATAGCAACCATGGTCTAATTAGTCTAGAAGGAAGGTAGGGTTCCCATGTACCGTGTGGACAATTTCTAACCTACTTTTTTGTGATCCTCAATGTGTCTAGTCAATGAATTTTTATGTTCCCAATATTAAATAATGACCCATGGGGTTCCTTTGGCGCCCATTTTGGCGGCCATATTAATAAAATATGAAAATACTCAAATCTTGATAAAACACATATCAAATTGTTATTATTAGTTTTTTATGATAACTCAAAATCGACCAGATAGAGGTTTCTAACACATTTTTGCATTGTACTGTGTAATTAGGTCATTCGACATGCGACTGGTTTTGCCGTGGCGGGTCACATATATATTTGAAACTAATGAAGCTTGCAAATTTGCAATTGACGCCTTAAAGCAAAGCAAACTGTAAACACTTCTATCTTGCTGTCTTTTAAATACTGATGTGGCAGTATTATAGTGCGGACCTTCATGAACAAGCTGAAAAGGAACTACTGAAATTCAAATTTTGTGGTTGGTTTCATTAAACGGGTACCTGCATTTTTGTAATTGGGTACCCGGTTCCCAAACTAACCAAAAATGCACACCCCTAAACTTACCATCGCACTGTCTACCAGCTGGTAAGTTTTCCGCAGAGACATAGCCACTTATGCAGGCACACATGTAGCTACCGACATTGTTTGTACACTCGGAAATGTCGGCTGCACAATCATGGCCATCAGTCATGCACTCGTTCACATCTACAGACAACCAAAAAGATG
This sequence comes from Crossaster papposus, assembly GCA_037893245.1. NCBI lineage: Eukaryota > Metazoa > Echinodermata > Asteroidea > Velatida > Solasteridae > Crossaster > Crossaster papposus. Next base: position 415,274 of record JBAIAA010000099.1, read on the forward strand.
AATTCTTAACATCTGAACACTATAAAAGTTCTATCGTTGGATGTGGAAGGTACGTTAGCATTACAAACTGATCAGCAAAAGCAGTTTTGGAAAACGGTCTTGGTTGTTCACATTTCTATTATTAAAACTCATTACGCCTATTATGTAAAGAGCATGTGCAGAAAACATCCAGAAACACAAATACACATGGACGGAATCCTCTGAATGTATCTCAGTAACAAGTTTTCAGGTATTAGTTTTTCACATGCAGTAAAAAGCATGTATCATTTGCTCTACAAATTGGTATATCACTAGGCAAGGGTGTCAATCGCTTCTAAAGATCAGAAGTAATGCGGGCCCGAAGCCCGGAAAGATTTTGGATTCTAGATGCTTTGTGGTACGATCTGAGGCAATTTCTGATCACTTCATCCCAATTTTTAGCATGGAGGAAGGTGTTCTAGTCTGAGATATAAAATCAAATGTAGGGCTACATCTTTGTATTTAGGGTTCAAATACAAATATTTAAAAAAGTGTGGGGGGAAAGGGTGAGGAGGGGGGGGGGGACCTGTCCCCCTGTCCCCCACTGATTGATGGAATACACAGATGTTATTTAAATAAAAGAGTTGACCGTTTCCATTGATTTATATTGTGTAAGACACTGTTAATGCCTATTACTTTATATTGTGTAGGACACTGTTTAATAATGCCTATTACTCAAAAGTAGCTCTGGTAATTTGTGACTCATTTTGTTGGGTTGGGTTACAATAAATATGTCATTTCTCCCCCCCCAAAAAAAAACACAAAAAAAAATTAATTTAAGCTTGTTTCACGGAGACATACCAGATGTGAGTATAAACAAAAGTATAAACTTGATAAATCGTTTTACCTTCACAATATGTGCCGTTTCCATGGTAACCCTGAATACAGTCACAGCTGTAGCTTCCCTCGGTGTCTGTGCACGTCGCCATGGAGTGACACATATCAGGGTTGTCCTGACACTCGTCAATGTCGACACACTGGGTGAAGCCGTCACCACGGAAACCAGCCTCGCAGGTGCAGAGGTAACTGCCCTCGTTGTCCGTGCAGGTACTGTTGGTAGCGCAGACGGAAGTCTCGCACTCGTTGATATCTGGTGAAAGAAAATGCGTTAGAAACGTGTGATTTCACAGTGGCAACAATAAATCTGCATCATGGGCACATATCAAGACTTAAAAAGTGCCTACCACCATTTCAGGGAAGTCAAGAAACCAGACTGCAAGAACAGCATTTTTTTCTTGGTTTTTACAGCTTCTATGAACCCAAAACTTTAAACAGGTCAGCATCACAATATACACTATCCCGACCAACCCATCTATTTTCGAAAATTACAGCAAATGCAAATGGTGTGTACTACCTTTAAGGGCCGTGGCCTACTAGAATGCTGGAGATGCATGTAAATTTCAGAGTGCCCACAGAAATTTCAAAACCAAATTCCATGACTAAAATATGACAGTTCCCATGACATTTAACGCTATTTTGCAGAGAAAAGTTGGTTGAAATTAGGATATCGATGAACCGCTGATGTTGGGCTAACCATTTGTTAGCTTTGGAAAAAAAGTTTTAATTAATAATGGCCTTCTCCTCCCCTTACAGCCATCCAATCCACCCAATTTAATTACAGAAATACTTTAATAACCCTTGCATGATCTTGATTTCCATAACATTTGACAAAACTTGTCCATGATTTTCCAGAACAAGTTTTCTTTCCATGACTTTCTATGCCCCATGGAAACCCTGAAATTTGCACATACTTTGGCAAGTTTGCCCATTTCCCTGGTATCCTGTAGTACAGTTGCACTGGAATGAGCCCGCCAGGTTAGTGCACAATGCGAAGACATTGCAGTCAGCATAGTTGGAGTCGCTGGGCATCAAGGAACACTCATCAATATCTGAAAGAGGGAGTGGGGGGGGGGGGAGAATTTAAATAAATTAAAAACGTCAATCTACCAATGAAAATTATTCATTTGGGTTGACAAGACATTTTTAAATTCCGGTTAAAATAATTACATTTTATCACAAATTAGTTTATGATTTCTGGTTCAATTTGTGAACAAATAATAAAAAGTGGGCTTATTTTTTATTTATTTTGTTACGTCAAAACCACTCAATATCAACAAAATTTAATGCCCGAAATGCTTTCAGTTAGAAATTAAAGGTGAAAGAAATTTTTTAGCTGGATATGTAAAAACACTGTGAACGCTAGCTCCATGTATTAAGCCAGCCTAGAGTGGTAAAGATTAGCTTCTATAAAAAAAAATAAAAAAAATATATTCCAATAATAAAATGCAGCCGAAATGGCCGCTGCATTGAGCTGTCTTCTCCTATTTGCATTTGTAATCAATGACCACATGCAAATGCTTCCTAGATGACCTTTGACCTCCTATTTCAAAAGAGTTGTGGTGAACCCTCACCCAAGGATCATTCCATCCAAATTACATGAAAAATCCATCAAATTCTATAACAAATGAAAGCGAGAGTTGAAGCACGAAAAATGACCTCTAATGACCCCTACATAACCGTTGACCTCCGTAATCTGTAAATCACTGCATCCAAGTTTCATAAAAAAATCTGTAAAGCATAGAAGTTAGAAACTGTTTCTACACAATTTAACCTAAAACCCACATACGGTTTTAGGAATGGTACAGGTCAGTGCCGCCAAAACTTTGTTTGGGCGAGACAACAATTATTACAAACTAATCTACAAGATGCGTTACCGAAGCATTCCTGTCCTGTTCCGGTAAATCCGTCTTTGCACTGGCAGGTAAAGGATCCATTATTGTTCAGGCAGTCAGCGTCAACATGGCAATCATTCAAAGTGTCGTTTAAACATTCGTTGATGTCTGTAAACATAAACAAACAAACAAACAAACCTGAATTGTATTTTTTAGACTGAATACAAAAATGACTCCCAAGTTATTATTGCCTTGGTTTTGGTGTTGAGTGTCACTACAGTATATAACCATTTACCCTATGCAATCCCCATCCAGTCAGAGTCTGACACCAGGTTTTGTTGGAATCTGATGGGTACTGCCCCCCTTAAACTGACAGTCTTTTACACTGTGTTAGGTTTTTTGATGCGGCTCTGAGGATGTCTAAGAGCAACAGGAGCCAAATTCACGGAGGCGCTAAGCACAAAAAGTACAAAAAGTGGAAAAAGAGGTAAAACCTTGTCTGGTTCCCAGACCAAAAGATTCTGACTATTTTGGATAAATCATTAGGTCCGGGAGCCGGCAATGTCATGTTACGAAAACTGGACAAAATCCTCAAAGAAGTTTTCCAAATACGTACAATTGACATTTGGACATTACGGCCTGAAATCGAGGAAAATTTCATGTTTCAGATTGTTTACATATATGTGACCTGCTCCACAAGTTGAGTAATATTTACATGGATGGAAAGCCCACAATGTAGGTATTCATTTGGTATATAATAAAGCTCCATAGCCCCCCCTGTTCTGGATATATGATGTGTTAGCTTATTGATTACTTCCTTGGAGTTCAAAATACACAACCAAGAAAACAGGCTTTGAAATAGTTAGCTTAGCTCTGTTGTAGAACAACAGAACGATGTGCACAAAATTGTTTTTTTTTCACTTTATTCATCAAAATCAACATTTCTGTGAATGAAACCTGAAACTGTAGATGTTAAAGATGTCATTCATGACCAAAAATGTAAATCACGTTTGAACAAAATGTTCACCTTCTCAACGTTGAGCGGATTTATTATTTATTAATAATCAGACCGACAAACAATAGAACACAAAAGAATGAAAAAGAAAAAAGGTCTCCACAGGAAAATTTTAAAGGGGGGCATGGCTTCACAATAATGTTTTGCAAAAATGACCTGGCCCAAAACCGACTTCGGGTCGGGTCGGGTCGGTTAAGCTATATGTGTTAAGCTAACGAAATATACCGAAAAAACTAAAAGGAAAATTCACTTTTTTACAGTTTCAGATTACACCAAATGTACGTGTTGGTAACGGTATACACCAAAATAAAACAAAAAGGACAGTAGACCAGAAACATGTGTGCAAAAAGATTAATTGTATTTCTTTACAAACCACGGGATGGTAAGTATAACAGGCGGACGTTGCTTGTATAAGTATAAGTACATGTACATGTACAGTATAAGTTCAGGTACAAAACATACACAATTTTCATTTGCCCGAGCCAGTCATTCAAGTTTTTCAGGTTCGGTTCCGATTCCATTTTGGTCGATTTGGGTCAGTTTCTCTCTAAATTTCTGTCGGGTCAGGTCAGGTCGGAAAGGTCAGATTGGTTTCAGTTAGGATTTGGTTTATATTTGTAATGTTTCGGGTCGATGCACATTATTATTCCACAAGTGTACAAAGTCCACCCATAGTTTATAATGGCATATTGTTCAAGAGTGTCAATTGCCATTGTGACTAGATTTTTATTTATTATTTTATCGGTTTCGGTAATCATATAAAACAGATTTTCTTGCACTGCGCTTACCATCATGCGAGCCGCCATTTTGTTTATCGGTACATCTGGGATATTGTGACGTAGTGTCTGCACCATCAGTATGCGAAGCCCGATCGATAGCGGCCCTGCACGCGCAAGGAATGCAAGTGAACCCTTTTGTGTACGGCATAGTGTATACATAATGTGTACTGTACATGTGAAAGTGGGCTCAAAATCATACGAAGAAGGACCCGATGCCATTATTACTAGCTCATAGATTTTCTATTTTTCTCAGAAAATACACAAAGAATTGATAGTTTGTAGCGCGTCAAGTCAATATTCTTCACAGAAATGTAATACATGTACTCGCAATAGTCGGGCGCCGTACAACATACGTATGCATATTGCAGTTGGCCGTGTCAAGGTAGGATACCAGTGCGAACAACACGGAATAAGGCGATGTGCATTGAGGTGCAGACACTATACACATGTACGTCATAATGTCCCGGATGAGGCGGGAATTTTGAACAATATGGACGCGCCCTTGGTACTCCTGAATGGCAAGAAATCGTGAATATAATAGGCACGTGAGTCGTTCTCGATAACAAATCAAAACAAATTCTCTGCGGAGTCAGTATGTTACCATATATTCTTTTAGACTAGGTAAAATATTATTGAGCCTCAAATTTCCCTTTAAAGTACAGGAACAAAGGAAAGAACAATGCCATGTCTCTACAGGAATATACATTTTGGAATGGGTGTGCGCATTCATTCTTTGAACCAAGTTTTGCTTTTTTCACATATAATAGCAATTTGGAACAAAGAAATCAAGGTACTTACTTACTTTGACATCTTATTTAGAGCCTTCCGGGATGCAGGTACTGATTTTTGCAATGTTTTGAAAAAGGACAGGGGGGGGGGGGGGGATGTTTCTTTTAACTTTGTAAAGGTTCTAAAGGGCCTGAGGTATACAGGCCTGACAGGAAAGGCTGCTAACCTGAGCAGGAGCTGTTGCTACTTTCACTTTCAAATCCAGGCTTGCAATTACAAGTGAAGTAAGGCTCTTCATTGACGCACATCTGGCTCACAGCATCACAGGTAGTGTCATCTTGGCACTCGTCCACATCTAAACATCATGAAATAAGGGGAGAAATCAAATTATAGTATGCGGTATCACTGTATGCGGTATCACTGTATGCGGTATCACTGTATGCGGTATCACTGTATGCGGTATCACTGTATGCGGTATCACTGTATGCGGTATCACTGTATGCGGTATCACTGTATGCGGTATCACTGTATGCGGTATCACTGTATGCGGTATCACTGTATGCGGTATCACTGTATGCGGTATCACTGTATGCGGTATCACTGTATGCGGTATCACTGTATGCGGTATCACTGTATGCGGTATCACTGTATGCGGTATCACTGTATGCGGTATCACTGTATGCGGTATCACTGTATGCGGTATCACCTTATGCGGTATCACCTTATGCGGTATCACCGTATGCGGTATCACCGTATGCGGTATCACCGTATGCGGTATCACCGTATGCGGTATCACCGTATGCGGTATCACCGTATGCGGTATCACTGTATGCGGTATCACTGTATGCGGTATCACTGTATGCGGTATCACTGTATGCGGTATCACTGTATGCGGTATCACTGTATGCGGTATCACTGTATGCGGTATCACTGTATGCGGTATCACTGTATGCGGTATCACTGTATGCGGTATCACTGTATGCGGTATCACTGTATGCGGTATCACTGTATGCGGAATCACTGTATGCGGTATCACTGTATGCGGTATCACTGTATGCGGTATCACTGTATGCGGAATCACTGTATGCGGTATCACAACATGCGGTATCACAACATGCGGTATCACTGTATGCGGTATCACTGTATGCGGTATCACTGTATGCGGTATCACTGTATGCGGTATCACTGTATGCGGTATCACTGTATGCGGTATCACTGTATGCGGTATCACTGTATGCGGTAGCACTATATGCGGTATCACTATATGCGATATCACTATATGCGATATCACAACGCGGTATATCACAACGCGGTATCAAAACGCGGTATCAAAACGCGGTATCAAAATGCGGTATCACTATGCGGAACAATGCATTATCATAACGCGTTATCACGATGTGGTATCACTATGCGGTATCACAGAATTCAAGCTCTCCCCTAATGACACAGTATGGTTTGCCAAGTAGAGTACAGCTCTTGTTGGGGAGTGTGGCCGAGGGGTTGGGGATTGTGACTCATGACCAGCGAGTCAAGGGTTCTCATCTAGCAGCTGGCCATGCGCTTGTGTCCTTGGGCAAGCCACTTCACCCCTACTTGTCTCTCTCCACCCAGGAGTGCACATAGGTACCGGCATTAGTTAGGAAGTAAACCTGCGATAGACTGGCACAGAATGCCACAGAAATGCCACAGAAAAAGGAGATTAAAACCAGCCTGATGGGCCACAATCTCATGACAGATTTGTATAACTTGTTTACATACAGTGCTTGGTAATCTATAAAAACATTCAGAGACAAGCACTACTTTCATTTTACAGTACCGAAAATACACCTATTGCGGTTTCACACTGTTTCATGGTAATTTTGCTGTGTGGCACTTCTGCTCAACAGCTTCATAATATCGGTGCCCAGTTTCACTGTTAGGCTGACATACCTGAACAGGTCCGTTCATCATTATTGAGAGTGTAGCCAGATGAACATGTGCACTCGTAACTGCCGTCTAGGTTTTTACACTCCGAATTAGGGCCACACATGTCAGGGCTGCTATTGCTGTTACACTCGTCAATATCTGAAATGCAGTTAGAATAGATGAAGCTACAAGAAGGGTTTCTTCAATTTACAGCTTCACAGCTAGCTATCTAAAAAAGCTTTACTTTAGAGAACTAATGGCACTAAATGCCTTGTGAAATTACCTCGGGCATGCTGTCATTTTGAGAAAAAACAATAAAAGATGGTCATTTCAAATGTGCGTATCTGACATATTTTTTTGAAATTTCTGTTTGTAGTTTGTAAGCCGTGAATGGTGCAAGCCAAAAATGACGCTACACAAGCATTGACGTTGGGGGCACATGCATGCAAGTTGCATGGTGTGACATGGTGTGGCTGCAATCAGCTCAACGAGAACATGTCCCAAATGCTGGGACAATTAGCACAATTCCGCAACATTTTTATTGAAATCAAGACCTTGGAATAAGTTTTCTCCGAATAAGCAGCACTAACAGAGCTTAAAACATCATCAGGTTAGTTTTAAAGTACCTGTCTTTAGATTGTCAATACTTTTGTTGAACCGAACAAGAAACTAAACAAATGCACAACAGACAACTAGTCTACTCCACACAAAATACTACGCAGAACTTTAAACAAATTTGTGGTTGATCATTGGTTTCGGGCGATTTTGTATAAAAAAATACAAACAAATGACTTTTTTGTGTTTATTTATTATATAGTGTTCAAATATTTGTAAAAAGAATGTTAATGTTATGTTCGAGTCGACTCAAGTCAACACTCAACAATCAACATGACATGACTCATCATTGACTGAATGAATCCCCAGGGCTTAGTCACTTCTTTATTAAAATGATCTAAAGGTAGGATACACTATTGGTAATTGCTTGAATTATCAGAAATAGGTGGATTTGGGGGATTGTATTTTATAGTAAATATCGTAACTGACCTGTCCAAAGTTTTACAATAATAAATGCGGAGAAAAGCAAGACAGACAGCGTTCGTTTTCAAATTGTGTCGGGCAGTGGTTCTAAAGTTATTCTTGTTTTTTTTACGTGATCGCCGTCTGGCAATCGTTTTTTTTTTTTTATTTAAATTAAATTTTTCGGAACATTTACAGGATATCTAGCGCAATCATTTTGCTGGATGTCTACAATCATTATTTACTTTTAAAAAAGTAAAATATTTCTAAATAATTTGGTAGTAACATTTTTGGATATCTGCAAATGGTGTATCCTACCTTTAACTTGACAAAAATAAGTCACAAAAATCAGTGACTCATTACAACTCTAACCTTCACAGACTGAGAGATTAGAACTAATTGTGTATCCTGAGTGGCACAGACACGTATCTGCATTGCCGTCATTGTAGCAGTCACCGTTGATGCAATTCATATTCACACACAACTCGTCAGCTACGGGAGGGAAAATAAAAACCACAAATCAGGCATTGTGATTGTGATTTGTGTTGTTTTACAATGTAATTTAATACAGTTTGTACATTTCATATACTTGTTTTATATACAAAGAGAGATTGCTGGTATGTTTATCCCATTCCTGTAATTGTTCAGTTCCTCACTGTTGGAAGTGGTTAATAAATAAAAAAAATAAAAATAAAAGTGAGAAACTGAATGTTTTCACCTGTGCAACGTTCATTTGAAAGGGTAAACTCTGCACTACAGCTGCAATCAAATGATCCCTCCGTGTTGGAGCACTCTTGCTGGCAGTCGTCTTGTCCGAGAGTGCACTCATTAATGTCTGTACAGAAGATATTGTAAAAACTGAATCACAACAAATGGCACAACTTGTACAACGAGAGGGAAAAAAGGCCATTGTTCTGTCATTGCTAATCCCTGGTCATTTAACCAGTTCGCGCATGAATTATTTTAACATCACCGAGCCGAGGCGCGGGATTATTTTTAACGAAACTTGATCCGATCCGTAAACTGCAGTTTACTATTATTGTCCACACTCAGTAGGTGGGTACCAATATGATACAGCTGATTGTCTGCTAGTTCCCTGATCCAACTATAGTCTGCTATTGTAACAGTGTAGGTGAAAATTGTGTGGGTACCATTGATACAGCTCACTCCATAGCACACATGTGACATCTCGCTAGGAGTGTGCCATGCGTTTTTATAGACCGGACACCTGATTGTTCTGGGCCAATCAAATTACAGTATCACAGCAGATGATATAAACATAATTATTATTGCAACATCTGGTAGCTCTAACAGCTAAGACGATTATTCAAAAGGGACACACTTTGCTAAAATTGGTTCTTAGAAAGCCACAATCAGCCCAAGATCTAATGACGTCAAGCTTTGTGCGCAATACATATGCGCTTTCCTGTGAGTCTGTCTCTACTTGGTCTGGTATCAGTTGCCCCCCCCCCCCCCTCCCATTTGAAATTTTGAAACTGCACACAAGCAATACATCAGTTGCATTCACTGCCCCTCTTGAACAATTGATAAACCCACATCCAGGTTACCTCTGAAAATTCAACCCTAGTTTTGCCTCCAAGCGTAAAGATTACTGGGCTTCTCACCTGCACATGTCTGGCCGTCCCCTGTGAATCCAGTCCAACAGTCGCACTGATAGCTGCCCTCCGTGTTGGTGCAATTAGCGTGTGGAGAGCAATCGTTGCTTTGCTGACACTCGTCGATATCTGCCAAGTAAGCGGTAATAAAACGATTGGACAGAAACATCGACAGAAACAATCATTTCATTTGCATTCCTGTTCACTTCAGCTTCTTTCTTCAATGTGTTTGCAGAGCAAGAGAGGATTTGGCAGAACTTTCACAACATTACAACTCTGGCCCTACAAGGTACATGTACAACAATCAATTTGTACACCACATTCATTAGGTTGAACTTACCTGTGCAGGAGTCCACACCGTCACCAGTATACCCATCTGTGCAGCTACAGTCAAAGCTACCAACTGTGTTTCTACACTCACCGGTCCTGGGTAAACAGTTGGACTCACCAGTGGTACACTCATTCACATCTGGGTATCAGTGGTATGGACAAGCAAAATAACAAATATTAATAAGGTTGTGCTGAAATAAGTTTATTTGCAGCTACATGTACTGTATGTAGCTTTGTCTTTGTCCTATGTCTTACAACAAGTGAAAACAAGTGAAAACAAGTGAAAACAAGTGAAAACAAGTGAAAACAAGTGAAAACAAGTGAAAACAAGTGAAAACAAGTGAAAACAAGTGAAAACAAGTGAAAACAAGTGAAAACAAGTGAAAACAAGTGAAAACAAGTGAATACAAGAGAATACAAGTGAATACAAGTGAATATAGGTGAATATAGGTGAATATAAGTGAATGTAAGTGAATGTAAGTGAATATAAGTGAATATAAGTGAATATAAGTGAATGTAAGTGAATGTAAGTGAATGTAAGTGAATACAAGTGAATACAAGTGAAAACAAGTGAAAACAAGTGAAAACAAGTGAACATAAGTGAACATAAGTGAACATAAGTGAACATAAGTGAATATAAGTGAATATAAGTGAATATAAGGCCTGGCGTCCATAAGAATTTACTCAGCGCGCCGCGTTCCGCTTTGGTGCGCCGCACAGCGCCGCGCTACAGCGTCCCGCGGCCAGCTGATGCGCGGCGCTGAGCGGCGCTGGGGGAAAACATGCATAACAATAACGTCACGGCTGAACGCACTAGATTACCATGTGAATACACACAGCCCGCCGCGGCGCGCCGACAGTGAGTATTTCTTAGCAATTTTTGTGCATGATCAATTGATCTTCACTTTGTGCAAACATATATTTTTTTCAACAGCTGTTGACTGAAGAAGACTATCTGACATCGAACCATCGAACTCAGTTCTCGACAAGAGGAAAAGAATACCTTTCGAAAATGTATTGATTGGTTTTATGAAAAGTTGTTTAGAAAGTGCTTTTGCTTATTAAATGATTTGCTTACTCCAGTGTTTACCCCGTGGCCTTATCACCAAATATTTTGAAGGTCCCCTGTCAGTAGTCTCAAAATTATTTCCAGTGTAGGAATACTATTTTTATATTAGAATTATAACAAAATATACCTTTGGTTCGGGTAACCCTGCCGTACTCCAACTCTATTTTGTGAGCGGTAAAATGCGATCCCACAGCAACTTGATTGGGAAATAACATCATTGGAAAAAATCGCTGAAAGGGACACTGGGGACTGACTTCTGGAAAATCAGAGTCAAGGGTATAGTGGCGATTTCCCAAGAGAAAATTGTCATCAACTTTCCATGCACGGCCATAAGTAGAACCACATGGGTCGCTGGGAAAGCATTGCCCCAAATAATCGGTAGTGAATTATTTGGTCATACTTAATTTTTTCTGACGACGAACTGGCAAGGAGTTATTCATGGGGCGAAATTATCTGCAGGGGGCATCATGATAATCCCACTAAAGCACAGCAAAGTGATACCCCCTCGCTTGCCCAGGTAACTTGTATAAGGCCGATAAACGGCAACAGAGGCTGGATTTTATATTATATCGAGATCTAATAAAATTAACAACGAGTTCGGAAGTTGTTAAAGTCGGCTTATTTTTCTATGTTAGTTAGTGTATTAGAGAACCTCCACGAATCAAGCAGATACAATATTTATTAATTTATATAATAAAGTTCATTTATAATTCTTACAGTAAAGTTTAAAAAGAGGAAATGCTTAAATAATACTACACGCACGATACGGATCTATAGGAAAAACGTACGCTTAGTCTTTAGCAGATTTATTTTTAAACTGAAGACTTTTAAAATTAGCCTATTTTGATTCAATAAAAAAGCGATGCAAAAGTTATGACTCGAGATTAGAAGGGACATATTCAAAATCACACCTTTTTTTCTCCTGGTTATGGCCTTCGGAAAGGCAGGAATCCCAGACCCACAAACATTTACAATTTCTTGAAAACCGTAGGCTTTGAACGCTACTTTATTTTACACTACATTTTTCTTATTTTTTTTCATGGCCACCTATGCTATGTACATTATTTTGTAAACATTGAACAGCAATGCAACAATAATTGGCACCAACAATGGCTTTTGAATTTTCACTAGCATCTTTGGGGATTGATGAATGGCTTTTATTGGAATGGAGGTCATCGTCTTTTGTTGTTGAACAAGGTAATCTTCTCAGCTGGCCAGGGCGGGCTGAAGACTAATCTTCACGGCGCGCCAAGGCGCGCCGAGTGACATGCCAGTGGTAAAGCCCTATTTACATAAGAATGCTACCTACACAATGGCCGATCGTAATGAGCTGTGGCCAAGATGTTTGCGCCGCGCTCGCGCCGCGGTTATCAAGAATACCACAGAGTGAAATAAGGCGCCGCGCTCGCGCCGAGGTACGCCGCGGCGGGCTGAGTAAATTCTTTTGGACGCCCGGCCTAAGTGAATATAAGTGATAGATGGTGATGACTTGTGCCAGAAGTCAACAAGTCAGATTAAATGCCCTGGAAAATGTTTGGCGTACAAATCCGAACCGTTTTGACAAAGTGACACATCCATCCAAAACGAAAATTTTAAGCAATCTGATATTTGTTTATATTAAAACATTTTCTGTCATTATTTGTATACTTACAAAATTTCGAAAAACCTAATTCCATCGTTCCTCAATTAAGCTAAATACACACACAGCTTTACCTTACTTACGTACTGTAGACATTCCTTTGTCTTCCTGTAGTTAAAAAACGTTGACTAAATACTCATTTTTCTCGCTTCCCCAAAACAAATTTACCCTCAAATTTTGATTCTGGGCCTCTCAGCTGTTCCTTCTATCTTTTCTATATATAACCCTAACCCGTTTTTCCATCTAGCGCTCTTTTTCGGAAAATGAAAAACGGATTGTGGACCTGGGCAAGTCCACGATCCCGCATCGTGTGGACCTCTATTGTTCGGAGGTCCACAGTGCGTATGCAAGACTAACTCACGTAGTTACACGAGTGACACACTCAGTTTTTTCATTTTAATGACAAATGTTTTTAGGACAAAATTAAAAATTGCAATCGCCAGACGGCGATCATGATTTTTTTATAAAATTCAATTTTTCAGGTCAATTACAGGAATCTAGCGCAATCCTTTTGCTGAATTCCTACAATCATTATTTACATTCAAATAAGTAATATCTTTCTTAATAATTCGGTAGTAAGATTTTTCGATATAGGAGTTTTTTGGTTATTATATTGTCATCAAGTCGAAGTGGCATTTTACAAATCCTCTTTTATGGAAACAATAAAGAAATTTAAAACAAAACGGTCCACAAAATCTTCATTTATTCTGCTTTATAGTTCAAAAACACATATCTAATGAATAAACATGAAAATAAAGATTCCAAAGAAGCCAAAAATAAACAAAATCGGGAAAACAATTTTCCTTTTTTATTCACCCTCCCAACTTTAAATTACTCTGTACGTGGAAAAATGCTGTGCGAGAAGCCACTCATTTTTGCAGAGCCCGTCACAAATGGAGCTTGTGTTTTTGAGCAAGACACTTTACTCCACCCAGGAGTGTGAATGTGCCAATCTAGAGTCGCTGCAGAAATGGTCTTGTTTCTGATGAACAGGGATAATATCGGTAAAGCACTTTAAATCCTTTGGCAAAAAGCGCTACAGAAGTGGAATATTATTATTACCAAAACTATTTGTATCCTAAAACAAAATTGCGATGATATTACTTACCCACACACATCATTCCATTTCCAATGTATCCAGCATTGCACTGGCATACAAAACTGCCTTCAGTGTCCATACAATTAGCGTTATCATGACAGACTGGGAAAAGCATGGCGCATTCGTCTACATTGGTGCAATCGGTGCCGTCACCGATCCAGCCTTTCCCGCAATCACACGTGTATGATCCCACCGTGTTTGTGCAATCGGCTTCAGCATGACAATTATCATCCATGTTCCTTTGGCATTCGTCCAGGTCTATCGTTAAAACAAAACAAAACAAAAAACGTGTTTGGAGCAATACTTTTTAGCAGAATGAGACTTAATGGATAAAAGCAATTTTTCATGCCAGCAATTCACAAAATTTGATTGCTTTTTAACACCAACAATGAGGTTTTGCCGGTGAAAGTTTTGTGATACTAATTTCAATTCAATTTGCATATGTGACCCAGCACAATCAAAATAAGTCAGGAAATGACTTTTTGAGATACATGTATGTACATAGAAAGAACATTTCATAGGCTTTCTAATGATACCTATCACAAGCCTGTAGCTCAAAACTTATTGGCTATGGGCTACAGGATTGTGCTGGGAATCATAAGAAAGGTTGTTCTTTATGTGCTGGGTCACATACATGTATGTAAGGTGTTCTGCCAAAATTAGACAGAACTGGGCAAAAGCTGTAATGAAGAAAAAGGCCCAAAAAAAAATGGCAGTGATTTTTTTTTTCAATTTCCAGATTTATTGATATTTGCAATTTTTGATATGTCTACTGGACATATGAAGAATAAAAAAAATAGTACACAAATCTTGAAATCAATAGTTTTTTGGGGAAAAATACAATTTTTGCATGCTAAGTTCAACTCTGTGGCTTCCAAGGAAAATCTCCTGCATAGAGCATAGCAATCATCTTTCCTAGTCTATGGCGTGTTATCTACCACGACTTACATGTGTTACGTACAAGAGGCCAGGGACGACCAGTACCCAGGACCCTCGAGTAACAGCGACAATAGAATGACTAATTCGAACATAAGCAAGTGATCAGTTCCATATTCAAATGTATGAATTCATTTTATTTACACTAAAAAGATCGGCACTATATAAACAACACATAACTATAAGTACAATATATTCACCATTATCTTTAACCAAATAAACTAAACTCATTACCTTTAAAACAGTGCCAGGCGGCTCAACTAACCTGGGTACCTCGGGACCACATCCAAACAGCCAAATAGAGAGATAGAGTCTAATGCAAACACAACCACACTGTACAACTCGATACAGAAAAAGGTGTGGCAACGGAAAAACCTCAAGTGAAACAGAATACAAATGTTCACACGTACGGTCCCGAGATAACCCAGGGTAAGAGAGCCACGAACAAATCCTGGCACCCCAATTTAAAGGGTATCCGTTCCAAATGAGTAACCCTTTTAAAAGGGTAAAATACATAATGGTTTCAAACAATACAACTAAATAAAGAATTTAAACACTGCATTATATAATCAAACATGTTACCGTAACACATGGCTCAAAACTGCCTTTTAGTAAAAAACTGCCTGTAGGTCGATCGGCATTCTGCAGGTAAATCGCACTCAATGGGTGTCAATGGGTGGGGTACTCAATGGGTGTCATTATTACATACAGTACAGTGGAATGCCGCTATACCAAACATTCGGCTAAACCTAGAATTTTAGAATTTTCAAAAAATCCACTGGGTGTATCAAACGCTATTTAGGTCGTGTTTTATTCCAGAACGTCAAACGGCCGGTGATTTATGTTAAAATGTGGCAGGTGGTTAGTATTTAAATAGAAGTGAAAAAAACCCTGTTGCTTTAGAATTTGGTGTGATGAATAAAAGAGGGCACACTGGAAGTAGGCAACAAGAGGGTGCTATTTAAAAGGACAGATGCCATCTTGAAAACTGAGCACCCGATGGACCGGTGGCTAAAAATCGCTATACTGAACAATCGATATACCAAACAAATTCTATGGATCCCGTGATGTTCGTTATAGCGGCGTTCCACTGTATATAGCTACATGTATTGAGCAAAATAATTTCAAAAATAAATTAGCGCGTCCGGCCTTACCTGAACACGTCTTGCCGTCGCCATCATATCCCACAATGCACACACATAGGTACGAGCCGATGGTGTTTTCACAGTTAGCTTTCTCGTCGCAAGTATAGCTGCTGTTGTCCATACACTCAACAAGGTCTGAGAGATTAATATAGGGTAATAAAAAAAAATCAGAAATTCCAACTTTGATTCCAACTAGATACTTTGCTTGCCGACTGTAAATTTCATAAAAACTTAACGTTTTTATCATATTTTAGGGCCATGTCACACCATTGCGAATTGCCTGAACGTATGCCGACGTATACAAAATTGTTTCAACTTCCCAACGAATTGCATCGGAAATGTCAACATCGATGTTGGAATGGACGTATTCATAGCGTATCCATATCGTATTGAACGTATACATAGCGTATGACTAACGTATTGATAGCGTATCACTTTACTTATAACAAACTTATGACAGCATACCACATCGTATGCGAGCATATGACCAACGTATGCTTAACAATTTCGTAGCGTATGACTGCCGTGTTCGAGGTATTCTCAGCGTATCCTCGGCGTACAACAAACACGTGACCTATGCCGCTGTGTTCAGCACGACAGACCATGAAAAAGTGAGAATGAGTTACTCAAGGGACCCATATATATACTCAAACCCCCCCCCCCCCCATAAGTTCCCAAAACGCCGAATGCTCGCTAGCTGTACAGCACATACGCTAGATGTACTGTAGAAACACGTTATATACGTTACACGATCGCCAGGCATAAGTTGTGCATAAGGTTGATACGTCGGAATACGTCGAGACTCGTTCGAGATTTGTCAGGCATAGGTCAGACATACGGCACATATACGTTATCACTGCGTTGGCTGTACGTTTCCCTGTAAGCTGATGTACATCAACGTATGCCAACTTAGGAGGACCGTACCTCTAACGTACCACAAACTTACCGGGAACTAAATGGAGAACGTATAAAGCACACGTTGAGCACGCCAATAAATTTTGAACATGCTCAATAATTTTCTGCGGGCTCGACGTATTTCAAATTTTCACAGCGTAGCACAGCGTGCTTTTAACGTAAACGACTTATCCCCATCTTACGCCTAACTTATATCAGCGTATACCAACATATTTTTGATATTTCGCATACGTTCAGGCCATACGCCATTGTGTGACAGGGCCTTTAAGTAGACCCAGACAAAGAAAAGTGGAAGAAAAGTAGGATCAAAATGTTCATGAAAGCAGGAAAGAAAGTAGGACTCTGGAGGATAAAATAAGGATACGAGTAGGACTATACTGTAGGTTTTCACAAGTAGTTGTTGGCAATACACACCCATGTCCACAGCATAATAAGCCTTATTTGGCATGTTCTGTGCTCACAAACCTTGTGCTCCGTCTACATATAAGCTCTTTGAAGTACAGTTGCAGTGCTCCTGCAACCAAGTCCTTCATTGCGTTACAAATGACAGTATAAATACTGCTGTGGGAAACATTCAATGAGATTTATTTTTGGAGATGTAGGACATAAAGTAGGAGATACTAGGAATTTCGAAAAAGTAGAAGCAAGGTGAAAAAGTAGAAATACATGAAAGTGCAATTACTCCACTGAGAAAATTTGGAATGACAGTAGATAGTATTGTATAACAAATTTCAACAAACACATACCTGTACATGATGTTCCATCCATCAAATCATCCCGGAAGCCTTGTGTACAATTGCACTCAAAGCCACCCAGGGTGTTGGTACACACAGCATGGTCGTCACAGTTGTCCATGTCCAGTTCACATTCGTCGATATCTGTGTCAACAAAAATCAAGCGCAACCATTCGTGAACTACTGGTTTCACAAAGAGCAAGGCTAAAACAATTAAACCATTGCCATGCCACAAATCCTAGCAGATTAGAATAGAAAATAAATCAAATCGGAAAGGTGGGGGAAAAAGGTGGATATTGTAAAATGCTTTTTATTAGAAAGAGATTTTGGTGATTTAAATAGTTGAAAAGGGAGGGGGAGGTTTACAGCAGTGATTGAGATGACCGTGGATAAGAATGACCCAGTGTCTGACATTCCATCCTGAAATCCCCCCTTTTTTTTAATTTTTTTTTTATTGTTTACTTTTTTTTTTAAAGGTTTGGTTGAAAGAAAACTACCAATATCTTAATGCTCCTGAGAAAAGGCAAAAACAAACCCTGTTGTTTACATCTGACGCACACATACCGGTTTTTTCAGCCCTAAATATGTGACCCGCTCCATCGTAATCAGGAATAAGTCGCTGGGGCCGTTTTACGCAATCAGCCATTGAAGTGAACGCATGGGTGAAAATCAATTGTTTTTCTGAACATTGTATTTTTAGGAAGTGTAGTTATCACAGATTATTGTCATTAATGTCTTGTAGGTAAAAACGATCAAAAAAGATGAAAATGAAGAGGATTTGTGTGCGCTGTCTGTATGATTTTGTTTATTTGAAAGCTGTTTTTCTCGGAATGTGGATTCGGCAAATAAATATACACCTGTCATCTTCATCAGACCATAACTCGTTAACCTAAGAAGATACACACTTGTGATGGGTATCATTAGAAAGTTTATGAAATTCCCTTACCTATCATGTGCATATCTCAAAAAGTCATTTCGAGACTTATTCCTGATTTCGATGGAGCGGGTCACATATAAGTCTCTTTCACACAGATCATTATTTAATGGTACACGTGCAGCACCAATACACAAATGTTGACTAGAATCATGAGTAACAACCAAACAGCTAAATTTTTGACCTCGCGCGTTCTCATCGCAAGGAGTATCACAAAACAGTCAAATTCTTTAAGGATGGTTGTGCAGACAATTATATGCTTTTTTAAAATGCTATTTCCATAAACACCATTTAGATTAAAACGCGTATTGTACACCATTTCAGTGCTTTGGGTACGAGTGGCCATTTAAACTTCAGGAATATTCCAGAATGCTACAACTAATTACATCTAGTACAATAGGCTTTATTCACGAGTCAGCCATATTAAATTGAAAGTGAGGTGAAATCTTCATTTTTGGAACTTGCGGTTAGAAATGAACGCAATGACCTGAAATTTATTAGAAATTATGATACCAGTCTCTGATTTGTGATTAAACATACCTTAATATTTTAGGCCACATTTAAAAAAATAATAAAAGTGAGGCTAGACTGCAAAAATAGTCTGGTACCATCCCAATCAACAGTTCACAGTTGATATAATTCATTCAAAGAACACGACCAAAAGGGCTTCCCCCGTGAATAAGGTGCACAAGCCAACTTTTGTCCAACTGTGGACAACTTTTTCTGCACTGTATCTTATCCAGATATAATTTAGTGAGAAAACCTCTTAAGCATTGCGATTTCCTATTTTTACAACACTACAGTGGAGGTAACACATTTTTTTTTGCCTTTTTGCCTGTGTGTTTTTTTCTGTGAATTTGTTCATACAATTAACAGAGTGCGTACCAATGCATCGCCTGTTGTCAATGTACAAGGAGTAGCCAGATTGACAGCTGCAGTTGTAGCTCATGAGGATGTTTTCACACATTTGATCGCAGCCCCGTCCACCATTAATGCTGGCCGACTCATTTGCGTACAGCACACACTCGTTGATATCTGCAGGATAAATAACAGCATATAAGACAATTTTTTCAAAACTTTAACCAAAATGGCACATACATACGTACTGACGGACAGACGGACTACAAACAGAAATAGTGACTGCATAGTCTCTTTCTCTCTCTTTCAGGCGAGACAATAATTGTCAGAGCCATCAATTGTCTTCCTCGAATTTACTTGTGATATCGGTGCAAGATTCCATGGCACCGCGGCACCACTGCATGAAACAAGTTGAATGTGTGTCAGATTTTTTTTCTACGACCAACTTGTTAAAGAACACGTAAATCCACGAATCCACGGAAAAGTTCTGTGCTGGGACAATAATTTTGACTTGCCAGGTGGACATTTAGGACACATCACTACAGTAGGCAAACTCACACACCTACCCTAGATCACCTTGCTAGAGCAAAGGTGGTCTGGGCCAGTCAAGACACAACACAAATGGAATAACAAATTGTATGCTTAAACCAAGAAAGGCTGAGCCTCACCCTCGCAGAACCTGCCGTCCCCGTCAAGTCCATCAGGGCAAGGTCCGCAGGTGCAGTTCAATGACGGTGGCTGGTCATCAAAACAGGCCACGCCCTCAAAACAGGGACTGTCCTCACAGGCGTCGTAATTCACTTCACAGAAGTCACCACTCCAGCCAGACACACACTCACAGAGCACCACCTAGATGTGACAAAATTATTAGCAATGTCCAAAAATAAATATATAAATATGCAGAAAACTTGAAACAAACAAATATTGTTCGTTCTATTGCCATTAATTTTCACTTAGCTTATTTTGGGTAGTGTGTATGCAATTGGAATTAACCCTTTCATTACTGGACATTATGCAGTTAATTTCCACAGTCACTCACTGGGTCCATCCAAAACAACAAGCGCTTACCCCAAAACGATCTTCGACAATGTCCGTGCCCTCCACAAAATCATTCCACATGCAGGTACCCCCGTTCATGCAGTCACAGAGTTGTACGGTAGGTTCATGTGTGGCATTAGCCTTGCCATCTGTCGCTAGGAAACCAACTGTAACCTTCGTCTTGTCCATTGGTGTCCATGTGAAGAGACCACCTGATTATGAAAGTCGGAATACAAGAACAAAACATGTAAGAACAACTTTGGGATTAAAATTCAAAATTTCTAGAAGCGAGAGAAATGAGGATTTAGCTAATAACTACACAAAAACCAAGGGATGTCTATTTTGCATATATGGAAAGTAGACTGTGTTGGGGGGCAGGGTGGGTTTCTGCCCCTATGAGGTGTATTAGGAGAGTGTGGCCAGGTATATTAGGAGAGTGTGGTCGGGTAGGGTAGTGTGGGGTAGTAGAGTGTGAGAGGGCAAGTTAAGCATTACTTTTATGGAGCTTCTAAGCACAAAAAGTGTTGCTCAGTAAAAACAGTTTACCAGTCAACCTGCATATACTTTTCATGTTTAAGAAAATAACAGCTGAATACTAGTCAAAAATAATATGCCTGTTTTTGGCAAGAAAAAATGTTCATGGTGGTAAGCAAATTGTTGTGCTTAGCAACATGGGCTCATCAAGAGCTTAGAATGTGGGTTTTTTTAAATTTATTTGTTAACAGGTTTAATTTGACGGCAAACAGTGGACTGTTCTTATTCAATAAGGTATTCATGAAGGTTGTGTGTTTACCATCTTTGGTAATGGACGCCATTTCGATATGCTCAACCAATCTAAATGTCACAGCATCCCCGTCAGGATCTACAGCAGCTAGCTGCTCGCTGTATTCTATTCCGACCATCACGTTGAAGGTATCCGCAGCAGTTATGTTTGGCGGGAAATTGGCTGCAAATTGTAGACAATTTAAGCACATTTTATTGCACATACATATTTGACATAGATTATACTGCACATTTTTTTTTAGTTTTCTTTAATAGCCTATTTATCATATTATTATCATTGTAAACAAACATTTGACAAATAGTCCATCAAAGAACCACTATACAAAATATATTATTTGTTTGTGTGTGCATTCCAGTATTTATGTCCATGAAGTTCTATTGTTATTGGCAGATCAGTTGCATCCACCAACATCATATATGGGCGAACTAGGCATGCGTGAGAGGTCATTAAAACTTCAGTTCGTTTTACCTCTAAAAAAGTCAGGTGCTAAAAACCCATTTTGCAGCACCCCTCTTTTGAGTTCTTTGAAGTTAATATAGCTACTTTGAAATCGCAGCCACTGTCCAACTGCTTTTAACTTTTATAAGCAATTGTCATGTGGTCACTGACATAATAAATCACTGTCAAGAAGCAGGAAATGACAGGGGTTTTCACCTGTGGTTTAGCTCTTGGTTTAAATTGCAGTAGCTTATTACTGCCTTATTTAATGAAAACCGCAGACAAGTGGCAAAAAAGGAGTGAGGGAGTTTGAATGGAAGGTTCTCCTCCTGGCTTGGAGTATTTACAACTTGGTGCCTTCACATGAGCATCATTAACGTATATAGTGGCAGTGACAGTTAAGATTTTGCCTAACTCTCTCTTTAATATGTCACCAATGACGGGCTACCAATGAAACATAGGGTGCACTTACATGCTGCACTCTCGATCGCTAAGTTCATTTCGTTCATCATCATTGTAGACTGTCCGATGCTTACGTCATTCGTCGTCAGTGTGTCAAACAAACACATCTTGTTGTCCCCGCATACCTCTTGGGCCTTCTGAAGTTGTTCTGCAGTGGCAGAACTCACAAGATCATCATAGAAAATTGGCCTGAATAGGTGTTCATTAAATAATGCCCAGGTCTCATCACCCACGTAGTAGAAGAGAGAATCCGCTTCAGTGATACGCCCTGAATGCAGCCAAAGATGAAATACATGTTAACAAGACCAAGGTTGAAATCAGAATAATAACAACCTTTTGTTATTTAGCACTTTTAACTGAGATCAAAGCACTTTACATTATTATTATCCCTGCTCGTTGAGCCAATCATGGAGGAAGGTAAACAGAAGGAGAGAGAACGAAATCCCCTTATCAGTCCAATCGATAATTACCGGATTACCCCATACACTCAGCACGGCGGTTGAGCGCTGAGTTTTTAGACCAAATTTGGCCATCTGTGCGCATGACGGTCGCCGCGATTTCGTTGGTAATCGGCGCACTCGAGTTGTGGAAGATGCAGCGATGATACTTAGACGTGTAAACAACAGCACTGTTCGCATGCGCAGTTGGTTTGTGTAGCCCCTGCAAAAACTCACGGAAACCCGTTGTCTTCGGTGCAAAAAGGTACGCGTTTTGGTGGTTCGCTGACAAAAAAATTGACCTACAACTCGGCAAGTTACGTTTATTTCATGAAATAGAGAACCTAGCTATGAAAGTGCAAATATATTAATATCATTTTATCGCCATAACACCGAATTATTAAAACATATCTTACTCATTTGTAGGTAAATAATGATTGTAGACATCCATCAAAATGATTGCGCTAGATATCTTTTAATTGTTTCGAAAATTTAATTTTATAGATTTTTTTTTTACAATCGCTGTTTGGCGATCGCGAAAAAAACAAAAGCAGAAGAATCACTGCCCAACGCCGGTTTAAAACGAACGCCGTTTTTCTCGCTTTCTTCGACATCTACGATTGTAAAACTTTGAACAGGTAAGTTAAACGATATTTACTATAAAATACAACCCCCCAAATTCACCTATTAATTATAATTTAAGCATTTACCAACGGTGTATCCTACCTTAAAGTGTTCATCGTGCACCGTACACACATACATTTGTTACAAAGCTTTGTTTAATGGAACAGTAACTCAAATTGTAACTAAGTCGCCTCAAGAAAGTGATATTCTGACTGTTTTGGGTCATTGTGTTTCTCAAGCATTCCGACTGAGCTAGCCATCTTTTGTGTTCACTTCTTTTTGAACTTAACTGCGTACATAGCAACACTACCAGTTCACCACTCGCCAGCTGTTGTGAATTGGACCACACATATACAAGACGACTTCAACGTGTGCAGAACAGACAAAATTCTAACTCAGCTCCATTCCAGATTCTGGCTGCCAAGCTACTAGCCGTAGAATCTTCAGCGGACTGTTTTGTCCGTCCTGTTTTCGCAGGACACAACTTAGTCTCAAGGATCAACTCAAAGTAGAGATTAATTTTCTTGTTGCAAATGTATAATGATTTTAATTGTATTTTGATTTTTGTAAAGTGTAATATAACGTAGAAGTTGCATACTGATTTGTAATTGTTAAATTGATTACTATCTTTGTGCATAATTGTTACATTGATTTGGTGAACAGTAAGCCAAACCAATTTGCATGTAGTACTTTTTTTGCGATGTAAATACAGCGTGATTTATCCTTTGTCATTGTCAGGGGGTATTCTTAATCACCAATGCAAAAGAGATTTAAAATTACTAGATTAAATTACTTTGAATTGTTCATTTGTGCCGGATCATTTAATTTCTTGCACGTGGGATCGTACAGTAAAGCATAGGGTACCTTCTTATAATTTAGTTTGATCGATTCATTTCCATTGTCCCCATTTGGAGGCATCCTAAATTGTGAATCGGTTCCCCATTAGAAAATTCCCCTACAAACTCTTTTTGTACACCCTTTTGACAGTCTGACCTTGTTTTCAAACACGTGGAATTTATTTGCAACCGCTATGTGATTGTGTGGGTTTTCCTTGGAAAGTCTTTGAGAAATTATTCTCGAACCTCATCCTGATCTACCTGAGGACTCCAGTGGGGAAAACAAATCTAAAAGCTTACCAGGGTTTCCAGGCTGAATGCTAAAAAAACCTAAAAAATAAAAACACCATGCAAAATGTACGTAGAGTGCCGTGACCCAATGGTGTTTGCCTCATGCACAATAGTGCACAAGTTTAAACCCTGCCAGAAACATGATGTTTGTACCATTGGGCAAGAATAAATGGGTACCTGTGAGTGCAGAGATCAAATGTACACTGATTATAGTCTAAATGTAAAGCACTTTGAGATCGTTGATGCGATAGAAAGCCCCGAATAAGAATTACAGTTATTTCTGTACCCTTAAGTAGGGCGACACATAAGCGTAATTTGTAAGGCATTAGGGAGACATGTGGAATTTACAATTTATTTCTAAATTAACTGAGAGGGCCGTTTGTGACCAACTTTACTGTCACATGTCAAAACATTCTATGTTTCCGGTTTTCCAATCATCTTACCGGAAGCATCACAGTACAGAGACGACTCTTATAAAGGTTAAAAATGATTTACTGCTGAGGATAAATTCCCAACATGTTATTCTGCTTATTCTTTTAGACCTGAGTGCAGCATTCGATACTGTTGATCACGTAATTTTATTGAAACGTCTGCAGTCTAAATTTGGAGTCACTGGCAAGGCCCTCGATTGGTTTTCGTCTTATTTGTCAGATAGAAGCCAACGCGTATCCATTCAAGGTACCTTATCAGACAAGTTTAATATCAACTGTGGTGTTCCTCAGGGATCCTGCTTATTCATTGTCTACTCTTCTAAATTGTTGACATCATTGAGCATCATCTGCCTGATGTTCATTGTTATGCCGATGACACTCAGCTGTATCTATCTTTTAGACCTGACAATATATCTGTCAAGCTGCTGTAACTGAAATGGAAAATTGCATCAGGGACATCAGGCAATGGATGTTGCATGACCGGCTTTTAATGAATGACGTTAAGGGTGAATTTTTGATCATCGGATCAAAGCAGCAGTTAAAGAAAATTAATATTTCTGATATCATGATAGGCGATGTTAAAGTTTTCCCTACAACATGTGTTCGTAATTTAGGGTCATGCATGGTTCGATTCTGAACTTACAATGAATACCCACATCAATAAAGCTTGCTCTGCAGCCTTTTTCCATCTTCACAACATCAAACGCATTAGTCAATTCCCAACGCAAGACTCTCTTTTAACCCTCTTATATACCGTGCAGTTACCATAGAGCTGTCAGACCTTTCAAAACCTTTCAAGTTTCCTGGACTAAAGGGTTTTGAAAGGTGAGAAAGCTGTCTGACAAAATAAACCTATGAAAGATTTTGAAAGGTAAAACAACTCTCTGAACAAACTGGTGTGAGGTTTTGGAAAGTCTGGCCGTTTTCTGATAGACTTCCCATACCTTTATCATAGGGGCATACCATACCAAATAAAAGTTGAAATGTTTTGAAATGTTTTGAAATGTTTAGCTGTTTTTTGTGAGAGATATTCTATATACTGTGCTGGGAAGTAATTCTACCTTTCAAAACATTTCAAAAGGTTTTGAAAGGTCAAACCATGTATGCATAGCAACTGTACTGATATTTGGTTGAGCAATAGCTCCACCTTTCATTTCCTTTCGCAAGGTTTTGGAAGGTCTGGCCATTTTCTGATAGACTTCCCATACCTTTATCATAGGGTATACCATAGCCCAGTTTTTCTACCTTTCAATTCCTTTCAAAAGGTATTGAAAGGTGTGGTAGTGCAGTAGCAACAAATTCTGGAGCGTTTTGAAAGGTTCATACTTTTGTATATCCATTTTGCCCCGTAAGCAGATTTTGAAAGGTTTTGAAAGGTGAAACCATAGGAGGGTTAAAACTAAATTATGCATTTGTGACCAGTCGTCTTGATTATTGTAATAGCCTTTTGTATGGTCTGCCAAAGTCACAGATAGCTAAACTGCAAAGGGTTCAAAATGCTGCAGCCAGAATTGTTACTAACAAACACAGGTTTGAACACATTACACCTATAATTCTTCAATTACATTGGCTGCCTGTTTCGTACAGGATTCATTTTAAAATCCTTTTGTTGACCTTCAAAGCTCTTCATGGTCTTTCTCCAAAGTACTAACAGGATCTTGTTTCCATTCGGAAAGTATCTTCATATCAACAAGATAGGGTTTGAGGCGTCTGTCTCCTGAAAAGATCAAGACATTACCGATGCCAGCAGGGATAGGCCTATGTAATAATTAGTTCTCTGTTGGCGGGACAGACGTATCCCCATACTTTTGTTTGGGCACTGGCCTGGTGATAAGTCTTTTTTCTTCGTCTTTTTCTTCCATTCTTTGCTTTTTTAACATGTGTTCTGTGCCTTTGATCATTTTGTATGTAAGGGGCGCAATATAAATGTTAAATATTATTATTATTATTATTGGAATAAGGGAGACTTTCAGTGTCTCCCTAATTCCTCAGTTACTAATTAGAAGCCAAATTGTACTGTTGCAAATAGGTTATAATTATAAAGGGAATAAATGTGTGGTTGGGTGGTATGGAGTCTTGATGCTGATAATTACCCGATCTGAAGGCGGGGGTAATTATCAGCATTCAGACTCCAACTGGTCTTAAACATATTTATTCCTATTCATAAATACCTTTTCAGTCAAACAAGTTAAAACTTTTTGGTCCAAAAGTCAAAACAAGTCAAAAATTGAAACTTTCTAACAATTTTGTTTGACAATTTTGTTTAACAATTTTGTTTTAAAACAATTTTTACTTCAGGTTTTTCGAAAGACCCCTGATAATGTTGCTTCCATCCCTGGTGACAGGGGGCGCTCTTCAGGTTTTGCAGTGCCTCTTCGACAAGTACATTCCAGACGCTGGCGCTGTTCATTGGGACGGTGGAGAGTTTTTCATGAACACATGTAACAATCAGCCATCTTCTCGACATAAATCTTGTGAATTTTCTGTTAATATAGGGGTTGTTCTAAAAAAAAACATGACTCGACCCACAACCTCTCGACTAACTTACTGTTAGGCACACACTACGCACGGGTAGGGGTCGTGGGTCGTGGTTTTTTTAGAACAACCCTTAATATAGTTGTACCAGACCTTATATCCAGCAGACATCGTCATTAACTGAGTATTGATTGTTGCAAACCCTAGATCCACAGTCATGTAGGCTTAATTAACTTCGTTTCAGTAATTAGTTTTAAAGATTTCTTTGTATTAACCACTAAGTGTTGAGATTATGTAAGTATTTAGTTTGAGACATGTTTGTAGTATACATGTAGTTACATTTTAGCAGAAAATGTCAAGATATTATAATAGTTCTACAATTAGTTCTTTCCACAGTTACCTTGAAGTTCACTCTTATTTGTTAAGGTTGAAGAAGATTTTCCATATTTTCTAGACTGTTTTATGAGCGATCCTGTATTTAATATCTGTTCACTGAGCTCTATTCACACTCATTGTGTGGTGCTAACACCTTTATTTAACGAGTTCTCGTCGGATGACGTATATAAACGCAAAGTTTTCCCCAGATTCAAAACGGATGACGCATAAACACGCCACGAGCAAGGCTGGAAATGTCTGTCAGCAGCGAGCAAGGCCGGAAATGCGTGGGTGTGCTTCCCGGCACTATCGGCCTGAACACGCTTCGGATCGAGTTTCGTTAAAAATAATCCCGCCCCTCGGCTCGGTGATGTTAAAATAATAAAACGGCGCGAACTGGTTAAGGACTTGCTTAGAAGCTTTTGTTGAGATTAAGTGTTCCCTTCAAGCACTTACTTTTCTCTTTCTGTTTCAGACAATTTGTCAGACAATTGAGCTAAAGTTATTTTGTGTACTTACAGTTCACCGCGTAGAATAAAAGATACATGGGATCATTGCTCTGAGCCTTGGCCATGTTTCCCTTCTATTTCCGTGGTTGACACTCGCTGGTGAATGTTAGTTTATGCGATTTATGGCACAAGAACAAAAACAAGAAAAGAAAACAAACCAACAAAAACAAAGGATTTTTCACTAAAAGCAAAAAAGCCACACAAAAAATGCCGAAACAGCTAATAATAATAACGCCTAGGTGAAAATTGTGAACGTTCAAACAATAAAATGGTAAAAGGCACTTGGTTTCATAGAGTCCCAATTTCACGTGACACTTGAGAAACGTGTTGAAGACTAGCCAGTCATGTCTTTATCATTCATTTTAGACCAGCCACCTGATGGGCTCTCAACCATTGAGAATGGGCAAACTGTATCAGACATTAATGAATGATAGATCTTGGTCAAAAAAGTAAATATACCATTTGTGTGGGTATTATAAGGGGAAAGTGAAGTTACTGTAGGGTTCATGAAATTTGAAACAAGTTTGTGCACACACAGAAACGGCAATGTCTCCCAATTACTATTCCTGGTAATTATTGTTACATTGTATTATTATTTTATAATGTTATGATATGATTGATCGACTCACAGGTTTCGCCAAAATTATAGAAGTCTTCTTCAGTCATATTTCCATCGACACCGGAGGCAGTTTGGATCGTACCGTCACGATTGGTCGCATCATTGCTTTGGTCATCATCCCAAATACCTGCACAGCAGACATTCAACCAATTATTCACACTACACGAACTGAAGACCTGGGGCCATATTTATTAAACCTTACAAAGCCTAGTTGGTAACTAGTTGGTATTCATGAAACGTTACTAGCCTTTACATTCTAAGTTGATCCAGGGTAACTCAGTTAGCATATGTATCATTTAATCACTGACCACCTATTGACAGCACGACCAGAAGAATCATGTAATTTATAGAACTTTGAATTCACGTAAGTGCTAGGACACAAATTCACGCAAGTGATGGACATGGATTAGCCTAATATATACCTAATATATACCGTCACACTAATGTATTTGTTGTCATCACATTCCATACATACTGTCCACTCCACCCAAAATGCACCCAATTCCAGTTACTCATGCATGCAACTAAATTCTGCTAGTATGTAACAATAAGCAAGTTTCTTTGTTGGTCGTAGGTTCGTGTCCAGCCTGAGAGTGCGTGTGCCCTCAATAGGCAGGGCACTTTGTCACTCATTGCTTCTTTCCACCCAGGAGTAAATGGGTGTGATGTTGATTTAGCTGCTTTGCACAAAAATGGCAGCACTGAGCTGTATATATACTCCCCAGGAAGCCGAGATGGTATTTGGAATGTTTCATGGGTCCAATGACCAGGGTAATAATGATATGTGAAGCACTTTGACACCTTTTTTAAGAGTATAAATTGCGACACTACATTATTATATTACATGAAGTAATGGTTCATGAATTACAATTTATTTCTCATCTCCATAGTGAACTACTCGGCATTTTAGTATCCTACTAAAAGACCTAGTTGGCTGCTAAGTTAGTGAGGCTTAATGAATATGGCCCCTGACATCTAAGCACACAAGTACTTGAGAAAGGGGAGAAACCTTTCGAAGCTATTGAAATCTCATAGGTTGCTTGTTTGTTGCACTCCTTCCAACACCCTTATATGTTGTGGGTCATTCCACGAAGTTGGGACACAAAGTGAGACATTTTTAATTCTTTTATAAACATTTTTAGTTATTTATAATTTTTTCCTTTATTTTACTGTACATCGAACTGAATGACTATATATATAGTCGCTGATCTGTAGCAGATCTTGCTTGCACTTTAGTTACTCACCCACTAATCCCATGGTTTTTTCCCGATATGTGTCACCTAATTGGAGAGAAATGTCTGCGAGGCCGCTGTTGATTCCTACTGTTAACTCGATGTCGGCACGGAACGTGATGACCACGTTGGTAGTTGGTGAATTTCCTGTGACAATCACATTGCCAAATGTCCCTCCTAAAACAATGGACAGAAATACTGTGTAACTCACAAAGATTTATAAAAGGAAGCCAGCAACAATTTTTTTTTTCTTTTTTTTTCTTTTTCTCCCAGGCACAGCATGAAGCCGGTTCACACACGGGACAAATGCAAAGTTTTTGCACTGTGACTTCACAAATGTTTAACGCACATTAAATCTGGCCAAAATCCGAGACTCTCATCATATTTGCTTTTGTGTGAAGCATTAACCGGCCTTTAAGGCTTCTAAATAATAAAGCACAACTGAGAGGTGTGGCCAAGGTGTGACACAATCTGAAAACATCAACAAGCTAGGGACTAATAACCGATTGTGTTCAATGAAGAATCATTCTGCGTATATACGAAGCAGATCCATGAAATTGGGCCCAGATTTAAACTCCATCGATTGCATGTCTACAAACTGGTAACAGTAACCAACTAATTGCCTGGCTTCTGGTGACATTTTGCCCTTTTTTCTGAAAATGAAAGTGCCAAGTGAATCGGAAAAAAAAATGACAACACATTGCCCATTCGCTCCCGCCCTAAAGCAGTTCGATCAATCAATAGTCTTCAATGATCAATTAATTTTATAAATAATGTTGTCTAAATTACGAGAGTGAACAAGTTTTCTTACCATTTTTAAGAAACATGATACATGTCATGGTGTTTCTTCATGGACGCATTTGTCCGAAGCTGTACACAAAATCCCAGTGGCTTTTAAAATGTCAAAATGAACAAATTGTTCTGATTTCTTGATAGTTCTGATTTCTGATTGTTCTCATAGTTTCATCTGATTGTGCTGATTTCCTTATAGTACAGTTTATTTAGTATAATGAATGTAATTTGTAATAATGAATGTGGCAGAGACGGCTTAGTACACGATACAATACAACGTCAATGACAGTACAAACTTTCCCAGAATGCAATATATATTGCATAACTGGTATCGAGCATCAAAGAAATTTGTCATCCCATTGCTAACCTACAAGTTAACTCGTAGTGACGTGGTACAAGATAACTCGTAGCCGGCACAGTGAATAATCAACTCCACGTCATTGCCAACCTACCAGTTATCTCGTAGTGACGCGGTACGAGATAATTCGGAGCTGGCATAATAGAATAACCCACTCCATGCCATTGCCAGCTACAAGTTATCGCGTAGATTTTTGTTTTCCATAGAGTAATTAAAAATAAACGTACTACAACATATAGACACCAAAAAATTACCCGTTATAACCAGGTCGCACTGCAAGACGTATATACACGCAAAGTTTTCCCCAGA
This sequence comes from Crossaster papposus, assembly GCA_037893245.1. Lineage (NCBI taxonomy): Eukaryota > Metazoa > Echinodermata > Asteroidea > Velatida > Solasteridae > Crossaster > Crossaster papposus. Next base: position 446,694 of record JBAIAA010000099.1, read on the forward strand.
TTCAAAACTGATGACGCATAAACACGTCACGAGCAAGGCCAGAAATGTCTGTCAGCAGTGAGCAAGGCCGAAAATGTGTGGGTGTGGTTACTGGTACCATCGGCCTGAACCCGCCTCAGATCGAGTTTTGTTAAAAATAATTTCGCGCCTCGGCTCGGTATGTTAAAATAATCCCGGCTCGAACTGGTTAAGTATGTGCGCATGCGTAAATGCTTGGCAAATGGGGGTGCCCTGTGAAATTATGCTTTACAGTCACTGTGTTAAAATGATGACCAAAAGTAATGTGATCCAGATTTTTTTTTTTTCTTAACCCAACTTGTTTTTACAGCATTTACCTTCTGTTGTAGGAGTGATAACGTTTCCATTGAAAGTTGTTATCAGACTGTTGGCATTTTGTCTGCTGTTTAATTTCACCTCAATCTGGGAGAGAAAAAACCCCAAAACCCAGTTCTTGAGAAACATGACAGATACAGAACAAGACATAGAGGTTCAGCCAGTTGGAAACTGCTTGAGTAGGTGTAATTAGTTGCATTAAAAAAAAGGTAAGATTTCTGGGGACAAAGTTTTTGTATGGTGTAATGCGTAACAATGCTGTTAGATTATTAACCTGAATGAAATGATGAATTAATAAAGGCATACAAAAATGTAATTGTTTAGAGCTGTTTATTTTCAAATAATTTAGTATTCGATTATTTGAAAATGCACTCGACCAACTATTTAAATATTTGAAACTCGCTGATCAAGTTTTACACATGCCAGCTGCAGCTGCCTCCTTCGCTGGTCAAAAGATGCGTGCAAATAAGCGCACTGGGTAAAATATGTATGCGGTGATGGCTGTACTTTATGGGCTGCTGAAGCGTTTTGCAGTTTGAAGTGCAGTACTACTGCACAACTGAAATAATGGGACCAATAAATAGGCGTCAATACCAAAAATTATTGTCCACCAAAAAAGTATCATCAGACAATAAAATCACTAAACTTTAGAATCAAAATGACATCACAGTCATCGTGTGTACACTGGCATACGTTTAAATATTCAAACCGGCAAAAAGCTATATGAATATTCGGTTGATGATCAAATATTCGCATATTTATACTACGTACATTAAAAAAAAAAAAAAAAGCAACAAACCCTTCCTTCTCCAGGAAAATCTGCTACAAACGCGGAGTTGAATGTTGCGTCCATTGTTAGATTAGTTTCTATATCGATTGCTTGCTGTGTCCGACACTGCAGTTCAAATATTTTCTCTTCCTTATCTACAATGAGCATGTACGTGTATTCCCCGAGACCATTAAAGGTGTAATCAAGTCCGTCAAGAGTGTTGATGTGGGGGTCTCCCAAGCCCCAGGCTGTAGAGGTTTAAAAAAAAATAAAGGAAATAATTAATTCGACTTCAGTTTTGATAAAAAAAATATTCCACTCTCTTGTTGCAACTACAAGCCTAACACCAAGTAAATGAAAACTGGACCAGCCATTATTGGAAATGTAAAAAATAAAACGTATATGCATGCCTTTTCCATTATGACCTGATAAAATGCTTGCATGGGGCCTTGCAGATAAAGCATGGATATTTTTATATGCATACAAACAAATTATACAATTAGACAGACCAGAACTGAGGAGAGCGGAATTCTTTCCACCAACAGTGCCAGATTATCTAATAGGCACAATAGGCACTGCACCTAGGGCCTACAACAATGTTGGGGGCCTACGTAAATACCTCAGTACACCTAAAATAGCCTCATTCATAGACTCCCTATTGTTACTCGGAATAATAACCACAATGGGATGTTTACAATCACAGCTGGTAACTTTTGACAATGTACATGTAGTCCAATACAAAACTTACACCGGCGTGGTGGTCTGTATCTCCTGCAAGTCATGGGTGGTCTGTAATCAATGTACAGGCTGCAGAGTGAAGACGCCGAACAGCAATAATATCGAGCCTTGACTTCCTCCTCTGTGTAAAAAAAATTTATTAAAGTTTGGAGAGCAGTCAAAAAACCAGAGCAATTATGGCACGTACTGTACCCCACCATTTGGTTCTTGTGTGGCACTAATTTCATGGAGCTGCTAAAGCACAAACATTTGCTCAGCATGAAAATTCTACCTTGACATAAACAGGGTTACAGACTAAATGTTCAGTTTATTGTATATTGTTTGTGAAAAGCACATGGAGTTTTGGTTGGCAGCCTGTTTTTGACTAAGCAAGACTTTTTGTGCTAAGAACATTTGTGCTTAGCAGCTCCATGAAATTGGCCCAAGTTGAAACTACTAGATTCGCACAAAATGTAACTCGATTGGCTACCACATCAGAGTTGCCAAAGAGCTGCTAATTAGCACAAATAAGTTTCTAAGCAGCATTTTTCAATATGTTTACACACTGCAGTCCCAGTGGGAAGAGCAAATCTCAGGGTAACCAATCGCGAGGTCGGCTAAAGATGCCCTTTCTAATCTTCTTCCTCATAGTATGCATGCAGGCAAGATGTGATTACGTTTGGGGTCTATTGGCCTCTAGTCTAAATCTACAGCTGGACAACACCCGATTTCATAAAATTCATAGCAACTCATGATGCATTGCAGCGCTGCGCTGTGATGCGTCGTATTCCCTACGATGCGTTGCAACTTTGACGTGTCGTTAAATTGATTTCACAAAACTGATCGTGCATGCAATGCATCGTAGGTGTACTTATAGCTAGACTTGATCCAAGTCGGGATTCTGTGGTAACATATTGCTCATGGTCATCCACACCGTGCGCCTCGTGTCACGTCCACGCTTATCAGTAGCGCGCCCTCATGCGCCACCCATGCTCATGTGTGGTTCAGAAATCCCGACTTGACGGATCTGCCACACGTTTGTACACAACATATGGGCTCATCTACCGAAAACGGTAGCGGCCAATCAAATTGCAGAATTGTATAAATTAGCATATATCTGTAATAATATGAACTTTGACCCAGTTGTGTGACGGACGTACGTGGACATTGTGATGTACAATGTACACAATTATGTACATACACATGTACATGTACATAGTGTACATTATGTGTACATTATGTGTACACACGGTTTAATAGTCTAGCTATCGTGTACATTTTCCGGCCGTTAAGTTTGCACTATACCGTACTCTAACTAAATAAACGAAGTATGGACGCAGTTATTGAATTTGAAAAAGGCATCTAGTGACAGTACTGCCTACCATTCCTCCATAGTCCGTTAGCGGTCTAGCTAGTCCGTACTCCGATTGGCGGACTTTTTTGGCATACATCACGCATAACTTAACCATGTGATGCGTATGCAAATAATTTATGAATAACTACATATCACCGCGGGGGGTTTGATTGGCCGATCCGTCAAGTCGGATTTACTGCACTGACATGATGACATCACGTTGATGCCGATAGCGGAACGACAACCAGATGAGGGCGCCTTTTAAGTTTCTAAGGCCAACAAAGCATGCACATAGCTATTCGGCCGGATTGACGAAAGCAAATTGGTAGTCTTAACTCCATGGTAAGTCCGACTTGGGTCAAGTCTAACTCATAGCACAAAACGGTGATTATTTACTTATTTAAAGTTCAGTAAATAGTTATCTGATATTTGTGACCCGCTCTGCAAAAATGAGTCTGATGTCGGAAAATACATTTTTACGTAAATGGCCGTTTATTGTCTCGGAGGTGATTTCAAACAAATAATATTTTTGTTTTAAGGCATTTTGGTTTGACCGACACCTATATTTTCAGATCTGATCGATTGAAAAGATTGTTTCTATACCTAAATTAAATTTAATACAGGTTTTGTCATTCTCTTACCATAGCATCTGATGAAGCACTACAATTGTAAATTTCATTTCTTTTCAAAGACATTTTGAATATAACTGAGAAAAAGCAAATTTCCCAAAATTTCCCAAAAGACCGATGTATTACACAACAGAGTTGTGCCATATATCAAATGAAAGCTTATTTCCTGCTTTTTCTGACCAACTGTAACATTGAAAAAAACATTTTTAACACATCAGACTCATTTTTGCAGAGTGGGTCAAATAGCAAAACATCGTTGAATCTCTCCTCGAAATGATTTCAAACAAAATCAAAATGGCTTATTTATTTGATGCAGTTTTAATGAAAAACAAGCTTGCTGTGGACCTCTAGCAAGTTTGAAATTCCAAGTGGAATATCCAAAGTTTATTCATATTAACCAGTTTATTATAGTTTCTTTTAGGGCATTTTTACCGCATAAAACCAGCTATGAAAAGACACATATTATTTTATGGCGACCTAAAGCGTCGTAACAGACGCGTCGCTTATATAATCTGCCCTATTGTCTCGTCTAAAGCTGTTAGGAACCTCGACTTTAGTGCTTTCTTGTTAAGTGCTTACCATAATACTGGTCAAACCGACTGTTTGTGTAAAACGCAGGACTGACTTGTTGAAACTCCAAGACGGAAGCAACCACTGCGTTCTTCACGCCCTGGATAAGACTCCAAGTCCTTGAACTGTAGCAGCATCGCGGGCTCAAGTTAGCAAACCGAAACCTCCGGACATAACAAATAGCATCTGCATGAAAAGTACATTCAATATTTAAAAAATGACAGAAGGGGGGGGGGGGGTGTTATTAGTGTACAAGGAGATAAATTATTTAGACTTGATTGATTTTCGATTACAACTTTCAAAAATTAAACAGCAAAAGTATTTCAAATTGTTTGAAACACCTTTAACTATTGTGTCTGCTTTTAGTCTAGTTTGAGAGTCTAACATGTCAGCTCCTGTTTGTTTGTGTTTGTTTGTTTGTTGTTTAGTCCCACAAAAAGCCTTGGTCTTTCTTCCTGTAACCGAATCCCTTAAAATGAGTAAAGTTTCCAGGTATAAGGTTTTCAGATGCAGTAGAAAGCATACCATTTGCTCTTCATTTTGGTGTTTCACTCGGATTGACATCTAAACATATGCAGCTGTTACTTGGACAAACATTTTGATTGCTTCTCTTGATATCTATTGTGCAGAATGCTGTAGAAGTAGCTCTGGTGACTAAGGACTCATTTTGTTGGGTTGGTTGACAAATTTGACTCATTCAATATTTTTAAAATAATTGTCAGACTGGTTTTGTTTTTACCAGTTCGAGTCAGATGACGTATTTGTATATATATATATATATATATAAAACAAAATTAAGATTCAAAACGAATGATGGATAAACACACGAGCAAGGCCGGAAATATCTGTCAGCAGCGAGCGAGGCTAGAAATATCCTGAAGGTGCTTCCCACTGATATCAGCCTGAACCCGTCTTGGATGGAGTTTCGTGAAAAAGAATCTCTTGCCTGAGCTTGGTCAATGCCAAAATAATCCCGGAGCGAACTGGTTAAATTGTTGTATTAAAAAGAAATTCAGTCAGTTTCTCAAGATTATATTAAGAGTAGATTTAAAAAAAATGTCTATTCATGGGGCCATTCAAAATTTGCGCCACGGTGCTTGGGGAAAGAACCGGTTGTGCTGCCTACCAAAAGATCTGCTACTTTGTGAATTCGGGAGGTAATAAGTGTAGTCTGTCCTGGTCCATCTTGAATCACGTGACGCCTGGAACCAACTGCATGGACAGCTTTCAGAAGCGAAACTATTATACAAAACCTGCCGAAGGTACCAGTTGAAACAGTACGAGATGGGATTGACAGAGTCAATTGGCAGGCTGTCTAGTCTTTCTACCCAACGCCCGTACATCCCACTATTTCCCATCACATTGCCAGGGCGGAAAAGCATGCTGTCTGGTATGTCCAGGTAGAATTTGGGGCCACGTGTTCCGCAGGTGAAACCCTGGATGACGTTTTTGTTTGGTAAGAGATTATAGTTCCAGTTCATGCCGCAGCGCTCGTAGTTGAAGATGACATAGCCGTGAATGAAATCTGTCACGAGCACAGCTTGGAAAGAGTTGGTTTCCTAAAAAAAAAAATAATAATAATACAAATCACGCCATAAAGAAAATACATTGTAAATAACAAGCTGTTCAAATCTCAGTTCATTTCTATTTGTCACTGTTCATGCAAACAATTATATGTTTTATGATATTTTGGCAGTTTAGTTGTTTTCTGATACCTTTTGCAGCTGTCCGAAAAGTAACCAACCCCCAAAATGTTGAAAAGCTTAGGCCTACTTGTTGTAAAGATATTAATGATTCTGAACTCACTGTAGAAATATCCCTTCTAGCGTGCTGTCATTTAGTCAAAAATAACAAAAAGAATCATCATTTCCAGAGATGCGTCTCAGAGATGCACTTTTAAAAATTCCCGTAAATAGTGCATACAGCTTTCAAACGATGCACAAAGGGGGGCTATCGGCTGAATGAGAACGGCTGAATATGCGGCATTCACAGAGCTAAAAACTTCATCAGGTTGTTTGTCAAGCACCTTTCATTATATTTTGAGCCCTTTTGCTACTTCAAACGATAAAAATGCACAACTGACAAATGGTCTATTGTCACTTTACAATTGACCGCAAAAAAAACAAAAAAAACCTGTATTTATACACTGGAATAAAATGTGTAAGATTGTAATTTTTACCCAAGAGTGGTTTTCATCTTCTTATCATCCTAAACTTTGTCAAGGAATGTCCATTAAAAAAACAACACATCGTTCTAACCAGCAAGATATTTCTGAGCAATATTTCAACAAGCGATTGTTTGTGAAAAGCTGCTCATCATATGTGCATGTTTGGACAGTAAAAGTCTATAAGTAATACTTACTCTGTTGGGTGAGATGGCTTCCACATTGCGCCACGTAATGACAAGGGCCCAGGCTGCAGTGAAGCTGCTATACTGGCTGGATATAATGCCACTCAACGTAGACAACATGGCAAAAGAACCGCTGCCTTCATACACCTGGAGAGAAATGATGAGTCATCAAAGGTCTCGCTGCATTAACCCTTCATGTGCATCAGAACCGGGTACTTGAGTATCCGACCGTTCCATATTATGCAATCAAATACTCGTAACCAGAGCTGTATTTTAGTCCCTGTAAGTCCTTACACAAGTCCAGTCACAGGTCCTTTCATAAAGCAAGTTGCAAGTAACTGGTTGAACCATAGAGCAAGGAAGAGCTCTATGGTTGAACCATGAACAATGACAAAGGAGTTTCTTTTTTTACAGTTAAATTTGAATAGCTAATAACTTTACTTGAGATTAAAGGACTTGTGATTGACTTGCAGGGACTCGAATACAACACTGCTCATAATCAACTTCACAAACTATACACTTACACTTTTCAGACAATCTGAGCGAAAGGTTTTGAATGTTAATTGTTGTGAACTTTCAAAAGGAAACCAGGCTACATAGAAACAAGTATATATATACATGTATTTCATGTGGAAGACGCTTGTGGTTTACACCTCAAAGCTATAAAGATCAGTGCAGTACACACTTGTTAACGCACCTTTATGAAAAAGCTTAACTTGAATTAAATGTTGGGGTTGGGTTAAACGGATATCTGTACCAATGCAAATGCCCATCCCTTTACCCCCAATGGGTCAGTCCATATATAAAAGGTGCAAGTGTGACATTGTGGGGCGTCCCTTGCTGTGACACCCGACCTGTGTAATGTCCCATACAAATATCACTGAAATTAACATATGGAGCAATTAACATATATGAGACAGGGTACCCCATAGCATATTTTTGTATTTAAGCTTAAAAAGCGAGAGACTGGATATATTTTTCAAGGAAAACTTGATTGAGCTCCACAGCGGCTTTGGACCCTTATGCTTCACAGTTGCTTTAGAAATTGTAGTGCGAGCATAAGACCGATGAAATTAATGACACCTGTCTTGTAAAATAAGGGTGGATGTCATAATTGTTTGAGAACATAGAACAAGCGGATTTGTATAGAGCGAAGCTAAATAATCTTGCCAAGTATCCCTGGATGGCGGATGTTACATTGTAGAGTCACTGCGTGAAAATCTTTCCCTTGGCCTCACAGGGTCAACCACATTCCAATCTTTTGCTAAAGTAATCACCATTATGACCATACCCACTGCTCCTTATAACTCATTATTATTCATTAGGTGTTATAGTTACTCTTGTTTATTGCCCCTTATAATCCTTTGATAGTTGCCCAGGAATAGTTGCCCAGGAATAGTTGCCCAGGAATAGTTGCCCGGGAATATAAGGCAAGAAACAGGCCCACACATCCTGAAGTAGCCAGTGACATGAAAGCACATTAAACAGTCTTAATTCTGAAATTTAATGATTAAAATCTATATAAATCTAGTTATAAATACGTTTGAAACCATTTCTGACCGTTTCTCATTGTTGTGTGTGTGGATTGTGTATATATTGAACCTGGACACGCTATCGTGTATCACTACCGGCTTAAACAATTAGAAAACATATAATTTTCATTGCTGGGAGGAAAAAAAATAAATAATAATAATAATTCCTACCTACCTACCCTATTTTTTGGGGCCTGTTACGCCAACATAACATTTTTTTATGCCCAAGTTACAAAATTAATACACAACTATTGACTGCTGTGACACCAGAGGGGCGCATAACATTCGAGGGAGTCAACAATTGTTATTTATAGAATAAATTAGGCTACCATTCAATTAGGATTCTCCCACAGACAAACAGCTATAGGGTATCCTCAAAGACACGACACAAACCTGCAACCAACTCACCTGGAAGAAGACATTACTTGTCCGAGTAAATCTGTTGGCGCTGACGTCAGCCCAAAAGGGAGCGACTATTTTTGTTGAGCCCCTGAAGACACTTCTTCTGGTATACGGGTAAGCTCGTTGGTACAGACGTCGTGAATTAGAAAGAATAATGACACCATTATCTGTGAACTGATGAAACAGACAGTGAAAGATGTTTTAGCACCGACACAACAATAATTCTAAGTATTCTGGGGGGGGAACTTTTTTTGTTTGTGGGGGGGGAGACAGAACAATGCAAATGCCATCCCCCACCCCCTGTAGTGCTGCCACTGTTTGTCATACTTACATAGATTTTTTTATGCAGCTCCTTGCAAAAAGGAAATTCATTTGATGGGGTGATGACTCGTGAGACCAAATCTTTGTTAGACAACCGCCATCTCTGTTAAAATAAAAGGGGTTGAATGTTTCAGGTTAGACGGGGCCAATCAATACAATTCAAATTCACTTTTAAAAGAGAGAACAAAGTTGCGTTTTAAATTCTCCAACCGACCTACAAACATGCCCTATAGGCCAGTTCATACTTCACGCGAAAGCTAATGAGATACAAATTTGACGTCACAAAGCATTCGCCATGTAAGTTTGCCAGGGTTTACCGGGTTTACCGGGCTTAACACAGACATGTTCATACAGTCGTGAACCACATAACGATCGAGGATCGATATTGTGTTTTCCTTTATTCCTATGTTATACCCAATCCCCATTGCTTTGCGCTTGCACCGTCGATCGAGGACCCGACTGAGGGGCTTTTGTTCCCTTTGTTCTCTTTTGTGTCTTGCCCATCGGTCGTTATGTGGTGCAAGAGCAAAGTAAACATAAACCTTTCTGTTTATAGTGACTAGGGTTTACTATCAGAGAGATACTTCTACATTTGCAATGTGCATTCAATAGTCTCAACTGAAAAATTAATTCCCAGTAATATATGGTTTACACAAACAGCATATACAGCATATGTTTTTTTTTTTCCCACAAGTGTTTTGTAAGGCGTCCAGTTACAATGAGGTTCCTAAGTTGTATTGATACAAATCAGATGTCCAGAAACCCATGTTAAAATAAACGAATGTATTACTTACTGGTTGTTGTTCTTGCGAAAGTAACTTATCTCCGACCTCGAGTCCAAAAGGAAGAAAATTGCCCTCTGTTTTAAAAAAAGGCAAAGAAAAGATATTCTATACACGGATCATCACCAATTTTCCTCTTCTTCGAGCTATCAGTCAGCCATCAAAAAGCAATAACATGTCCTAACAACTAATATTTAGCTTAGAAAATATCAAAGCATTTACTGAGAAAACACCTAATTGTTCAGACCAGTCTCATAGGGTTTGTGCACAGGGTGTCCAGTAATGTTCAGATATGGCACCTTCTCCACGGCAAATCATTAAAAATGGGATCCTTGCATTTCAATTCTATGTGCACTAATAGTAGATAGCATTTGTGGCCAGTGTCAAGAATTCCACCAATGAAACATAGTCGCGTATGTGTCATTTGATCTGAAGTACCCGCATAAACCTTAAATTTGAGTTGCCGGCGCAATACTCTAAACATACCACTGATACTTAATTGTGGAACCAGGGCCGGGATTTAGGCGTTTTGTAGGCCCTACTAGGGAACCAAGTAAGAGCAAGCAAAGAAAACTAGAAAAAAAGTAGGAAACGTAGGAATACTTAAAAGCCTAATATGTATTGGGAAAAAAAACTATTGTTGCTATACACACACAAAATAATAAACTATTGTTGCTCACAAAAATTGAATTTTTAATTATTTTACTTAATGGGGCAGCAATACAATTGTTATTGTTTTTACCATAGACATTGAATGAAAAGCTGCTTGATGCACTGCAGATTTCAACCGTAACACCACAGGTCACTATGTGGTATCCAACACCAAAAGGGATGCCTCCACTCAGAGGCACATTATCTCCATACTCATCGGTACAACTGATGGCCCGGCCACTCAAGTATATGCCTCTCACTGCAGACCACGAAACCACGACATCATTTCGTCCAGGTGAGGTACACTGGTCAGTAACCGTTGGCACATATATCCTGGGCAATGCTACACAGAGATATCAAAATGCAAGTTTATACCCACTGCATGTAAATCTTGGGGATTTGGAATGTTACAAATACTCTTAAAAAAAACCAAAATGGAAACAATTTTTCAAATGGCACAGTGAAACTTACAAGGAGCAATGCTTAGAACCTGTGACCTCCTGATAGGACTGTTTATTTTGTTTTACTAATGGGTTCTGGCCAAATGAGACGGAACTTAAAATGAGGGTTCTCGGGTATTAGAAAACAGGATAAAATTCTTCTTATAAATTGCTGTTTGTTGCACTTCAATTGGACTTGCCATTAACAAGTTATGGCTATTTACAGTTCACATTTATCAACATGTCGCAAAAGTAAAATGTTGAGAAAAAGGCCTTTAAAGTTTCGAGTTTTGTACTTGTGATATGGAAAAATGTCAATTGTTTTTTTGGGGGGCAGTTTTGTCCACTATGCCCAGTGGTCAGTTCCATCTTATTTTGACATAACGCCTCACATTTAAATATCGATTATTCAAAAATGCACTCGACCGAATATTCAAATCTCGCTAATCAAGTTTTGCACACGCCAACTGCAACTATTCCTTGCTGGTCAAAAGTTGCATAAGCATGCTGGTTAAAATATGCATGCGACATTGGAAATTGTGGGCTGCTGCACCTGATTTCATGAAATGCGTCGCAGCTGCAACTAGTCCCGAGATTCATTTCACGGAACATATTGTACGTGCGACGTTTCATAGGTGACTGCTATACTTCTTCAGAGCACAGTAAACAGCCTTGTGATATTCAGCAAAGAGTAGTCAAATCTCTTTTCGGAAAATTTTCAAAACGTACATCAAAATGGCTGACGTATGATGTAGGTATGATTAATTTCTAGCTAATTGGAAATTTCAAGTGCAATATTCAAGGTTTGTTCATATTGACAATGATGAATGTTCCATTTACAACTTCCAACAAATTGCCTCGCAGATTATAGCTTCTTTTCTTTTATTTTTTTACTGCATCCTGGAGCTATTTCCTTACCGTATACATGAAAATCAAAGCCCCCCACTGCTGTGCATCTGGCATTATTGGTGACAAAGCAGGTGTGTAGATGTGTGTAGCCCTGCAGATAGTACCAACCGCCTGTGAGAGGTATATAGATTCCCCACGCCATACAGAAGATTTGGTTGTTGTCGCTGAAGGTGGCAGTCACTAGAGGCCACGATACCCGGGCATACCTCAACCCCGGGACCGTGCAATGATCGGCGACGGCTGGCAGGTTAAGAATTGGAGATTCTGCATGGTAGAAGAAAAAAAGAGGGGGGACGTTGTGAAACACAAGGTAAATGCATGCTGGTCAAGAAAACACAGATTAATTTACAATTAAACCACCAATTAGAGAAAAGAGGTTTTTCAATTGGTTTCCAAAGAATCATTTGCATCATCTGGAAGAAGTATCGTTGCTGCATAACATTTGCCAAACATTAAATCAAACTGTGGAATTGTATATAATTACCAGACCGCCGACTCCTCATTCTTATGAGTGGAGATGCTTTCAAATCATTGATCCTGCGCACAGACATATTGAATTCATGTGCGTATTTGTAGACCGTAACGAATAGAGTTAATTTTAAAAGTGTAAGCTACTCTAAATGCAACACCGCAAGTACAACATATGCAAACAACTTACAATGTAAGCTTGTCACGACATTTAAAAAACAAAAATATCACGGCAAAATTATCTACATTTCAGTTTTGGGCATATCAACTTTAATAACGCACCTGTAGATATGCAAATAGCCGTACAAAAGCTGTACAAAATTTCAAATTTTCTATATATTTATAATTTTAAATGTAGCTCTATGATCAACACACATTTTACTGCACTCGATCAAGTGAATATAAACTTAAAATGTTCAACCGGCCATAAAGTGAAATGATTTATGCTGCACAAGACTAGTGGCACAATGGCGGCATTTTACCGAAGCTCTCGAACAAGGTATAGGAATGACTGATATTCATTTGATTATATAAATGCACAAACCTATCGATTCTCAGCATAGGACTGTGCCCAAGCACAGGCATTTATTTGGTCTCAACAGAAGTTTCCATGATCACCTATTTTATTGTTGAGGATATAACTTCCGCAGAGAATGGGGTATTACCAGGTGAAACTTTAACCCTTGATCATGATAATAACCCTAACCCCCAACAGGTATTCTCTTAATTAGTACTGTGCCAAATGCAACAGAATACAACACAGCTTTAACAAATAAGAACCCTGCTAAACACATGCAGCAGTGGATTATGTTGCATTGTGCAATAAAGTTAAATGCACTTGTTTTGGTACAAAGTACCTACACTGCTAAAGGAAACAGATTGCAGACCAGAAGACATGCCTTACCTGTGAAATACAACAACTTGATACAACTTTGGTGCATACTGTTGCATTTCGCAGGGTTAGGGTTAAAAATTACACATATCCACCAGCATTGGTGCTCATCAAGGTGCTACATCTCCTTGTTACCCATTACCCCTGCTCCCTGCTCATTGGGCCAATAACATCCAATAACACAATACAAAGGCCATCTCAGTTCCTTGGGGAGCTTATTTTCTGAGACTCTACGAGATTCTGTGAACACATTGACCACCACAAAAGAGGGAGTTTCCCTCTGTCACATAAGTGTGCTGAAAATGCAGGCTGGACTGGAAACTCAGCACCCCACTCAAAAGTTTAATGTAGATTTTCATTAATACTTACGTTGGACAGTGAACGAGAAACTTTTTGTGTTGTTACAACCATTGTTGGCGACCTGACAGGTCACGGTGTGAGCACCCAAGGAAAAGGCCACGCCGCCACCGAGAGGCACGCCAATGTTTCCTTCACTGCACAAGATGTTTTTTCCACCCAGGTTGTTGCCAGATACAGGAGGCCAGCTAACAGTAGCAGTAGTTACACCAACATCCGTGCACCGGTTGTTGACATTGGGCACTGTCAGTGACGGAGATGCTGTAGACCAAAAAAATTGTTTAAATGAAAATAAAAAACTACTCCTAATGCAGATCTGGATGAAGTTTAACCCCATTGTGTTTGGGTTTCTCCCCAAACCCTCCTGATTGTTGCTCGATCCCTGTATGTACAAGTCGTTTTTTAATTTTAATTTTTTAATGTTTTTAATTTATTTTGTGTATTCTTATTTCAAACGACGAAAAGTGCTGGCCTAGATCTATGCCACAAAAGGAGATAAGCTATTTTTTGTTTAAAGCAGGGTTACTTATAGGATTCTTTTCAATACAAAACTCTGCAAACTGTGTGCAGGAATTCTGCCATTGCTAAATGCAGAATTTTCTAAAAACCATATGAGCCTGCTGGTTTTCCAACTAGCTCGTAACTAAGGACGAAATTGTGTCTGCAAAGTCTGCAGATAGTCATTATTGAAGTAGTACTACGTTAAAGGTTTGCCTCCTATCACACACTGGCAAAAACAAAACTAGTAATGTACCAAAACTTGGGAATGACGTCAGATCACACAATTTGTCTATGGCGAGCCCATTTAAAATAGGGTTTTGAGAAATTTAGAGATAACTCTAAATTTATTAGAGATGTATCTAAATAATGAAAAATATATCTAAATAATTAGAGATTTCTATAAACAAATTAATATAATTCTTATTCATTTAGATTTCAAAGTGAACAAAGAAATCGGCAAGACGGGACTTTAACCTGCGACCTCTGGAATACCGGGCCGGCGCTTTACCAAATGAGCTATCCTGCCCTATGTTGGCGGTCTCCCTAATATCTTTGTTCGAGGGCGCTATTCAGAAGTCATAAAAACCAGTATGGCCAGGAATCACGCCCAATTTTACAATACAACCTGGGAAGTGACATTGTGGGGACCATGCACTCAATGAGGATACCACTTATATCTTATAACACACAAATAAACTGACTTGGTAAATTTGCATAAATATCAAAGTGAACAAAGAAATCGGCAAGGCGGGACTTGTTACCTTAAACAAAGATACAGACAATTTGGAAAACCGCCAACATAGGGCAAGATAGTTCAGTTGGTAGAGTGCCGGTCCGGTATTCCGGAGGTCGCAGGTTCAAGTCTAGCCTTGCCGATCTCTTTGTTCACTTTATGCAAATTTACCTAGTCAGATTCCCTTTAAAGGGTTTATTTGTGTATTATTTTTTTTGAGATATTTCTAAATAACTCTAAAATATCGTGGCGTTTTCATAGCCGAATCTTGTGAGCTGACGTCAATCGCAAATGTTGGTGCATTACTAGTTTCGTAGCAACAGTCTCACCTGTGACAACAACTTCAAAGCTTTCCGATGCCATGCAACCACCGTCATTGGTGACTGTGCAGGTTACCATGTGATTTCCTACTGGGAAGGTACCTCCGATCAGAAACACGGATAATGCACCAGAGGTACACTGAATGATATGACCGTCGGTGTTGCTGCCAGTTACTGAACTCCAAATCACTGAAGTCATCGCATGTTCGGTGCATTGAACAGGGACCACAGGCACTGAAATTGATGGCGATGCTATTGGAAGAGAAACAAAATACACACAATAGCTTTTGTTTATGTATTGTATTAAATTGATTTACTGTAACCAGGGCCCAATTTCACGGCGCTGCTTAACGGTTAGCGGAAAAGTTGTGCTAACTTTAGCAGAAAAATTTGCTAACCTTAAGCGCTATTTCACGGCTTTTTTGTGCTAACGTTTGCGCGCGCATGGAGATTCTATTGTAACGTCACTGTTTTAAGCAAATTTTTTCGCTAGGTTAAGCGTGCCTTTTGCTGTGCTTACTGCTTACGGTCTCCATGAAATAGACGGAGGCTCGGTTAGCAGAAAATCGTATGCTTAGCAGCGCCGTGAAATTGGGCCCAGATGTCAGATCGAGGATCACTGAATCAAGATGTCAATCAACATGACCATATTTCATATTCAAACGATAACTCTTAACAGAACTGCTTCGTTCCCGATTTCATGATGTTTATTCCACAATATATTAAATTCTGATATAAATTTTATAAAGTGTCCACAATTCGCTTCAGAGTTACATCCTGTGTGATAGGCATTGAAACAAAATACCTGCAATTTGTTCACCAACTCTGTACTAAGAGATATGAGACCCATTTGAGTTACATACATGCTTGGTTGGAAAGTCCACAATGTAAGCTTTCATTTGGCATAAAATAGAGCTCCATAGCCCCTCCCATTCTGGAGATTATGACATTTTATTATACTGTCTTGGATACTGTATTTGTATTGGTTTAGAACAATCACATGTCTGTTGTGTATAACACACTCCCTGTGTGAAATCACATAAGTGTGAGGGCATGATATCACAGGGCTGCTATTTATTTATTTATTTAAATACATTTTAAATGTAGCTCTATATGATCAACACACATTTTACTGCACTCAATCAAGTGAATAAAAAAAATTAAAATTCTCAACCGGCCATAAAGTAAAATTATGTATGCTGCACAAGACTTGTGGCACAATGGCGGCATTTTACCAGAGCTCTCGGACAAGGTGTAGAAATGACTGATATTCATTTGATTACATATGCCAGAGTTGTATACGAGTCACCACACATCGAGTTCGGGTACGAGTCACCCCTCCCGAGTCCGAGTTCGAGTCCCGAGTCATACAGGTCGAGTTCGAGTCACGAAGGTTGAGTCACGAGTCACCTTTAACTAGTGAAGTACCGCGAAAAGCTTACGGTGTAAACAGTTCAATTTGTACAGCTTTCCTCTACTTTAATGAACTAGATCATGTACATGTACAATATGTCAAATAAACCATTGCAGTTATTCAATCTACAGTTCAATTTTTACAGCTTTCCTCTAGTTTAATAAACTGTCTAGATCATGTACATGTAATATGTCATATAAACCATTGACAAAAACCTTTTACAAAAAAATATCACAATATCACAACAGTTTTTGGTCTTGCTCCACGGGTATGAAGAGGGCTGAATTCTCTCGCAGTTTCACCGTATGTGGACGCCGGGATACATGTTTCGATACATTGATTTCGCTAGTCAATATATCGGAAACTAGTCTTTTGGCAAGACGTCAGATACGCGATAACGTCCTCTCGCAGCGGCGGGTTATCGCGTATATTTATATCTAAAGTAACAACGTCTTGCCCAAAGACTAATTGGAAATAAGCCAACCGCACACGCGTGCATTTCTAGAGATGCGTTGCGTCGCGTCTCGTCGGATCTGCGTGAACAACCTTTATTCCCTCTTGCTCAAACAAAATGTGAGCTTCTTGTTAAAAATAGTTGTTAACTCTTTGCACTCAGCCCCGCGCTACATCTGACTTATAAGTCCCTTAAAAGCTCTTGGGGGTCCAAATATTCACCCAAATTATAGCCCTATTTGTAAGATTTTCAATGATACATAATTATATGGGATTTGTACACTGTAAATGATATTTGTATATACAAACTAGCAACACGTACAAAATCTTCCAAAACAGGCCTAAGTTTAATGGTATTTTTGGGTTGAGTCACAAGTCACGCAGGTTGAGTCCGAGTCCACAAGGTCGAGTGCGAGTCCAAGTCACTTGTCATCGTGACTCGAGTCTGAGTCCGACTCACGAAAAATGGGACTCAAGTCAGATTCGAGTCCGAGTCCAAGTCATACAACTCTGATAAATGCACAAACCTATCGATTCTCAGCATAGGGCTCATGTGCCCGAGCAAAGGCAGTTATTTGGTGCCAACAGAAGCTTCCATGATCACCTATTTTATTGTTGAGGGGGTAACTTCCGCAGAGAATGGGGTATTACCAGATGGAACTTTAACCCTTGATCATGATAATAACCCTAACCCCCAACGGGTATTCTCTTAATTAGTACTGTGGCGGGAACTCCCCGGGCCAACCTAAGGCTGTTAGGATAAGTCGGACACCTATTAAAGCTACGACAATCTTCCCAACCTAAGGCTCTTCCCTAGACGAGAGATCACTCAGAGCGACCTAAAAGGCTAAGGGTGCAGGTCCGTTTTGGAGGAAATATACCGCCGATTATGATGATTGCGATTACTCTCTGTTAATTACACTATAACCTGTAACAAAGACTCCTTGACAACTGGGTTGACGGTACAATGAACAATAAAGATGATTTATTCACAACAATCAAGAAATGCACAGTAATTGGAAATTAAGTGGGCTGTTTAAATACTAGGGTCCTCAGCAGCAATGCACAATAACTGCAGTGTTCAGAACGCAAAAGCCATCATAAACATTACACAAGCGAAGTCAGCGTTACGTGCCTAGTCAGCATTACTTGCCTAGTCAGCATTACATGCCTAGTCAGCATCAAGTGCCTAGTCAGCATCAAGTGCCTAGTCAGCATCAAGTGCCTAGTCAGCATTACATGCCCAAGTAAGCTGTGTACAACCAGTACAGCTTTGCACCTGCTACGCATTAACCATGCCAGCTTGCGTCAGCTATGTACAGCTAGCTATCTCAGCTTTGTACCACCAACACATTAACCATGCAGGCTTGCGTAAACAATGTACAGCTATACCGCTTTGTACCGATTCGCATAAGCATCGCACAAAACGCAGCACCAGTTACCTACGTCTTATCTGCCGTGCAGCTCTCGAACAACTGACCCTGATTATTACGTGTCTACCACCCAGGTAAACACGCACACCATGTGAAACACATACATGTACTTAAGCATATGGGCTTTGTTACCCAATCGCGTGCAATCACGCAGCGAGTCACTGAGCGGTAAGCCCCGCCCAGCCAGCGCGCGCAACTACAGGTCATGTCTGCCCGTGGTTACAGTTCATTCATAAACTTTAGAATTACAATAACATAAACTGGCACTAAGTCCTTGCACTTTCCGTCACACAGGCCCGAGCATGGCAGAGGATGTCCCCATACTCTAAAAGCCATAAAAACTAAATGGAAAGTGTCCATTCCTTAACTTTTCCTTTATAATTTTATATAAAAGTTAAGCTCATTAAATATTCACAAGATTTTATACAAGATTTTACACTGGGTTTTGCTCCAAAATTATACAGGAATCACACACGTAATGAAATTTTGCACTACTTTTAACAGATGAAAATGTTGACATTTTAAACCAATTCTTGACAAATAACCTTGAGGATAAATTGAAAATGTACATTCAATATTTGAAGGTCGACTTAAAGAAATTACAAATCATAAGATTTCGAAGAGTTTCACAGAATTGGCAGGATTTTGGCTGATTTAAAAGTTTCCCTAATTTCGAGAAGAATCACTTAATACATGTACACTGATGAATTAAACTGATGAGTTCAATTTAGATAAATCTAAATTATACAAGATTCTACTGAGCAAATATATTACAAGTTCTTGCAAAGCAGAAAATGCAATAAACTATTTACTGATAAACTATTTACACAGTGATTTGTTTTCTTCACAAAATTTGAGTGGTCGAATTAACATTATAATTTGAAGAAATTAATGCTCAAATGTACCGATTGTAAAAATAATTAAACTGTTCAAATTTGAATAAAAAATAGTTCTTAAATTATCAACATTGGGTTTCCACGCTCACCCCTGCCGACTCCACTGGACTTGACTTGCTTGCAGTACACCCGCCGTGCTCCTCGGAGGCGGCTATGTTGCCATCCAGCTACGTCTGGGTCTAGGTACTGGAACGCACTATCGCTGTCCTCAGGGGTGGTGTCGACATCTTGGGTCGGATCTCTGCTGCGTTGATCTGGGTCGGTTCGTCCTTTGACGAACGTGGTAATCCACGGCCTATTTTCGCCGGAAAACCATCTCGATGCCAAGTGTAGCGCAGACCTCCAATCGACACAGGATGGCGATGTAAAGGACTCCAAAGCTCAAACAAACAAAAACCCACAATTTTACTCAACAACAGACAATTAGCATTGTCCGTCACGGCAATGGCCCGAGCAAGTCTCTTGCTACTGGCTCTACCGAACTCCAACTAAATTTGATTGGGGAAGCTCACACGTTACTGCACTTTACCGATACCGCTGGGGTAACTTGTGCGCCCGTTTCGGGTACCGTCTTGGTGGTGACTCATGACACCCCTCTAACTGACTTTCAGTATTAAACTCTTCTGTGACGGCATCATGCATCACAGGAATCTCATTATCGGCCTCATAGGCCAATTCCTCAGATGACATACCTTTGTCACCTTGAACCTCTGTCATTTCACCCATGGGGAGGTTTTCTGTCGCCTCGCCCCTGGATTGATGACACCAAGGCTCGATTGCCTCACCGACATATGGCTTTAGTCGGTCCACATGGACAACCTTTGGCTTGCTACCACGCTTAAGCTGGATTCGAACCGTCACATCTGACAACTCTTTCAGAATTAGCCATGGTCCTTCCCACCTTAGCTGCAATTTGGGCGACATGTGCTTTTTCTTTGTCGGGTTGTGCAGCCACACAAATTGGCCTTCTTTCAACCCATGTTTAGACGCTCTCCTGTCAAAATTCTTCTTTTGCCTCCGGGCACTTTTCCCGAGACAATTCCTCGCCCTTTTATGGGCCTCCTGCATATCACTTCGCAATTTTTCAGCAAAGTCCGCAGTCACCTCCTCCTCAACCTCTGGACACCCTGTCACCAGATCCACTGGGACATTCACCTCTCTCCCCAACATCATCATGTTGGGGGATTCCCCAATCGAGTCTTGCGGCGTGCACCGGTAAGCGAAGGTGGCAAAGGGGAGAAACTCATCCCAATCTTTCTGCCTTCGTTTAGGGTCAATCAGCATCGCCACGATGTTGACCAAGGTTTTGTTAAACCTCTCAACCATGCCGTCCGATTTCGGATTATAGGCGGTTGTCCGAGTTTTTGATATGCCGAGAATTTGGCACATCTTACCGAACACCTGGGACTCGAAGTTTGTGCCCTGATCAGAGTGAAGTTCTTGGGGCACGCCGAATCGACAAACAAACTCAGTCACCAATGTGTGTGCAACTGTAACTGCAGTGGCGTCAGGAAGCGGAAATGCTTCCATCCACTTAGTGCAGTAGTCGCCAACCACCATCACCCAACGATTACCATTGTCTGTAACGGGCAATGGCCCGAGCAAGTCTATTGCTATTCGTTCCATTGGAACACCAACTCGATACTGCTGCAGGGGTGCAACCCTTTTCTTAGCAGTCGATTTTCTCCTGGCACAGACAGTGCAGCCTCGGAGAAATGACCGCACGTCCGCAGACATGCCTGGCCAGAAGAACCTGGCTTTGACTTTAGCCAGAGTTTTGCTGACCCCCAAATGACCACTTAGTTGCCCACCGTGCAACTCTAACAGAATTTCTTTCCGGGACTTTGATGGTAACACCAAAAGCCACCGGATAGATTTTCCGTCATCGGAGTCCCACCTCCTGTGCAGAACTCCCTCACGGACTTCCAACTGGTCCCACTGTGACCAATAGGTCTTGCAGGTTGATGATAAGTGGGAAATTGTCTTCCACTCAGGACGACCACTACCCTCTTCCTTCAACTTTACGAGCCAACTCATGGTGTCATCCTGTGACTGTGCTTCCTTTAAAGCACTACGAGACAGGGTTGGTTGGGCAGCTACGCCCCTAACCAAGAACTCACTCCCCTGAGGCTGACCCTCGGGTACCACACCAGTTGCCTCAACATCATTGACCACCTCATCACGGCCGCACTGTTTGCATTGCCGTCTTGACAACCCATCAGCATTACCATGCTTCTTGCCGCTTCTGTGCTCAACGACCAAGTCATACTGTGACAGGACTTCCATCCACCTCGCCAGCTGACCTTCGGGGTTCTTAAAATTAAGTACCCACCGCAATGCGGCATGGTCAGTTCGAACCGTTACCCTGCGGCCGTACAAGTATTGTTTGAAATACTTCAAGTACACAACCACAGCCAACAACTCTTGACGAGTGACACAATAATTCCGCTCAGGTTTGCTGAGCTTTCGGCTCGCATACGCAAGCACTTTTTCATCACCACCCTGGATCTGAGACAATACTGCCCCGATACCTTTACCGCTGGCATCGGTGTCTAAGATAAAATCGCCTACGGGCATTGGATATGACAGAATTGGGGCGGCTTGAAGCCTGCCCTTTAACTCGTCAAAGGCCTCTTGACAACTCTCAGTCCACACAAATTGCCTTGCTTTCTCAGTCAAGGCATGCAGTGGACTTGCCACCTCTGCAAAACCCTTTATGAATTTCCGGTAGTACGATGCGAGGCCTAAGAAACTTCTCACATCTCGTACACACCTTGGAACTGGCCAATTTGCCACTGCTTCAACCTTCTTAGAGTCGGTCGCTACGCCCTCTGAGGACACAATGTGCCCCAGGTAAGCCACTGACTTTTGAAACAAATGACACTTGCTGGGCTTGAGTTTAAGCCCAGCGTTTCTTAGCCTGCCCAACACTAATCGGAGACGGTCTAGGGTCTCCTGTACCGACTGACCAAACACGATGATGTCATCCAAATAAATCAAAAGGATTTCCCACTGCAAGCCGGCCATGACCTTTTCCATGAGGCGCTCAAAGGTCGCCGGGGCATTGCACAGCCCGAAAGGCATGCATTTCCACCGGTACAACCCGCTTCTCACAACAAATGTTGACTTTTGGCTGGCGTCCTCATCCAGAGCGACTTGCCAGTACCCCGACGCCAAGTCAAGTGTACAAAACCACTTTGCCCCATGCAACGCATCGAATGTTTCATCAATGCGCGGCACCGGATAGGCATCCTTGATGGTCACCGAATTCAACTTTCTGTAATCAATACAGAAGCGTTTCGTGCCATCCTTTTTGTCAACCAAAACGACATTTGCCGCCCATGGACTGTCGGAAGGTTCAATCACCCCCCTCTTTTCCAAATCACCGACTTGCCTCTGGATCTCCTCCTGATGGCAATACGGATGACGCCTCATCCGTTCTTTCATTGGCCTAGCATCACCTGTGTTTATGTGATGCCGGACCACGTCCGTGCGACCAATGTCATGGTCACCCTTGGACAACACGTCCTGGAAGTCTACTAAACATTTCCGGACATCCCCGTGGTACATAGCCTCCACCTTGGATGTACCCCTCTCAAACAAATCCTGCAAGTGTTGGGGTAACTCTTCACCAACACCTGCCAACCCGTCCAACTCACCATGAATTGAACCAACTTCCACCTGGGAAATCACACCCGCTGTTGCTCCCTCACGGGCAACCCTTTTCTCCCTTCCGGGATTGAAGACCCGCAACGGAACAACATCGGCCCCAATCTCCACTAGAGATCTGGCCAACACCAAACCCTTTTTGGCTAGGTCACCGCCACCTTCCAATGGTTCCACCATGGCTGGCCCGACCAAGTCGGCACCCTTCCGAGCAATTATCCCCGGGACCACGGCTTCATGACCTGGTGGGATAACCGTAGTTTTAAGAACTACAACGCGACCCACAAAGAGCTCACCTGCACCATTTGTGCACTTAATTCGCTCACCGTTGAGCCTCCACTCTTTCGACTGGAAATCTAAATTTCCACCTGTGGGTACCAGGAAATCCATGCCCAAGATACCACAGTATTTCATTTCGACAAACACTGCCCTGACTTGGTGTGTGGTTCCACCCACTTGCACGTCTACCCAAGTTATGCCCAGCACGGCTAGTTGACTACCGTCAACTTGCTTCACCTGAACATCTTCTGTCTCCAAGACAGGTCTCCTCTCCTTTGGGATTTGGTAGTACACCGTGCTACTTATCAAAGTGTCGGTGGACCCCGTGTCGATCAAAAATCGACACTTGGTTGCTCTTACCGTCCCATCAACAAATAAGCCATAACGAGGTCCGCGAACTGGGCTAGGCAGAGTTATTACTCGCTGCCCATCCCCTTGTTTGGACCTTTTTTCACCATCACCATCGCTGTCACCGAGTCGCCTTTTGGACCCTCTCGGCCATGCAGCCTTCCCGCGGGTCCTACGGGGGGGCTGACTGCCGTTTCCCTGCTTAGGAGTTTCTTTACACTCCCGGGCGAAGTGCCCTTTCTCACCACATCTGAAACACCGCAGGGTTCCAGGCTCGGCTTTCCAGGGTTTGTGTGTCTGGGGAGACGTCACACCCTTGCCGTGATCCTGGCCCTTGATCTGACTTGACAACGACTTCACCAACTCGGCCACAGACTTCAATGTCTTGGCCTGTTTACTTAGACTTCCCTCTAAAGTCACCAACCTCTGCTCTGTTCCAGAGTCCAAAGCCCTCGCATATTTGGCGGGCTTCCGGTCAAGCAACCTTTCCTGCTCAACCTTCTCAAAGTTTTCAGTCTCCAGGGCAGCCTGGACCGCTTCGTCCAAAGTTTTTGGACGGGCCCTATTGATGCCCTCTCTCACTGAATGACTGTCAACGGCGTCCATGAAGTGGTTCTTAGCCAACCTTTCACGAGCATCTTCCTGCAACTCAGGGTATGCCCTCGCCGTCAATTCGTGAATTGCTTGCCCTAATTCAAGCAACGTTTCCTTCGGCTTTTGGCGCCGATGTCTCAGTTCGACGAGAAAATTTTCACTCTGTCGAACTGATCCAAACCTGCGCTCCAGCAACTTTACAAGCGCACCATACGTGTACTTGTGGCCAGAGTCACCTAACAACCGTAGAGCGTCCCCTTGCAAGCTTGCGGCTAACCACGTTGCAGCTTGTTCCTCGCCCCACATGTTCACCTCACGACACGACTCAAAATGGCGGAAGTACTCTTTCCAGAGCACTCTACCGCTGTACCGATCAGGGGTTATATTTGGCCTGCGATTTAGTCGCTCCAAACCTTCCTCCCGACCCACATCATCATGAACCCGTGCCTCTCGTTTCAGTGGCCATAGACCCACTGACGAGATGTCGGCTTTAGCTGAACTGTTGTTCTTCGCCTCGACTGGTCGAGTAGCGAAACTTAACAACTCGCCATGTACCTGTTTAGGGTCTACCATGTCGCAAACGAACGGGTTGGCGCTCGCCTTAGCCCTTTCCATGCCACCTTCAGGGGTTAACGACATCAGATCATCATTTAGATCATCTGTCTCCCCGGCAACAGGCGTCGACTGTGCTCGGGGGAAAATTCCCGAGCTCCGTCCACGCCATGGTGTACTTTCCCTGAAAGTCACACCCCTCCCCACATAAGGGGCCAACTCAGGCCGCATATCTGCGCCCAAGACTCTCTCCGATGTTCCGGAGTCATACCCGGTAGTCTCTTCGGGTACCCTAAACTCAACATCGGTGTCAACCTGATGGAGCACACGCCGGCCTTGACCTGGCGTGTTCATGTTTCCTTCCCTTGTGGAAACACCCGCCTGCAACTCCATGGCAGCCTTCAACTTCTTTGCAATGAGGTCATTTTCCCATTGCAGAAATTGGGCTTCCATGCGCAGTCTTTGCACCTCAGCACTTGAGGTGCCCACTCGACCTTCCGAGCCTTCGCTCATACCTCCAAACAACAACAACAACAATTCAACTATTCAACAGAGGAAATCAACCTAATCAATCACAATCATCCCACTTCTGACACCATTTGTGGCGGGAACTCCCCGGGCCAACCTAAGGCTGTTAGGATAAGTCGGACACCTATTAAAGCTACGACAATCTTCCCAACCTAAGGCTCTTCCCTAGACGAGAGATCACTCAGAGCGACCTAAAAGGCTAAGGGTGCAGGTCCGTTTTGGAGGAAATATACCGCCGATTATGATGATTGCGATTACTCTCTGTTAATTACACTATAACCTGTAACAAAGACTCCTTGACAACTGGGTTGACGGTACAATGAACAATAAAGATGATTTATTCACAACAATCAAGAAATGCACAGTAATTGGAAATTAAGTGGGCTGTTTAAATACTAGGGTCCTCAGCAGCAATGCACAATAACTGCAGTGTTCAGAACGCAAAAGCCATCATAAACATTA
The DNA here is from genome assembly GCA_037893245.1 of Crossaster papposus. Taxonomy (NCBI): domain Eukaryota; kingdom Metazoa; phylum Echinodermata; class Asteroidea; order Velatida; family Solasteridae; genus Crossaster; species Crossaster papposus. The sequence goes on from JBAIAA010000099.1 coordinate 472,348, forward strand.
CACAAGCGAAGTCAGCGTTACGTGCCTAGTCAGCATTACTTGCCTAGTCAGCATTACATGCCTAGTCAGCATCAAGTGCCTAGTCAGCATCAAGTGCCTAGTCAGCATCAAGTGCCTAGTCAGCATTACATGCCCAAGTAAGCTGTGTACAACCAGTACAGCTTTGCACCTGCTACGCATTAACCATGCCAGCTTGCGTCAGCTATGTACAGCTAGCTATCTCAGCTTTGTACCACCAACACATTAACCATGCAGGCTTGCGTAAACAATGTACAGCTATACCGCTTTGTACCGATTCGCATAAGCATCGCACAAAACGCAGCACCAGTTACCTACGTCTTATCTGCCGTGCAGCTCTCGAACAACTGACCCTGATTATTACGTGTCTACCACCCAGGTAAACACGCACACCATGTGAAACACATACATGTACTTAAGCATATGGGCTTTGTTACCCAATCGCGTGCAATCACGCAGCGAGTCACTGAGCGGTAAGCCCCGCCCAGCCAGCGCGCGCAACTACAGGTCATGTCTGCCCGTGGTTACAGTTCATTCATAAACTTTAGAATTACAATAACATAAACTGGCACTAAGTCCTTGCACTTTCCGTCACAGTACTGTGCCAAATGCAACAGAATACAACACAGCTTTAACAAATAAGAACCCTGCTATATACATGCAACAGTGGATTCAGTTGCATTGTGCAATGAAGTCCAATGCACTTGTTTTGGTACCAAGTACCTACCCTGCTAAAGGAAACAGATTGCAGACCAGAAGACATGCCTTACCTGCGAATACAACAACTTGCAACAACTTTGGTGCATTATGTTGCATTTCGCAGGGTTAGGGTTACAAATCACACATATCCACCAGCATTGGTGCTCATCAAGGTGCTACATCTCCTTATTACCCATTACCCCTGCTCATTGGGCCAATAACATCCAATAACACAATACAAAGGCCATCTCAGTTCCTTGGGGAGCTTATTTTCTGAGACTCTACAAGATTTTGTGAACACATTGACCACCACAAAAGAGGGAGTTTCCCTCTCTCACATAATTGTGCTGAAAATGCAGGCTGGACTTGAAACTAACACATACAGCACCCCACTCAAAACTTTAATGTAGATTTTCGTTAATACTTACGTTGGACAGTGAACGAGAAACTTTTTGTGTTGTTACAACCATTGTTGGCGACCTGACAGGTCACGGTGTGAGCACCTAAGGAAAAGGCCACGCCGCCACCGAGAGGCACGACAATGTTTCCTTCACTGCACAAGATGTTTTGTCCACCCAGGTTGTTGCCAGATACAGGAGGCCAGCTAACAGTAGCAGTAGTTACACCAACATCCGTGCACCGGTTGTTGACATTGGGCACTGTCAGTGACGGAGATGCTGTAGACCAAAAAAATTGTTTAAATGAAAATAAAAAACTACTCCTAATGCAGATCTGGATGAAGTTTAACCCCATTGTGTTTGGGTTTCTCCCCAAACCCTCCTGATTGTTGCTCGATCCCTGTATGTACAAGTCGTTTTTTAATTTTAATTTTTTAATGTTTTTAATTTATTTTGTGTATTCTTATTTCAAACGACGAAAAGTGCTGGCCTAGATCTATGCCACAAAAGGAGATAAGCTATTTTTTGTTTAAAGCAGGGTTACTTATAGGATTCTTTTCAATACAAAACTCTGCAAACTGTGTGCAGGAATTCTGCCATTGCTAAATGCAGAATTTTCTAAAAACCATATGAGCCTGCTGGTTTTCCAACTAGCTCGTAACTAAGGACGAAATTGTGTCTGCAAAGTCTGCAGATAGTCATTATTGAAGTAGTACTACGTTAAAGGTTTGCCTCCTATCACACACTGGCAAAAACAAAACTAGTAATGTACCAAAACTTGGGAATGACGTCAGATCACACAATTTGTCTATGGCGAGCCCATTTAAAATAGGGTTTTGAGAAATTTAGAGATAACTCTAAATAATGAAAAATATATCTAAATAATTAGAGATTTCTATAAACAAATTAATATAATTCTTATTCATTTAGATTTCAAAGTGAACAAAGAAATCGGCAAGACGGGACTTTAACCTGCGACCTCTGGAATACCGGGCCGGCGCTTTACCAAATGAGCTATCCTGCCCTATGTTGGCGGTCTCCCTAATATCTTTGTTCGAGGGCGCTATTCAGAAGTCATAAAAACCAGTATGGCCAGGAATCACGCCCAATTTTACAATACAACCTGGGAAGTGACATTGTGGGGACCATGCACTCAATGAGGATACCACTTATATCTTATAACACACAAATAAACTGACTTGGTAAATTTGCATAAATATCAAAGTGAACAAAGAAATCGGCAAGGCGGGACTTGTTACCTTAAACAAAGATACAGACAATTTGGAAAACCGCCAACATAGGGCAAGATAGTTCAGTTGGTAGAGTGCCAGTCCGGTATTCCGGAGGTCGCAGGTTCAAGTCTAGCCTTGCCGATCTCTTTGTTCACTTTATGCAAATTTACCTAGTCAGATTCCCTTTAAAGGGTTTATTTGTGTATTATTTTTTTTGAGATATTTCTAAATAACTCTAAAATATCGTGGCGTTTTCATAGCCGAATCTTGTGAGCTGACGTCAATCGCAAATGTTGGTGCATTACTAGTTTCGTAGCAACAGTCTCACCTGTGACAACAACTTCAAAGCTTTCCGATGCCATGCAACCACCGTCATTGGTGACTGTGCAGGTTACCATGTGATTTCCTACTGGGAAGGTACCTCCGATCAGAAACACGGATAATGCACCAGAGGTACACTGAATGATATGACCGTCGGTGTTGCTGCCAGTTACTGAACTCCAAATCACTGAAGTCATCGCATGTTCGGTGCATTGAACAGGGACCACAGGCACTGAAATTGATGGCGATGCTATTGGAAGAGAAACAAAATACACACAATAGCTTTTGTTTATGTATTGTATTAAATTGATTTACTGTAACCAGGGCCCAATTTCACGGCGCTGCTTAACGGTTAGCGGAAAAGTTGTGCTAACTTTAGCAGAAAAATTTGCTAACCTTAAGCGCTATTTCACGGCTTTTTTGTGCTAACGTTTGCGCGCGCATGGAGATTCTATTGTAACGTCACTGTTTTAAGCAAATTTTTTCGCTAGGTTAAGCGTGCCTTTTGCTGTGCTTACTGCTTACGGTCTCCATGAAATAGACGGAGGCTCGGTTAGCAGAAAATCGTGTGCTTAGCAGCGCCGTGAAATTGGGCCCAGATGTCAGATCGAGGATCACTGAATCAAGATGTCAATCAACATGACCATATTTCATATTCAAACGATAACTCTTAACAGAACTGCTTCGTTCCCGATTTCATGATGTTTATTCCACAATATATTAAATTCTGATATAAATTTTATAAAGTGTCCACAATTCGCTTCAGAGTTACATCCTGTGTGATAGGCAAAACAAAATACCTGCAATTTGTTCACCAACTCTGTACTAAGAGATATGAGACCCATTTGAGTTACATACATGCTTGGTTGGAAAGTCCACAATGTAAGCTTTCATTTGGCATAAAATAGAGCTCCATAGCCCCTCCCATTCTGGAGATTATGACATTTTATTATACTGTCTTGGATACTGTATTTGTATTGGTTTAGAACAATCACATGTCTGTTGTGTATAACACACTCCCTGTGTGAAATCACATAAGTGTGAGGGCATGATATCACAGGGCTGCTATTTATTTATTTATTTAAATACATTTTAAATGTAGCTCTATATGATCAACACACATTTTACTGCACTCAATCAAGTGAATAAAAAAAATTAAAATTCTCAACCGGCCATAAAGTAAAATTATGTATGCTGCACAAGACTTGTGGCACAATGGCGGCATTTTACCAGAGCTCTCGGACAAGGTATAGAAATGACTGATATTCATTTGATTACATATGCCAGAGTTGTATACGAGTCACCACACATCGAGTTCGGGTACGAGTCACCCCTCCCGAGTCCGAGTTCGAGTCCCGAGTCATACAGGTCGAGTTCGAGTCACGAAGGTTGAGTCACGAGTCACCTTTAACTAGTGAAGTACCGCGAAAAGCTTACGGTGTAAACAGTTCAATTTGTACAGCTTTCCTCTACTTTAATGAACTAGATCATGTACATGTACAATATGTCAAATAAACCATTGCAGTTATTCAATCTACAGTTCAATTTTTACAGCTTTCCTCTAGTTTAATAAACTGTCTAGATCATGTACATGTAATATGTCATATAAACCATTGACAAAAACCTTTTACAAAAAAATATCACAATATCACAACAGTTTTTGGTCTTGCTCCACGGGTATGAAGAGGGCTGAATTCTCTCGCAGTTTCACCGTATGTGGACGCCGGGATACATGTTTCGATACATTGATTTCGCTAGTCAATATATCGGAAACTAGTCTTTGGGCAAGACGTCAGATACGCGATAACGTCCTCTCGCAGCGGCGGGTTATCGCGTATATTTATATCTAAAGTAACAACGTCTTGCCCAAAGACTAATTGGAAATAAGCCAACCGCACACGCGTGCATTTCTAGAGATGCGTTGCGTCGCGTCTCGTCGGATCTGCGTGAACAACCTTTATTCCCTCTTGCTCAAACAAAATGTGAGCTTCTTGTTAAAAATAGTTGTTAACTCTTTGCACTCAGCCCCGCGCTACATCTGACTTATAAGTCCCTTAAAAGCTCTTGGGGGTCCAAATATTCACCCAAATTATAGCCCTATTTGTAAGATTTTCAATGATACATAATTATATGGGATTTGTACACTGTAAATGATATTTGTATATACAAACTAGCAACACGTACAAAATCTTCCAAAACAGGCCTAAGTTTAATGGTATTTTTGGGTTGAGTCACAAGTCACGCAGGTTGAGTCCGAGTCCACAAGGTCGAGTGCGAGTCCAAGTCACTTGTCATCGTGACTCGAGTCTGAGTCCGACTCACGAAAAATGGGACTCAAGTCAGATTCGAGTCCGAGTCCAAGTCATACAACTCTGATAAATGCACAAACCTATCGATTCTCAGCATAGGGCTCATGTGCCCGAGCAAAGGCAGTTATTTGGTGCCAACAGAAGCTTCCATGATCACCTATTTTATTGTTGAGGGGGTAACTTCCGCAGAGAATGGGGTATTACCAGATGGAACTTTAACCCTTGATCATGATAATAACCCTAACCCCCAACGGGTATTCTCTTAATTAGTACTGTGCCAAATGCAACAGAATACAACACAGCTTTAACAAATAAGAACCCTGCTATATACATGCAACAGTGGATTCAGTTGCATTGTGCAATGAAGTCCAATGCACTTGTTTTGGTACCAAGTACCTACCCTGCTAAAGGAAACAGATTGCAGACCAGAAGACATGCCTTACCTGCGAATACAACAACTTGCAACAACTTTGGTGCATTATGTTGCATTTCGCAGGGTTAGGGTTACAAATCACACATATCCACCAGCATTGGTGCTCATCAAGGTGCTACATCTCCTTATTACCCATTACCCCTGCTCATTGGGCCAATAACATCCAATAACACAATACAAAGGCCATCTCAGTTCCTTGGGGAGCTTATTTTCTGAGACTCTACAAGATTTTGTGAACACATTGACCACCACAAAAGAGGGAGTTTCCCTCTCTCACATAATTGTGCTGAAAATGCAGGCTGGACTTGAAACTAACACATACAGCACCCCACTCAAAACTTTAATGTAGATTTTCGTTAATACTTACGTTGGACAGTGAACGAGAAACTTTTTGTGTTGTTACAACCATTGTTGGCGACCTGACAGGTCACGGTGTGAGCACCTAAGGAAAAGGCCACGCCGCCACCGAGAGGCACGACAATGTTTCCTTCACTGCACAAGATGTTTTGTCCACCCAGGTTAGTGCCAGATGCAGGAGGCCAGCTAACAGTAGCAGTAGTTACACCAACATCCGTGCACCGGTTGTTGACATTGGGCACTGTCAATGACGGAGATTCTGTAGACCCAAAAAATTGTTTAAATACAAATAAAAAACTACTCCAAATGCAGATCTGGATGAAGTTTAACCCCATTATGTCTGGGTTTCTCCCCAAACCCTCCTGATTGTTGCTTGATCCCTGTATGTACAAGTCAGTTTTTTTTTTTTTTTTTTTTTTTTTCCAACGACAAAAGTTGCTGGCCTAGATCTATGCCACACAAGGAGCAAAGCTATTTTTTTTAAAGCAGGGTTACTTATAGGACTCTTTTCAATACAAAACTCTGCAGACAGTCTGCAGGAATTCTGCGGACAGATGTTTATTCATGCCTAACGAAATGAGCCTGCTAGTCTCCAAACTAGCTTGTAACAAAGGACGAAATTTTATCTGCTAAGTCTGAAAATAGTCATTATTGAAGTAGGACTACGTTAAAGCTTTGCCTCCTATCACACACTGGCAAGAACGAAACTAGTAATGCACCGAAACTTGGGAATGACGTCAGATCACAAGATTTATCTATGGCGAGCCCATTTAAAACGGGGTTTTGGGAAATTAAGAGATAACTCTAAATTTATTAGAGATGTATCTAAATAATGAAAGATATATCTAAATAATTAGAGATTTCTATAAAAAAAATAATATGATTCTTATTCATTTAGATTTCAAAGTTAACAAAGAAATCGGCAAGACGGGACTTTAACCTGCTACCTCTGGAATACCGGACTGGCGCTTTACCAAATGAGCTATCTTGCCCGATGTTGGCGGTCTCCCAATATCTTTGTTCGAGGGCGCTAGTCAGAAGTCATAAAAACTAGTATGGCCAGGAATCACGCCCAATTTTACAATACAACCTGGGAAGTGACATTGTGGGGACCACTCAATGAGGATACCACTTATATCTTATAACACACAAATAAACTGACTTGGTAAATTTGCATAAATATCAAAGTGAACAAAGAAATCGGAAAGGCGGGACTTGTTCTCTTGAACAAAGATACGGACAATTTGGAAAACCGCCAACATAAGGCAAGATTCAAGTCCAGCCTTGCCAATTTCTTTGTTCACTTTATGCAAATTTACCTAGTCAGATTCCCTTGTGGTTTATTTGTGTATTATTTATTCAGAGATATTTCTATATAACTCTAATAAAATATTGTGGCGTTGTCATAGACAAATCTTGTGAGCTAACGTCAATCCCAAGTTTTGGTGCATTACTAATTTCGTAGCAACAGTCTCACCTCTGACAATAACTTCAAAGCTTTCCGATGCCATGCAACCACCGTCATTGGTGACTGTGCAGTTTACGATGTGATTTCCCACTGGAAAGGTACCACCGATCAGAAACACAGACAATGCACCAGAGGTACATTGAATGCTATGACCGTCGGTGTTGCTGCCAGTTACTGAACTCCAAGTCACTGAAGTCATCGCATGTTCGGTGCATTGAACAGGGACCACAGGCACTGAAATTGATGGCGATGCTATTGGAAGAGAAACAAAATACACACAATAGCTTTGGTTTGTGTATTGTATTAAGTTGATTTACTGTAACCAGGGCCCAATTTCTTGGCTCTGCTTACCGTTAGCGAAAAATCCCTGCTTACTATAGCAGAGAATTTGGTGCTTACGGTAAATGTATTTCACTCGTTAGCGAGGAATTTTGGTCTCTGAGCATGCGTACATCCCGTAACTAAGGATTCTGTGCTTACAGGGTAAGCGCAAAAATGTTCTGCTAGCGCGGTTAGCGGAAAATGGTAACCGTAAGCGCGGAATTCTGTGGTTAGCAGAGCCAAGAAATTGGGCCCTGATGTCAGATCGAGGATCACTGAATCAAGATGTCAATCAACATGAACATATTCCATATTCAAATGATAACTCTTAACAGAACTGCTTCGTTCCCGATACCAGGATGTTTATTACCACCTATATTAAATTCTGATATAAATTGTATAAAGTGTCCACAATTCGCTTCAGATCAGAGTTACATCCTGTGTGATAGGCAAAACAAAATACCTGCAATAGAAATGGCTAAACTGTCTCAAGTATTTATAATGATTTCAGATATGCTTATATCTAACACATCAAGCTGAAGTTACTCGAGGCTGTACAATTGCCAGATACAATTGAATTAGGTAGAAATACGTGAATTTGAATGTGTGTTAATAACATTGAATTAATTGGTCGTATTAATAAAAACTAGCAAATGCTAGAGGGTACAAGCAAAAGTGAAAAGCTTTTAGGGAAAAACAAATGTTTGAATTCGTATGAATAAAAGTTAAATCTTACTGTGAAGCATTTTAGTCAGCAGGCTTACGGGGGCCCATATGTTTTATGGGAGGCAGTCTTTGAAACTTTTAGGGTCAGACGTGGATAGGCCTACATTAGGAAGTTCAAAACCACATTTTTTTTTTACCCGTTCATAGGATTTACAAAAGGGGGGGGGGGGGGGGGGGGCTTGTTCGATAATTTGATAATTTTAGTTTTCCTTTCACATTTGGACAGCTGACTAAATACTGCACCATTAGGAAAATAAAATAAAAAAATGTTGCTTCTTTTTTGAGTTGGCCACATTTTACAGAGGTAGGGGTGGAAAAGCAAAAGCGGAGTATCTACTTAAAACAGACAATTTTAGTGCAGTTTTTCCATCCAATATATTGCACGGGATGGACAGAAGATTCTACATGTCAAATTGAGCAGATTTTGTTCGCTTTTGGGAGTGTGTCACAACTGTTTTTTTGTTTTTTTAAAGCCATATTTGGCATATAAACAAAAAACAATTTAACAAAAATTAGATTTTGAAGGTATTAAAGAAACACACATATAAAGCTCTTTATGGTTTCTATTAAATTTTAGATGATATTCTAATTTATTTTAGGCGAACTTCATTTTCAAAAACGATATATGAAAAAAGTAAATTCTTATTAAAGACCAGTTTTAAATCATTTATTCTCTATACTAGAAATGTATACCTGTACGCATCTCAAATTCATTTCACAACTGAAATTTACATAAAATTTAAATAAAGGTCTTCCCGGTCAATTTCAAAAGAGCAGCCAATTTAACCACTGCGCCATTATATTTTGCGCGATATTAAATGCTGCTGAAAATGGTAAATCAATTTTGTTTTATGACTTAGCAAAAGTACTGTTGTGTCATTCGATTTAACAAAATAACTATCCAATTTAAACATTTAACAAAACATCATTCAAAATCGCAGAAGCTTTATCGAGGCTTGTTTGGTCATTTAAATTCATTATTGGGCAGGCATTTCCGTCATTTGTGCAATTTAAAAAAACCAGGTTTTTTTACTTTTGTTTTCTTTAGAATGAGGCATAAATACGGTTGACTTATTGGTACAAGAGTCGACATACAATAACCACAGAAACACACCAACACAAGGCTTCATATGAAATCTATTAAAAGGAAACATAAATAAATAAAGAAAAACAAAAGGTTTGACTGACTTATAAGTGAAGATACGAAACAAATGTCAAGCACTATATATTTATCTGTTTGCTCGCATTTCGTTCTTATAATAGCGAAATCGATTGCGTCTTTACAAAATTGAAAAAAATAAACCAGCCAAAAAATCTCCTGTCAAACTAGCTTTGCTAAATAGAACGACAATATGCTAAATTGAACACATTGCTAAAGGAATTTGAATTAAGCTTGGGCGGTTCCAGAAATTTCGGACTCGGTTCCGGTTCCGAAAAAAGACTCTGTTCTGAGTTGGACCCAGTTCCATTAAGTTCAATAAAAAACATAAGCGTTCCCGGTCCCGAGCGTACACACACAAATGAGCCAACTTATTTTAACCGGAAATGCCACACACATCCAGCTGGCTGAGACCACGACTGAGCACGGATTCTCCGGTTGCACACAAACAATACCCCATGTGTTAATGTAAGTAGCCAGCTAGCTTGCCACCACGCACAGGTCAACACGTGGTCGGTGACAGCGACCTGGAAATTTGGACCACTCCATTACACATTTTAGGGGAGAAAAAATATGGCTCTCAGAGTTTCCCAAAGAAAGGTGTTTATTCGCTTTATTGGTATAAACAAATGAAAGAAAAACGATCCCCAGATGTTGGGGCAATCAAAATAAAGTTGACAGGTATGAACAAAAATAAACAAGTAAGAAAGAGGAAATCTTAATCTGTACAAAAACAAATAGAGCTCATCTAGAGCATGCGCGATGCTCATTTTTAGCGGGTTTGTGATTTGGTACACAATTTACACACAGTGCAAGGCCCTAGTAACTTACTGAAATTGATAAAAAGTACATGTATAACAAGACGTTTACATTTTCGCTTTGTACGCCGCCCAGGTAGTGCCCCCCCCCCCCCCCCCCCCCCCCCGGCTTCGGTACGTTATCGGTCCTGAGACCGGCTCCACAGAGCAGTTGGGACTCGGTCTTGATGATTCGGACTCGGTCTTTTAAAATCGGAACCGACGAAACCGGGTACTCGGTTCCACAGAAGAGTGGAACCGCGGGTCCGGTTCTCAATTTGGAACTGGGTAGAACCGGGTAACCGAAGGAAACGCCCAAGCTTAATTTGAATGCCTCAAAACCAACTGGATAGGCACGGAAATTTAATTGGCTGCTTACTTGCCGAAATTGACCAGGAAAACCTATAGTAAATACCGTTTAACTGACCTGTCCGAAGTTTTACAATCATGGATGCCGAGAAAAAAACAAGAAAAACAGTGAAAGGGAAAAACCAGTGAAAGTGAAAAAACATTTAAAAAAAACGGCGTCGGGCAGTTGTTCGTGTTGTTCTTGTTGTTCGTGTTGTTCGTGTTGTTCTTGTTGTTCGTGTTGTTCTCGTTGTTCTTGTTTTTGTTTTTCGCATAACAATTACAAGATATCTAGCCCAATTATTTTGCTGGATGCCTAGAATGATTATTTACCTTCAAATAAGTAAGATATTTTTAGTAAGTAGTAAGTCTATATCTGCAAATGGTGTATCCTACCTTTAACAATCCCTGAAATTACATATTGGACGTGATAGTTTTTTACCATAAGCAAACAGACTATTTGCTAGCAGAAATAGTAAATGCTTCATACGTGCATCTGATTGCACAGCCGAGCGGTTTATAACAGTTCTGTAGAGTCTCATTTGTATGAACGGACAGCCACACACACCTGGCACTGGGCTGACAGGGTGTTTGAATGAAATCGGAATCTCAAGACAGGGCCAGACCAAATAGGCACAGGGCCTACGAAAAACAAATTATATTTGCCATCCATACCTACTGTGGATACTCCTTTGTGTTCATGTAGTAAGAACAAATAGAGTAAAAAAAAACCTAATTTTAGCCGCACTGTGAACATTCTCTCAAATCAAATTATTCAAAGTAAACAAATAAAATTGGCAAGACAGGACTCGAACCTGCAGCCTCCGGAATACTGGACCGGCGCTCTACCAACTGTTGTGCATTAAATCAAATTTTTGATAGTGCATCCCCTGACTTCAGTGTTTCCCGTTATTTTGCGACAGATAGCCCACCCCCGTAAAACAACCTCTAAAGCTGTGGACATGGGTAAGACCACAAACCGTTCACTCTTCCTGCATCTTGTCATTCCTGCGTGGACATATTTGGTTCACAGGTCCCCAAAGAGTATGCAAGGATAGAGCGCACACATATGTGACACGATGAAGCCGAATCAGTCGGATGTCGGCGAATCCCCAAAATGCACTGTATTCTTCGTTGGTATTTAAACAAATTTACATAACTCGACAACAAAACATCGTATCAACATGGGGTTTTCAGTTTTTAAAACGTACAGATGCCCTCTTTGAAACTACATGAACACTCATTTTTTTGACCGGGGCCGACATCCGACTGATTTCGCTTGATCGTGTCACATATACAATAACAGTTTGGGTTATTACCCCATGCGACACGACACATGACAAAATATTCAGGCTTTGGCCCAAAGAGTTTATTTTCTTTTTGTATCGAAAGGCCGGAGCAGTTTATTGCCAGAGGTTGATCTCAAAACATATTATTATTTCCAACCCACAGTATATTACAATAGTATATTACAATAGTATATAAGTTTGCTTCCGATCGCGAAATTACAACGTATTACTATCATGTTTGAGTTATTTACAAAAAAACCATGAAACCCAATAACGGCGCCAATACCATCATGTCTCCGTACTTTACGAAATAACAGTATCACCATCATGTTTAGGTTATTTACCAAAATAACACACAAAAAAACGATAATAGTGGCAACACCATTCATGACTCCGTACTTTACGAGAAACCCAATAATTTTCTATCCGCGAAACTAAAAACGTACCGTTAACATAGCCGCCTTAGCATAGCCGTAAATTGCAATTAAGGTTAAATATGAAGCCGCAAAAAAATATCATTCCTTTAACTTCTAACTCTCTAACTTTAATTTGCTCCGACACTTTTAAAACTGCGAAAAACTTCGAAATTGCCGACAAAATGCGAAGCACGATTATTCATACTATGAAAATGTTTGAAAAAATTAATTTCAAGAACAGATAACGACTGTTACTGCAACCTTCTGACAAAACTGCTATGACTACAGTGAGCTCTGACCAGTCGACGACTGGCTGTATAGGAGGCCTAATTGTTTGTTCTAAACTCAGAAACATAAAACAGCGTTCCAATTCCCCAGTGACCTCCATGTAGCGTGGGAAAGAGGACTTAGGCAAGACGCCCTGCATACCAAGCTGTCTCGGGGTAATAAATTCTTTGAAGCCATATTGGCTTAAAAGTGATTATTTTGTTTTGGTTAAAGTTTTACCGTCTCTCTTTTCTTTTTTTCTATTTTGGGAAAGCTTCAAACTATAGCTGACCTGGCTTGCTTATTACATGTAGCTTAATATAAAACATTATGCAAATGCTTACCAGTAAATGCTTTGGTAGTAAAAGCACATGCTAGTTTATATTAATACGAACCAAGACGACCGGGAAAACCTACATAATTTTAAACAAATCATTACTGCTCACATCCAACCAAAAACCTACGATATTGATACCAATAAAATACTTGTGATGCACTGCAACACAATTGTGCTTTTGTACAGAAGACAATATTTGTTTTGGCCAGTACTAATGTCACGATTTGTTGTATTTGTGCACTTTTCTGAGTGGCTTCGAATCCACCAGGTCCCACCTAATAAGAAAGCGCCCGTCAACAAAATTTGACGTCAGGAGTACCGAGGTCTATTGAAAGTGGCATGGGTATGGGTGGCTTGTGCGTAAAGGGCACGCCTCCATGACCCGGGTTCGATTCCTGGCCCGGACCATGTGAGTAGAGTTGTGCGGCGGGTCTCTCCTGTGCCACAAGAGTTTTTCTCCGGGCCATCTGGTTTTCTTCCCTCTGGAAAAATCAAATACTTGGCCGACTGCAGGACGCGCCTTTACGTGCCAGCAGCTGACCACATAAATCGCGTTTTTCGCAAATCAGCACCCGAGCTAGCTGCGAGTAATGATGATTATAGCATCTGAAATTATTATTGGAAATGTAATGTAGCGGGAAGTTCTATTTTTATCTCAATATTCTGTCTTTCCGAGATGAATTAGCTCAGAAAGGCAAAAAAGTGGGTGGTCATATTAAGCTTCCATAAAACAGTTGGGTGAGGGGGTGTTTATCAAAATAAGAGGTAAAATTCGTCACAAACAGAGAAAAGTGGCCGAAATCGTTTTTTTATTACTTTTTCTGCCAAAATTGTTTAACTAAAAAGCAGCGAATTACCTGCCGAAGTAATTTTTCGTCAAAATCAGTTTAAATCAGTGAAATTCAAGAATAAATGGAGGGGTTCGGTAATATTTCCTCGGCCCTTACCGTTTTAGAAATGTTTATTCCAAATATACATACCATTGCACACGTCCTCCGTAGTAGTTTGGTCGGGTGTTACGGTTGTAGTTTCTGCAGTTAGAAAAAAACAATACACAAATTTCACAGAATATTTCATTTGTGCAACTTGACAGGATAAATAGGATAATAAAAAAACGTTGGGAGTATGATTCCTGTGGCTAAAAAAGTTTACCTAACACATTTTAACATGTACTTTGCGCGCATTATTTTCACGAAGAAGCACAAGTCAGTTTGCGGTCAACAAAGCAGCTGTTAAACAAATTTTAGCGTTTTCAGGGAGAGACAGTTACATCATTAATTACTAAAACGCCGTTAGCTGAACCTTAAAAAACACGATGTAAAATGCTTTTCGCTCCGGCAACACTGGGTATACTTTTTTTAATGCACATATGTGAGCTTTATTACATCACAAACATGTTAAAAGTTCTCCAATAAAAATGCTGCACTAATTTGTTTAAACTCTATCGAACTTGGTCATTATTATGTACAGCAGGGATCCCCTATAGTGACGCACTTTCTTGACGCATCGAACTAACACTCGACGCTTCAGCGGTTACCTCTAGGGTGAAGTAGGGCCTACATGTATGTGACACTTGATCCGGTCTTGTCTCTAGTTGCTGCTTTACAGTCAGGGCTGCCACTTTCCATCCCCAGAATGTTCCAAGTTTTGGTCGGCAATGTCTCATTTATTTCCCCAAACCCGGTAAAACTGCTTGTATTTCTATCCATTATGCTCCCTATTCCATGAAAAAACTTTTCCCTGCCTTACCACATATATAAAAGCTCATACTTTGCAAACTAGTATTTGCCTCTCCTTTTTTTAAGGTTGCCCGACCAAATATTGAAAAATTGCTAGTAAATACTTCAAATCTGAAGCATTTACTCCTTTTTATTTATACCAAATGAAGCAAATGCTAATATTGTAGCAAATGCTAAAAATCAAAAGGTAAATACTTTTTGTTTTCAGCAAATGCTTACCAGTAAATGCATTTGCTTCGTTTTTATTCATACAGAGTGCTAGTACATGTAAATGCTTTGGGAGAAAAGCACATGCTATAGTTTGTATTAAAGGGAAATTCCAGGCTCAACAATATTTTACCTAGTCTAAAAGAAACTTAATTTGTGATAAAGTTGGCCGGGAAAACCTATATATTTACAAATGAGCACTTAGGGAGACAAATTAGCGTAGGTTTTTAGGTAATAAGGAAAAAGTGACACTTTCCCTAAGTGTCTAGCTACCTAAAAAACGATATTTGGGTGTTATTTTTGCGCTTGAACGACAGATTGGGGTCTAAATAGCATAAATACGAAATTATCAATATGTCGCAAAAATTAAAGTTGAAAAAAGAGAAGTTTCGAGTTTTGTACATGTGATATGGCAAAGTGTTTTTTTATTAAAAACACTTATTACACTACTTTCATACTATTTCTTAACAAAATATAGTTATTGGGCATACCCAGAGTTACTTAACTTAACAAAGTGTACTAAACTATCCATTTGTGTGCATTATACTGCATACACACTACGCGTCAAAAAACAGGTATGGAGTTTTCACGAAGTAACACAAATGTCACGTGATACGCGCGACCCACATCTGGCGTTCTCACGCAAAGTCCATAGGTAATACACACGGATAGCGTCACTTCGTTATCCGATTTGTGAGTTTTCACGAAGTGTAGTTATCATTAGCTTGATAACTCATTAATAATTATATTGTTCAACACAATTCATATATTAACACGTCACTCAAGTCCCCAGTTTTCAGACAATGCTAAAACAATATTGACATTACCATTTCAAAACATCGTCCACTTAAAAGGAGAAAACACCATTGGTAATTGCTTGAATTATCATGAATGGGTGGATTTGAGGGGTTGTATTTTATAGTAAAAGGAAAAGCAGAATATCTACTTGAAACATACAATTTTGGTGCAGTTTTTCCACTCAATATTTTGCACGGGATGGACAGAATATCTACATGTCAAATTGAGCAGATTTAGTTCGCTTTGGGGAGCGTTTCACAATTTTGTCCTAAATAAATTGCCATATTTTGCATTTGCATATATAAACAAAAACAGCAATCTAACCCAAATTTGATTTTGAAGTTATTAAAGAAACGCATAAAGCTCTTTAATGTTTCTATTCAATTTTAGATGATATTTCATTGATTTTATGCAAAAAAATGCAACATTTTCAAAAACGCTATAAGAAAAAGGTGATTTCTTATTAAAGACCAGTTTTAAGTAATTTGTTCTCTGAATTCAGAAAAGTAAAAGTTTATACTAGAAATGTATACCTGTACGCATATCTCAAATTCATTTCACAACAGAAATTTACATGAAAATTTGAATATAGGCTTTTCCGGTCAATTTTGGCAAAAGAGCAGCCATGTTAACCACTGCGCCATTATATTTCGCGCGATATTGAATGCTGCTGACCTAGGAAATTAATTGTGGTTGAAATAAGAGCATTTTGAAAAACGTGCTCGATTTTCTAAGCATCTTTTACACGAGAACAAAGAGATGTCTCCACAAGGATACAAATTTGAGGATTTGTGTTTGAATGAAATCGTAATCTCAAGTCAGGGTCGGCCCATCTAATAGGCAAAGGGCCTACGAAAATGAATTATATTTGCCTTCCATACGTACATACTGTGGTCATTCCTTTGTGTTCATGTTATAGTTAAGAAAAAATGGAGAACAAAACTAATTTTAGTCGCACTAGTTTTTTCAAATTATGTTCTCCGTAGTGGTTTGCTCGAGTGGTTCATCTAAATATGTTACGGTTGTAGTTTCTGCTGAGAAAAAAAATTGATAGAAAATGCATATACGATACAAAAAGTGTCAGGTGTACTGCCTACCTGTTACTGCATCTGCCGTTGTTGTAGATTGTGTCGTGTCAACTGTAATGAAAATAAATTGTATAATTATATCTACACAATATTTAAAATTGCAACAGGGTTACATCAAGTATAAAACGACAACATTCCATCAGATTTCGAAATCTTTATTTTAAATATTCATACCATTGCCTATGTCCTCCGTTGTGGTTGGCTCGAGTGGTTCATCTGAAGATGTTACGGTTGTAGTGTCTGCTGTGAGAAAAATTCACAGAATATTTAATTTGTGAAACTTGACAGGTTAAATAAGAGAATACAAAAACTTGTTGAGTATGCTTCCTGTGGCTAAAAAAAGTTACCTAACACACAAAATATATAAAACGAAAAGCGTCCGGTGTACTGCTTACCTGTTACTCCATCCGTCATTGTTGTAGTACCTGTAATAAAAATAAATTGTATCATTATATCTACACAATATTAAAAATTGCAACAGGGATACATCAAGTATAAAACGACAACATTCCATCAGATTTCGAAATCTTTATTTTAAATATTCATACCATTGCCTATGTCCTCCGTTGTGGTTGGCTCGAGTGGTTCATCTGAAGATGTTACGGTTGTAGTGTCTGCTGTGAGAAAAATTCACAGAATATTTAATTTGTGAAACTTGACAGGTTAAATAAGAGAATACAAAAACTTGTTGAGTATGCTTCCTGTGGCTAAAAAAAGTTACCTAACACACAAAATATATAAAACGAAAAGCGTCCGGTGTACTGCTTACCTGTTACTCCATCCGTCATTGTTGTAGATTGTGTTGCGGTTTCTGTAATGAAAATAAATTGTATCATACTTTTTACCCACACACAAGAACAGTTTGGGTTCTTTTGTTGTTGTTGTTGAAGTTTTACCGTCTCTGTAGCATGCTTATTACACGTAGGCAGCTTAGCATCAACCTAACACTCAACGCTTCAGCGGTTACCTCTAGGGTAGAGTATATCTTCAATAAATCTTGTATAATAATCCTGACGAGCAATTTTCATTAAAAAAGTGACAGAATTTTTCTTCAACTTGAACAAATCTAAATCATGTTGTAACCCAGTTTGGCGCCATTTCCTTTCATGTTTTCTCCTGTCACACTTGGCCTTCTTGATATTGTCATTAAACCAAGGTACCTGTGGGCGAACAATAATCGTTCTATTGATAACTGGAGCATGACAATCAATAATGGCACCTAAAGTATCACTATATAAATTAGCAAGACCCTCGAGATCATCCAGATTTACATGAGAGGACTCAATATTACACAAATCTGAATCAAGTATATCTTCCCTAAACCTTGCCAACTGTCTGAAAGCTGTGTTCATACACTTGTGACTGGTTCTAGTAAGAAAACATGTGTACTGGATCCAATTCCTATGCAATTATTCACAGAATGTTCAGATATTTTATTACCATTCATCACGAGGTTGATTAACCTTTCATTACAAACTGGGCATTTTCCACTTATATGGAAGTCGGCTGTTGTTCTCCCTCTGTTAAAAAAGCCTGGTCTCGAGGCTAGGGTGGAGAACTTCCGACCTATTAGTAACTTGAAGTTTGTTTCAAAACTATTAGAAAGAGTTGTGGCAAGTCAATTACAGTCTTACCTGACTCAGAATAATTTATATCCATTGATGCAGTCAGCATACCGTAAATTTCATAGTACTGAAACAGCTCTCTTGAAAATTCAGAACGAATTGTTAATGGCTATGAACAGAAAACATGTATCACTGTTGGTCTTATTAGATTTAAGTGCTGCATTCGATACATTAGATCATAATATTCTATTGAGTGCACTTTTGAAATTAACGGTACAGCCCTCAATTGGTTTTGTTCATATCTAGCCAACAGATCTCAAAGGGTTTTAATTAATGGTAAATTGTCTAATAACTATAACCTTGAATGGGGAGTCCCACAGGGATCATGTCTGGGCCCCCTACTTTTTATTTTGTATACCAGTCAACTGTTTGACATTGTCAAAGTTCATCATCCACAGATTCACTGCTACTCAGATGATACACAGTTGTATCTGTCATTCAGTCCTGACGAGGCTGGTAGTCAGGAGTTCGCTCTTTCTGCCATGGAAGCTTGCATCCATGATGTACGACAATGGTTGCTTACTAATGGGTTATTTTTGAATGACAATAAAACAGAGTTCTTGATAATCGGTACCCGTCAGCAATTGTGTAAAGTTACATTGGACGGCATACAGGTTGGCCAGTCCATTCTCTCCCCTGTCTCCCTTGCCCGAAACTTAGGTGCATGGTTTGATGACAATATGTCAATGAAAACTCATGTAACTAAAGTGTGCGGTAGTGCTTTTTATTATTTGCATAACATTAGACGAATTAGGAAATATTTATCAAAGGAATGTACGGAGACACTGATTCATGCATTTATCTCTAGTAGACTTGACTACTGTAATAGTTTGTTTTATGGTTTACCTAAGGCACAGATTGATCAACTCCAGAGAGTTCAAAATGCTTGTGCTCGGCTTGTCTGTAATGCATTCAAGTTTTGTCATATTACACCATTGTTTATGGATTTACATTGGCTTCCTGTTCGGTCTAGAATTGAATTCAAACTTTTATTGATTACTTACAAAATTTTACATAGTTTAGCCCCACAGTATTTAAGTCAGCTTGTTTCTATCAAGTCCCAATCTCGTTACTGCAGTCTTCGTAGTTCTAGTGATGGTATCTTTCTTAACTACCCTGTAGGTTGTGGCAAGGCTACTCTTGGGGACCGAGCCTTTGAATATAGTGCTCCATACCTCTGGAATAAACTCCCACTTCATGTTAGGAACGCTGCTAATCTTGGTGTTTTTAAATCAGTCCTGAAGACTCACCTTTTTAAACAAGCTTTTTAATAATGTGGTTTAATAATAAGGTTTTTAATAATATTGTTACTTGCTCACAGTGTATGTCTTATCATATTTTATGTGCATATTTTCGAGCTATTTACTGATTATTTTGTGATAATTTTTAATTACCAATGTTTTAGCAATTATATAGTTGTTATGCGCCTGTGTACATTGTATGGAATGGGCGCAATATAAATAAATAAATTATTATACAGGGCACTTAATCCAGCCATGTCTTAAGTTGCTGCTTTGCAGTCAGTGCTGTCACTTTCCATCCCCTAAATGTTCCAATAGGAAATGGTCGGCCATCTATATCTCATTTATTTCCCTAAACCCGGTACATGTAAATTAGATCCCAGATTCTATGCATAATTTTTCTTGCCACATATAAAAACCTCCTATTTTGAAAAATTGCTAGTAAATACTCCAAATCTGAAGCATTTATACTCGTTTTTACTCATACCAGCTGAAGCAAATGCTAATATTCTAACAAGTGCTAAAAGGCTAAAAGTAAATACTTTTTGTTTTCAGCTTCGTTTTTATTTATACAGATGCTAGTAAATGCTTACAAATTTGTAATAAAAGCACATGCTAGTTTATATTAATACGACCCAATGCTACCGGGAAAACCTGCATATAATTGTAAACAAATCATTACTGCTCACGCGCAACTACGATCCAACAAAAACCTACAATATTGATCCGCGTCGGCAAATTACCCCCAAAAATAGGTTGAGGATGTAAGTTAGGGTCAGTGTTTGGGTTAGGGTATAATATAGGATATTATTGGGTCAAAATTTCAACCCAGGAAATTAATTGTGGTTGAAATAAGAACATTTTGGGTTTGGGTTCGCGTCGGTTTTGGGTCCGCATCGTTTTTGGGTCTGCGTTAGTAGATGAATAGATAATCTCTTTTGTAATATTCTTCCCTCCCCCAAATCAGGTGTTTTATTATCCGATATTTCAGATCACTATGTTTGTACACTCTCCTACCTCGACCAGTACCCATGATAGCAACGTATAATTAGCTATTTTGGCACTTCAGCCGAAACAGCTACGTTTTGATTTTTTTCTTTCTTTTTGGCTGGATGACGTCATCCAGTATCAGATTACAAGCAACCAATGATTACTGGATTTAATCTTCAAAAATCAAAACAAAATCAACTGTAAGAGATCAGATTTAGATTTTTACGGTAATTGATAGAATAATCGGGGGTCTTCATATTTCGTATAACATGCAAAATAATTTGACCCTTCCTTCCGTCCAAACCAGAAGTGCCTAAAAATCAACCGCGAGAGGTATAATCAATTACTTTCTTATTCAATTTTCATTTTGTATACAATGAAAATTAAATGAAAAGGATCATAAATGTAATGAACAATGAAAAAAAAATGCGAAAAAGCCATATGCTCTGTTCAAAGAACAGACATATTTCTTTCCTTTTTTTCTCCTTCAGACTCCTCTCCATAGGGTTTGTACACCTTTTTTGTTCGGACAATACACTTTGGCACTTTGTTAAATTCGATCGATTTCAGACTTGGCACACACATAATGAAAGCCATCTTAGACACCCGAAACAGCTCTGTGTTTGTCCACAAACACATTTCTAGTTTTTTCTTTTTCTTCTTTTTCCAACTCCTCTCCATAGGGTTTGTACACGATTTTTCTTCAGCCTGTACACTTTGGCACTTGAGTCAATCTGATTGACTTGAAACTTGGCATACACTTAAACCACCACCCACAGATGGTCATAGAAAAATTTGTAATGATTACGTCATTCATGGTCATGTGACGTCACGTTAAAGGTGCAATTTTTCCCCATAGGTTTTGTACATGTTTTCCTTCAGACTATTGACTTTGACACTTGGGTAAACCCGATTGACTTGAGACTTAACACCCACCTCAATCACCATCCTCAGGAGGGTCAAGAGGAAAATCATCAGGATGACATCATCGGGAGTCATGTGACGTCACATTAATGTCTTTTTCAGACTTTTCTCCATAGGATTTGTACACGTTTGTTCAGACAGGACACTTAGGTACTTTGGTGAATCCGATTAATTTGAGAATTGGCACACACCTCGACCACCATCCTCAGGAGGGTCAATATGAAAATCGTCATGATGCGTCATCAGGGGTCATGTGACGTCACATTAAAGGTGAGTTTTTAGGACCCTTCATCTCTGGAAGTACAGGTCCGATTTGGGTCAAACTTGGTATTCAGGTATTCCAGGATGAGTTATAGACGAAAATTAAGATGGCATCACGATGACGTCATTATGGGGTCATGTTACATCACATTGAAGGTGCAGTTTGTAGGACCCTCTATCTCCGGAAGTACATGTCCGATTGGGGTCAAACTTGATATTCAGGTATTCCAGGATGAGTAAATATACAAATATTTTAACTAGTCTTTTATGTACATAAAAAAAAAAATACTTTGCTCGTCAGTTTGAACAGGAAAAAAATAACATTCGTAATACTTGGAAAGTACAGTGTAGTATCATTTCTGATGGCCAAATATTCAGTGATCCTAATCAAAAATGCTAATTGCTTTAATGATTACTTTGTAAACATAGGACCTAATCTTGCAAGTGGCATTCAACCTACTCGCCCATCTAGTAGTTTGACAGATTACCTGATTCATCCTAATCCAAATTCTTTATTCTTTGTTCCGACCACAGAATACGAGATAGTAGATATTGTTCAGAATTTGCAAAACAAGAAAAGCTCTGGTCATGACTCAATTAACCAGTTCGCGCCGGGATTATTTTAACATCGCCGAGCCCACGGGCGGGATTATTTTTAACGAAACTCAATCCGAAGCGTGTTCAGGCTGATATAGTGCCGGGAAGCACACCCACGCATTTTTGGCCTTGCCCGCTGCTGACATACATTTCCGAACTTGAACTTGGCGTGTTTATGCGTCATCCGTTTTGAATCTGGGGAAATATTTGCATTTATATACGTCATCCGGCGCGAACTGGTTAATATATCTATTATCAAGAATTAATGCCATATGTAAGCCACTTGCTCACATTGTTAATGCCTCATTTTAAACTGGTATTGCAAACAATATATAACAATAACAATAACAATATATTGTTCCCTCACAAATAAAAATTGCCAAAGTTATTCCAGTTTTTAAAAAGGGTGATCCTAATTGTGTCAATAACTACAGACCTATCTCTGTCCTCGCATGTTTTTTCTAAGATTTTTGAAAAGTGCGTTTATGTCCGTACTGTACGTTTTTTTGATAAATTTGATATCTTGACAAGTTCACAATTTGGATTTCGTAGCAAATATTCTACTACTCATGCCCTTCTTGATTTTATAGACAAAGTTTCCAATGCAATTGATGACTCGAAACACACTCTAGGAATATTCCAGGAATAATAATAATAGGAATAATTAATGATGTTATCATTAACAAGAGCGACTGTTGTAAATTCCTGGGATTGTTGATTGATTCTGGATTAACATGGAAATGTTATATTAACAATGTAGGTAATATTGGTGTGATTAATAGGATCAAACATTTTTTTCCTGAACCAGTTCTCGAATCTCTGTATAATACTTTAATCTTATCATATCTTAACTATGAAATTCTTGCAAGGGGGAATAGTTCTGTCACAAATTTAAACAGGCTACTCCTTTTACAGAAACAGGCTTTACGTTCAATTAATTATGTAAATTTGTTAGCGCATTCAGACCCCCTTTTTGTTAAACATAGTGTAACCGGCGAAATATTTCAATTATGTTTTCCAGCAACCTTTAATTTTTATCTTAAATTTAAGTGGTGATATTTTCTTTATTTGTATACACATTGTACATGTACATAACCTAGGCTATAGAGCCACTGTGAGAAAATCTTATCTTTGGCCCTCACAGGGTTGCAACCACATTCCAATCCTCTGCTAAAGTAATCACCATTGTGACCATACCCACTGCCCCCAACTCATTATTATCCACTAGGTTTTATAGTTACTCTTGTTTATTGCCCCTTGTAATCCCTTGATAGTTGCCCAGGAATGTGAGGCACAGGCCCACACATCCTTGTGGTCAAATAGTTCAGTCTTGAAGTGGCCACTGACACGAACACACATTATTCAAAGTCTTCTGTGTTTAGAAAGGTTTCCACAGCGCTGGCTGCGCACAGCTGCCATGCAGCCACTGATGATCATGAAGGAATAAATACATGAATTCCAATTCAAGACTTGAAGAGCCCGTTTCCATCTGTCACAAGCGTCGTAGACAGGATCAAGTCGAATTATCAGTGGCCTGGCAACGTGGCCAGCGCTGCAACATTGAACTATGGAGGAATAAGAAGGAATGAAGTTGAACGGCCAAATTAAACCCCTGCAGGACCATGCACATACTGCAGATCTAGAGAACGTACTACCAGACATGCCAGAAGGAAACAAAACTCTAGAACTTAGGATCAGAGCGGGAGGTACGTGTAGCAGAATAACCTGGATGATGGAGAGCAAAGTACAGTGAGGACAGATATTGATGTCTGGAACCATCTACATGGAGGGTGCATTAAAGCTGAACTAACCCATCAAGGGATTCAACTTATTGCAGCCATGCAGCTTGGGTCTACCTGAGACGAAGTTCAGGGCCCAGACATCACCATGATGCAGCTTGTGTCATCCTGCCCCCATTGTTGTGACAACCTGGCTCAGCACATCGATGAAGAGAGGGCTGGAGTAAAGAGTTAATAAAAGCACTGTCGCAGCCATCATGGCCAGCGTTGATGAGGCAGGTACAGTTGGTGTTGGTGTTGGGAACCATCTACATGAAGTGCATGGTTGAACTGGCCCATCAAGGGATTCAACTTATGCAGCCAAGTAGCTTGGGTCTACTTGATTGTAGTTCAGGGCCCCAGCATCTGACTAAACTGCTTCAAGATTCCCTACTTGGGATGCAGTGAACTTTAACAATACTACTCCAGATAAAAGAGAGAGAGCGAGAGAGCTGAGAGATACGCTGTCATTTATCTTCGTGTTTGCTGACCCCCCTGCTTTTGATGCAATCCAGAATATAGTGCCCAGACGAAGAACAGTCTGTTATTATGACCCGGGACTCATACAAGCAGTGGAGACCCGGTATACCCATCACTATTATGAGTAGTACACACCATCAGCCCAGTCAACCCAACTCGTAAACCCAAGGCTTGGACAAGCAGTGGAGACCCCATCTCACTTGAACATTGAACACTAACTTCATCATGTCCATACTTCAACCAGGAACACTAAACTGCACTACATGCAATTATATAGAACTCCATGGTTAACGTTAATTATGCCTTTGTTAGAAAGTCGATTTGTTTGGTGTTTGTTTTTACATTTTTATATGCATTGTATTACCTTAGAATGCTACTTGCTAGTCTATAGATGTTTCTGTAGTTTTACTGATTTGTTTAATGATATTAAGCCTTTAATGTAGATGGATGTACCACTTCATTGGTTCTTTTTTTAAGCACAGTAGCCCAAAATTGGTTGTTCACATAAGGTTGTTGGTGTGGAATCCAACAATTTAGCAGTGGAGAGATGTAACCGGCGAAATATTTCAATTATGTTTTCCAGCAACCTTTAATTTTTATCTTAAATTTAAGTGGTGATATTTTCTTTATTTGTATACACATTGTACATGTACATAACCTAGGCTATAGAGCCACTGTGAGAAAATCTTATCTTTGGCCCTCACAGGGTTGCAACCACATTCCAATCCTCTGCTAAAGTAATCACCATTGTGACCATACCCACTGCCCCCAACTCATTATTATCCACTAGGTTTTATAGTTACTCTTGTTTATTGCCCCTTGTAATCCCTTGATAGTTGCCCAGGAATGTGAGGCACAGGCCCACACATCCTTGTGGTCAAATAGTTCAGTCTTGAAGTGGCCACTGACACGAACACACATTATTCAAAGTCTTCTGTGTTTAGAAAGGTTTCCACAGCGCTGGCTGCGCACAGCTGCCATGCAGCCACTGATGATCATGAAGGAATAAATACATGAATTCCAATTCAAGACTTGAAGAGCCCGTTTCCATCTGTCACAATAGGATTAAAAAATGCAAAGATATATATAACCATCAGCTTGGGTCCCTTATGTATCAATCCACCTGTAATACTTTACCATCAACAGTTCAGAGTATATTTACTCGGAATCGTGAAATTCATACTCACTTTACTCGTCAAGCTTACAATTTCCACATCCCATTTACTCGCACTTCTTTTGCTCAAAAAACTATTAAATATGAGGGACCCAGGCTTTGGAACTCATTTGATGAACAACTTAAAACACCTGAAAATATCTCCATTTTTAAACGCGAGTTTAAATCTGTTTTACTGAAATCCTACTGTTGAATCTTATTGTTGAATCCTTGTAATTAAACGTCAAATCCTTATATTGTTAAGCGTTGCTATAACCTCTTGCTGACCTGTTAGTCTGTCCAGTCCTTGTCTATTGTTAGTGTCCGAGTGTACGTGTACATGTATTATGTAATTTTCCTTATTGTGTACATGTACATGCCATGCATTGAGTCCTATTTACAGTAGTTTTCCAGTTTGGTTCTATTATTAATATTCCTCTCTTAGGCCTCAATGCATGTGTATGCTATAGGGGCCCATGCTTATAAGCTTTGCTTCATAATGAGCCCCTCCACAATATTACCCATACTATATGTTCGATTTAATTACATTTTGTAAATTAAGACTCTTTTCTGTGTTCTTGATGATATTTAAAATTGTGGAAATAAAATGAACTGTGAATGCAACAGATTGCATCAGACCAGAAGACATGCCTTACCTGCGAAATGCATCAACTTGATACCACTTTGGTGCATACTGTTGCATTTCGCAGGGTTATAGGTTACAAATCACACATACATGTATCCACCAACATATTGGTGCTCGCTCAATCAAGGTGCTTAAATCTCATTATTACGTTATTACCCCTGCTCATTGGGCCAATAACATCCAATAAAACATTCCAAAGAAAATCTCACAGTTTCTTGGGGAGCTCGATGCTCCTATTTTGATCCAAAACATCCACAACAACTATCTCTAGCCATTTACTACTGGGTGGGGAGAGGAAATAGCACATGCACCATAGCCCCATGGTTCTGGGGTAGTGGTTGGTTCTGGGGTAGTGGTTGGTTCTGGGGTTGTGGTTGGTTCTGGGGTTGTGGTTGGTTCTGGGGTTAATTGTGGTTGGTTCTGGGGTTGTAGTTGTCATTAAGTCTCGTGTTTGGCCGTAATTCATTCATCTTGAGTACACATAAAATAGTGGCATGGTGGTAGTGTTGGAAACGTTTCCATGCATTTTTAGCTCAAAATGTCAGGGGAAGGTGGCCAGGAACCTTTTTAGATTGCACCACAGAGCATCTATAGAGTCCAAAATTTTCTGAGGCCCTTCAGCGGCCCCAGACAACACGCCGTAATGGCTTCGCGCCCTGCGCTCACAGCCCCCCCCCCCCCCCCTCCCCTGAATTTAGTTTCACATGCCGCAGTGTTCACCATGTTTCAACAAATCTCGAAAAATCCTCATAATTTTATTATTTAATTTTTTTTTTTAAGTTGACAAATTCTGATAAACCGTACCAGAAGTTTGTTCGAAAATTCTAGGCTATAGGGGAGTATTCAAACGTTTGTCAAGATATGGAATCATTAACTGTACGGTTGTAATTTCTGTAGTAATTATAAATATGTCACTATCCAATCTAGACACAAGAAGAAAGGAGTTCCCATTTCAGGGGTTATTATTGGAAACGAAGTTGAAAATAAAGTAAGCCCTGGGGACAAGGTTGGGTTTAAATTTGCGTTTGTTTTTTAAATATGCAAATTACGAATCAAATCTTACCAATCACATCAAATGTGAAGAATGCAGATGCCGTGCAGTTCTCCTCATTGGTCACAGTGCAGGTTACATTATGGAACCCTAATGAAAAGTTCCCTCCTGTGACAGTCACATTGGTTCCTCCTGCATCATCAACACAAGTTATTTCTTGACCGTCTGTGTTGGTTGCGGTCACTTCATCCCATGTCACCAAAACTGTTTCTTGGTCGGACGCAATGAACAGATTGCCAACAGTTGGCACGGTAAATTCAGGCATTGCTGTGAAGCAAAATAAACAATGTCCATTAAACTATATTTACTTTCGAAATATTCCAAAATACTCTGTGTAATTAAATATTTCATGATCACCATCAAGTACATGTATACGCTTCAATTTACAGTCTTCCTCGCAAATAATTTCTGTCGACATGGTATTAAGTGAGCAAGTTAATGGTCAGGGGTTATTGGCCCATATTGCCAGTTCTAGTTGAAGCAGAATCTGTAGCCTACAAGTGCACTAAGGAAATACAAGTGTGATTGGCCGGTTTTAAACAGTATGTTAAATACCGGTTTGAGTCTATGAACGCTGATAATGACCCGAGACAGCCAACTCCCTGCAAATGAAACTTCAGCGTGCACTTCATAATTAATTTTACTTTAAAATTTCAAGATTTTCATTTGGTTTCAGTACCGGAAAGAAATAATATTAATAATAATAATAATAATAACATAGGTTTTCCCGGCCAATTTCCTCACAAATTAATTCAATTTCATTAACATTTCATCAAATTCACGCCCTTCCTTCTAATTAATCCGATCAAACTAGGGTTTTCTTTTTAGCTACATGTACTATTGCATTCAATTTAGTGTTTGTGCATACATGATTTCGTTTCTTTCATTCAGGTTAGTTTTAGTCATTCTAATTCATTGATAGCCATTCAAGACTATATTTATTTTCACCATTATACAGTTGAATTTCGACTACCTATACAATTGATGAAATCCAATTAAGACTCATCGAAACTCACATATGAATTTGTTGCTAGTTTTTGTTTACTTTTTCGTTGATGGGCAATGAATTTCAACTTCTTTGCATTTAAATTAAACAGTTGTGACTGTGAGTTGTGAGTTGTGACTTGTTTATTTGAGGAAGCTGTAGGGCAATGTACTGGCACTTGAGTTGTTCTTGTTAGATGCGTTTCCGTGTTGTATGCATTTCATTTATGTCATGTGTTTTGTTTTAATTGTAATAATTGTTCCTTGTGCTTTGTTACCCCATGGTTAAAATTAAAGCCTGTACCCTGTATCTAGAAGAATGTTAAGTAAAGTTGGAAAAGTTGTGATGAGAAGTTTGAAATGAAAACAAAATCTTTCGCTACAGCCTTGTGATCGTTTGCACTGGTCTTTATGTTTTTCTCTTTATTTCTGCTAATGTTTGCACTAAAACGTATATAAATGCAAAGTTTTCTCCAGATTCAAAAAGATTTTAAAAAGCAAGGTCGGAAATGTGTGTCAGCAGCGAGCAAGGCCGGAAATGCGTGGGTGTGCTTCCCGGCACTATCGGCATGAACCTGCTTCGGATCGAGTTTTGTTAAAATAATCCCACCCCTCGGCTCGGTGATGTTAAAATAATCCCGGTGCGAACTGGTTAACTAAAACAAAATGTTGTTCTTTTCGTGTAGATTTATTTCAGAGGTCCTTTTATTTTTCTGTTTTATATGTATATTCCTTTTGTATGTATGTATATTTCTTTATATCTGAAGATATATTAATAAAACAAAAGTTTCCTATTTTGTAAGGTAAAGAAACAAAAATGCAGTAGCTTTCATAGCCTTGAATACAAGGCTGTGCTGTATCTGCAACTTGGGATTACCATTTGCCATAACACCACACGTGTACATAGCACGCAATGCATATTATATGTGTGTACGTACTCATACTTGTGTATACACTCGTGGGCAAGTACGTTTGTTTATGGTGTAAATCGAGGAGTTTCCTTTGTTCCTCTCGAAAATTTCCTTTGTTTGTACCCCTAACTTTTTCCAGACGGCTCTCATTGGTTTTGTACACGAATCTCAATTCGAGGTCGTCCTCGATTCTAACCCTAACCCCAATTCACCCTTGTGTCGCCAGGTATGTGTCCTCCATTTACACCATAAACAAACGCGCCCACACTGCCCTGAAGGGTTTGTCACTACTGGGTTTTATGTTTTTCTTTACTTTGCTTCGCGAATCCGAGGCGAATTGAGGGGGGGGGGGAGAGTAAGTATGCAAATAAGCACTAATAACTTGTGTGTGTTTCTCAATGGCCAATCACAGATTACATACTGTTTTTGTGCGTCATACAATGCTGAATTATTCAATCAAAGGCCAATCAGATCCAATGGATCGAGACTACGGGCAGCCATCTTTTTGTTCAAATTCACTCTACTTAAAGATATATAATGCATTATAAGTGTGAAAATGAATTCTCCTCAACATATCTGCCTTTATAGGCACATACGAAATAAAAAAGCACATACCATAAAAGAATGAGAACATTTAAAACATGTGTTTACCAATTGATGAAAATGAATGGCTGACCATCTCTTGCTGCTGGTTTTTAAATTAGCGACATAAATTAGAATGATCTTATTTGGTCAGTGAATGCCAACTGCTGATGGAATTAAATGATGGAGTTAAATGCTGATGCAACGGAGCATTAATTTCCAAATAAAATTGAATGAGTCGGGTATTAAATTGATTGAATTTATGTTTAAATTCGCCGGGAAAACCTATAATAATAATTATTAACCCTTGAGATTGTCAAACATTATATTGACATGTAAACCCATCATTTAAGCAGCCTTTTATGGGTTTGTCAATAGACCTTTTTACCCGATGAGGGCCATGAGGCGGAAGTGAATTGTGACCCCTTTAAAAATATCCAGGGTTCCAATATTCGGGTCATTTTCTATAAATTTGTACATGATTTCTTCCATTTTTTCCTTGAGAGATGCCTCTAAAATCGTCTTATTAATAAAACCCAGCATAAATGGGGGGTTTTATGCACAAAATAAAAAAAGCACAATTTTTGTTGTCCCGTGCGCACCATGTCAAGGGAAATTAGCAATAGATGACCACTGGGCGGCTATTGTATAGTTGTGCCCGGTCGATGCACCACTTATCGCCATGACATCGCTTGGTGGATGGCACCCCAAATCACACAGGTATTTTTTTTCCAATCGTGAGAAAAGGAGCCTGCTAAAAAAATTAAGCTGGATACTTTTACTTATGACGATTTTAGAGACTTCTTTTAAGAAAACAAGCAAGGAATTCAGGACAGATTGAGAAAAACTTACCCTAAAGTTTGGACCCCTGTATATTTTCAACAGGCCCCGTACACTTCTTCCTCATGCATACATTTTCCTTTTCGGGTGAAAAGGTCTATAAAACGTAACACACAGGTTATTTACAGTAATTCAATTCAATGATTTGAAGCTTTGAATGTAAAAATAAACCTGCTTTTTCTTTAAACCACTTTAGTAAAATCAAAAATTGCTTGGTAACTTTTGTGGAGGCCAGACCTACCGGTACTATACTCATAGTCTTACCGATGATTGTGATGTTGAATGTGCAATTGTCCGAATTACCAGCTGTATCAGACACATTGCACGTGACTGTCGTTGTGCCCAAATCGAACGTTCCATTTGACATCACCTGATTGCCAGCAACATCTGTACAACTGATGTTACTTTCAGTGAAAGCGTCCACATTATCTGTAGCTGATGGTGCTGGTGACCAAATAACTGATGAAGCATTTGAAACTCCGGCATTAATGCAAATGTCCATGACTGAGTCAGGACATGTGATGTTAGGGCTTTCTACATCTGTAACGCAGGATAAAAAAAATAAAAAAATAATAAGGTTGGTATAATAATAATACGTTTTCCAGCCCAATTTCTTCACAAATTAATTTCATTTCATTAACATGCATTTAAATTCACGACAGAAAATGATTCATTAGGGAGACAATCCCATAGAGACGTGCACACAAATTTTCTTTCTTTACTGTAACCTAATTCGTTTTTACCTAGAGCTTTTTTCACAAAATTTCATATTTATGCTATTTAGACACTAGTCCGATTGTTGTTTGAGAAACCCCAGTGATGTCGGTTTGCATGAAACTTGGCCCTCAACGTTATTGATTTTACACTGGTTTCATAGGGCTTGAACGAGGCTAGTGCACCCATCGGTACTTTTGTTGACAAACCGCAGTATATATCTGGGGCCGTAGATAGTGTTCATCCAACGTCTTGGTGTACATTCTGTGGTTTGATACATTAGATTGGTTTAACGTATATGCACGCTCAGTATCATGGCTGCTACGGATCGACTCGACGATGCTCTTGCGTTTGAAGCTAAACAGTTGAATATAGATCATAATTGCTACAACATGAGCACCGTTCTATTTAAAAATGTATTTTTTTTTAAACCAAACTAACCTTCACACACTGTGCCATTGCCAATGTAGCCTACATTACAGTAACACTCATAAGATCCCGCTGTGTTGTTGCACGTGGCCGTACCGACGGCGCAATCATTCATGTCGGCTGAACTACATTCATCCACATCTGCAATGACAACGAAACCCATTATAAATTACGTATTTGTACTGACAACTGTACATTAACATTACTTTCAATACGAATTACAACCTTGGAGTTGGGCCAATTTCATAAAAGGTGTAAGCACAAAATTGTGCTTAGCATGAAAGGGTTACAAACTATTAGATTGGTTTAACGTATATATGCACGCTCAGTATGGCTGCTGCGGATCAACTCGACGATGCTCTTGCGTTTTAAGCTAAACAGTTGAATATTCTTCTTTTCGAAATCCAACAGTCCACTGCTATTCGTCAATTCGTTCAAGGTCATGATCTTTTAGTGAGTCTCAAAATCGTTTTTGGTTAGAGTGTGTTCCAAGCCGCCCCGGCAGAATGATTTTGATGTGATTTATACTTGGAGTGTGCAAAACAAGATCATAATTGCTACAACATGAGCACCGTTCTATTTAAAAATGTATTTTTTTTAAACCAAACTAACCTTCACACACTGTGCCATTGCCAATGTAGCCTACATTACAATAACACTCATAAGATCCCGCTGTGTTGTTGCACGTGGCCGTACCGACGGCGCAATAATTCATGTCGGCTGAACTACATTCATCCACATCTGCAATGACAACGAAACCCATTATAAATTACGTATTTGTACTGACAACTGTACATTAACATTACTTTTAATACGAATTACAACCTTGGAGTTGGGCCAATTTCATAAAACGTGTAAGCACAAAATTGTGCTTAGCATGAAAATTGTTCCTTGACAAAAAAAGGGTTACAAACTATTAGATTGGTTTAACGTATATGCACGCTCAGTATGGCTGCTGCGGATCAACTCGACGATGCTCTTGCGTTTGAAGCTAAACAGTTGAATATTCCTCATTTCGAAATCCAACAGTCCACTGCTATTCGTCAATTCGTTCAAGGTCATGATCTTTTAGTGAGTCTCAAAATCGTTTTTGGTTAGAGTGTGTTCTAAGTCGCCCCGGCAGAATGATTTAGATGTGATTTATACTTGGAGTGTGCAAAACAAGATCATAATTGCTACAACATGAGCACCGTTCTATTTAAAAATGTATTTTTTTAAAACCAAACTAACCTTCACACACTGTGCCATTGCCAATGTAGCCTACATTACAGTAACACTCATAAGATCCCGCTGTGTTGTTGCACGTGGCCGTACCGACGGCGCAATCATTCATGCCGGCTGAACTACATTCATCCACATCTGGAATGACAACGAAACCCATTATAAATTACGTATTTGTACTGACAACTGTACATTAACATTACTTTCAATACGAATTACAACCTTGGAGTTGGGCCAATTTCATAAAACGTGTAAGCACAAAATTGTGCTTAGCATGAAAATTGTTCCTTGACAAAAAAAGGGTTACAAACTATTAGATTGGTTTAACGTATATGCACGCTCAGTATAGCTGCTGCGGATCAACTCGACGATGCTCTTGCGTTTGAAGCTAAACAGTTGAATATTCCTCATTTCAAAATCCAACAGTCCACTGCTATTCGTCAATTCGTTCAAGGTCATGATCTTTTAGTGAGTCTCAAAATCGTTTTTTGGTTAGAGTGTGTTCCAAGCTGCCCCGGCAGAATGATTTAGATGTGATTTATACTTGGAGTGTGCAAAACAAGATCATAATTGCTACAACATGAGCACCGTTCTATTTAAAAATGTAATTTAAAAAACCAAAAAACTAACCTTCACACACTGTGCCATTGCCAATGTAGCCTACATTACAGTAACACTCATAAGATCCCGCTGTGTTGTTGCACGTGGCCGTACCGACGGCGCAATCATTCATGTCGGCTGAACTACATTCATCCACATCTGCAATGACAACGAAACCCATTATAAATTACGTATTTGTACTGACAACTGTACATTAACATTACTTTTAATACGAATTACAACCTTGGAGTTGGGCCAATTTCATAAAACGTGTAAGCACAAAATTGTGCTTAGCATTAAAATTGTTCCTTGACAAAAAAAGGGTTACAAACTATTAGATTGGTTTAACGTATATGCACGCTCAGTATGGCTGCTGCGGATCAACTCGACGATGCTCTTGCATTTGAAGCTAAACAGTTGAATATTCCTCATTTCGAAATCCAACAGTCCACTGCTATTCGTCAATTCGTTCAAGGTCATGATCTTTTAGTGAGTCTCAAAATCGTTTTTGGTTAGAGTGTGTTCCAAAAACCGACAATATTGATCCGCGTCGGCAAATTACCTAAAAAACTAGGTTTAGGATGTGGGTTAGGGTGAGTGTTTGGGTTAAGGTATAATATAGGGTATATTGGGTCAAAATTTGAACCCAGGAAATTAATTGTGGTTGAAATAAGAGCATTTTAGGTTTTGGGTCCGCGTCGGTTTTGGGTCCGCGTCGGTTTTGGGCTCGCGTTGGATTTGTGTACTACCTACCTGTTACTCCATCCGTCATTGTTGTAGATTGTGTTGTGGCTTCTGTAATGAAAATAAATTGTATCATACTTTTTACCCACACACAAAAACCGTTTGGGTTATTTTGTTGTTGTTGAAGATTTACCGCCTCTGTTACATGCTTATTACATCTAGGCAGCTTATCATCAACCTAACACTCGACGCTTCAGCGGTTACCTCTAGGGTGGAGTATATACAGGGCACTTAATCCAGCCATGTCTTAAGTTGCTGCTTTGCAGTCGGTGCTGTCACTTTCCATCCCCCAAATGTTCCAATAGGAAATGGTCGGCCATCTATATCTCATTTATTTCCCTAAACCCGGTACATGTACATTTGATCCCAGATTCTATGAAAATAATTTTTCCTGCCTCATATAAAAACCTCATGTTTTGCATTCTAGTATTTTTGCCTGTTCTTTTTTTTTCAAGGTTGACCCGACCAAATCTGAAGCATTTATACTCATACCAACTGAAGCAAATGCTAATATTCTAACAAATGCTAAAAGGCCAAAAGTAAATACTTTTTGTTTTCAGCTTCGTTTTTATTTATACAGATTCTAGTAAATGCTTACAAATTTGTAATAAAAGCACATGCTAGTTTATATTAATACGACCCAATGCTACCGGGAAAACCTATATAATTGTAAACAAATCATTACTGCTCACGCGCAACTACGATCCAACAGAAACCGACAATATTGATCCGCGTCGGCAAATTACCTAAAAAACTAGGTTTAGGATGTGGGTTAGGGTGAGTGTTTGGGTTAAGGTATAATATAGGGTATATTGGGTCAAAATTTGAACCCAGGAAATTAATTGTGGTTGAAATAAGAGCATTTTAGGTTTTGGGTCCGCGTCGGTTTTGGGTCCGCGTCGGTTTTGGGTCCGCGTCGGTTTTGGGCTCGCGTTGGATTTGTGTACTACCTACCTGTTACTCCATCCGTCATTGTTGTAGATTGTGTTGTGGCTTCTGTAATGAAAATAAATTGTATCATACTTTTTACCCACACACAAAAACAGTTTGGGTTATTTTGTTGTTGTTGAAGTTTTACCGCCTCTGTTACATACTTATTACATCTAGGCAGCTTAACATCAAACTAACACTCGACGCTTCAGCGGTTACCTCTAGGGTGGAGTATATACGGGGCACTTAATCCAGCCATGTCTTAAGTTGCTGCATGAAAAATTGTTCCTTGACAAAAAAAGGGTTACAAACTATTAGATTGGTTTAACGTATGCACGCTCAGTATGGCTGCTGCGGATCAACTCGACGATGCTCTTGCGTTTTAAGCTAAACAGTTGAATATTCCTCTTTTCGAAATCCAACAGTCCACTGCTATTCGTCAATTCGTTCAAGGTCATGATCTTTTAGTGAGTCTCAAAATCGTTTTTTGGTTAGAGTGTGTTCCAAGCTGCCCTGGCAGAATGATTTAGATGTGATTTATACTTGGAGTGTGCAAAACAAGATCATAATTGCTACAACATGAGCACCGTTCTATTTAAAAATGTAATTTAAAAACCCCAAAAAAACTAACCTTCACACACTGTGCCATTGCCAATGTAGCCTACATTACAGTAACACTCATAAGATCCCGCTGTGTTGTTGCACGTGGCCGTACCGACGGCGCAATCATTCATGTCGGCTGAACTACATTCATCCACATCTGCAATGACAACGAAACCCATTATAAATTACGTATTTGTACTGACAACTGTACATTAACATTACTTTCAATACGAATTACAACCTTGGAGTTGGGCCAATTTCATAAAACGTGTAAGCACAAAATTGTGCTTAGCATGAAAAATTGTTCCTTGACAAAAAAAGGGTTACAAACTATTAGATTGGTTTAACGTATATGCACGCTCAGTATAGCTGCTGCGGATCAACTCGACGATGCTCTTGCGTTTGAAGCTAAACAGTTGAATATTCCTCATTTCAAAATCCAACAGTCCACTGCTATTCGTTAATTCGTTCAAGGTCATGATCTTTTAGTGAGTCTCAAAATCGTTTTTGGTTAGAGTGTGTTCTAAGCCGCCCCGGCAGAATGATTTTGATGTGATTTATACTTGGAGTGTGCAAAACAAGATCATAATTGCTACAACATGAGCACCGTTCTATTTAAAAATGTTTTTTTTTAAAACCAAACTAACCTTCACACACTGTGCCATTGCCAATGTAGCCTACATTACAGTAACACTCATAAGATCCCGCTGTGTTGTTGCACGTGGCCGTACCGACGGCGCAATCATTCATGTCGGCTGAACTACATTCATCCACATCTGCAATGACAACGAAACCCTTTATAAATTACGTATTTGTACTGACAACTGTACATTAACATTACTTTCAATACGAATTACAACCTTGGAGTTGGGCCAATTTCATAAAACGTGTAAGCACAAAATTGTGCTTAGCATGAAAAATTGTTCCTTGACAAAAAAAGGGTTACAAACTATTAGATTGGTTTAACGTATATGCACGCTCAGTATGGCTGCTGCGGATCAACTCGACGATGCTCTTGCGTTTGAAGCTAAACAGTTGAATATTCCTCTTTTCGAAATCCAACAGTCCACTGCTATTCGTCAATTCGTTCAAGGTCATGATCTTTTAGTGAGTCTCAAAATCGTTTTTGGTTAGAGTGTGTTCTAAGCCGCCCCGGCAGAATGATTTAGATGTGATTTATACTTGGAGTGTGCAAAACAAGATCATAATTGCTACAACATGAGCACCGTTCTATTTAAAAATGTTTTTTTTTAAACCAAACTAACCTTCACACACTGTGCCATTGCCAATGTAGCCTACATTACAATAACACTCATAAGATCCCGCTGTGTTGTTGCACGTGGCCGTACCGACGGCGCAATCATTCATGTCGGCTGAACTACATTCATCCACATCTGCAATGACAACGAAACCCATTATAAATTACGTATTTGTACTGACAACTGTACATTAACATTACTTTTAATACGAATTACAACCTTGGAGTTGGGCCAATTTCATAAAACGTGTAAGCACAAAATTGTGCTTAGCATGAAAATTGTTCCTTGACAAAAAAAGGGTTACAAACTATTAGATTGGTTTAACGTATATGCACGCTCAGTATGGCTGCTGCGGATCAACTCGACGATGCTCTTGCGTTTGAAGCTAAACAGTTGAATATTCCTCATTTCGAAATCCAACAGTCCACTGCTATTCGTCAATTCGTTCAAGGTCATGATCTTTTAGTGAGTCTCAAAATCGTTTTTGGTTAGAGTGTGTTCTAAGCCGCCCCGGCAGAATGATTTAGATGTGATTTATACTTGGAGTGTGCAAAACAAGATCATAATTGCTACAACATGAGCACCGTTCTATTTAAAAATGTATTTTTTTAAAACCAAACTAACCTTCACACACTGTGCCATTGCCAATGTAGCCTACATTACAGTAACACTGATAAGATCCCGCTGTGTTGTTGCACGTGGCCGTACCGACGGCGCAATCATTCATGTCGGCTGAACTACATTCATCCACATCTGCAATGACAACGAAACCCATTATAAATTACGTATTTGTACTGACAACTGTACATTAACATTACTTTCTATACGAATTACAACCTTGGAGTTGGGCCAATTTCATAAAACGTGTAAGCACAAAATTGTGCTTAGCATGAAAAATTGTTCCTTGACAAAAAAAGGGTTACAAACTATTAGATTGGTTTAATGTATATGCACGCTCAGTATGGCTGCAGCGGATCAACTCGACGATGCTCTTGCGTTTGAAGCTAAACAGTTGAATATTCTTCTTTTCGAAATCCAACAGTCCACTGCTATTCGTCAATTCGTTCAAGGTCATGATCTTTTAGTGAGTCTCAAAATCGTTTTTGGTTAGAGTGTGTTCCAAAAACCGACAATATTGATCCGCGTCGGCAAATTACCTAAAAAACTAGGTTTAGGATGTGGGTTAGGGTTAGTGTTTGGGTTAAGGTATAGGGTATATTGGGTCAAAATTTGAACCCAGGAAATTAATTGTGGTTGAAATAAGAGCATTTTAGGTTTTGGGTCCGCGTCGGTTTTGGGTCCGCGTCGGTTTTGGGCTCGCGTTGGATTTGTGTACTACCTACCTGTTACTCCATCCGTCATTGTT
This sequence comes from Crossaster papposus, assembly GCA_037893245.1. Classification (NCBI taxonomy): domain Eukaryota; kingdom Metazoa; phylum Echinodermata; class Asteroidea; order Velatida; family Solasteridae; genus Crossaster; species Crossaster papposus. The sequence continues at coordinate 511,004 of JBAIAA010000099.1, forward strand.
GTAGATTGTGTTGTGGCTTCTGTAATGAAAATAAATTGTATCATACTTTTTACCCACACACAAAAACCGTTTGGGTTATTTTGTTGTTGTTGAAGATTTACCGCCTCTGTTACATGCTTATTACATCTAGGCAGCTTATCATCAACCTAACACTCGACGCTTCAGCGGTTACCTCTAGGGTGGAGTATATACAGGGCACTTAATCCAGCCATGTCTTAAGTTGCTGCTTTGCAGTCGGTGCTGTCACTTTCCATCCCCCAAATGTTCCAATAGGAAATGGTCGGCCATCTATATCTCATTTATTTCCCTAAACCCGGTACATGTACATTTGATCCCAGATTCTATGAAAATAATTTTTCCTGCCTCATATAAAAACCTCATGTTTTGCATTCTAGTATTTTTGCCTGTTCTTTTTTTTTCAAGGTTGACCCGACCAAATCTGAAGCATTTATACTTATACCAACTGAAGCAAATGCTAATATTCTAACAAATGCTAAAAGGCCAAAAGTAAATACTTTTTGTTTTCAGCTTCGTTTTTATTTATACAGATTCTAGTAAATGCTTACAAATTTGTAATAAAAGCACATGCTAGTTTATATTAATACGACCCAATGCTACCGGGAAAACCTATATAATTGTAAACAAATCATTACTGCTCACGCGCAACTACGATCCAACAAAAACCGACAATATTGATCCGCGTCGGCAAATTACCTAAAAAACTAGGTTTAGGATGTGGGTTAGGGTGAGTGTTTGGGTTAAGGTATAATATAGGGTATATTGGGTCAAAATTTGAACCCAGGAAATTAATTGTGGTTGAAATAAGAGCATTTTAGGTTTTGGGTCCGCGTCGGTTTTGGGTCCGCGTCGGTTTTGGGCTCGCGTTGGATTTGTGTACTACCTACCTGTTACTCCATCCGTCATTGTTGTAGATTGTGTTGTGGCTTCTGTAATGAAAATAAATTGTATCATACTTTTTACCCACACACAAAAACAGTTTGGGTTATTTTGTTGTTGTTGAAGTTTTACCGCCTCTGTTACATACTTATTACTTCTAGGCAGCTTAACATCAACCTAACACTCGACGCTTCAGCGGTTACCTCTAGGGTGGAGTATATACGGGGCACTTAATCCAGCCATGTCTTAAGTTGCTGCATGAAAAATTGTTCCTTGACAAAAAAAGGGTTACAAACTATTAGATTGGTTTAACGTATGCACGCTCAGTATGGCTGCTGCGGATCAACTCGACGATGCTCTTGCGTTTTAAGCTAAACAGTTGAATATTCCTCTTTTCGAAATCCAACAGTCCATTGCTATTCGTCAATTCGTTCAAGGTCATGATCTTTTAGTGAGTCTCAAAATCGTTTTTTGGTTAGAGTGTGTTCCAAGCTGCCCTGGCAGAATGATTTAGATGTGATTTATACTTGGAGTGTGCAAAACAAGATCATAATTGCTACAACATGAGCACCGTTCTATTTAAAAATGTAATTAAAAAAAACCAAAAAACTAACCTTCACACACTGTGCCATTGCCAATGTAGCCTACATTACAGTAACACTCATAAGATCCCGCTGTGTTGTTGCACGTGGCCGTACCGACGGCGCAATCATTCATGTCGGCTGAACTACATTCATCCACATCTGCAATGACAACGAAACCCATTATAAATTACGTATTTGTACTGACAACTGTACATTAACATTACTTTTAATACGAATTACAACCTTGGAGTTGGGCCAATTTCATAAAACGTGTAAGCACAAAATTGTGCTTAGCATGAAAAATTGTTCCTTGACAAAAAAAGGGTTACAAACTATTAGATTGGTTTAATGTATATGCACGCTCAGTATGGCTGCAGCGGATCAACTCGACGATGCTCTTGCGTTTGAAGCTAAACAGTTGAATATTCTTCTTTTCGAAATCCAACAGTCCACTGCTATTCGTCAATTCGTTCAAGGTCATGATCTTTTAGTGAGTCTCAAAATCGTTTTTGGTTAGAGTGTGTTCCAAAAACCGACAATATTGATCCGCGTCGGCAAATTACCTAAAAAACTAGGTTTAGGATGTGGGTTAGGGTTAGTGTTTGGGTTAAGGTATAGGGTATATTGGGTCAAAATTTGAACCCAGGAAATTAATTGTGGTTGAAATAAGAGCATTTTAGGTTTTGGGTCCGCGTCGGTTTTGGGTCCGCGTCGGTTTTGGGCTCGCGTTGGATTTGTGTACTACCTACCTGTTACTCCATCCGTCATTGTTGTAGATTGTGTTGTGGCTTCTGTAATGAAAATAAATTGTATCATACTTTTTACCCACACACAAAAACCGTTTGGGTTATTTTGTTGTTGTTGAAGATTTACCGCCTCTGTTACATGCTTATTACATCTAGGCAGCTTATCATCAACCTAACACTCGACGCTTCAGCGGTTACCTCTAGGGCGGAGTATATACAGGGCACTTAATCCAGCCATGTCTTAAGTTGCTGCTTTGCAGTCGGTGCTGTCACTTTCCATCCCCCAAATGTTCCAATAGGAAATGGTCGGCCATCTATATCTCATTTATTTCCCTAAACCCGGTACATGTACATTTGATCCCAGATTCTATGAAAATAATTTTTCCTGCCTCATATAAAAACCTCATGTTTTGCATTCTAGTATTTTTGCCTGTTCTTTTTTTTTCAAGGTTGACCCGACCAAATCTGAAGCATTTATACTTATACCAACTGAAGCAAATGCTAATATTCTAACAAATGCTAAAAGGCCAAAAGTAAATACTTTTTGTTTTCAGCTTCGTTTTTATTTATACAGATTCTAGTAAATGCTTACAAATTTGTAATAAAAGCACATGCTAGTTTATATTAATACGACCCAATGCTACCGGGAAAACCTATATAATTGTAAACAAATCATTACTGCTCACGCGCAACTACGATCCAACAAAAACCGACAATATTGATCCGCGTCGGCAAATTACCTAAAAAACTAGGTTTAGGATGTGGGTTAGGGTGAGTGTTTGGGTTAAGGTATAATATAGGGTATATTGGGTCAAAATTTGAACCCAGGAAATTAATTGTGGTTGAAATAAGAGCATTTTAGGTTTTGGGTCCGCGTCGGTTTTGGGTCCGCGTCGGTTTTGGGCTCGCGTTGGATTTGTGTACTACCTACCTGTTACTCCATCCGTCATTGTTGTAGATTGTGTTGTGGCTTCTGTAATGAAAATAAATTGTATCATACTTTTTACCCACACACAAAAACAGTTTGGGTTATTTTGTTGTTGTTGAAGTTTTACCGCCTCTGTTACATACTTATTACTTCTAGGCAGCTTAACATCAACCTAACACTCGACGCTTCAGCGGTTACCTCTAGGGTGGAGTATATACGGGGCACTTAATCCAGCCATGTCTTAAGTTGCTGCATGAAAAATTGTTCCTTGACAAAAAAAGAGTTACAAACTATTAGATTGGTTTAACGTATGCACGCTCAGTATGGCTGCTGCGGATCAACTCGACGATGCTCTTGCGTTTTAAGCTAAACAGTTGAATATTCCTCTTTTCGAAATCCAACAGTCCACTGCTATTCGTCAATTCGTTCAAGGTCATGATCTTTTAGTGAGTCTCAAAATCGTTTTTTGGTTAGAGTGTGTTCCAAGCTGCCCTGGCAGAATGATTTAGATGTGATTTATACTTGGAGTGTGCAAAACAAGATCATAATTGCTACAACATGAGCACCGTTCTATTTAAAAATGTAATTAAAAAAAACCAAAAAACTAACCTTCACACACTGTGCCATTGCCAATGTAGCCTACATTACAGTAACACTCATAAGATCCCGCTGTGTTGTTGCACGTGGCCGTACCGACGGCGCAATCATTCATGTCGGCTGAACTACATTCATCCACATCTGCAATGACAACGAAACCCATTATAAATTACGTATTTGTACTGACAACTGTACATTAACATTACTTTTAATACGAATTACAACCTTGGAGTTGGGCCAATTTCATAAAACGTGTAAGCACAAAATTGTGCTTAGCATGAAAATTGTTCCTTGACAAAAAAAGGGTTACAAACTATTAGATTGGTTTAACGTATATGCACGCTCAGTATGGCTGCTGCGGATCAACTCGACGATGCTCTTGCGTTTGAAGCTAAACAGTTGAATATTCCTCATTTCGAAATCCAACAGTCCACTGCTATTCGTCAATTCGTTCAAGGTCATGATCTTTTAGTGAGTCTCAAAATCGTTTTTGGTTAGAGTGTGTTCTAAGCCGCCCCGGCAGAATGATTTAGATGTGATTTATACTTGGAGTGTGCAAAACAAGATCATAATTGCTACAACATGAGCACCGTTCTATTTAAAAATGTATTTTTTTAAAACCAAACTAACCTTCACACACTGTGCCATTGCCAATGTAGCCTACATTACAGTAACACTGATAAGATCCCGCTGTGTTGTTGCACGTGGCCGTACCGACGGCGCAATCATTCATGTCGGCTGAACTACATTCATCCACATCTGCAATGACAACGAAACCCATTATAAATTACGTATTTGTACTGACAACTGTACATTAACATTACTTTCTATACGAATTACAACCTTGGAGTTGGGCCAATTTCATAAAACGTGTAAGCACAAAATTGTGCTTAGCATGAAAAATTGTTCCTTGACAAAAAAAGGGTTACAAACTATTAGATTGGTTTAACATATATGCACGCTCAGTATGGCTGCAGCGGATCAACTCGACGATGCTCTTGCGTTTGAAGCTAAACAGTTGAATATTCTTCTTTTCGAAATCCAACAGTCCACTGCTATTCGTCAATTCGTTCAAGGTCATGATCTTTTAGTGAGTCTCAAAATCGTTTTTGGTTAGAGTGTGTTCCAAAAACCGACAATATTGATCCGCGTCGGCAAATTACCTAAAAAACTAGGTTTAGGATGTGGGTTAGGGTTAGTGTTTGGGTTAAGGTATAATATAGGGTATATTGGGTCAAAATTTGAACCCAGGAAATTAATTGTGGTTGAAATAAGAGCATTTTAGGTTTTGGGTCCGCGTCGGTTTTGGGTCCGCGTCGGTTTTGGGCTCGCGTTGGATTTGTGTACTACCTACCTGTTACTCCATCCGTCATTGTTGTAGATTGTGTTGTGGCTTCTGTAATGAAAATAAATTGTATCATACTTTTTACCCACACACAAAAACCGTTTGGGTTATTTTGTTGTTGTTGAAGATTTACCGCCTCTGTTACATGCTTATTACATCTAGGCAGCTTATCATCAACCTAACACTCGACGCTTCAGCGGTTACCTCTAGGGTGGAGTATATACAGGGCACTTAATCCAGCCATGTCTTAAGTTGCTGCTTTGCAGTCGGTGCTGTCACTTTCCATCCCCCAAATGTTCCAATAGGAAATGGTCGGCCATCTATATCTCATTTATTTCCCTAAACCCGGTACATGTACATTTGATCCCAGATTCTATGAAAATAATTTTTCCTGCCTCATATAAAAACCTCATGTTTTGCATTCTAGTATTTTTGCCTGTTCTTTTTTTTTCAAGGTTGACCCGACCAAATCTGAAGCATTTATACTTATACCAACTGAAGCAAATGCTAATATTCTAACAAATGCTAAAAGGCCAAAAGTAAATACTTTTTGTTTTCAGCTTCGTTTTTATTTATACAGATTCTAGTAAATGCTTACAAATTTGTAATAAAAGCACATGCTAGTTTATATTAATACGACCCAATGCTACCGGGAAAACCTATATAATTGTAAACAAATCATTACTGCTCACGCGCAACTACGATCCAACAAAAACCGACAATATTGATCCGCGTCGGCAAATTACCTAAAAAACTAGGTTTAGGATGTGGGTTAGGGTGAGTGTTTGGGTTAAGGTATAATATAGGGTATATTGGGTCAAAATTTGAACCCAGGAAATTAATTGTGGTTGAAATAAGAGCATTTTAGGTTTTGGGTCCGCGTCGGTTTTGGGTCCGCGTCGGTTTTGGGCTCGCGTTGGATTTGTGTACTACCTACCTGTTACTCCATCCGTCATTGTTGTAGATTGTGTTGTGGCTTCTGTAATGAAAATAAATTGTATCATACTTTTTACCCACACACAAAAACAGTTTGGGTTATTTTGTTGTTGTTGAAGTTTTACCGCCTCTGTTACATACTTATTACTTCTAGGCAGCTTAACATCAACCTAACACTCGACGCTTCAGCGGTTACCTCTAGGGTGGAGTATATACGGGGCACTTAATCCAGCCATGTCTTAAGTTGCTGCATGAAAAATTGTTCCTTGACAAAAAAAGGGTTACAAACTATTAGATTGGTTTAACGTATGCACGCTCAGTATGGCTGCTGCGGATCAACTCGACGATGCTCTTGCGTTTTAAGCTAAACAGTTGAATATTCCTCTTTTCGAAATCCAACAGTCCATTGCTATTCGTCAATTCGTTCAAGGTCATGATCTTTTAGTGAGTCTCAAAATCGTTTTTTGGTTAGAGTGTGTTCCAAGCTGCCCTGGCAGAATGATTTAGATGTGATTTATACTTGGAGTGTGCAAAACAAGATCATAATTGCTACAACATGAGCACCGTTCTATTTAAAAATGTAATTAAAAAAAACCAAAAAACTAACCTTCACACACTGTGCCATTGCCAATGTAGCCTACATTACAGTAACACTCATAAGATCCCGCTGTGTTGTTGCACGTGGCCGTACCGACGGCGCAATCATTCATGTCGGCTGAACTACATTCATCCACATCTGCAATGACAACGAAACCCATTATAAATTACGTATTTGTACTGACAACTGTACATTAACATTACTTTTAATACGAATTACAACCTTGGAGTTGGGCCAATTTCATAAAACGTGTAAGCACAAAATTGTGCTTAGCATGAAAATTGTTCCTTGACAAAAAAAGGGTTACAAACTATTAGATTGGTTTAACGTATATGCACGCTCAGTATGGCTGCTGCGGATCAACTCGACGATGCTCTTGCGTTTGAAGCTAAACAGTTGAATATTCCTCATTTCGAAATCCAACAGTCCACTGCTATTCGTCAATTCGTTCAAGGTCATGATCTTTTAGTGAGTCTCAAAATCGTTTTTGGTTAGAGTGTGTTCTAAGCCGCCCCGGCAGAATGATTTAGATGTGATTTATACTTGGAGTGTGCAAAACAAGATCATAATTGCTACAACATGAGCACCGCGTTCTATTTAAAAATGTATTTTTTTTAAACCAAACTAACCTTCACACACTGTGCCATTGCCAATGTAGCCTACATTACAGTAACACTGATAAGATCCCGCTGTGTTGTTGCACGTGGCCGTACCGACGGCGCAATCATTCATGTCGGCTGAACTACATTCATCCACATCTGCAATGACAACGAAACCCATTATAAATTACGTATTTGTACTGACAACTGTACATTAACATTACTTTCTATACGAATTACAACCTTGGAGTTGGGCCAATTTCATAAAACGTGTAAGCACAAAATTGTGCTTAGCATGAAAAATTGTTCCTTGACAAAAAAAGGGTTACAAACTATTAGATTGGTTTAACATATATGCACGCTCAGTATGGCTGCAGCGGATCAACTCGATGATGCTCTTGCGTTTGAAGCTAAACAGTTGAATATTCTTCTTTTCGAAATCCAACAGTCCACTGCTATTCGTCAATTCGTTCAAGGTCATGATCTTTTAGTGAGTCTCAAAATCGTTTTTGGTTAGAGTGTGTTCCAAAAACCGACAATATTGATCCGCGTCGGCAAATTACCTAAAAAACTAGGTTTAGGATGTGGGTTAGGGTTAGTGTTTGGGTTAAGGTATAATATAGGGTATATTGGGTCAAAATTTGAACCCAGGAAATTAATTGTGGTTGAAATAAGAGCATTTTAGGTTTTGGGTCCGCGTCGGTTTTGGGTCCGCGTCGATTTTGGGCTCGCGTTGGATTTGTGTACTACCTACCTGTTACTCCATCCGTCATTGTTGTAGATTGTGTTGTGGCTTCTGTAATGAAAATAAATTGTATCATACTTTTTACCCACACACAAAAACCGTTTGGGTTATTTTGTTGTTGTTGAAGATTTACCGCCTCTGTTACATGCTTATTACATCTAGGCAGCTTATCATCAACCTAACACTCGACGCTTCAGCGGTTACCTCTAGGGTGGAGTATATACAGGGCACTTAATCCAGCCATGTCTTAAGTTGCTGCTTTGCAGTCGGTGCTGTCACTTTCCATCCCCCAAATGTTCCAATAGGAAGTGGTCGGCCATCTATATCTCATTTATTTCCCTAAACCCGGTACATGTACATTTGATCCCAGATTCTATGAAAATAATTTTTCCTGCCTCATATAAAAACCTCATGTTTTGCATTCTAGTATTTTTGCCTGTTCTTTTTTTTCAAGGTTGACCCGACCAAATCTGGAGCATTTATACTCATACCAACTGAAGCAAATGCTAATATTCTAACAAATGCTAAAAGGCCAAAAGTAAATACTTTTTGTTTTCAGCTTCGTTTTTATTTATACAGATTCTAGTAAATGCTTACAAATTTGTAATAAAAGCACATGCTAGTTTATATTAATACGACCCAATGCTACCGGGAAAACATATATAATTGTAAACAAATCATTACTGCTCACGCGCAACTACGATCCAACAAAAACCGACAATATTGATCCGCGTCGGCAAATTACCTAAAAAAATAGGTTTAGGATGTGGGTTAGGGTGAGTGTTTGGGTTAAGGTATAATATAGGGTATATGGGTGAAAATTTGAACCCAGGAAATTAATTGTGGTTGAAATAAGAGCATTTTAGGTTTTGGGTCCGCGTCGGTTTTGGGTCCGCGTCGGTTTTGGGTCCGCGTCGGTTTTGGGCTCGCGTTGGATTTGTGTACTACCTACCTGTTACTCCATCCGTCATTGTTGTAGATTGTGTTGTGGCTTCTGTAATGAAAATAAATTGTATCATACTTTTTACCCACACACAAAAACAGTTTGGGTTATTTTGTTGTTGTTGAAGTTTTACCGCCTCTGTTACATACTTATTACATCTAGGCAGCTTAACATCAACCTAACACTCGACGCTTCAGCGGTTACCTCTAGGGTGGAGTATATACAGGGCACTTAATCCAGCCATGTCTTAAGTTGCTGCTTTGCAGTCGGTGCTGTCACTTTCCATCCCCCAAATGTTCCAATAGGAAATGGTCGGCCATCTATATCTCATTTATTTCCCTAAACCCGGTACATGTACATTTGATCCCAGATTCTATGAAAATAATTTTTCCTGCCTCATATAAAAACCTCATGTTTTGCATTCTAGTATTTTTGCCTGTTCTTTTTTTTGGTTGACCCGACCAAATCTGAAGCATTTATACTCATACCAACTGAAGCAAATGCTAATATTCTAACAAATGCTAAAAGGCCAAAAGTAAATACTTTTTGTTTTCAGCTTCGTTTTTATTTATACAGATTCTAGTAAATGCTTACAAATTTGTAATAAAAGCACATGCTAGTTTATATTAATACGACCCAATGCTACCGGGAAAACCTATATAATTGTAAACAAATCATTACTGCTAACGCGCAACTACGATCCAACAAAAACCGACAATATTGATCCGCGTCGGCAAATTACCTAAAAAACTAGGTTTAGGATGTGGGTTAGGGTGAGTGTTTGGGTTAAGGTATAATATAGGGTATATTGGGTCAAAATTTGAACCCAGGAAATTAATTGTGGTTGAAATAAGAGCATTTTAGGTTTTGGGTCCGCGTCGGTTTTGGGTCCGCGTCGGTTTTGAGCTCGCGTTGGATTTGTGTACTACCTACCTGTTACTCCATCCGTCATTGTTGTAGATTGTGTTGTGGCTTCTGTAATGAAAATAAATTGTATCATACTTTTTACCCACACACAAAAACAGTTTGGGTTATTTTGTTGTTGTTGAAGTTTTACCGCCTCTGTTACATACTTATTACATCTAGGCAGCTTAACATCAACCTAACACTCGACGCTTCAGCGGTTACCTCTAGGGTGGAGTATATACGGGGCACTTAATCCAGCCATGTCTTAAGTTGCTGCATGAAAAATTGTTCCTTGACAAAAAAAGGGTTACAAACTATTAGATTGGTTTAACGTATGCACGCTCAGTATGGCTGCTGCGGATCAACTCGACGATGCTCTTGCGTTTTAAGCTAAACAGTTGAATATTCCTCTTTTCGAAATCCAACAGTCCACTGCTATTCGTCAATTCGTTCAAGGTCATGATCTTTTAGTGAGTCTCAAAATCGTTTTTTGGTTAGAGTGTGTTCCAAGCTGCCCTGGCAGAATGATTTAGATGTGATTTATACTTGGAGTGTGCAAAACAAGATCATAATTGCTACAACATGAGCACCGTTCTATTTAAAAATGTAATTAAAAAAACCCAAAAAACTAACCTTCACACACTGTGCCATTGCCAATGTAGCCTACATTACAGTAACACTCATAAGATCCCGCTGTGTTGTTGCACGTGGCCGTACCGACGGCGCAATCATTCATGTCGGCTGAACTACATTCATCCACATCTGCAATGACAACGAAACCCATTATAAATTACGTATTTGTACTGACAACTGTACATTAACATTACTTTCAATACGAATTACAACCTTGGAGTTGGGCCAATTTCATAAAACGTGTAAGCACAAAATTGTGCTCAGCATGAAAAATTGTTCCTTGACAAAAAAAGGGTTACAAACTATTAGATTGGTTTAACGTATATGCACGCTCAGTATGGCTGCTGCGGATCAACTCGACGATGCTCTTGCGTTGAAGCTAAACAGTTGAATATTCCTCTTTTCGAAATCCAACAGTCCACTGCTATTCGTCAATTCGTTCAAGGTCATGATCTTTTAGTGAGTCTCAAAATCGTTTTTGGTTAGAGTGTGTTCCAAGCCGCCCCGGCAGAATGATTTAGATGTGATTTATACTTGGAGTGTGCAAAACAAGATCATAATTGCTACAACATGAGCACCGTTCTATTTAAAAATGTATTTGTTTTTAAAAACCAAACTAACCTTCACACACTGTGCCATTGCCAATGTAGCCTACATCACAGTAACACTCATAAGATCCCGCTGTGTTGTTGCACGTGGCCGTACCGACGGCGCAATCATTCATGCCGGCTGAACTACATTCATCCACATCTGCAATGACAACGAAACCCATTATAAATTACGTATTTGTACTGACAACTGTACATTAACATTACTTTCAATACGAATTACAACCTTGGAGTTGGGCCAATTTCATAAAACGTGTAAGCACAAAATTGTGCTTAGCATGAAAAATTGTTCCTTGACAAAAAAAGGGTTACAAACTATTAGATTGGTTTAACGTATATGCACGCTCAGTATGGCTGCTGCGGATCAACTCGACGATGCTCTTGCGTTTGAAGCTAAACAGTTGAATATTCCTCTTTTCGAAATCCAACAGTCCACTGCTATTCGTCAATTCGTTCAAGGTCATGATCTTTTAGTGAGTCTCAAAATCGTTTTTGATTAGAGTGTGTTCCAAGCCGCCCCGGCAGAATTATTTAGATGTGATTTATACTTGGAGTGTGCAAAACAAGATCATAATTGCTACAACATGAGCACCGTTCTATTTAAAAATGTATTTTTTTAAAACCAAACTAACCTTCACACACTGTGCCATTGCCAATGTAGCCTACATTACAGTAACACTCATAAGATCCCGCTGTGTTGTTGCACGTGGCCGTACCGACGGCGCAATCATTCATGTCGGCTGAACTACATTCATCCACATCTGCAATGACAACGAAACCCATTATAAATCACGTATTTGTACTGACAACTGTACATTAACATTACTTTCAATACGAATTACAATCTTGGAGTTGGGCCAATTTCATAAAACGTGTAAGCACAAAATTGTGATTAGCATGAAAATTATTCCTTAACAAAAAAAAGGGTTACAAACTATTAGATTGGTTTAACGTATATGCACGCTCAGTATAGCTGCTGCGGATCAACTCGACGATGCTCTTGCGTTTGAAGCTAAACAGTTGAATATTCCTCTTTTCGAAATCCAACAGTCCACTGCTATTCGTCAATTCGTTCAAGGTCATGATCTTTTAGTGAGTCTCAAAATCGTTTTTGATTAGAGTGTGCTCCAAGCCGCCCCGGCAGAATGATTTAGATGTGATTTATACTTGGAGTGTGCAAAACAAGATCATAATTGCTACAACATGAGCACCGTTCTATTTAAAAATGTATTTTTTTAAAACCAAACTAACCTTCACACACTGTGCCATTGCCAATGTAGCCTACATTACAGTAACACTCATAAGATCCCGCTGTGTTGTTGCACGTGGCCGTACCGACGGCGCAATCATTCATGCCGGCTGAACTACATTCATCCACATCTGGAATGACAACGAAACCCATTATAAATTACGTATTTGTACTGACAACTGTACATTAACATTACTTTCAATACGAATTACAACCTTGGAGTTGGGCCAATTTCATAAAACGTGTAAGCACAAAATTGTGCTTAGCATGAAAATTGTTCCTTGACAAAAAAAGGGTTACAAACTATTAGATTGGTTTAACGTATATGCACGCTCAGTATAGCTGCTGCGGATCAACTCGACGATGCTCTTGCGTTTGAAGCTAAACAGTTGAATATTCCTCATTTCAAAATCCAACAGTCCACTGCTATTCGTCAATTCGTTCAAGGTCATGATCTTTTAGTGAGTCTCAAAATCGTTTTTTGGTTAGAGTGTGTTCCAAGCTGCCCTGGCAGAATGATTTAGATGTGATTTATACTTGGAGTGTGCAAAACAAGATCATAATTGCTACAACATGAGCACCGTTCTATTTAAAAATGTAATTTAAAAAAACCAAAAAACTAACCTTCACACACTGTGCCATTGCCAATGTAGCCTACATTACAGTAACACTCATAAGATCCCGCTGTGTTGTTGCACGTGGCCGTACCGACGGCGCAATCATTCATGTCGGCTGAACTACATTCATCCACATCTGCAATGACAACGAAACCCATTATAAATTACGTATTTGTACTGACAACTGTACATTAACATTACTTTTAATACGAATTACAACCTTGGAGTTGGGCCAATCTCATAAAACGTGTAAGCACAAAATTGTGCTTAGCATTAAAATTGTTCCTTGACAAAAAAAGGGTTACAAACTATTAGATTGGTTTAACGTATATGCACGCTCAGTATGGCTGCTGCGGATCAACTCGACGATGCTCTTGCATTTGAAGCTAAACAGTTGAATATTCCTCATTTCGAAATCCAACAGTCCACTGCTATTCGTCAATTCGTTCAAGGTCATGATCTTTTAGTGAGTCTCAAAATCGTTTTTGGTTAGAGTGTGTTCCAAAAACCGACAATATTGATCCGCGTCGGCAAATTACCTAAAAAACTAGGTTTAGGATGTGGGTTAGGGTGAGTGTTTGGGTTAAGGTATAATATAGGGTATATTGGGTCAAAATTTGAACCCAGGAAATTAATTGTGGTTGAAATAAGAGCATTTTAGGTTTTGGGTCCGCGTCGGTTTTGGGTCCGCGTCGGTTTTGGGCTCGCGTTGGATTTGTGTACTACCTACCTGTTACTCCATCCGTCATTGTTGTAGATTGTGTTGTGGCTTCTGTAATGAAAATAAATTGTATCATACTTTTTACCCACACACAAAAACCGTTTGGGTTATTTTGTTGTTGTTGAAGATTTACCGCCTCTGTTACATGCTTATTACATCTAGGCAGCTTATCATCAACCTAACACTCGACGCTTCAGCGGTTACCTCTAGGGTGGAGTATATACAGGGCACTTAATCCAGCCATGTCTTAAGTTGCTGCTTTGCAGTCGGTGCTGTCACTTTCCATCCCCCAAATGTTCCAATAGGAAATGGTCGGCCATCTATATCTCATTTATTTCCCTAAACCCGGTACATGTACATTTGATCCCAGATTCTATGAAAATAATTTTTCCTGCCTCATATAAAAACCTCATGTTTTGCATTCTAGTATTTTTGCCTGTTCTTTTTTTTTCAAGGTTGACCCGACCAAATCTGAAGCATTTATACTTATACCAACTGAAGCAAATGCTAATATTCTAACAAATGCTAAAAGGCCAAAAGTAAATACTTTTTGTTTTCAGCTTCGTTTTTATTTATACAGATTCTAGTAAATGCTTACAAATTTGTAATAAAAGCACATGCTAGTTTATATTAATACGACCCAATGCTACCGGGAAAACCTATATAATTGTAAACAAATCATTACTGCTCACGCGCAACTACGATCCAACAAAAACCGACAATATTGATCCGCGTCGGCAAATTACCTAAAAAACTAGGTTTAGGATGTGGGTTAGGGTGAGTGTTTGGGTTAAGGTATAATATAGGGTATATTGGGTCAAAATTTGAACCCAGGAAATTAATTGTGGTTGAAATAAGAGCATTTTAGGTTTTGGGTCCGCGTCGGTTTTGGGTCCGCGTCGGTTTTGGGCTCGCGTTGGATTTGTGTACTACCTACCTGTTACTCCATCCGTCATTGTTGTAGATTGTGTTGTGGCTTCTGTAATGAAAATAAATTGTATCATACTTTTTACCCACACACAAAAACAGTTTGGGTTATTTTGTTGTTGTTGAAGTTTTACCGCCTCTGTTACATACTTATTACTTCTAGGCAGCTTAACATCAACCTAACACTCGACGCTTCAGCGGTTACCTCTAGGGTGGAGTATATACGGGGCACTTAATCCAGCCATGTCTTAAGTTGCTGCATGAAAAATTGTTCCTTGACAAAAAAAGGGTTACAAACTATTAGATTGGTTTAACGTATGCACACTCAGTATGGCTGCTGCGGATCAACTCGACGATGCTCTTGCGTTTTAAGCTAAACAGTTGAATATTCCTCTTTTCGAAATCCAACAGTCCACTGCTATTCGTCAATTCGTTCAAGGTCATGATCTTTTAGTGAGTCTCAAAATCGTTTTTTGGTTAGAGTGTGTTCCAAGCTGCCCTGGCAGAATGATTTAGATGTGATTTATACTTGGAGTGTGCAAAACAAGATCATAATTGCTACAACATGAGCACCGTTCTATTTAAAAATGTAATTAAAAAAAACCAAAAAACTAACCTTCACACACTGTGCCATTGCCAATGTAGCCTACATTACAGTAACACTCATAAGATCCCGCTGTGTTGTTGCACGTGGCCGTACCGACGGCGCAATCATTCATGTCGGCTGAACTACATTCATCCACATCTGCAATGACAACGAAACCCATTATAAATCACGTATTTGTACTGACAACTGTACATTAACATTACTTTCAATACGAATTACAATCTTGGAGTTGGGCCAATTTCATAAAACGTGTAAGCACAAAATTGTGATTAGCATGAAAATTATTCCTTAACAAAAAAAAGGGTTACAAACTATTAGATTGGTTTAACGTATATGCACGCTCAGTATAGCTGCTGCGGATCAACTCGACGATGCTCTTGCGTTTGAAGCTAAACAGTTGAATATTCCTCTTTTCGAAATCCAACAGTCCACTGCTATTCGTCAATTCGTTCAAGGTCATGATCTTTTAGTGAGTCTCAAAATCGTTTTTGATTAGAGTGTGCTCCAAGCCGCCCCGGCAGAATGATTTAGATGTGATTTATACTTGGAGTGTGCAAAACAAGATCATAATTGCTACAACATGAGCACCGTTCTATTTAAAAATGTATTTTTTTAAAACCAAACTAACCTTCACACACTGTGCCATTGCCAATGTAGCCTACATTACAGTAACACTCATAAGATCCCGCTGTGTTGTTGCACGTGGCCGTACCGACGGCGCAATCATTCATGCCGGCTGAACTACATTCATCCACATCTGGAATGACAACGAAACCCATTATAAATTACGTATTTGTACTGACAACTGTACATTAACATTACTTTCAATACGAATTACAACCTTGGAGTTGGGCCAATTTCATAAAACGTGTAAGCACAAAATTGTGCTTAGCATGAAAATTGTTCCTTGACAAAAAAAGGGTTACAAACTATTAGATTGGTTTAACGTATATGCACGCTCAGTATAGCTGCTGCGGATCAACTCGACGATGCTCTTGCGTTTGAAGCTAAACAGTTGAATATTCCTCATTTCAAAATCCAACAGTCCACTGCTATTCGTCAATTCGTTCAAGGTCATGATCTTTTAGTGAGTCTCAAAATCGTTTTTTGGTTAGAGTGTGTTCCAAGCTGCCCTGGCAGAATGATTTAGATGTGATTTATACTTGGAGTGTGCAAAACAAGATCATAATTGCTACAACATGAGCACCGTTCTATTTAAAAATGTAATTTAAAAAAACCAAAAAACTAACCTTCACACACTGTGCCATTGCCAATGTAGCCTACATTACAGTAACACTCATAAGATCCCGCTGTGTTGTTGCACGTGGCCGTACCGACGGCGCAATCATTCATGTCGGCTGAACTACATTCATCCACATCTGCAATGACAACGAAACCCATTATAAATTACGTATTTGTACTGACAACTGTACGCTGCCCTGGCAGAATGATTTAGATGTGATTTATACTTGGAGTGTGCAAAACAAGATCATAATTGCTACAACATGAGCACCGTTCTATTTAAAAATGTAATTAAAAAAAACCAAAAAACTAACCTTCACACACTGTGCCATTGCCAATGTAGCCTACATTACAGTAACACTCATAAGATCCCGCTGTGTTGTTGCACGTGGCCGTACCGACGGCGCAATCATTCATGTCGGCTGAACTACATTCATCCACATCTGCAATGACAACGAAACCATTTATAAATTACGTATTTGTACTGACAACTGTACATTAACATTACTTTCAATACGAATTACAACCTTGGAGTTGGGCCAATTTCATAAAACGTGTAAGCACAAAATTGTGCTCAGCATGAAAAATTGTTCCTTGACAAAAAAAGGGTTACAAACTATTAGATTGGTTTAACGTATATGCACGCTCAGTATGGCTGCTGCGGATCAACTCGACGATGCTCTTGCGTTGAAGCTAAACAGTTGAATATTCCTCTTTTCGAAATCCAACAGTCCACTGCTATTCGTCAATTCGTTCAAGGTCATGATCTTTTAGTGAGTCTCAAAATCGTTTTTGGTTAGAGTGTGTTCCAAGCCGCCCCGGCAGAATGATTTAGATGTGATTTATACTTGGAGTGTGCAAAACAAGATCATAATTGCTACAACATGAGCACCGTTCTATTTAAAAATGTATTTGTTTTTAAAAACCAAACTAACCTTCACACACTGTGCCATTGCCAATGTAGCCTACATCACAGTAACACTCATAAGATCCCGCTGTGTTGTTGCACGTGGCCGTACCGACGGCGCAATCATTCATGCCGGCTGAACTACATTCATCCACATCTGCAATGACAACGAAACCCATTATAAATTACGTATTTGTACTGACAACTGTACATTAACATTACTTTCAATACGAATTACAACCTTGGAGTTGGGCCAATTTCATAAAACGTGTAAGCACAAAATTGTGCTTAGCATGAAAAATTGTTCCTTGACAAAAAAAGGGTTACAAACTATTAGATTGGTTTAACGTATATGCACGCTCAGTATGGCTGCTGCGGATCAACTCGACGATGCTCTTGCGTTTGAAGCTAAACAGTTGAATATTCCTCTTTTCGAAATCCAACAGTCCACTGCTATTCGTCAATTCGTTCAAGGTCATGATCTTTTAGTGAGTCTCAAAATCGTTTTTGGTTAGAGTGTGTTCTAAGCCGCCCCGGCAGAATGATTTTGATGTGATTTATACTTGGAGTGTGCAAAACAAGATCATAATTGCTACAACATGAGCACCGTTCTATTTAAAAATGTTTTTTTTTTAAACCAAACTAACCTTCACACACTGTGCCATTGCCAATGTAGCCTACATTACAGTAACACTCATAAGATCCCGCTGTGTTGTTGCACGTGGCCGTACCGACGGCGCAATCATTCATGTCGGCTGAACTACATTCATCCACATCTGCAATGACAAGGAAACCCTTTATAAATTACGTATTTGTACTGACAACTGTACATTAACATTACTTTCAATACGAATTACAACCTTGGAGTTGGGCCAATTTCATAAAACGTGTAAGCACAAAATTGTGCTTAGCATGAAAAATTGTTCCTTGACAAAAAAAGGGTTACAAACTATTAGATTGGTTTAACGTATATGCACGCTCAGTATGGCTGCTGCGGATCAACTCGACGATGCTCTTGCGTTTGAAGCTAAACAGTTGAATATTCCTCTTTTCGAAATCCAACAGTCCACTGCTATTCGTCAATTCGTTCAAGGTCATGATCTTTTAGTGAGTCTCAAAATCGTTTTTGGTTAGAGTGTGTTCTAAGCCGCCCCGGCAGAATGATTTAGATGTGATTTATACTTGGAGTGTGCAAAACAAGATCATAATTGCTACAACATGAGCACCGTTCTATTTAAAAAAAAAAATTTTTTAAACCAAACTAACCTTCACACACTGTGCCATTGCCAATGTAGCCTACATTACAATAACACTCATAAGATCCCGCTGTGTTGTTGCACGTGGCCGTACCGACGGCGCAATCATTCATGTCGGCTGAACTACATTCATCCACATCTGCAATGACAACGAAACCCATTATAAATTACGTATTTGTACTGACAACTGTACATTAACATTACTTTTAATACGAATTACAACCTTGGAGTTGGGCCAATTTCATAAAACGTGTAAGCACAAAATTGTGCTTAGCATGAAAATTGTTCCTTGACAAAAAAAGGGTTACAAACTATTAGATTGGTTTAACGTATATGCACGCTCAGTATGGCTGCTGCGGATCAACTCGACGATGCTCTTGCGTTTGAAGCTAAACAGTTGAATATTCCTCATTTCGAAATCCAACAGTCCACTGCTATTCGTCAATTCGTTCAAGGTCATGATCTTTTAGTGAGTCTCAAAATCGTTTTTGGTTAGAGTGTGTTCTAAGCCGCCCCGGCAGAATGATTTAGATGTGATTTATACTTGGAGTGTGCAAAACAAGATCATAATTGCTACAACATGAGCACCGTTCTATTTAAAAATGTATTTTTTTAAAACCAAACTAACCTTCACACACTGTGCCATTGCCAATGTAGCCTACATTACAGTAACACTGATAAGATCCCGCTGTGTTGTTGCACGTGGCCGTACCGACGGCGCAATCATTCATGTCGGCTGAACTACATTCATCCACATCTGCAATGACAACGAAACCCATTATAAATTACGTATTTGTACTGACAACTGTACATTAACATTACTTTCTATACGAATTACAACCTTGGAGTTGGGCCAATTTCATAAAACGTGTAAGCACAAAATTGTGCTTAGCATGAAAAATTGTTCCTTGACTAAAAAAAGGGTTACAAACTATTAGATTGGTTTAATGTATATGCACGCTCAGTATGGCTGCAGCGGATCAACTCGACGATGCTCTTGCGTTTGAAGCTAAACAGTTGAATATTCTTCTTTTCGAAATCCAACAGTCCACTGCTATTCGTCAATTCGTTCAAGGTCATGATCTTTTAGTGAGTCTCAAAATCGTTTTTGGTTAGAGTGTGTTCCAAAAACCGACAATATTGATCCGCGTCGGCAAATTACCTAAAAAACTAGGTTTAGGATGTGGGTTAGGGTTAGTGTTTGGGTTAAGGTATAATATAGGGTATATTGGGTCAAAATTTGAACCCAGGAAATTAATTGTGGTTGAAATAAGAGCATTTTAGGTTTTGGGTCCGCGTCGGTTTTGGGTCCGCGTCGGTTTTGGGCTCGCGTTGGATTTGTGTACTACCTACCTGTTACTCCATCCGTCATTGTTGTAGATTGTGTTGTGGCTTCTGTAATGAAAATAAATTGTATCATACTTTTTACCCACACACAAAAACCGTTTGGGTTATTTTGTTGTTGTTGAAGATTTACCGCCTCTGTTACATGCTTATTACATCTAGGCAGCTTATCATCAACCTAACACTCGACGCTTCAGCGGTTACCTCTAGGGTGGAGTATATACAGGGCACTTAATCCAGCCATGTCTTAAGTTGCTGCTTTGCAGTCGGTGCTGTCACTTTCCATCCCCCAAATGTTCCAATAGGAAATGGTCGACCATCTATATCTCATTTATTTCCCTAAACCCGGTACATGTACATTTGATCCCAGATTCTATGAAAATAATTTTTCCTGCCTCATATAAAAACCTCATGTTTTGCATTCTAGTATTTTTGCCTGTTCTTTTTTTTTCAAGGTTGACCCGACCAAATCTGAAGCATTTATACTTATACCAACTGAAGCAAATGCTAATATTCTAACAAATGCTAAAAGGCCAAAAGTAAATACTTTTTGTTTTCAGCTTCGTTTTTATTTATACAGATTCTAGTAAATGCTTACAAATTTGTAATAAAAGCACATGCTAGTTTATATTAATACGACCCAATGCTACCGGGAAAACCTATATAATTGTAAACAAATCATTACTGCTCACGCGCAACTACGATCCAACAGAAACCGACAATATTGATCCGCGTCGGCAAATTACCTAAAAAACTAGGTTTAGGATGTGGGTTAGGGTGAGTGTTTGGGTTAAGGTATAATATAGGGTATATTGGGTCAAAATTTGAACCCAGGAAATTAATTGTGGTTGAAATAAGAGCATTTTAGGTTTTGGGTCCGCGTCGGTTTTGGGTCCGCGTCGGTTTTGGGTCCGCGTCGGTTTTGGGCTCGCGTTGGATTTGTGTACTACCTACCTGTTACTCCATCCGTCATTGTTGTAGATTGTGTTGTGGCTTCTGTAATGAAAATAAATTGTATCATACTTTTTACCCACACACAAAAACAGTTTGGGTTATTTTGTTGTTGTTGAAGTTTTACCGCCTCTGTTACATACTTATTACATCTAGGCAGCTTAACATCAAACTAACACTCGACGCTTCAGCGGTTACCTCTAGGGTGGAGTATATACGGGGCACTTAATCCAGCCATGTCTTAAGTTGCTGCATGAAAAATTGTTCCTTGACAAAAAAAGGGTTACAAACTATTAGATTGGTTTAACGTATATGCACGCTCAGTATGGCTGCTGCGAATCAACTCGACGATGCTCTTGCGTTGAAGCTAAACAGTTGAATATTCCTCTTTTCGAAATCCAACAGTCCACTGCTATTCGTCAATTCGTTCAAGGTCATGATCTTTTAGTGAGTCTCAAAATCGTTTTTGGTTAGAGTGTGTTCCAAGCCGCCCCGGCAGAATGATTTAGATGTGATTTATACTTGGAATGTGCAAAACAAGATCATAATTACTACAACATGAGCACCGTTCTATTTAAAAATGTAATTTAAAAAAACCAAAAAACTAACCTTCACACACTGTGCCATTGCCAATGTAGCCTACATTACAGTAACACTCATAAGATCCCGCTGTGTTGTTGCACGTGGCCGTACCGACGGCGCAATCATTCATGTCGGCTGAACTACATTCATCCACATCTGCAATGACAACGAAACCCTTTATAAATTACGTATTTGTACTGACAACTGTACATTAACATTACTTTCAATACGAATTACAACCTTGGAGTTGGGCCAATTTCATAAAACGTGTAAGCACAAAATTGTGCTTAGCATGAAAAATTGTTCCTTGACAAAAAAAGGGTTACAAACTATTAGATTGGTTTAACGTATATGCACGCTCAGTATGGCTGCTGCGGATCAACTCGACGATGCTCTTGCGTTTGAAGCTAAACAGTTGAATATTCCTCTTTTCGAAATCCAACAGTCCACTGCTATTCGTCAATTCGTTCAAGGTCATGATCTTTTAGTGAGTCTCAAAATCGTTTTTGGTTAGAGTGTGTTCTAAGCCGCCCCGGCAGAATGATTTAGATGTGATTTATACTTGGAGTGTGCAAAACAAGATCATAATTGCTACAACATGAGCACCGTTCTATTTAAAAATGTTTTTTTTTTAAACCAAACTAACCTTCACACACTGTGCCATTGCCAATGTAGCCTACATTACAATAACACTCATAAGATCCCGCTGTGTTGTTGCACGTGGCCGTACCGACGGCGCAATCATTCATGTCGGCTGAACTACATTCATCCACATCTGCAATGACAACGAAACCCATTATAAATTACGTATTTGTACTGACAACTGTACATTAACATTACTTTTAATACGAATTACAACCTTGGAGTTGGGCCAATTTCATAAAACGTGTAAGCACAAAATTGTGCTTAGCATGAAAATTGTTCCTTGACAAAAAAAGGGTTACAAACTATTAGATTGGTTTAACGTATATGCACGCTCAGTATGGCTGCTGCGGATCAACTCGACGATGCTCTTGCGTTTGAAGCTAAACAGTTGAATATTCCTCATTTCGAAATCCAACAGTCCACTGCTATTCGTCAATTCGTTCAAGGTCATGATCTTTTAGTGAGTCTCAAAATCGTTTTTGGTTAGAGTGTGTTCTAAGCCGCCCCGGCAGAATGATTTAGATGTGATTTATACTTGGAGTGTGCAAAACAAGATCATAATTGCTACAACATGAGCACCGTTCTATTTAAAAATGTATTTTTTTAAAACCAAACTAACCTTCACACACTGTGCCATTGCCAATGTAGCCTACATTACAGTAACACTGATAAGATCCCGCTGTGTTGTTGCACGTGGCCGTACCGACGGCGCAATCATTCATGTCGGCTGAACTACATTCATCCACATCTGCAATGACAACGAAACCCATTATAAATTACGTATTTGTACTGACAACTGTACATTAACATTACTTTCTATACGAATTACAACCTTGGAGTTGGGCCAATTTCATAAAACGTGTAAGCACAAAATTGTGCTTAGCATGAAAAATTGTTCCTTGACAAAAAAAGGGTTACAAACTATTAGATTGGTTTAATGTATATGCACGCTCAGTATGGCTGCAGCGGATCAACTCGACGATGCTCTTGCGTTTGAAGCTAAACAGTTGAATATTCTTCTTTTCGAAATCCAACAGTCCACTGCTATTCGTCAATTCGTTCAAGGTCATGATCTTTTAGTGAGTCTCAAAATCGTTTTTGGTTAGAGTGTGTTCCAAAAACCGACAATATTGATCCGCGTCGGCAAATTACCTAAAAAACTAGGTTTAGGATGTGGGTTAGGGTTAGTGTTTGGGTTAAGGTATAATATAGGGTATATTGGGTCAAAATTTGAACCCAGGAAATTAATTGTGGTTGAAATAAGAGCATTTTAGGTTTTGGGTCCGCGTCGGTTTTGGGTCCGCGTCGGTTTTGGGCTCACGTTGGATTTGTGTACTACCTACCTGTTACTCCATCCGTCATTGTTGTAGATTGTGTTGTGGCTTCTGTAATGAAAATAAATTGTATCATACTTTTTACCCACACACAAAAACCGTTTGGGTTATTTTGTTGTTGTTGAAGATTTACCGCCTCTGTTACATGCTTATTACATCTAGGCAGCTTATCATCAACCTAACACTCGACGCTTCAGCGGTTACCTCTAGGGTGGAGTATATACAGGGCACTTAATCCAGCCATGTCTTAAGTTGCTGCTTTGCAGTCGGTGCTGTCACTTTCCATCCCCCAAATGTTCCAATAGGAAATGGTCGGCCATCTATATCTCATTTATTTCCCTAAACCCGGTACATGTACATTTGATCCCAGATTCTATGAAAATAATTTTTCCTGCCTCATATAAAAACCTCATGTTTTGCATTCTAGTATTTTTGCCTGTTCTTTTTTTTTCAAGGTTGACCCGACCAAATCTGAAGCATTTATACTTATACCAACTGAAGCAAATGCTAATATTCTAACAAATGCTAAAAGGCCAAAAGTAAATACTTTTTGTTTTCAGCTTCGTTTTTATTTATACAGATTCTAGTAAATGCTTACAAATTTGTAATAAAAGCACATGCTAGTTTATATTAATACGACCCAATGCTACCGGGAAAACCTATATAATTGTAAACAAATCATTACTGCTCACGCGCAACTACGATCCAACAAAAACCGACAATATTGATCCGCGTCGGCAAATTACCTAAAAAACTAGGTTTAGGATGTGGGTTAGGGTGAGTGTTTGGGTTAAGGTATAATATAGGGTATATTGGGTCAAAATTTGAACCCAGGAAATTAATTGTGGTTGAAATAAGAGCATTTTAGGTTTTGGGTCCGCGTCGGTTTTGGGCTCGCGTTGGATTTGTGTACTACCTACCTGTTACTCCATCCGTCATTGTTGTAGATTGTGTTGTGGCTTCTGTAATGAAAATAAATTGTATCATACTTTTTACCCACACACAAAAACAGTTTGGGTTATTTTGTTGTTGTTGAAGTTTTACCGCCTCTGTTACATACTTATTACATCTAGGCAGCTTAACATCAACCTAACACTCGACGCTTCAGCGGTTACCTCTAGGGTGGAGTATATACGGGGCACTTAATCCAGCCATGTCTTAAGTTGCTGCATGAAAAATTGTTCCTTGACAAAAAAAGGGTTACAAACTATTAGATTGGTTTAACGTATGCACGCTCAGTATGGCTGCTGCGGATCAACTCGACGATGCTCTTGCGTTTTAAGCTAAACAGTTGAATATTCCTCTTTTCGAAATCCAACAGTCCACTGCTATTCGTCAATTAGTTCAAGGTCATGATCTTTTAGTGAGTCTCAAAATCGTTTTTTGGTTAGAGTGTGTTCCAAGCTGCCCTGGCAGAATGATTTAGATGTGATTTATACTTGGAGTGTGCAAAACAAGATCATAATTGCTACAACATGAGCACCGTTCTATTTAAAAATGTATTTGTTTTTAAAAACCAAACTAACCTTCACACACTGTGCCATTGCCAATGTAGCCTACATCACAGTAACACTCATAAGATCCCGCTGTGTTGTTGCACGTGGCCGTACCGACGGCGCAATCATTCATGCCGGCTGAACTACATTCATCCACATCTGCAATGACAACGAAACCCATTATAAATTACGTATTTGTACTGACAACTGTACATTAACATTACTTTCAATACGAATTACAACCTTGGAGTTGGGCCAATTTCATAAAACGTGTAAGCACAAAATTGTGATTAGCATGAAAATTATTCCTTAACAAAAAAAAGGGTTACAAACTATTAGATTGGTTTAACGTATATGCACGCTCAGTATGATATGGCTGCTGCGGATCAACTCGACGATGCTCTTGCGTTTGAAGCTAAACAGTTGAATATTCCTCTTTTCGAAATCCAACAGTCCACTGCTATTCGTCAATTCGTTCAAGGTCATGATCTTTTAGTGAGTCTCAAAATCGTTTTTGGTTAGAGTGTGTTCCAAGCCGCCCCGGCAGAATGATTTAGATGTGATTTATACTTGGAGTGTGCAAAACAAGATCATAATTGCTACAACATGAGCACCGTTCTATTTAAAAATGTATTTTTTTTAAACCAAACTAACCTTCACACACTGTGCCATTGCCAATGTAGCCTACATTACAGTAACACTCATAAGATCCCGCTGTGTTGTTGCACGTGGCCGTACCGACGGCGCAATCATTCATGTCGGCTGAACTACATTCATCCACATCTGCAATGACAACGAAACCCATTATAAATTACGTATTTGTACTGACAACTGTACATTAACATTACTTTTAATACGAATTACAACCTTGGAGTTGGGCCAATTTCATAAAACGTGTAAGCACAAAATTGTGCTTAGCATGAAAATTGTTCCTTGACAAAAAAAGGGTTACAAACTATTAGATTGGTTTAACGTATATGCACGCTCAGTATGGCTGCTGCGGATCAACTCGACGATGCTCTTGCATTTGAAGCTAAACAGTTGAATATTCCTCATTTCGAAATCCAACAGTCCACTGCTATTCGTCAATTCGTTCAAGGTCATGATCTTTTAGTGAGTCTCAAAATCGTTTTTGGTTAGAGTGTGTTCTAAGCCGCCCCGGCAGAATGATTTAGATGTGATTTATACTTGGAGTGTGCAAAACAAGATCATAATTGCTACAACATGAGCACCGTTCTATTTAAAAATGTATTTTTTTTAAACCAAACTAACCTTCACACACTGTGCCATTGCCAATGTAGCCTACATTACAGTAACACTCATAAGATCCCGCTGTGTTGTTGCACGTGGCCGTACCGACGGCGCAATCATTCATGTCGGCTGAACTACATTCATCCACATCTGCAATGACAACGAAACCCATTATAAATTACGTATTTGTACTGACAACTGTACATTAACATTACTTTTAATACGAATTACAACCTTGGAGTTGGGCCAATTTCATAAAACGTGTAAGCACAAAATTGTGCTTAGCATGAAAAATTGTTCCTTGACAAAAAAAGGGTTACAAACTATTAGATTGGTTTAACGTATATGCACGCTCAGTATGGCTGCTGCGGATCAACTCGACGATGCTCTTGCGTTTGAAGCTAAACAGTTGAATATTCCTCTTTTCGAAATCCAACAGTCCACTGCTATTCGTCAATTCGTTCAAGGTCATGATCTTTTAGCGAGTCTCAAAATCGTTTTTGGTTAGAGTGTGTTCCAAAAACCGACAATATTGATCCGCGTCGGCAAATTACCTAAAAAACTAGGTTGAGGATGTGGGTTAGGGTGAGTGTTTGGGTTAAGGTATAATATAGGGTATATTGGGTCAAAATTTGAACCCAGGAAATTAATTGTGGTTGAAATAAGAGCATTTTAGGTTTTGGGTCCGCGTCGGTTTTGGGTCCGCGTCGGTTTTGGGCTCGCGTTGGATTTGTGTACTACCTACCTGTTACTCCATCCGTCATTGTTGTAGATTGTGTTGTGGCTTCTGTAATGAAAATAAATTGTATCATACTTTTTACCCACACACAAAAACCGTTTGGGTTATTTTGTTGTTGTTGAAGATTTACCGCCTCTGTTACATGCTTATTACATCTAGGCAGCTTATCATCAACCTAACACTCGACGCTTCAGCGGTTACCTCTAGGGTGGAGTATATACAGGGCACTTAATCCAGCCATGTCTTAAGTTGCTGCTTTGCAGTCGGTGCTGTCACTTTCCATCCCCCAAATGTTCCAATAGGAAATGGTCGGCCATCTATATCTCATTTATTTCCCTAAACCCGGTACATGTACATTTGATCCCAGATTCTATGAAAATAATTTTTCCTGCCTCATATAAAAACCTCATGTTTTGCATTCTAGTATTTTTGCCTGTTCTTTTTTTTTCAAGGTTGACCCGACCAAATCTGAAGCATTTATACTCATACCAACTGAAGCAAATGCTAATATTCTAACAAATGCTAAAAGGCCAAAAGTAAATACTTTTTGTTTTCAGCTTCGTTTTTATTTATACAGATTCTAGTAAATGCTTACAAATTTGTAATAAAAGCACATGCTAGTTTATATTAATACGACCCAATGCTACCGGGAAAACCTATATAATTGTAAACAAATCATTACTGCTCACGCGCAACTACGATCCAACAAAAACCGACAATATTGATCCGCGTCGGCAAATTACCTAAAAAACTAGGTTTAGGATGTGGGTTAGGGTGAGTGTTTGGGTTAAGGTATAATATAGGGTATATTGGGTCAAAATTTGAACCCAGGAAATTAATTGTGGTTGAAATAAGAGCATTTTAGGTTTTGGGTCCGCGTCGGTTTTGGGTCCGCGTCGGTTTTGGGCTCGCGTTGGATTTGTGTACTACCTACCTGTTACTCCATCCGTCATTGTTGTAGATTGTGTTGTGGCTTCTGTAATGAAAATAAATTGTATCATACTTTTTACACACACACAAAAACAGTTTGGGTTATTTTGTTGTTGTTGAAGTTTTACCGCCTCTGTTACATACTTATTACATCTAGGCAGCTTAACATCAACCTAACACTCGACGCTTCAGCGGTTACCTCTAGCGTGGAGTATATACGGGGCACTTAATCCAGCCATGTCTTAAGTTGCTGCATGAAAAATTGTTCCTTGACAAAAAAAGGGTTACAAACTATTAGATTGGTTTAACGTATGCACGCTCAGTATGGCTGCTGCGGATCAACTCGACGATGCTCTTGCGTTTTAAGCTAAACAGTTGAATATTCCTCTTTTCGAAATCCAACAGTCCACTGCTATTCGTCAATTCGTTCAAGGTCATGATCTTTTAGTGAGTCTCAAAATCGTTTTTTGGTTAGAGTGTGTTCCAAGCTGCCCTGGCAGAATGATTTAGATGTGATTTATACTTGGAGTGTGCAAAACAAGATCATAATTGCTACAACATGAGCACCGTTCTATTTAAAAATGTAATTTTAAAAAACCAAAAAACTAACCTTCACACACTGTGCCATTGCCAATGTAGCCTACATTACAGTCACACTCATAAGATCCCGCTGTGTT
Organism: Crossaster papposus; assembly: GCA_037893245.1. Classification (NCBI taxonomy): domain Eukaryota; kingdom Metazoa; phylum Echinodermata; class Asteroidea; order Velatida; family Solasteridae; genus Crossaster; species Crossaster papposus. The sequence goes on from JBAIAA010000099.1 coordinate 539,544, forward strand.
GTTGCACGTGGCCGTACCGACGGCGCAATCATTCATGTCGGCTGAACTACATTCATCCACATCTGCAATGACAACGAAACCCATTATAAATTACGTATTTGTACTGACAACTGTACATTAACATTACTTTCAATACGAATTACAACCTTGGAGTTGGGCCAATTTCATAAAACGTGTAAGCACAAAATTGTGCTTAGCATGAAAAATTGTTCCTTGACAAAAAAAGGGTTACAAACTATTAGATTGGTTTAACGTATATGCACGCTCAGTATGGCTGCTGCGGATCAACTCGACGATGCTCTTGCGTTGAAGCTAAACAGTTGAATATTCCTCTTTTCGAAATCCAACAGTCCACTGCTATTCGTCAATTCGTTCAAGGTCATGATCTTTTAGTGAGTCTCAAAATCGTTTTTGGTTAGAGTGTGTTCCAAGCCGCCCCGGCAGAATGATTTAGATGTGATTTATACTTGGAGTGTGCGAAACAAGATCATAATTGCTACAACATGAGCACCGTTCTATTTAAAAATGTATTTGTTTTTAAAAACCAAACTAACCTTCACACACTGTGCCATTGCCAATGTAGCCTACATCACAGTAACACTCATAAGATCCCGCTGTGTTGTTGCACGTGGCCGTACCGACGGCGCAATCATTCATGCCGGCTGAACTACATTCATCCACATCTGCAATGACAACGAAACCCATTATAAATTACGTACATGTATTTGTACTGACAACTGTACATTAACATTACTTTCAATACGAATTACAACCTTGGAGTTGGGCCAATTTCATAAAACGTGTAAGCACAAAATTGTGCTTAGCATGAAAAATTGTTCCTTGACAAAAAAAGGGTTACAAACTATTAGATTGGTTTAACGTATATGCACGCTCAGTATGGCTGCTGCGGATCAACTCGACGATGCTCTTGCGTTTGAAGCTAAACAGTTGAATATTCCTCTTTTCGAAATCCAACAGTCCACTGCTATTCGTCAATTCGTTCAAGGTCATGATCTTTTAGTGAGTCTCAAAATCGTTTTTGGTTAGAGTGTGTTCCAAGCCGCCCCGGCAGAATGATTTAGATGTGATTTATACTTGGAGTGTGCAAAACAAGATCATAATTGCTACAACATGAGCACCGTTCTATTTAAAAATGTATTTGTTTTTAAAAACCAAACTAACCTTCACACACTGTGCCATTGCCAATGTAGCCTACATCACAGTAACACTCATAAGATCCCGCTGTGTTGTTGCACGTGGCCGTACCGACGGCGCAATCATTCATGCCGGCTGAACTACATTCATCCACATCTGCAATGACAACGAAACCCATTATAAATTACGTATTTGTACTGACAACTGTACATTAACATTACTTTCAATACGAATTACAACCTTGGAGTTGGGCCAATTTCATAAAACGTGTAAGCACAAAATTGTGATTAGCATGAAAATTATTCCTTAACAAAAAAAAGGGTTACAAACTATTAGATTGGTTTAACGTATATGCACGCTCAGTATGATATGGCTGCTGCGGATCATCTCGACGATGCTCTTGCGTTTGAAGCTAAACAGTTGAATATTCCTCTTTTCGAAATCCAACAGTCCACTGCTATTCGTCAATTCGTTCAAGGTCATGATCTTTTTTTAGTGAGTCTCAAAATCGTTTTTGGTTAGAGTGTGTTCCAAAAACCGACAATATTGATCCGCGTCGGCAAATTACCTAAAAAACTAGGTTTAGGATGTGGGTTAGGGTTAGTGTTTGGGTTAAGGTATAATATAGGGTATATTGGGTCAAAATTTGAACCCAGGAAATTAATTGTGGTTGAAATAAGAGCATTTTAGGTTTTGGGTCCGCGTCGGTTTTGGGTCCGCGTCGGTTTTGGGCTCGCGTTGGATTTGTGTACTACCTACCTGTTACTCCATCCGTCATTGTTGTAGATTGTGTTGTGGCTTCTGTAATGAAAATAAATTGTATCATACTTTTTACCCACACACAAAAACCGTTTGGGTTATTTTGTTGTTGTTGAAGATTTACCGCCTCTGTTACATGCTTATTACATCTAGGCAGCTTATCATCAACCTAACACTCGACGCTTCAGCGGTTACCTCTAGGGTGGAGTATATACAGTGAGTGAGTGAGTTTTGGGTTTAACGCCGTACCGGCATCAGTGGCCATATTCACGGCGGGAATGTGTACAAATATAAGACAATAGTTAGTAATAAAAAAAAACAATCAAGTGAACTGTGGAGAATATAAGAACTTGGAGTCAGAAGGAACAATTATCACACAGGAAAAGAATGAGAACGATTCAAAAGAATAAAAAACCATTGTATAGAAGTATAACGATAGACTGATTCTAGGCAGTTTTCCAGGAGAATCCCGTGGAAGGCGGGCCACGGAGGATTCCCCAGACACACGGCACCCTGTCTAAATTTGTCCCGCAAGGCCGGCCGTTTCCCTTGCAGTTTAAGGGTCCGGGCCCCGCCGGTATTTTCACAGGTCCACATACCTCCGGGTGATGAGGGGACAATGGCTCCGAGCGTCCGGCCAACCCCCCACGACCAGTCCCCCAGGACTAGTAGGGCCTCCTGTTTAACTGTCTAGTTAATTATAATATATTAATTGTGTCAATAAAATGTATAGGAAGTGTATGAATAATGTCTGGATTTATTTTGTGAGACTCATCTCAAGGGCAGAGCAAAATCTTGTCTCACCAGGGTGAGCTAACCCTGAGATAAGTCTCAGACCAAAGAAAGACAACTTTATACGGTAAAGAAAGTGTGGAAATTATATTTGTATATGATTTGGAAAACTCATCCCAAGGGCAGAATAACATCTCGTCTCACCGGGGTGAGCAAACCCTGGGAGAAGCCCCAAACCAGAAAAAATATTTGTTATATGAAAAAAAAAAAAAAAAAAAATATGCAAGTGGGCGATTTACAAAATGTGGTAAAGTTCTGATGATTTAAGGAATGCAATAATGGTATTTGGAGGCATATTGAAAGTATCTTTTAGCGTAGCAGCAAAGAAGTATCGTTGTCTGATTTCAGCCATTTCAACACATTCTACGATAAGGTGATTCATGGTCAGTGAGTGAGTGAGTGAGTTTTGGGTTTAACGCCGTACCGGCATCAGTGGCCATATTCACGGCGGGAATGTGTACAAATATAAGACAATAGTTAGTAACAAAAAAACAATCAAGTGAACTGTGGAGAATATAAGAACTCGGAGTCAGAAGGAACAATTATCAAAAGAATGAAAAACCATTGTATAGAAGAATAACGATAGACTGATTCTAGGCAGTTTTCCAGGAGAATCCCGTGGAAGGCGGGTCACAGAGGATTCCCCAGACACACGGCACCCTGTCTAAATTTGTCCCGCAAGGCCGGCCGTTTCCCTTGCAGTTTAAGGGCCCGGGCCCCGCCGGTATTTTCACAGGTCCACATACCTCCGGGTGATGAGGGGACAATGGCTCCGAGTGATTCATGGTCAGAGGACTATTACATGAGATACACTGTGGTTGTGGGTCTGCTTTGAGAAGGAAAGAGTGTGTTAATGTTGAGTGGCCTATCCGGCATCTAGTCAGGACAACCTGATCTTGTCGAGATAGATTTCTATAGGGTTGCCAGAAGCCAAGGTGAGGTTGAATGGAGAAAAGTTTGTTGGATGTAAAGGTTGCCCAAGATACTTGCCATAACTGTTTGGTGTAGGAGTGAATAGAATTCCTCAGGTCTGTATAAGGGATGGTACATGGATTTATTGGTAAATCTAATGCTTGTTTAGCTAGAGCGTCCACTTTTTCATTTCCTGCTATGCCGACATGGCTTGGAATCCAGCAGAAAATGATGTCAAAGTGTTTCAGGTGGAATTGAGTTAGTTTATTTAAGACTTTTATCAAATAGGGATGATTTATGTTGCGTCCACTTATGGCCTGTAGACTTGATAGAGAGTCACTAAAGATAATAAACTTCTTTTTCTTAATGGAATCAAACATTTCTAGTGCTAGCAGGATAGCCTTGATTTCAGCTGTATAGATTGAAGCTTGGTTCGGAAGACGAATACTTTGTGTGTACTGATTACATGTGGCAGCTGAGGAAACTTTGTCTTCATCTTTAGAGCCATCTGTGTAGGTGCAGATGTGGTTGGGAAACATAGCTTTAAAATCATGGTAATCGTTATGGAATAGTGATGCATCAGTTTCTGATTTCTTGTACTTAGTCATATGTACAAAGACCCGAGGTTTGTGAATTTCCCAGGGTGGTATAACTGGAATCTCGGTTCGTGCTATATTTGTTAATTCTAGTTTAGCTGCATGTATGTGTGGCTGTAAACGAAGACCAAGTGGTTTAATTGTTTTTGGTTTAGCAGCATATATATGTTTAAACTTAGGATGAAAAACACATTGATATGCTGGATTTGAGGGGTTGGCTGCTAATTTGGTAATGTATTGTAAGGAGAGTTTAATACATCTATTTTCAAGAGGTGGTTCATCAGCTGTGACATACAGGCTCTCAACTGGTGATGTTCTGAAGGCACCAAAAGACAGCCGTAAACCTTGATGGTGAATAGTATTGAGTTGTTTTAAATAGGACTTGGGGGCAGAACCGTAAACAATGCTGCCCTAGTCTAATTTAGATCGGATAAGCGATCTATATAGTTGTATTAAAACTAAACATTCAGCTCCCCAGTTTTTATTTGCTACAGCTTTGATAATGTTCATAGCTTTTAGACATTTAATTTTAAGAGCTTTGATATGAGGTAAAAAGGTAAGCTTAGTATCAAAGATTATTCCTAAAAATTTTGTTTCGTTAACTACTTTGATTTTGTCACCTGCAAGATATAGCTCAGGGTCGAAGTGTGCATTTCTGAGTCGACAGAAATGCATACAAACGGTTTTAGGTTTAGAGAATTTGAAACCATTTTCAGTAGACCACTTCTGTAATTTGTTAAGAGTTAACTGGAGTTGACGTTCAATATTTTGCATGCGACTACCTCTATAACAGATCAATAAATCATCAACATACAGCGATGGAGAGACCCCATTCTGTATTGTTTTAACAATGTTATTAATTTTGATACTAAATAAGGTAACTGAAAGGATACTTCCTTGGGGGACACCCATATCTTGCTCACGTGAGGCAGATAGGGTTGACCCTACTTTAACTTGAAATTGTCTGTCAATTAAAAAATTTGCAATAAAAAGCGGAAGTCTACCTCTGAATCCCATTTCATGAAGATCTTTCATGATGCCATACTTCCATGTTGTATCATATGCTTTTTCTAGGTCGAAGAATATAGCAACAGCATGCTCTTTTTTAATAAAAGCATCTCGAACAAAGGATTCTAGTCTAACCAAGTGGTCTATGGTACTTCGGCCTTTTCTAAAACCACATTGGAAATTATTAATTAGGCCATTAGCTTCAAGTAACCAGACAAGTCTGTCGTTGACCATTCTTTCCATGGTTTTACATAAACATGAAGTGAGAGCTATTGGACGGTAGTTGGATGGGTTTGTATGATCTTTGCCTGGTTTTGGTATAGGAATGATAATAGCGTTTTTCCATGATGGTGGTATGTCACCAGTTTCCCATACGACATTGAGTATGTTTAACAGAGTTATTAGACATTTCTCAGGTAGATGTTTTAATAGTTGATAGTGTATTTGATCTGGGCCTATTGCTGTATCATGTGATTTCCCAATGGCTGTGGTGAGTTCTTCAAGTGAAAATGGTTGGTTGTAGTTTTCAGTGTTATTAGATGCAAATTTTAGATGGTGTTGTTCATTTTGTAATTTGAATTTTTGAAATTCTTCTGAGTAATTTTCTGTAGAAGAATTTTTCTCGAACGAATTTGCCAATTCCTCTACTATATCTGTCTTAGTAGTGAGGGTTTCATTATCTTTTTGTAAATGTTTAACTCCTGATTTGACCTTTCGACCGTTCATTTTCTGAACCATATTCCAGACTTTACCCAAAGGAGTACGTGACGTAAGTTTAGATACATATGTTTTCCAGCTGTTTCTTTTTTTGTAATTAATAATTTGACGGGCTTTAGCTCTAGCAATTTTAACTTGAGCTAAGTTATCTGAAGTAGGTCTAAGGTTAAATTTCCGTTCAGCTTTTTTGCGAGCTTTCCTGACTTCCTTGCATTCTTGGTCATCCCATGGTAGATGGGGTTTAGATGAATGAGTTGATGTTTTGGGTATAGTATCATCGGCTATAGAAATCAAAATGTTTGTATAAGTCTTTATGGGGTTAGTTCCATTGTCGAAGTTGATATTAGTTAATTTTTCCTCACAGTGCTTAGAGAAACTTTCCCAATCTGCTTTGTTGAAGTTCCATTTGGGAGTGTATTCTTCAGTGAGTGATTGGTCATATTCGAGGATGATTGGGAAATGATCACTTCCACATAGGTCATCCCACACAACCCATGTAAAGTCTGTTACAAGTTCAGGGTCTGTAAGTGTGAGGTATATTGATGTGTATGAGCCACTACCAGGATGTAGGTAGGTATGTGACCCATCGTTTAAAAAAACACAGAGCTTGGTCGGCGATAAACTTTTCGAGTAGTCTTCCTTTTGTATTATATGTATCTGAACCCCAAACGGGGTTATGTCCATTAAAATCTCCTAGTAATATATATGGAGTTGGGAGTTGGTTAACAAGGTTATCTAAATCAGTATGTTTTAAATTAAAGGTGGGTGGTATATAAATGGAACATATGGTGATTGCTCTATGCAGAGTGATGCGGGCTGCAACAGCCTGTAGATTGGTATTTAGAGGAACATGGCTATGAATAATGCCTTGTTTTACTAATAATGAGGAGCCTCCTTTGGCTCGTTGTTCTTCAGGGTCATAGGTATTATACATGTGATATGATTTCAGGTTGATGTTATCGGTTTCTTTAAGGTGGGTTTCTTGAAGTGCAAACACAACTGGGTTGTGTGTTTGAACTAAAAGTTGAATCTCATTAAAGTTGGCTTTAAAACCTCTACAATTCCACTGAACAATTTTAGTTTTGTTCATTTACGTTGTGGGTAATGTAGCTGGTTATGTTAGAGAAAATGTTATTTAATATTAGATCTGGGAGATCTACTTCTTGTTCTATCCTTTGATTTAGTAGATACTTGCTGGAGTTCTGTATAGTATACATCCATGTCCTCTTCGGCTTCATCATCTAGACTACTGTATTTGTTTTGTTGATTAATTGGGTTTTTGTTGCCTTTTTTGGTTCGGTTACTGGATTCAGGGTTTGTTTTCTTATTAGGGGTTTTTTCTGATGGTTTTTCCTTTGAGTTACTACTGGAAGATGGTTGATTTGTTGACTTATTAGTAGCAGGGTGTGTTTTGGTTTGGATGTTTTCCGGTTTTTCCTTTGAGTTATTACTGGTAGATGGTTGATTTGTTTTCTTATCAGTAGCAGGATGTGTTTTGGTTTGGAGGTTTTCCGGTTTTTCCTTAGAGTTACTACTGGTAGTTGGTTGGTTTGTTGCCTTATCAGTAGTAGAGCGTGTTTTGGTTTGGAGGTTTTCCCAGATTAACTGGATCGGTCTGGCAGCTAGTTGATTTAGTTGGAGGTCGTTTTTGTTCTGTGGTTGGTGTGTAATTTACTGGCTTTTCAGTTGTAATCCAGGTGAGCTTTGTTTGGCACTCCATATTGTGAGTTTCTTTAAGTCGTGTCGTTGCTGTTATTGCTGCTGCTGCTGCTGCTGCATATGTAGGTTTGTCAGGTGTGTGAGTTTTAGCCATTTTCTTAGCTTCTAAATAGCCGATGTTGTTTGTAGCTTTCAGATATTGAGTTTGTTTTTCTATTTTCCACACTGGACAATCTCTTGAAGAAGCCATATGGTCACCCTGACAGTTCTTGCATTTTGGATCTCTGTGACAGTCTTGTCCATTGTGGTCAGGTTCACCACAGCGAAAGCAACAGGGTTTTCCTCTGCATGCCTGTAGACCATGGCCAAACTTTTGACATTGGAAGCACCTCAGTGGGTTGGGAATAAACTTCTCCTTGGTTAAATACTTCCCCCGTAGTTACTATTGTTTGCCTGGTTATGAGTTCATTGTAAATAATATACAGGGTGCTAAAGGCGGTGGTGGAGTTGCCCTTGATATTTCTTGTGATTTGAATATTGTAAATAGGAAAGATCTAAGTTTTTCAGATAATTCCCTTGAATCCTTATTTATTGAGATTTTAATTCCCAAAGCCAAAAACATTATAGTGGGTGTTGTATACAAAGCACCCTCTGTTGTTCACTGCGAGTTTATGAACACTTTTCAAAGCGCGTGTTCTCGCATTGCCTGTAATAACAAATCTTGTATAATCTCTGGAGACTTTAATGTTAATTTACTCAACCATGGCAACCCTAGCTCGCAGGCCTTTTAATCGGTTTAGCCATTTAATTGCATCTTATTCCTTTCTTCCCTTAATTGATAAACCTACTCGCCTAACCGATTATTCTGCGACACTTATAGATAATCTCTTTTGTAATATTCTTCCCTCCCCCAAATCAGGTGTTTTATTATCCGATATTTCAGATCACTTACCAATTGTTATGTTTGTACACTCTCCTACCTCGACCAGTACCCATGACAGCAACATTTATAATTAGCTGTTTCGGCACTTCAGCCGAAACAGCTATTGTATTCGTTCTGATTATTTTTTTTCTTTTTGGCTGGATGACGTCATCCAGTATCAGATTACAAGCAACCAATGATCACTGGATTTAATCTTCAAAAATCAATACAAAATCAACTGTAAGAGATCCGATTTAGATTTTTACGGTAATTGATAGAATAATCCGGGTTCTTCATATTTGGTATACCAAGCAAAATATTTTGACCCTTTCTTGCTGTCCAAACCGGAAGTGCCTAAAAATCAACCGCGAGAGGTATAATCAATTACTTTCTTTTTTCAATTTTCATTTTGTATACAATGAAAATTAAATGAAAAGGATCATAAATGTAATGAACAATGAAAACAAATTGCGAAAAAGCCATATGCTCTGTTCAAAGAACAGACATATTTCTTTTCTTTTTTTTCTCCTTCAGACTCCTCTCCATAGGGTATGTACACGTTTTTTGTTCGGACAATACACTTTGGCACTTTGTTAAATCCGATCGACTTCAGACTTGGCCTACGCTTAGACCACCACCCACAGATGATCCTAGAAGAAATTTGTCACGATTACAGCATTCGTGGTCACGTGACGTCATGTTAAAGGTCCAATCTTTTCCCATAGGATTTGCACACGTTTTTTTCAACCAATGTATCTTTAGCACTTTAATACATCCGATGGACTTTAGACTTAGCACACACCTCGACCACCATACCCAAGAGGGCCAAGGGGAAATTGTCATGATGACGTCATCGTTGGTCATGTGACGTCACATTAAAGGTGCAATTTTTCCCCATAGGTTTTGTACACGTTTTCCTTCAGACTATTGACTTTGACACTTGGGTAAATCCGATTGACTTGAGACTTAACACCCCCTCAATCACCATCCTCAGGAGGGTCAAGAGGAAAATCATCATGATGACATCATCGGGAGTCATGTGACGTCACATTAATGTCTTTTTCAGACTTTTCTCCATAGGATTTGTACACGTTTGTTCAGACAGGGCACTTAGGTACTTCGGTGAATCCGATTAATTTGAGAATTGGCACACACCATCCTCAGGAGGATCAATATGAAAATCGTCATGATGCGTCATCAGGAGTCATGTGACGTCACATTAAACGTGCAGGTTTTTAGGAACCTTCATCTCTGGAAGTACAGGTCCGATTGGGGTCAAACTTGGTATTCAGGTATTCCAGGATGAGTTATAGACGAAAATTAAGATGGCATCACGATGACGTCATCAGGGGTCATGTGATGTCACATTGAAGGTGCAGTTTGTAAGACCCTCTATCTCTGGAAGTACAGGTCCGATTGGGGTCAAACTTGATATTCAGGTATTCCAGGATGAGTAATACAAATATTTTAACTACTCTTTTACATACATAAAAAAAATAATACTTTGCTCGTCAGTTTGAACAGGAAAAAAATAACATTCGTAATACTTGGAAAGTAATTAATTCTGTTTTAAACAATAAGAAGTCTTCCCACACTATTAGTACAGTGTAGTATCATTTCTGATGGCCAAATATTCAGTGATCCTAATCAAATTGCTAATTGCTTTAATGATTACTTTGTAAACATAGGACCTAATCTTGCAAGTGGCATTCAACCTACTCGCCCATCTAGTAGTTTTACAGATTACCTGACTCATCCTTATCCAAATTCTTTATTCTTTGTTCCGACCACAGAATATGAGATAGTTGATATTGTTCACAATTTGCAAAACAAGAAAAGCTCTGGTCATGACTCAATAAATATATCTATTATCAAGAATTATATTAATGCCATATGTAAGCCACTTGTTAATGCCTCATTTTTAACTGGTATTGTTCCCTCACAAATAAAAATTGCCAAAGTTATTCCAGTTTTTAAAAAGGGTGATCCTAATTGTGTCAATAACTACAGACCTATCTCTGTCCTCGCATGTTTTTCTAAGATTTTTGAAAAGTGCGTTTATGTCCGTACTGTACGTTATTTTGATAAATTTGATATCTTGACAAGTTCACAATTTGGATTTCGTAGCAAACATTCTACTACTCATGCCCTTCTTGATTTTATAGACAAAGTTTCCAATGCAATTGATGACTCGAAACACACTCTAGGAATATTCCTCAATCTGTCAAAGGCATTTGAAACAATCGACCATAATGATTTATTGTACAAACTTTCTTTTTATGGCATTCGTGGCATTTTATGGTATTAATGATTTTACAAATTGATCTAACATACTATCTTTTTTACATTGTTTGCAGATGATTCAAATATATTTGTTTCACATAGTAACCCCAGATATCTTATTGATACAGTCAACACTGAACTTAAATCTGTTGCAAATTGGTTCAACGTCAATAAATTGTCCCTCAATATTAGTAAAACCAACTATATGCTGTTCAGTAATTCTATCAGTGACCTTCCTAGTGACGTAGAAATTAATGATGTTATCATTAACAAGAGCGACTGTTGTAAATTCCTGAGACTGTTGATTGATTCTGGATTAACATGGAAATGTTATATTAACAATGTAGGTAATATTGGTGTGATTAATAGGATCAAACATTTTTTTCCTGAACCAGTTCTCGAATCTCTGTATAATACTTTAATCTTATCATATCTTAACTATGGAATTCTTGCATGGGGGAATAGTTCTGTCCCAAATTTAAACAGGCTACTACTTTTACAGAAACGGGCTTTACGTTCAATCAATTATGTAGATCTTTTAGCGCATTCAGACCTCCTTTTTGTTAAACATATGATTTTAAAATGCAAAGATATATATAACCATCAGCTTGGGTCCCTTATGTATCAATCCACCTGTAATACTTTACCATCAACAGTTCAGAGTATATTTACTCGGAATCGTGAAATTCATACTCACTTTACTCGTCAAGCTTCCAATTTCCACATCCCATTTACTCGCACTTCTTTTGCTCATAAAACTATTAAATATGAGGGACCCAGGCTTTGGAACTCATTTGATGAACAACTTAAAACACCTGAAAATATCTCCATTTTTAAACGTGAGTTTAAATCTGTTTTACTGAAATCCTACTGTTGAATCTTATTGTTGAATCCTTGTAATTAAACGTCAAATCCTTATATTGTAGTAGATCTACATTGCTAAGCATTGCTATAACCTCTTGCTGACCTGTTAGTCTGTCCAGTCCTTGTCTATTGTTAGTGTCCGAGTGTACATGTATTATGTAACTTTCCTTATTGTACATGTACATGCCATGCATTGAGTCCTATTTAGAGTAGTTTTCCAGTTTGGTTCTATTATTAATATTCCTCTCTTAGGCCTCAATGCATGTGTATGCTATAGGGGCCCATGCTTATAAGCTTTGCTTCATAATGAGCCCCTCCACAAAATTACCCAATATTTACATTTTGTAAATTAAGACTCTTTTCTGTGTTCTTGATGATATTTAAAATTGTGGAAATAAAATGAACTATGAATGCAACAGATTGCATCAGACCAGAAGACATGCCTTACCTGCGAAATGCATCAACTTGATACAACTTTGGTGCATACCGTTGCATTTCGCAGGGTTAGGGTTACAAATCACACATATCCACCAACATATTGGTGCTCGCTCATCAAGGTGCTACATCTCATTATTACGTATTACCCCTGCTCATTGGGCCAATAACATCCAATAAAACATTCCAAAGAAAATCTCACAGTTTCTTGTGGAGCTCGATGCTCCTATTTTGATCCAAAACATCCACAACAACTATCTCTAGCCATTTACTACTGGGTGGAGAGAGGAAATAGCACATGCACCATAGCCCCATGGTTCTGGGGTAGTGGTTGGTTCTGGGGTTGTTGTTGGTTCTGGGGTTGTGGTTGGTTCTGGGGTTAATTGTGGTTGGTTCTGGGGTTGTAGTTGTCATTAAGTCTCGTGTTTGGCCGTAATTCATTCATCTTGAGTACACATAAAATAGTGGCATGGTGGTAGTGTTGGAAACGTTTCCATGCATTTTTAGCTCAAAATGTCAGGGGAAGGTGGCCAGGAACTTCTTTAGATTGCACCACAGAGCATCTATAGAATCCAACATTTTCTGAGGCCCTTCAGCGGCCCCGGACAACACGCCGTAATGGCTTCGCGCCCTGCGCTCACAGTCCCCCCCTCCACCAACAAATTTAGTTTCACATGCCGCAGTGTTCACCATGCTTCAACAAATCTCGGAAAATCCTCATAAGTTTAGTATTTAATTTTGTTTTTAAAGTTGACAAATTCTGATAAACCGTACCAGAAGTTTGTTCGAAAATTCTAGGCTATAGGCTATTCAAACGTTTGTCAAGATATGGAATCATTAACTGTACGGTTGTAATTTCTGTAGTAATTATAAATATGTCACTATCCAATCTAGACACAAGAAGAAAGGAGTTCCCATTTCAGGGGTTATTATTGGAAACGAGGTTGAAAATAAAGTAATCCCTGGGGACAAGGTTGGGTTTAAATTTGCGTTTGTTTTTTAAATATGCAAATTACGAATCAAATCTTACCAATCACATCAAATGTGAAGAATGCAGATGCCGTGCAGTTCTCCTCATTGGTCACAGTGCAGGTTACATTATGGGACCCTAATGGAAAGTTCCCTCCTGTGACAGTCACATTGGTTCCTCCCGCATCATCAACACAAGTTATTTCTTGACCGTCTGTGTTGGTTGCGGTCACTTCATCCCATGTCACCAAAACTGTTTCTTGGTCAGACGCAATGAACAGATTGCCAACAGTTGGCACGGTAAATTCAGGCATTGCTGTGAAGCAAAATAAACAATGTCCATTAAACTATATTTACTTTCGAAATATTCCAAAATACTCTGTGTAATTAAATATTTCATGATCACCATCAAGTACATGTATACGCTTCAATTTACAGTCTTCCTCGCAAATAATTTCTGTCGACATGGTATTAAGTGAGCAAGTTAATGGTCAGGGGTTATTGGCCCATATTGCCAGTTCTAGTTGAAGCAGAATCTGTAGCCTACAAGTGCACTAAGGAAATACAAGTGTGATTGGCCGGTTTTAAACAGTATGTTAAATACCGGTTTGAGTCTATGAACGCTGATAATGACCCGAGACAGCCAACTCCCTGCAAATGAAACTTCAGCGTGCACTTCATAATTAATTTTACTTTAAAATTTCAAGATTTTCATTTGGTTTCAGTACCGGAAAGAAATAATATTAATAATAATAATAATAATAACATAGGTTTTCCCGGCCAATTTCCTCACAAATTAATTCAATTTCATTAACATTTCATCAAATTCACGCCCTTCCTTCTAATTAATCCGATCAAACTAGGGTTTTCTTTTTAGCTACATGTACTATTGCATTCAATTTAGTGTTTGTGCATACATGATTTCGTTTCTTTCATTCAGGTTAGTTTTAGTCATTCTAATTCATTGATAGCCATTCAAGACTATATTTATTTTCACCATTATACAGTTGAATTTCGACTACCTATACAATTGATGAAATCCAATTAAGACTCATCGAAACTCACATATGAATTTGTTGCTAGTTTTTGTTTACTTTTTCGTTGATGGGCAATGAATTTCAACTTCTTTGCATTTAAATTAAACAGTTGTGACTGTGAGTTGTGAGTTGTGACTTGTTTATTTGAGGAAGCTGTAGGGCAATGTACTGGCACTTGAGTTGTTCTTGTTAGATGCGTTTCCGTGTTGTATGCATTTCATTTATGTCATGTGTTTTGTTTTAATTGTAATAATTGTTCCTTGTGCTTTGTTACCCCATGGTTAAAATTACAGCCTGTACCGCGTATCTAGAAGAATGTTAAGTAAAGTTGGAAAAGTTGTGATGAGAAGTTTGAAATGAAAACAAAATCTTTCGCTACAGCCTTGTGATCGTTTGCACTGGTCTTTATGTTTTTCTCTTTATTTCTGCTAATGTTTGCACTAAAACGTATATAAATGCAAAGTTTTCTCCAGATTCAAAAAGATTTTAAAAAGCAAGGTCGGAAATGTGTGTCAGCAGCGAGCAAGGCCGGAAATGCGTGGGTGTGCTTCCCGGCACTATCGGCATGAACCTGCTTCGGATCGAGTTTTGTTAAAATAATCCCACCCCTCGGTTCGGTGATGTTAAAATAATCCCGGTGCGAACTGGTTAACTAAAACAAAATGTTGTTCTTTTCGTGTAGATTTTTTTCAGAGGTCCTTTTATTTTTCTGTTTTATATGTATATTCCTTTTGTATGTATGTATATTTCTTTATATCTGAAGATATATTAATAAAACAAAAGTTTCCTATTTTGTAAGGTAAAGAAACAAAAATGCAGTAGCTTTCATAGCCTTGAATACAAGGCTGTGCTGTATCTATAACTTGGGATTACCATTTGCCATAACACCACACGTGTACATAGCACGCAAGCAATGCATATTATATGTGTGTACGTACTCATACTTGTGTATACACTTGTGTGCAAGTACGTTTGTTTATGGTGTAAATCGAGGAGTTTCCTTTGTTTGTACCCCTAACTTTTTCCCGACGGCTCTCATTGGTTTTGTACACGAATCTCAATTCGAGGTCGTCCTCGATTCTAACCCTAACCCCAATTCACCCTTGTGTCGCCAGGTATGTGTCCTCCATTTACACCATAAACAAACGTGCCCACACTGCCCTGAAGGGTTTGTCACTACTGGGTTTTATGTTTTTCTTTACTTTGCTTCGCGAATCCGAGGCGAATTGAGGGGGGGGGGGGGGAGAGTAAGTATGCAAATAAGCACTAATAACTTGTGTGTGTTTTTCAATGGCCAATCACAGATTACATACTGTTTTTGTGCGTCATACAATGCTGAATTATTCAATCAAAGGCCAATCAGATCCAATGGATCGAGAGCATACTGACTACGGGCAGCCATCTTTTTGTTCAAATTCACTCTACTTAAAGATATATAATGCATTATAAGTGTGAAAATGAATTCTCCTCAACATATCTGCCTTTATAGGCACATACGAAATAAAAAAGCACACACCATAAAAGAATGAGAACATTTAAAACATGTGTTTACCAATTGATGAAAATGAATGGCTGACCATCTCTTGCTGCTGGTTTTTACAAAAGTGAATGATATTAGCGACATAAATTAGAATGATCTTATTTGGCCAGTGAATGCCAACTGCTGATGGAATTAAATGATGGAGTTAAATGCTGATGCAACGGAGCATTAATTTCCAAATAAAATTGAATGAGTCGGGTATTAAATTGATTGAATTTATGTTTAAATTCGCCGGGAAAACCTATAATAATAATTATTAACCCTTGAGATTGTCAAACATTATATTGACATGTAAACCCATCATTTAAGCAGCCTTTTATGGGATTGTCAATAGACCTTTTTACCCGATGAGGGCCATGAGGCGGAAGTGAATTGTGACCCCTTTAAAAATGTCCAGGGTTCCAATATTCGGGTCATTTTCTATAAATTTGTACAGGATTTCTTCCATTTTTTCCTTGAGAGATGCCTCTAAAATCGTCTTATTAATAAAACCCAGCATAAATGGGGGGTTTTATGCAAAAAATAAAAAAAGCACAATTTTTGTTGTCCCGTGCGCACCATGTCAAGGGAAATTAGCAATAGATGACCACTGGGCGGCTATTGTATAGTTGTGCCCGGTCGATGCACCACTTATCGCCATGACATCGCTTGGTGGATGGCACCCCAAATCACACAGGTATTTTTTTTCCAATCGTGAGAAAAGGAGCCTGCTAAAAAAATTAAGCTGGATACTTTTACTTATGACGATTTTAGAGACTTCTTTTAAGAAAACAAGCAAGGAATTCAGGACAGATTGAGAAAAACTTACCCTAAAGTTTGGACCCCTGTATATTTTCAACAGGCCCCGTACACTTCTTCCTCATGCATACATTTTCCTTTTCGGGTGAAAAGGTCTATAAAACGTAACACACAGGTTATTTACAGTAATTCAATTCAATGATTTGAAGCTTTGAATGTAAAAATAAACCTGCTTTTTCTTTAAACCACTTTAGTAAAATCAAAAATTGCTTGGTAACTTTTGTGGAGGCCAGACCTACCGGTACTATACTCATAGTCTTACCGATGATTGTGATGTTGAATGTGCAATTGTCCGAATTACCAGCTGTATCAGACACATTGCACGTGACTGTCGTTGTGCCCAAATCGAACGTTCCATTTGACATCACCTGATTGCCAGCAACATCTGTACAACTGATGTTACTTTCAGTGAAAGCGTCCACATTATCTGTAGCTGATGGTGCTGGTGACCAAATAACTGATGAAGCATTTGAAACTCCAGCATCAATGCAAATGTCCATGACTGAGTCAGGACATGTGATGTTAGGGCTTTCTTCATCTGTAACGCAGGATAAAAAAAATAAAAAAATAATAAGGTTGGTATAATAATAATACGTTTTCCAGCCCAATTTCTTCACAAATTAATTTCATTTCATTAACATGCATTTAAATTCACGACAGAAAATGATTCATTAGGGAGACAATCCCATAGAGACGTGCACACAAATTTTCTTTCTTTACTGTAACCTAATTCGTTTTTACCTAGAGCTTTTTTCACAAAATTTCATATTTATGCTATTTAGACACTAATCCGATTGTTGTTTGAGAAACCCCAGTGATGTCGGTTTGCATGAAACTTGGCCCTCAACGTTATTGATTTTACACTGGTTTCATAGGGCTTGAACGAGGCTAGTGCACCCATCGGAACTTTTGTTGACAAACAGCAGTATATATCTGGGGCCGTGTTCATCCAACGTCTTGGTGTACATTCTGTGGTTTGATACATTAGATTGGTTTATGCACGCTCAGTATCATGGCTGCTACGGATCGACTCGACGATGCTCTTGCGTTTGAAGCTAAACAGTTGAATATAGATCATAATTGCTACAACATGAGCACCGTTCTATTTAAAAATGTATTTTTTTTTAAACCAAACTAACCTTCACACACTGTGCCATTGCCAATGTAGCCTACATTACAGTAACACTCATAAGATTCCGCTGTGTTGTTGCACGTGGCCGTACCGACGGCGCAATCATTCATGTCGGCTGAACTACATTCATCCACATCTGCAACGACAACGAAACCCATTATAAATTACGTATTTGTACTGACAACTGTACATTAACATTACTTTCAATACGAATTACAACCTTGGAGTTGGGCCAATTTCATAAAAGGTGTAAGCACAAAATTGTGCTTAGCATGAAAATTGTTCCTTGACAAAAAAAGGGTTACAAACTATTAGATTGGTTTAACGTATATATGCACGCTCAGTATGGCTGCTGCGGATCAACTCGACGATGCTCTTGCGTTTGAAGCTAAACAGTTGAATATTCTTCTTTTCGAAATCCAACAGTCCACTGCTATTCGTCAATTCGTTCAAGGTCATGATCTTTTAGTGAGTCTCAAAATCGTTTTTGGTTAGAGTGTGTTCCAAGCCGCCCCGGCAGAATGATTTAGATGTGATTTATACTTGGAGTGTGCAAAACAAGATCATAATTGCTACAACATGAGCACCGTTCTATTTAAAAATGTATTTTTTTAAAACCAAACTAACCTTCACACACTGTGCCGTTGCCAATGTAGCCTACATTACAGTAACACTCATAAGATTCCGCTGTGTTGTTGCACGTGGCCGTACCGACGGCGCAATCATTCATGTCGGCTGAACTACATTCATCCACATCTGCAATGACAACGAAACCCATTATAAATTACGTATTTGTACTGACAACTGTACATTAACATTACTTTCAATACGAATTACAACCTTGGAGTTGGGCCAATTTCATAAAACGTGTAAGCACAAAATTGTGCTTAGCATGAAAAATTGTTCCTTGACAAAAAAAGGGTTACAAACTATTAGATTGGTTTAACGTATGCACGCTCAGTATGGCTGCTGCGGATCAACTCGACGATGCTCTTGCGTTTGAAGCTAAACAGTTGAATATTCCTCTTTTCGAAATCCAACAGTCCACTGCTATTCGTCAATTCGTTCAAGGTCATGATCTTTTAGTGAGTCTCAAAATCGTTTTTGGTTAGAGTGTGTTCCAAGCCGCCCCGGCAGAATGATTTAGATGTGATTTATACTTGGAGTGTGCAAAACAAGATCATAATTGCTACAACATGAGCACCGTTCTATTTAAAAATGTTTTTTTTTTAAACCAAACTAACCTTCACACACTGTGCCATTGCCAATGTAGCCTACATTACAATAACACTCATAAGATCCCGCTGTGTTGTTGCACGTGGCCGTACCGACGGCGCAATCATTCATGTCGGCTGAACTACATTCATCCACATCTGCAATGACAACGAAACCCATTATAAATTACGTATTTGTACTGACAACTGTACATTAACATTACTTTTAATACGAATTACAACCTTGGAGTTGGGCCAATTTCATAAAACGTGTAAGCACAAAATTGTGCTAAGCATGAAAATTGTTCCTTGACAAAAAAAGGGTTACAAACTATTAGATTGGTTTAACGTATATGCACGCTCAGTATGGCTGCTGCGGATCAACTCGACGATGCTCTTGCGTTTGAAGCTAAACAGTTGAATATTCCTCATTTCGAAATCCAACAGTCCACTGCTATTCGTCAATTCGTTCAAGGTCATGATCTTTTAGTGAGTCTCAAAATCGTTTTTGGTTAGAGTGTGTTCTAAGCCGCCCCGGCAGAATGATTTAGATGTGATTTATACTTGGAGTGTGCAAAACAAGATCATAATTGCTACAACATGAGCACCGTTCTATTTAAAAATGTATTTTTTTAAAACCAAACTAACCTTCACACACTGTGCCATTGCCAATGTAGCCTACATTACAGTAACACTCATAAGATCCCGCTGTGTTGTTGCACGTGGCCGTACCGACATCGCAATCATTCATGTCGGCTGAACTACATTCATCCACATCTGCAATGACAACGAAACCCATTATAAATTACGTATTTGTACTGACAACTGTACATTAACATTACTTTCAATACGAATTACAACCTTGGAGTTGGGCCAATTTCATAAAACGTGTAAGCACAACATTGTGCTTAGCATGAAAAATTGTTCCTTGACAAAAAAAGGGTTACAAACTATTAGATTGGTTTAACGTATATGCACGCTCAGTATGGCTGCTGCGGATCAACTCGACGATGCTCTTGCGTTTGAAGCTAAACAGTTGAATATTCCTCATTTCGAAATCCAACAGTCCACTGCTATTCGTCAATTCGTTCAAGGTCATGATCTTTTAGTGAGTCTCAAAATCGTTTTTGGTTAGAGTGTGTTCTAAGCCGCCCCGGCAGAATGATTTAGATGTGATTTATACTTGGAGTGTGCAAAACAAGATCATAATTGCTACAACATGAGCACCGTTCTATTTAAAAATGTATTTTTTTAAAACCAAACTAACCTTCACACACTGTGCCATTGCCAATGTAGCCTACATTACAGTAACACTCATAAGATCCCGCTGTGTTGTTGCACGTGGCCGTACCGACATCGCAATCATTCATGTCGGCTGAACTACATTCATCCACATCTGCAATGACAACGAAACCCTTTATAAATTACGTATTTGTACTGACAACTGTACATTAACATTACTTTCAATACGAATTACAACCTTGGAGTTGGGCCAATTTCATAAAACGGGTAAGCACAAAATTGTGCTTAGCATGAAAAATTGTTCCTTGACAAAAAAAAGGGTTACAAACTATTAGATTGGTTTAACGTATATGCACGCTCAGTATGGCTGCAGCGGATCAACTCGACGATGCTCTTGCGTTTGAAGCTAAACAGTTGAATATTCTTCTTTTCGAAATCCAACAGTCCACTGCTATTCGTCAATTCGTTCAAGGTCATGATCTTTTAGTGAGTCTCAAAATCGTTTTTGGTTAGAGTGTGTTCCAAAAACCGACAATATTGATCCGCGTCGGCAAATTACCTAAAAAACTAGGTTTAGGATGTGGGTTAGGGTTAGTGTTTGGGTTAAGGTATAATATAGGGTATATTGGGTCAAAATTTGAACCCAGGAAATTAATTGTGGTTGAAATAAGAGCATTTTAGGTTTTGGGTCCGCGTCGGTTTTGGGTCCGCGTCGGTTTTGGGCTCGCGTTGGATTTGTGTACTACCTACCTGTTACTCCATCCGTCATTGTTGTAGATTGTGTTGTGGCTTCTGTAATGAAAATAAATTGTATCATACTTTTTACCCACACACAAAAAACCGTTTGGGTTATTTTGTTGTTGAAGATTTACCGCCTCTGTTACATGCTTATTACATCTAGGCAGCTTATCATCAACCTAACACTCGACGCTTCAGCGGTTACCTCTAGGGTGGAGTATATACAGGGCACTTAATCCAGCCATGTCTTAAGTTGCTGCTTTGCAGTCGGTGCTGTCACTTTCCATCCCCCAAATGTTCCAATAGGAAATGGTCGACCATCTATATCTCATTTATTTCCCTAAACCCGGTACATGTACATTTGATCCCAGATTCTATGAAAATAATTTTTCCTGCCTCATATAAAAACCTCATGTTTTGCATTCTAGTATTTTTGCCTGTTCTTTTTTTTTCAAGGTTGACCCGACCAAATCTGAAGCATTTATACTCATACCAACTGAAGCAAATGCTAATATTCTAACAAATGCTAAAAGGCCAAAAGTAAATACTTTTTGTTTTCAGCTTCGTTTTTATTTATACAGATTCTAGTAAATGCTTACAAATTTGTAATAAAAGCACATGCTAGTTTATATTAATACGACCCAATGCTACCGGGAAAACATATATAATTGTAAACAAATCATTACTGCTCACGCGCAACTACGATCCAACAAAAACCGACAATATTGATCCGCGTCGGCAAATTACCTAAAAAACTAGGTTTAGGATGTGGGTTAGGGTGAGTGTTTGGGTTAAGGTATAATATAGGGTATATGGGTCAAAATTTGAACCCAGGAAATTAATTGTGGTTGAAATAAGAGCATTTTAGGTTTTGGGTCCGCGTCGGTTTTGGGTCCGCGTCGGTTTTGGGCTCGCGTTTGATTTGTGTACTACCTACCTGTTACTCCATCCGTCATTGTTGTAGATTGTGTTGTGGCTTCTGTAATGAAAATAAATTGTATCATACTTTTTACCCACACACAAAAACAGTTTGGGTAATTTTGTTGTTGTTGAAGTTTTACCGCCTCTGTTACATACTTATTACATCTAGGCAGCTTAACATCAACCTAACACTCGACGCTTCAGCGGTTACCTCTAGGGTGGAGTATATACGGGGCACTTAATCTAGCCATGTCTTAAGTTGCTGCATGAAAAATTGTTCCTTGACAAAAAAAGGGTTACAAACTATTAGATTGGTTTAGGCGCGGTCTCATTAAAGACCGACTGTGCGGCGCCCCGGGAAGTCTGGGGGATACCCAGGACCAAAGTTAACAAAAGACCCCTTGACAACCCGGTATAACCCCGTCTGGAACGGTCATTTACATATCAAAGAACATGAATATTCCGGTTTTTCCGCGGAGGCGCCGGGCTACTCTCAGCGCCCAGAAGGCTAATTTAAATATGAATGGTTCATCACGGGGCCGACAGTCCGCGAAATACCGGCCTGCCAAACCACAAGTATTTCGCGGCATTTGGGTCTATAATACTAGAAATGCCAAGACGATCAACGTACGTACGAGTTGAATAAAAACAACTTCTCAGTGAATTTACGTGTACATAATGAATGCACCACCAAATAAATTGTGCACGTACGTTTGGTTAAATAAAAAAAAAACGGAAAATAAATCGTATTAAATTTCCCCCTTAAAACTGTTAGAAAAATGTTTAGGAGCTCAAAATATTAGGTGTTGAGGTTCCGTTTATTCTTTTTCTCTTCCTTTTTAAAAACAATGAAACCAGAAATAAATGTTTATAAACTTGGAATTTATTTTGCTAGCTTCGTAATTTAATGTTCGGGTGTATGTCGATTTTATTAGATATCAGAAAACCAAGAATAAATCGTATTATTATTTACCCCTGAAATCGGTTGGAGAAATTGTTGAAGTTCATTCACCGTCCACAGCGGATTTCTTCTATTTGCAAATGCACTTCATCCGAGAAATAAATATATCGAAAGTACTCCCCCCCCCCCCCCCTTCAGTCGCGTCAGGGAATAAAAGAAATTTATCAAGAGAAAAAGCAATTTAACAGTGGTTTCCTTGACAACAATGTTGCTACGCAACCATCATTGTTTTGGGCGGCCCTAATATTTGGGCCTTTATTAGCATCTTCAGGCCGATAATCTCATTGGTGCTACAATTCCGTCTCCATGACAATTTGCTGTCTTGCACTTAATTCCCACGGTCATTTACTTGGCGATGGACCAAGAAGTTTCCCGCGCAAAGCATCGGTTGGAGTTGTGGACGGCTGTTTGCTGTGCAAGTAGTAGACCTAGTAACATAATTATATAATTGAGAGATAGCTTTCCTACATGTTACAGCATTGTCGCCATGTGTGTTTTTCTAATCATCCTAAAAATAACAATTATAAAATCAATATTTATTTCTAAAATTCCTGTAAACATTAATAAACGACGGATGTTCACAATGAATATTGTGATGAACCATCAACTATACGTTTTTAAACATTGACATGAACTGTATGGTGCATGTTCTTTATGCCAAGTCACTCATAGATTTGCAGAGTCTAATTGGACAACAGTGTTAGTGGGCGTGGCTTAAGTCACCACTTAGCAATACAACATTTTGATTGGTTAGCACATCCTCTGTACTTGGTTAATGATGTTCATTTATTGTAAGTAATTGTATAGGGACTGAGATGGCCTATAAAAGGCAGAGCGAGAGAGATTAAACCTCACTTCTTCACTTGGGTGAGACCAAAGAAGTCAAAGAAGTCTCCTGTGTCTAATCATTTGTCTAATTGTTGCCGTCTCGAGGTATAGTCTCCACCGGCCATCCACCGGTCATCCACCCTTATTCCACATGTGGCCCAAATCCACTAGCCAATCCACCTAATCCACCCAATCCACCCAATCCACCCAATCCACAGGTTAATCCACCCAAATCACTCCACCCCACTCACAACGAGCTGGGTCCGCTGCTTAGTTCTTTCCCCCAGTGGTGCGGAACTTGACGTGCCGGATGTCACTTGGTGCTGTGGCCTACAACCGCAGGTGCTCTAACTCCATTGCGACTTGGTCAGACAGACAGTGAACCTACGACTTGGCGACGCGCGTTACATTGGTGGCAGCGGTGGGATCCGCTAGAGTGACGTGACAGATAGCCAAGGGAACTACAGGGTGAAAGGGCAAGCAGTGATCTACTAGAAGCAGTGACTGGTGGATAGCAGAATTTAGCAGTGGACGTGGAGAACCACTAGGAAAGGCAACAATGGACGGCAAGGACCGGATGTGGGAGGAAAGTATGGGATACTTTGAGGAAACACCGGCAAGGGTGACCAGCAAAGCCAGCATTCGGCTGCAGCCTGCTGCGGCACCAGGGCCTCCTGTGTGGACACCGGGTTCCGCCGAAAGAATGACGGGAGTTGGTGTCGGAATGAGGGAGGCAAGGCCGGGGAAAGTGGATGAGACAGAGGGTGTACGACAGGGTTCGGTGACAGCACAAAACCTCTTCCAATGGCAAGGAAGGGTTGGGGAAGTGATGGCACCTACGGTCGGCACAACAGAGTCTTCTCATCAACCAAGATTCATGTCAACACCAGTGACATGGGGGTCGAGATCGGAGGAACAACTGGTTCACCAAGGCTTGACGGATTTGGGTAGGGTGGAGCAAGCAGAGGTGCAGTGGCAAAGACCTACAGGAGCAAGTGATGTTCCAGTTGAGTCTGGATGGCCGTCAACCTGGCCAAGAATGCAAACTCCACCGGAAATCCCAGGAACCGGAAGCAGACAGCGTCCGGTGTATGATGCGGGGTGCAATCTGCAGCAACAGATGGAAGAGTCACCTGGGCGTCACACATTTGCAGCACCCTTGAGGGTGGCAGAAACAGTGACTGGACAAGGGCAGCATATGCGGCAACCAGTGGATCCGGGCAGAAAGTTATCGGGGGACAAGAGAAAGTTGGCTTATCCCCAGGTGCAAGAGGCGTCCAAGGGTGCAACGATAGAAAGAGCGAAGGGAAACAGCGGTGTTCAACGAAAACCAAGCCTAGTTCCAGATCGATTTGCCGGGGAAGTGCCATGGAGAGACTACAAATCTCACTTTGAGTCTTGTGCAGTTATCAACAACTGGTCGGACGAGGAAAAAGCTTACTTCCTCGCGGCGAGTCTCAAAAGTCAAGCACAGCAGGTGCTGGGAGACAGGGCTACAGGTGAAGTGCTAACCTATGCGGAGCTCACAGCAAGACTAGAAAGACGATATGGGCCTGGTGAGCAAGCCGAAACGTATCTAGCAGAGCTGAGGAGCAGAACAAGAATAGAGAATGAAAGTCTGCAAGCGCTTGGGCAGGGAATACGTCGACTCACGGAGCTGGCGTATCCTGAACTGCCAAGAGATAGCAGAGAACGTCTGGCACGTGGGTATTTGGTGGATGCTATACCCGATGCAGAGATTCGAGCGGGAATTTTCAGAGCTCATCCAAAGTCGCTGGATGAGGCAATTAGAGCGGCGCTGGAAACCGAGTCTTTCCTGAAAGCGGAAAGGCAAAGGCAGCGAAACCAGGGTGTTCGACCAGACAGAAACAATCGAATCACAAGACAAGTGGAAATGGTCTCAAGGGATGAGTTTGAAAGGCAAACGCGGGCAATGTCGGAGCAACTGCAGCAAATGCATCAGATGTTGGCTGGGCTAACTCGGGCAATGCAGTATGACACCCGTCGCCCGGAACAAGCCGATGTTGGACAGAAGCGGCAAAAACTGGCCTGCTTCCACTGTGGTAGAAATGGGCACTTTAAGAGGGATTGCCCTGAACTAAGCAGTGGTGCACCGACGGGAAACGACTCCGGACCAACCCAGCGGGTCATGGGGAGGTCGTCAATACTGGACCCCAAGCCGGTGGTACAGATCCAGAGAAACTAAAAGATGACGATGGACTTCCAATGGAGCGGTCCAACCTAATGCCACTGCCAATTGGAGTTGCTTCTTATGGGGTATTTGTGAGAGGCGAGATTGGGACACATTCACTGCCCTTCCTAATAGACACCGGGTCGTCGGAGACACTGATAGACACAAAAGAGTACAACCTGATGGATCGGAAAACCAGACCTATATTGACGCCGGTCGGTGAAGTGATCCGCCAGGCGGATGGGAAACCACTGGCGATAAAAGGAAGTGCTCAGATGAAGATACAGATGGGGGGATATGACGCAGAGGTTGAAGTCCTCGTTGCATCCATCAAAAACCAAGGAATACTTGGCATGAATTACCTGCTGACCACTGGCTGTGAACTGGACTTAAAGCATCAGAAGTTGAAGATCGGGGGGCAGGTGATTCCGTTACAAGGTAAAGATCAGACAAGCACTTTCAGCTGCCGAGTGCGAGCGGAAAGGACCACCCGAATTCCACCCGGGCATGAGGCCATCATCACGGGTGTTCTGGATGAGAAGAAAGAACTCCACGGATGGGGGGTCATCGAACCAACAGACTGGAGTAAGGTGGCAAGACGAGGTCTGATGGTAGCGAGGGTCCTTGTGGATTCCACGGCAGATAGATACCCGGTGCGCGTGTTTAACCCAAGTACAACAATTGTGATGATAAGTGGAGGTAGTGTATTGGGCACCCTCACATCCACAGCTGACAAGGACATTCAGAGAAGTGATCGTTCTACCATTTTAATGTTGGAAAGAGAGGAAGAAGCAAGAGAGGATAAGGCTGGGCAAGAGCTTCCGGGTCATCTCATCGATTTGTACCACCGGAGTGTTGCGGACTTAACAGACAGTCCAGAAAGGGAGAAGGTGAAGAAGCTACTGATCGAGTATCAAGATGTATTTTCGATGGGCCTGGGAGATCTAGGAAAAACCGACCTAGTGCGCCACGAGATTAGGACAGATGATACGGGCCCTATACGGCAACGTCCCAGACGTCTCCCTACCTGGCAGCGTCAGGAGGCGGATAATCAGGTACACGACATGCTACAGAAGGGGATAATCGAGCCCTCAAATAGCCCATGGGCATCCCCAGTTGTCTTAGTAAAGAAGAAAGATGGATCTACCCGATTCTGCGTCGACTACCGCCTCCTCAACGAACACACGCTGAAGGATGCGTACCCAATACCCAGGGTGGATGACAGCTTGGATTCACTATCAGGGGCACAGTGGTTTTGCACTCTGGATCTGGCTAGTGGATACTGGCAGGTGGAACTAGATGAGGACGCCCAGGCCAAATCAGCTTTTGTCACCAGAGGGGGACTGTACCAGTGGAAGGTCATGCCCTTCGGCCTTTGTAACGCCCCAGCTACATTCGAGAGACTAATGGAGAGAATCCTCTGTGGGTTGCAGTGGGAAACACTACTACTGTACCTTGACGACATCGTGGTTTTTGCCAAGACGGTGGATGAGGAAGTGGAGAGACTTGAGGAAGTCTTCCGGAGGCTAAGACAGGCCAACCTCAAACTGAAGCCGAAGAAGTGTAGCCTCTTCAAACAAGCGGTAGCCTACCTGGGACACGTGATATCCAATGAGGGTGTATCAACGGATCCTGAAAAAGTGAGGGTTGTGGAGGAATGGCCGACACCTAGGTCAACCAAGGATGTGAGGAGTTTCATCGGGTTAGCCTCTTACTACCGACGCTTCATTCAGGGGTTTGCCAAGATTGCCCAACCATTGCACCGGCTGATGGAAAAGAACCGGTTCTTCCTGTGGACAGAGGACTGCGAAGCTGCTTTTAGAAGCCTGAAGAAGCTACTGACAACAGCTCCTATACTAACCTACCCCAACGAGGTAGGAGAGTTTGTGTTAGATACAGACGCCAGCAGCACGGGAATTGGAGCTGTCCTATCCCAGAAGCATGATGGTGTTGAGAAAGTGGTCGCATATGCTAGCCGCTCCATGTCAAAGCCAGAAAGGAACTATTGTGTAACGAGGCGAGAACTACTAGCTGTTGTGACATTTGTCAAATACTTTCGGCACTACCTGTATGGTCGACACTTTGTGATCAGGACCGATCATGGAGCCCTGAGATGGTTGTTAAATTTCCGGGACCCAGAAGGACAACTAGCTAGATGGATGGAGATCTTGAGTGAATATGACATCACGATCCAACATCGACCAGGTCGGGTTCACCAGAATGCCGATGCGCTCTCTCGCATGCCATGCAAGCAGTGTGGACGGGAAATGGGGCAGAGCGAAGAGGACCAGAAGGAGATGGCTGGAACGAATCTTCAAGAAGATTCTCCCATCGCCGCTGATCTTAGGGGGAAGGAAAAGCAAAATGAAATAGAAGGGGAAGATCTAGGCCAACAAAGTGTGCTGGAGGCAGCAGCAAAAGCAGATCGTGGGACGAGGATGATAAGTCTTTCACCGAGATGGACACTGAAAGAACTAAGAGAGAAGCAGTTAGATGACACCACGATTGGGCCTATCATGAGAGCTAAGGAGAAAGGGGGAAACAGACCAGAATGGGAAGCTCTCTCCACGGAGTCAGCACCAACCAAAACATATTGGGCCCAGTGGCAGCAGCTGAAGATGCAACAGGGAGTGCTGTGTCGACGCTTTGAAACAGATGACGGGGGGCAATGCAAGTTGCAAGTGATTTTGCCGTCATGTATGCGGGAAAGTGTCCTAGATGAACTTCATGATAGCAAGACAGCATGTCACCAAGGAGTGCGCAAAACCCTACACAAGGTCCGACAAAGGTACTACTGGGTAGGGGTGTCGGCCGATGTGCGTTCAAAAGTACGACAATGCATAGTGTGTGCAAGAAGGAAATCGCCAGGCAAGAAACCCCGGGCTCCCCTTCAGCAATACACAGTAGGCGCACCGATGGAGAGAATTGCCCTGGACGTGATGGGTCCCCTGCCCAGGAGCGACAGAGGCAATGCGTATATAC
This sequence comes from Crossaster papposus, assembly GCA_037893245.1. NCBI lineage: Eukaryota > Metazoa > Echinodermata > Asteroidea > Velatida > Solasteridae > Crossaster > Crossaster papposus. Next base: position 568,199 of record JBAIAA010000099.1, read on the forward strand.
TGGTCGTAGGAGATCCATTTACAAAGTGGATTGAGGCGTACGCACTGCCAGACCAGAAGGCACCAACCATAGCGGAAACTCTAGTGGAGCAATTTATCTGCAGATATGGCTGTCCAAAGGAAATCCACAGTGACCAAGGCACGAACTTTCAGTCTGCCGTTTTCAGAGAAGTGTGCAGATTGTTAGGGATCGACCAGACGAGAACTTGCCCATTCAACCCTAAATCTGACGGGTTCATTGAAAGATTTAACCGCAGCTTGATGAATTTGGTTGGACCGTTTGTAAAGCCAGACCAGAAGGATTGGGATGTCCAGTTGGCCTACTCGGTGATGGCGTACCGAAGTACAGCTCAAGAAAGCACCGGAGAATCGCCTTGCGCCATGCTTATGGGGCGGGAGATAACACTACCACTTCATGCCCTCACAGAACTACCAAGGGACAGTGAAGATGAGCTGTCCACTGACTATGCTAAGAATCTCCGACTGAAGATGAGCGAGGCACATCAAAGAGCTCGGAGCAAAATGAAGATGAATCTGCGGAGGCAAAAGCGCAACTATGATCGCCATATTGCGGGTAGCAAAATCCAAGCAGGAATGTTTGTATGGATGCACAACACTGCAAGAAAGAAAGGGTTGTCTCCCAAGCTTCAATTCAAGTGGATTGGTCCATATCTTGTTCTAAAGAGGTTATCAGATGTGACCTACCGGATCCAGGAGAAACAAAAAGCAAAGCCAAAGGTTGTGCATTATGACAGGCTGAAGATCTATACGGGTCCACAAATAAGGAAATGGCGAACAGAGGGAAGAGATAGCATTCCTGTGGAGCTGGAAGGTGAGGGGGAACAAGAACCTCCACAAGATGGCGAAGATGGTGGTCACTTAGTGGAGGATAATCAACTTGAGGGGGCTACAGATTACACAGGAGAATGCCGCGAAGAACAACCTAGTTACCTCGAGCTCTCTGCTGACCTACCTGGTATTCCGGGGGAACGGGAGCCGTCTGAAGAACGACGAAGTTCCACCCAAGAAGACGGTAGTAAAGATACCACAATAAGCCTAATTCCAGACGAGGAGAGGAACCCAGCGTCAGATCCCGAAAGTTATGCCAGCCGATATCCAAAGCGCCAGCGGCGACGTCCTGCTAGACTACAGGATTACGAAGTCTAATATAATCCCCGTTGATGGTGATTATTAGTATCGAAATGTCAAAAACAAATCCGATACGGTTGCAGCAAGGGCGCCACCAAGCAGCAACACAAGAACAGCTCAAAAGCTTTTAACTGGTCTCCGGTACACCAAGGGATTTCAATGGGTGATGAGCGGGCACCACTTGGCTGCACAGCAACCACGCGCATGTCGCGCATTGTTGTTTGGTACGCTGGGTCATTTCATGTCTGAACTTCATGTCATTGACTTCGTTATAACCTGTGGCCGTATTTTCATCCACCTGTGGACGTGTTTTCATCCACCTGTGGCCGTGTTGTCATCCACCTGTACGTGGACGTGTTTTTATCCACCTCACCGAGATTTTGCGGATCTCAGTTGGGGTTCACTATGCCAGGTGGACCCGACGGCAACGATCGTCATCGACATGATTGGCCACGGACAGTTGACCCCGAGGAGAACCCCCGTGACCGTGATCGCATTCACCACCACAAGCGAAAGCAACCGCCGGTCGTCACTTGGTCAGACAAGAAGCAAAGACGGGAAGAGCACGGTGATGCTAGTACTACTGCTGGGCCTGCTTCCAGTCAGACCCGACCCCATCATCCTCCTGACAAAAGGTCCAGTGGCCGTGAGCAGCAACCCTCCCCAGCTACCAAGCATGTGTGTCAGGTCCCAGACTGCGGCAAGGAGTATTCCCTGAAGGCGAACCTTGTCAGACATACCAAAGAGGCACACCGTCTGGGCAGTGAGTCTTCATCAGGGACTATGTGTAAATCCTGTGGGGAAGGCTTCACTAGGAAGGCTAGCCTTCATCGTCATGTACAGAGTCGCTGCCCCCTTGGGATGCGCACTGCTCTCCCAGCATCCACGCCAGCTGCTCCCAGTTTCACCCAACCCATTGACCCTCCAATGCCGCCTGAGCCGGAGCTGGAGCTTCTCCCACCCCCGATCACACCCTCTGCCACCTCAACCACTGCTAGTCATCCTAAGACGGGGGGCAAGTCCTTGAAGCTGCTCCGACAGCTACACTCTGAGATGATGTCATCAGCAGTCAGTTCGTCGACTGAAAGCGATGAACCTGAGGAGATTACAGATCACATCGAGATCACCATGACCACCAAGATTTTTCGCCAAGGAGTGCTTCGTCGCCAGAAGGAAGCTAAGCAGAAGTTTTATTTCTAATAGTTCAAAGTTACCGTTAAACTTATAAAGTCCAGTTATAGTAGAAACTAGATGGAAAAAAGAAGTTTTATATACAAATAGTTATACCTAAAGAAAGCCTGTGATTCACTTAAATTTGTGCTAATTTTATACGATCCACACTTTAGTTTTATAGAAATCTTTGGAATGTTCTAATATAAACCTATAATGACATGTTGCTGTATAAAGGAATAATTTTAAGTATGTAAGGTTTGTAAGGTTTAAAGTTATATGGTTTATGCTACCGAGATTATCGCTATGTGTAAGATTTCAATAATCCGTCGTACCAGCTAACGAGGTTATGAGGCTTATACCAATGAAGGATGTCACTACATTTATGTATTTAAAACAAGGTGGATAACATTAATTTAAATTTAACAGTTTCAGGGACTGAAAACTCTGGGGGAGGGTCATGTGATGAACCATCAACTATACGTTTTTAAACATTGACATGAACTGTATGGTGCATGTTCTTTATGCCAAGTCACTCATAGATTTGCAGAGTCTAATCGGACAACAGTGTTAGTGGGCGTGGCTTAAGTCACCACTTAGCAATACAACATTTTGATTGGTTAGCACATCCTCTGTACTTGGTTAATGATGTTCATTTATTGTAAGTAATTGTATAGGGACTGAGATGGCCTATAAAAGGCAGAGCGAGAGAGATTAAACCTCACTTCTTCACTTGGGTGAGACCAAAGAAGTCAAAGAAGTCTCCTGTGTCTAATCATTTGTCTAATTGTTGCCGTCTCGAGGTATAGTCTCCACCGGCCATCCACCGGTCATCCACCCTTATTCCACATGTGGCCCAAATCCACTAGCCAATCCACCTAATCCACCCAATCCACCCAATCCACCCAATCCACAGGTTAATCCACCCAAATCACTCCACCCCACTCACAACGAGCTGGGTCCGCTGCTTAGTGCTTTCCCCCAGTGGTGCGGAACTTGACGTGCCGGATGTCACTTGGTGCTGTGGCCTACAACCGCAGGTGCTCTAACTCCATTGCGACTTGGTCAGACAGACAGTGAACCTACGACTTGGCGACGCGCGTTACAATATATATTAGATAAGGCCTAACAGGGTATACTTTCGGATTGTGCAAATGTGGGGCAAGAATCAAGCAACCGTTGATTATCGTGCAGAGGCCTGCTACAGTGTCGAAAAACACATACGATCTGCATGCACCCTACCATCAACATCGGGGAGAATTAATTTGCTTTTATTTAGCAACTTGGGGAGGAAACTTCTGTTCTGGAACCTGTGCCACACAAAAATTGTCTGTTAAAATTAGTTGTGCGCTTCCCCTATCTTCATTTTTAGAGTGCATACATAAACTGTCGTCGTGTTCCCCGAGCTACATACACTACATGTAGCAATATTACCGCTTGAAATATTGCGTGCCAGCGGGGATTTCCCGAGGCCGTTTTTCAAACCCCAACTTCGTCTCCACTGGGGCTTTGTTCATGTAGTTTGCCAATAGTGATGGAGCCCGTACTGGGGATTGGAAAACGACCCGTGTGTGTTTTTAGTCCCGAGTTGTGCAATGCATGACAGGCGTGGATTGCGTGCGTGGGACAATCTTACACAATAAATACACACCACTCAGACCTGTTATGCATAAACACTGAATCAGTTTGATCAGGCTGTAAACTAAATGGACAGAACCCTAAAAAGTCTTAGATGGAGGATTATTCTTCCGCCTGCCGTGCGTAATTAATAGTAGGCCTACCGCGCGCACGTACTGCACGTGGCCACAGTCGTGCCATTCTACACTACACTCGATCGACCGGACACGCAGTGGGAAAATAATATCAATGACCGCGTCGCTGGTTCACGTGCAGTATTAGTATACATAATTGCAGGGAACCGCCCTGCATTCGGTATAATATTTTCACATCCTACTGCGCGTCTGGGCCAGTGTTAACTGCGTATATGCGTGCGTGTGTGTGTAATGCGTGTATGTAAGTTGTTCGTTGCGTTAATTTTTTGTGTGGGATCTGCAGATAGATCACACAGACATCGCAAGTTTTGACAGTCGCTATATTTCAGCTCATTTTCTGTGTCATTTTTTTAGATTTATGTCGCATGCAGAATATCGTTTAATATATTTTTGTCAGGAGAAAGGGCACGGCGGCAATAACAAAAAGGGCACGGCAACAATTGCCGTGGAAAGTGGGATTTTTAAAGGGCATTGCGGCAATCGGTAGGGGCATCGATAGACTTGACCCAAGTCGGACTTACCATGGAGTTAGGACTACCAATTTGTTTAATCCGGCCGAATGTGCATGCTTTATTGGCCTTAGATAAAGGGCGCCCTCATCTGGTTGTCGTTCCGCTATCGGCATCAACGTGATGTCACCATGTCAGTGCAGTAAATCCGACTTGACGGATCGGCCAATCAAACCCCCCGCGGTGATATGTAGTTATTCATAAATTATTTGCATACGCATCACATGGTTATGCCCGCGATGTATGCCAAATAAGTCCGCCAATCGGAGTACGGACTAGCTAGACCGCTAACGGACTATGGAGGAATGGTAGGCAGTACTGTCACTAGATGCCTTTTTCAAATTCAATAACTGTGTCCATACTTCGTTTATTTAGTTAGAGTACGGTATAGTGCAAACTTAACGGCCGGAAAATGTACACGATAGCTAGACTATTAAACCGTTTGTACATGTACACATAATGTACACTATGTACGTGTGTATGTACATAATTATGTACATTGTACATTACAATGTCCACGTACGTCCGTCACACAACTGGGTCAAAGTTCATATTATTACAGATATATGCTAATTTATACAATTCTGCAATTTGATTGGCCGCTACCGTTTTCGGTAGATGAGCCGATAGGTTGTGTACAAACGTGTGGCAGATTCGTCAAGTCGGGGTTTCTGAACCACACAAATGAGCATGGGCGGCACATGAGGGCGCGCTACTGATAAGCGTGGACGTGACGCGAGGCGCACGGTGTGGATGACCATGAGCAATGTTACCACAGAATCCCGACTTGGATCAAGTCTAGGGCATCGACGGCAATTGCCGTCGTTGCCGTCGTGAAGTATCAGGGCTGCATGATCGGTGTAGGTCAGCTCTAATGTACGCTGGACGCGCACGAAACTATGTACCAGATCCCAGTTGCAAAAAGTACCCGCACAATTTATTACATTTATTTATTAAAGGCACGTTCTAAACCTGGCGTGCAGTCCGCGTGTATCCCGTTCGTATGCATGAGGTAAGTAGTGGGATCATGTTTATTCATTTCACCATTGAAGCGATGACAATAGCCTCGCTCATTAAACTTCGCCGCGCTTGAGCGCACACCCTGTCCAGTTCGCGGATTCCCGTTCTCCTTGACAACGACGGACCGATCGGGAAGACTCCCGGGGTAAGAACGGGGCAAGAACACACAGTCTTTAACGAGACCGCGCCTTAACGTATGCACGCTCAGTATGGCTGCTGCGGATCAACTCGACGATGCTCTTGCGTTTGAAGCTAAACAGTTGAATATTCCTCTTTTCAAAATCCAACAGTCCACTGCTATTCGTCAATTCGTTCAAGGTCATGATCTTTTAGTGAGTCTCAAAATCGTTTTTGGTTAGAGTGTGTTCCAAGCTGCCCCGGCAGAATGATTTAGATGTAATTTATACTTGGAGTGTGCAAAACAAGATCATAATTGCTACAACATGAGCACCCTTCTATTTAAAAATGTTTTTTTTTTAAACCAAACTAACCTTCACACACTGTGCCATTGCCAATGTAGCCTACATTACAGTAACACTCATAAGATCCCGCTGTGTTGTTGCACGTGGCCGTACCGACGGCGCAATCATTCATGTCGGCTGAACTACATTCATCCACATCTGCAATGACAACGAAACCCATTATAAATTATGTATTTGTACTGACAACTGTACATTAACATTACTTTCAATACGAATTACAACCTTGGAGTTGGGCCAATTTCATAAAACGTGTAAGCACAAAATTGTGCTTAGCATGAAAAATTGTTCCTTGACAAAAAAAGGGTTACAAACTATTAGATTGGTTTAACGTATATGCACGCTCAGTATGGCTGCTGCGGATCAACTCGACGATGCTCTTGCGTTTGAAGCTAAACAGTTGAATATTCTTCTTTTCGAAATCCAACAGTCCACTGCTATTCGTCAATTCGTTCAAGGTCATGATCTTTTAGTGAGTCTCAAAATCGTTTTTTTGTTAGAGTGTGTTCCAAGCTGCCCTGGCAGAATGATTTAGATGTGAATTATACTTGGAGTGTGCAAAACAAGATCATAATTGCTACAACATGAGCACCGTTCTATTTAAAAATGTAATTTAAAAAAAACAAAAAACTAACCATCACACACTGTGCCATTGCCAATGTAGCCTACATTACAGTAACACTCATAAGATCCCGCTGTGTTGTTGCACGTGGCCGTACCGACGGCGCAATCATTCATGTCGGCTGAACTACATTCATCCACATCTGCAATGACAACGAAACCCATTATAAATTACGTATTTGTACTGACAACTGTACATTAACATTACTTTCAATACGAATTACAACCTTGGAGTTGGGCCAATTTCATAAAACGTGTAAGCACAAAATTGTGCTTAGCATGAAAAATTGTTCCTTGACAAAAAAAGGGTTACAAACTATTAGATTGGTTTAACGTATATGCACGCTCAGTATGGCTGCTGCGGATCAACTCGACGATGCTCTTGCGTTTGAAGCTAAACAGTTGAATATTCCTCTTTTCGAAATCCAACAGTCCACTGCTATTCGTCAATTCGTTCAAGGTCATGATCTTTTAGTGAGTCTCAAAATCGTTTTTGATTAGAGTGTGTTCCAAGCCGCCCCGGCAGAATGATTTAGATGTGATTTATACTTGGAGTGTGCAAAACAAGATCATAATTGCTACAACATGAGCACCGTTCTATTGAAAAATGTATTTTTTTTAAACCAAACTAACCTTCACACACTGTGCCATTGCCAATGTAGCCTACATTACAGTAACACTCATAAGATCCCGCTGTGTTGTTGCACGTGGCCGTACCGACGGCGCAATCATTCATGTCGGCTGAACTACATTCATCCACATCTGCAATGACAACGAAACCCATTATAAATCACGTATTTGTACTGACAACTGTACATTAACATTACTTTCAATACGAATTACAACCTTGGAGTTGGGCCAATTTCATAAAACGTGTAAGCACAAAATTGTGATTAGCATGAAAATTATTCCTTAACAAAAAAAAGGGTTACAAACTATTAGATTGGTTTAACGTATATGCACGCTCAGTATGATATGGCTGCTGCGGATCAACTCGACGATGCTCTTGCGTTTGAAGCTAAACAGTTGAATATTCCTCTTTTCAAAATCCAACAGTCCACTGCTATTTGTCAATTCGTTCAAGGTCATGATCTTTAAGTGAGTCTCAAAATCGTTTTTGGTTAGAGTGTGTTCTAAGCCGCCCCGGCAGAATGATTTAGATGTGATTTATACTTGGAGTGTGCAAAACAAGATCATAATTGCTACAACATGAGCACCGTTCTATTTAAAAATGTATTTTTTTTAAACCAAACTAACCTTCACACACTGTGCCATTGCCAATGTAGCCTACATTACAGTAACACTCATAAGATCCCGCTGTGTTGTTGCACGTGGCCGTACCGACGGCGCAATCATTCATGTCGGCTGAACTACATTCATCCACATCTGCAATGACAACGAAACCCATTATAAATTACGTATTTGTACTGACAACTGTACATTAACATTACTTTCAATACGAATTACAACCTTGGAGTTGGGCCAATTTCATAAAACGTGTAAGCACAAAATTGTGCTTAGCATGAAAAATTGTTCCTTGACAAAAAAAGGGTTACAAACTATTAGATTGGTTTAACGTATATGCACGCTCAGTATGGCTGCTGCGGATCAACTCGACGATGCTCTTGCGTTTGAAGCTAAACAGTTGAATATTCCTCTTTTCGAAATCCAACAGTCCACTGCTATTCGTCAATTCGTTCAAGGTCATGATCTTTTAGTGAGTCTCAAAATCGTTTTTGATTAGAGTGTGTTCCAAGCCGCCCCGGCAGAATGATTTAGATGTGATTTATACTTGGAGTGTGCAAAACAAGATCATAATTGCTACAACATGAGCACCGTTCTATTGAAAAATGTATTTTTTTTAAACCAAACTAACCTTCACACACTGTGCCATTGCCAATGTAGCCTACATTACAGTAACACTCATAAGATCCCGCTGTGTTGTTGCACGTGGCCGTACCGACGGCGCAATCATTCATGTCGGCTGAACTACATTCATCCATTTCTGCAATGACAACGAAACCCATTATAAATCACGTATTTGTACTGACAACTGTACATTAACATTACTTTCAATACGAATTACAACCTTGGAGTTGGGCCAATTTCATAAAACGTGTAAGCACAAAATTGTGATTAGCATGAAAATTATTCCTTAACAAAAAAAAGGGTTACAAACTATTAGATTGGTTTAACGTATATGCACGCTCAGTATGATATGGCTGCTGCGGATCAACTCGACGATGCTCTTGCGTTTGAAGCTAAACAGTTGAATATTCCTCTTTTCAAAATCCAACAGTCCACTGCTATTTGTCAATTCGTTCAAGGTCATGATCTTTAAGTGAGTCTCAAAATCGTTTTTGGTTAGAGTGTGTTCTAAGCCGCCCCGGCAGAATGATTTAGATGTGATTTATACTTGGAGTGTGCAAAACAAGATCATAATTGCTACAACATGAGCACCGTTCTATTTAAAAATGTATTTTTTTTAAACCAAACTAACCTTCACACACTGTGCCATTGCCAATGTAGCCTACATTACAGTAACACTCATAAGATCCCGCTGTGTTGTTGCACGTGGCCGTACCGACGGCGCAATCATTCATGTCGGCTGAACTACATTCATCCACATCTGCAATGACAACGAAACCCATTATAAATTACATATTTGTACTGACAACTGTCCATTAACATTACTTTCAATACGAATTACAACCTTGGAGTTGGGCCAATTTCATAAAACGTGTAAGCACAAAATTGTGCTTAGCATGAAAAATTGTTCCTTGACAAAAAAAGGGTTACAAACTATTAGATTGGTTTAACGTATGCACGCTCAGTATGGCTGCTGCGGATCAACTCGACGATGCTCTTGCGTTTGAAGCTAAACAGTTGAATATTCCTCTTTTCAAAATCCAACAGTCCACTGCTATTTGTCAATTCGTTCAAGGTCATGATCTTTAAGTGTGTCTCAAAATCGTTTTTGGTTAGAGTGTGTTCTAAGCCGCCCCGGCAGAATGATTTAGATGTGATTTATACTTGGAGTGTGCAAAACCCCAGCCAACATGGCATTATCGGCCCGATGCTGGTTTTATAGTGGTTGGTACAGGCAGTACCGTACGTATAACGGCTGCCAGCAAACGGCCAGCAATGTGCCGATATTGGCGGGATGCCGGAGACCACCATTCTGCCATTAGTTACGCGCACGATAATGGCCCATTTCGGGCCGATTCCGGCACGCCCGGGCCCATGGGGGTTTCGCAAAGTATTGTGGGATAGCATGCGAGAAATTCGCACACGGCGGTCGCCATTTTAACTCGTGCATGTAAAGCGATCACACCACACAAGCAACACATTCTGACCAAATTTTCCCTCGGCCCTTTGTTGATTTGTGATCGCGGCTGCCGCCACAACCAAGTCGACCGAGAAAGACCTGGGTGAGTTAGTAAGTGAGTTTTTATTTTCTGTGTGACATTTAACCTCATTTTAAACTCTTTTTCAACCGACATTCTGGTCGAGTGACTGACCATGCCGTGACGGATTTACGCTGACGTGCGTGTTGTGGTATGTGTGTGCGCCACGTATGCATTGTGCAATACACTATACACAGCCGTTATACGTGTACGGTAGTGAACAGAAACTTACCTCTTTTAAATGTAATAATATAAAAACCCATCTTAAAGCCGCTCTTGAGTGTGTGTTTTTGTTTTGTTCTTCGTGTCTTTTGTTTGTCTTTCTTCTATGGTCGCCTTGCCAGTTAGTTTACTGTTTTTTAGCAGAGATAGGGTCAGAGGGTTTTGACAAATTTGACTAATTCTAAAAATGTTTTTGGTTGAGTTCTGGTTGATGTGATATTTATTAATATTGATTACAATTTATTTGACAGGGAGCATCACCAAGATGCCAATGCTAGGGGACTTCATCCAGCGATGTGCAGAAGAAAGTCATGGCTTGGCTACGAGCTGCTTTTGACCGGAATGAGGGGAGAAAACAACAACAAGTGGCAACACCAAGGGAAGAGGAGTATACGGATTAGGTTTTGTTCATATAATTATCGTCACCATTTTCACGAGGGGGGAAATTTCATTAAAAAATTGTCTATTTGTCGATTTTTCTTATAAAAACGATTAAATATTGCAATATCTACAACCTGGTGAAGTTATACTATCATTAAAAACTTGATTAACCTTACCGAATGGGCAAATTGATCCTCAAGTGCCGTTTTGAGTTTTCAAAAAGAGGCAAATATAAAATAGCATTGACTTCTACGTGTTAATGAAGAGGCACTTTGGTGCGCATACTTACTTTAGCGTTTTTACAAAGAGCCAAATTTGGGTCGCAGTGGGAGAAATGTATACATTCTGACTCTTACAGCCACAGGGGCGAATTTGTTAATTTATCGTTTTTTCGTTTTTACAAAGAGGCACTTCTATTAATTGATTAATTATGCAAAACTAATCAGCTATTTTTTGCTAAGTTTGCTATATTTAAAAAGATTGGAATATCTTCTTTCCGATGAGACCATTCGTGCATATTCGATGGATTTTATGTTTCAAACGGATAAACGAAAAACGGATAAACGAAAAAAGGACAAACCTTACACGCAATTTTCTCTAAAGTTTGTTCAGACCGGGAAAGGCCAAGTTTGCCTCTTCATAAAAAAGGTGACGTTATGTAGAAAGGGGGTCGCATCATATTCAGAAACTTTGGCATGGGTTTTGTTCACAATTATTTTCATAAGTCCTGTCTTAATTTGTTATATTTGTTTTGCTGTAAAATGTGTACAACTACAGAATTTGAGATACTGGTGAATGTACATGTATTTCACAAGCACTTTTGTAATTCTTGCCACTTTAAACTTGTTATAATTATATATAGAATTACAAGTGAAACATATTATGTATGGGCTTTTGATTGTGCTTCACAGTAATCAACATCACAATTCAAGGGGAATTTTTGTTAACCTTTTCTTGAGTCGGGGGATATAGAATGTTCAATCATTTCGCTCAATTTGAAATAAATGTTGACGGGGTGTTGAATCATATTTGGCCACTTTGGCATGGGTTTTATGCACGCTCATCTCATCTGTCCTGTTTCATATTTTTTTGTCGGTAAAATGTGTATAACTGCAGAATTTTAGATGATGAATGTACATGTTTTGTGCCACTTGTAACAGGATTACATGTATATACAACCAGTGAAAGGAGTTACATGTGTGCTTTTAACTGTGCTTCACAGTTAATAATCAACCTCATAATCTAATAAGGAAGAAATAAATATACATTTTTCATGCAAACATGGTTTCCTTGCCACTTTTCTTGTTTTGGGTTTCTTGACAGTACTTCAAGTTATAAACCGATGAGTTTTGAGATTCTCACAAGTAAATCCATTTTACAAGCATTCGTTTTGTATTACTTGCCATTTAATTCACACGGTTTAGTGTTTTAACAGCAAAAGGAAACAATTTATGTAGGTTTAGTATTGTTTATATCTAAGGATTTATCTTGCCTTCCTATGTTTATATCTCAGGATTATAAACCATGATGAGTGAATAAATTAATGCACCCAAAGTTGGCTTTCAAGTGTTTTTAATAAGATCAACTGAATAGCGTCATTAAGATACTTTTTTTTTTGTAGCAGGCGAACCATTGAGAACTAAATAAATTGTATTTTTGGGTTGGTGCTTAAAGGAATTGGACTTCATTTCGCTGCATCCCTCTCAACACAAAAGAAAATACAATCTATTGTACGTACCAGATTCAATAATGGCCTGTTGAAGGCCCAATGCTAGCTGGTTACTAGATCAATTCGGTTAGCCATTAACGGCCCATTAACGCGCCGTTACGAGGCCGTCAACGACCGTTATCGGTAGCCAGCATTGGGCCGATTCTGCGCCGCTGTGCACAATTGTACTGGGCCGATAACGGTAGCCAGCATTGGGCCATTAATGCAGCCGGTATCGGGACGTTATCGGACCATTTATGTAATGTTGGCTGGGACAAGATCATAATTGCTACAACATGAGCACCGTTCTATTTAAAAATGTATTTTTTTAAAACCAAACTAACCTTCACACACTGTGCCATTGCCAATGTAGCCTACATTACAGTAACACTCATAAGATCCCGCTGTGTTGTTGCACGTGGCCGTACCGACGGCGCAATCATTCATGTCGGCTGAACTACATTCATCCACATCTGCAATGACAACGAAACCCATTATAAATTAAGTATTTGTACTGACAACTGTACATTAACATTACTTTCAATACGAATTACAACCTTGGAGTTGGGCCAATTTCATAAAACGTGTAAGCACAAAATTGTGCTTAGCATGAAAAATTGTTCCTTGACAAAAAAAGGGTTACAAACTATTAGATTGGTTTAACGTATATGCACGCTCAGTATGGCTGCTGCGGATCAACTCGACGATGCTCTTGCGTTTGAAGCTAAACAGTTGAATATTCCTCTTTTCGAAATCCAACAGTCCACTGCTATTCGTCAATTCGTTCAAGGTCATGATCTTTTAGTGAGTCTCAAAATCGTTTTTGGTTAGAGTGTGTTCCAAAAACCGACAATATTGATCCGCGTCGGCAAATTACCTAAAAAACTAGGTTTAGGATGTGGGTTAGGGTGAGTGTTTGGGTTAAGGTATAATATAGGGTATATTGGGTCAAAATTTGAACCCAGGAAATTAATTGTGGTTGAAATAAGAGCATTTTAGGTTTTGGGTCCGCGTCGGTTTTGGGTCCGCGTCGGTTTTGGGCTCGCGTTGGATTTGTGTACTACCTACCTGTTACTCCATCCGTCATTGTTGTAGATTGTGTTGTGGCTTCTGTAATGAAAATAAATTGTATCATACTTTTTACCCACACACAAAAACCGTTTGGGTTATTTTGTTGTTGTTGAAGATTTACCGCCTCTGTTACATGCTTATTACATCTAGGCAGCTTATCATCAACCTAACACTCGACGCTTCAGCGGTTACCTCTAGGGTGGAGTATATACAGGGCACTTAATCCAGCCATGTCTTAAGTTGCTGCTTTGCAGTCGGTGCTGTCACTTTCCATCCCCCAAATGTTCCAATAGGAAATGGTCGGCCATCTATATCTCATTTATTTCCCTAAACCCGGTACATGTACATTTGATCCCAGATTCTATGAAAATAATTTTTCCTGCCTCGTATAAAAACCTCATGTTTTGCATTCTAGTATTTTTGCCTGTTCTTTTTTTTTCAAGGTTGACCCGACCAAATCTGAAGCATTTATACTCATACCAACTGAAGCAAATGCTAATATTCTAACAAATGCTAAAAGGCCAAAAGTAAATACTTTTTGTTTTCAGCTTCGTTTTTATTTATACAGATTCTAGTAAATGCTTACAAATTTGTAATAAAAGCACATGCTAGTTTATATTAATACGACCCAATGCTACCGGGAAAACCTATATAATTGTAAACAAATCATTACTGCTCACGCGCAACTACGATCCAACAAAAACCGACAATATTGATCCGCGTCGGCAAATTACCTAAAAAACTAGGTTTAGGATGTGGGTTAGGGTGAGTGTTTGGGTTAAGGTATAATATAGGGTATATTGGGTCAAAATTTGAACCCAGGAAATTAATTGTGGTTGAAATAAGAGCATTTGAGGTTTTGGTTCCGCGTCGGTTTTGGGTCCGCGTCGGTTTTGGGCTCGCGTTGGATTTGTGTACTACCTACCTGTTACTCCATCCGTCATTGTTGTAGATTGTGTTGTGGCTTCTGTAATGAAAATAAATTGTATCATACTTTTTACCCACACACAAAAACAGTTTGGGTTATTTTGTTGTTGTTGAAGTTTTACCGCCTCTGTTACATACTTATTACATCTAGGCAGCTTAACATCAACCTAACACTCGACGCTTCAGCGGTTACCTCTAGGGTGGAGTATATACGGGGCACTTAATCCAGCCATGTCTTAAGTTGCTGCATGAAAAATTGTTCCTTGACAAAAAAAGGGTTACAAACTATTAGATTGCTTTAGGCGGCTTACCGAAATTGACTAGCCGTGCCGGCTGCGTTCTTTCTGCAGACTCCTGCAGACTTTTTAAACAAAAGAGCCCTTAGTTACCCGTCCTAGCACGGGCCAGAACGCTTCATTTAAATAACAAACAACGTGAATATACCCGATCTTCTGCAGACCCGCCGGGCCAGCTGGAGCGCTAGGGAGCTAATTTAAATATGAATAGTTACGACGATGGCCGGTCAGTCTGCAGAATACCGACTTGCAAAACCGCAACTATTTTGATGGTTGGCATACTGGCCCCGGATCACGATCATGAAGAGCTTTGTATTCGTTCTGCAGTTTAGCAATAGGCTTTAGCCTGATACAGAGCCGAAGCCAGGGATTTTGTAAACGGTCCAAGTACAAGTATTATTTATAAGTTAACGATCGTGTTCGTTATTTGGAGGGCCCGGTTCACTATTATAAATATTAGGGAACAAAATACAGAATAGTTGACCAAATAGCATACCAAACTGGTTATTGGCGACATTAAAAAGATAGAGGGCATTGGTTTTAAATTGTTAAGAGATATTATTTATTATTTTTAAGGGGGATTATTTTAGGGGATTAAGAAAAATGTATCCCTATCGAGTTTTTCGTTTTCACGAAGGGACTAATTGATACACATGGCCTTTTTCTGTTTTCACGAACAGACACTGCAAAATTAATCACAAAGTTTCTTAAAGTTTGCATCATTTAAACAAAGATTAGAATCTCTTATTTCCTCTGATACCTTTATCTTGCATATTCTATCCATCTGCTAAACGAATTTATACGCGATATTATACACGAAACAGCCTATTTACACAATTCGAACTTTCCAGCGATCTTCGCATGCATTGCACAACTCGGAACTAAAAGCACGCGGGCCGTTTTCCAAACCCCAGCCTAGGCCCTATGCGGGCTCCATCATTATTGCCAAACTACAGGAACGAAGCCTAAGTGGAGACGAAGTTGGGGTTTGGAAAACGTCCTCGGGGAATTCCCGCTGGCACGCAATAATTCAAGTTGCTACATTTAGCTAGCTACGGGGAACACGACAACCGTTTATGTATGCACTCTGAAAATGCAGATATGGGACGCACAAGTAATTTTAACGGACAATGTTTGTGTGGCACAACTTCCAGTACAGAAGTTTCTTCTCCAAGTTGATAAATTAAAGCAAATTAATTCTTCCCAATGCTGATGGTATGGTGCAAATCGTCGGTGTTTTTCGACACTGCATGTAGCAGGCCTCTGGACGGATAATCAACGGTTGCTTATTATTCTTCCGTCCACGGTGTTCCTGGGCTGGCGACAACATACCATAGCTAGCTGCATGGATTGTCTGACCATTTTATTATACCGGTACATGGTCTAACGAATTGTTTACATTCGCACAATCCGAAAGTATGCCACGTTAGGCCTGATTAATTGTGAACATCCGTTGTTTAATAATGTTTATAGGAATTTTATAAATACATATTTATTTTATAATTATAGACAGGCAAGGAAATATTATTTTTTAGGATGATTAGAAAAACACACATGGCGACAATGCTGTATCATGTAGGAAAGGTATCTCTCAATTATATAATTGTTACCAGTCGACAAAAGTAATTCCAGTGAGTTATTCATAAACTCCCTGTTCCCGGGACCATGTTGTCTGCATCTGGCGAATAACTTCCAATCCCCTGGTCATTCAGCCTACTAGACCATACACTCTGATAATGTATAAATGTACAATTTTTGGGGTGGACAAATTCGTTTTTTTATGATACAGTATAACTTTGGTTTTGTTTTTACACACTGTGTCTTGTTGACATCATTTGGAGTTGTTTTGGGACAGGTAAACTATTAGAAAATCCTAGGCAGATTTATATCAATTCAATTAAATGTTATTTTTAAAAATACTTAAACAAGCAGCTTAAATCGTAGGGGATGACGGCGCTTGCAGACCTCCATGTAGGAACATTGACGAACACATTTAGGTCTACTACTTGCACAGTAAACAGCCGTCCACAACTTAAACTGATGCTTTTCGCGGGAAACTTCTTGGCCCATCGCCAAGTATTGACCGTGGGAACTAAGTGCTAGACAGCAGATTGTCATGGAGACGGAATTCTAGCACCAATGAGATTATCGGCCTGAAGACGCTAATAAAGGCCTAAACAAGGATGGTTGCATATAGGAACATTGTTGTCAAGGAAACCAGTGTTAAATTGTTAAATGACTTTGCTTTTGGTAATTTTTTGTTTAGTCCCTGGGGCGGGGGGGGGGGGGGGGGGGGGGGGGGGTGGACTTTCAGACTATTTATTTCTCGGATGAAGTGCATTTTAAAAGGTAGCGTTAAAGATTTGTGAAACACTTTTTTGTCAATGAAAAATCTAGAAAACAAAATTGGCTAGATTTCCGACTCGCACTTTGAATATGTTTGGACGGTTTGTAGAAACTCACAGGAGCCGCAAAAATACATCCTGAGCAACGCAGAGCTGGCCACGGACATTTGCAGCAACCATTAAACAAGTTGGCCAATACATGATATGAACGTCCACCCCTGGTAAAAAAACAATTTCTACCACCTATACTTAATTTTATTAGCGTTTACGTAGCTTTTCAGTCTGTTATGTTTCTTATTCTGTTTAATATAATAGCAAAGCTTTATTTCACGTTCTATACGTTAGTTTCTACAATTGTTCCGATTAATTTTATTTTTTACGTGGGAGGGATAACAATTTATGAGAACACCACGTGCCTAGGCCATGTACCTGTACCATGTACATGTAGTTCGGATTGTGTGTAAAGTGTATGCCTTACCATAAGTACCAACTACACGCGAGCAATTAAGCGATTTATGTGACGTGTTTTGTGCCGGGGCAGTTTTCGTTTGGCCGCGCCGGGCCGCCGGCTAGGCTATGCAGCACAGGCAGGCTTGTTGCTCTGTCTAACGTTAAACGATAATCATTTCAAAAGTCCTCTTTTTAAACTTTTGTGTAAGTATTTAAAATGAAATTTATTTATATTAATTATTTAATACGTTTTCAGAAAATCTGCTTTATTCAGGGTCATCCTAGCTGAAAATAGATTTTCGCGCGATTATTTTTTCGTTATTTACGAAACATTTTTTTTACCCGATCCACATATCTAAAAATCGGGAACTGGTTAATGGTTAAAACGATCCGGAACTAGGAATAGAGATTTCGCTCTGTTGACGCATGGGTTGACGTCGTATTTTCGAAAAAAGAAGAGCTCAAATTATGAAAAGCAACATTTCTAGTATGTCCAACACTCGAGGTAGGAATCTTAAACCTCTTTTACTTGATTTTTGAGGATTGGTCTAGCCGAAAGCAGCTTGATTTTGTTTGCGATTCAGAACTCGTAAAACGACCGTATCCTAATTCATGTACTATTTTTGTAGTACGTCTTTCTGCGTACCGGCCGTCGGGATTCATGAGGTCTCTAGTGACTCATGTTTATTCATTATATCATTGTTGAGATGACAATAGCGCATGGCTGGTGGAGCTCATTAAACTCGCAGCGCTTGAACGCACACACCCGTCCAGTCTGCAGATTCTCGCCTCCCTTAGCAACTGCAGACTTATCGGCCAGAACGCATACGGACTGCAGAATCACGGCTAGTCAATTTCGGTAAGCCGCCTTAACGTATGCACGCTCAGTATGGCTGCTGCGGATCAACTCGACGATGCTCTTGCGTTTTAAGCTAAACAGTTGAATATTCCTCTTTTCGAAATCCAACAGTCCACTGCTATTCGTCAATTCGTTCAAGGTCATGATCTTTTAGTGAGTCTCAAAATCGTTTTTGGTTAGAGTGTGTTCTAAGCCACCCCGGCAGAATGATTTAGATGTGATTTATACTTGGAGTGTGCAAAACAAGATCATAATTGCTACAACATGAGCACCGTTCTATTTAAAAATGTATTTTTTAAAAACCAAACTAACCTTCACACACTGTGCCATTGCCAATGTAGCCTACATTACAATAACACTCATAAGATCCCGCTGTGTTGTTGCACGTGGCCGTACCGACGGCGCAATCATTCATGTCGGCTGAACTACATTCATCCACATCTGCAATGACAACGAAACCCATTATAAATTACGTATTTGTACTGACAACTGTACATTAACATTACTTTTAATACGAATTACAACCTTGGAGTTGGGCCAATTTCATAAAACGTGTAAGCACAAAATTGTGCTTAGCATGAAAATTGTTCCTTGACAAAAAAAGGGTTACAAACTATTAGATTGGTTTAACGTATATGCACGCTCAGTATGGCTGCTGCGGATCAACTCGACGATGCTCTTGCATTTGAAGCTAAACAGTTGAATATTCCTCATTTCGAAATCCAACAGTCCACTGCTATTCGTCAGTTCGTTCAAGGTCATGATCTTTTAGTGAGTCTCAAAATCGTTTTTGGTTAGAGTGTGTTCCAAAAACCGACAATATTGATCCGCGTCGGCAAATTACCTAAAAAACTAGGTTTAAGATGTGGGTTAGGGTGAGTGTTTTGGGTTAAGGTATAATATAGGGTATATTGGGTCAAAATTTGAACCCAGGAAATTAATTGTGGTTGAAATAAGAGCATTTTAGGTTTTGGGTCCGCGTCGGTTTTGGGTCCGCGTCGGTTTTGGGCTCGCGTCGGATTTGTGTACTACCTACCTGTTACTCCATCCGTCATTGTTGTAGATTGTGTTGTGGCTTCTGTAATGAAAATAAATTGTATCATACTTTTTACCCACACACAAAAACCGTTTGGGTTATTTTGTTGTTGTTGAAGTTTTACCGCCTCTGTTACATACTTATTACATCTAGGCAGCTTATCATCAACCTAACACTCGACGCTTCAGCGGTTACCTCTAGGGTGGAGTATATACAGGGCACTTAATCCAGCCATGTCTTAAGTTGCTGCTTTGCAGTCGGTGCTGTCACTTTCCATCCCCCAAATGTTCCAATAGGAAATGGTCGGCCATCTATATCTCATTTATTTCCCTAAACCCGGTACATGTACATTTGATCCCAGATTCTATGAAAATAATTTTTCCTGCCTCATATAAAAACCTCATGTTTTGCATTCTAGTATTTTTGCCTGTTCTTTTTTTTTCAAGGTTGACCCGACCAAATCTGAAGCATTTATACTCATACCAACTGAAGCAAATGCTAATATTCTAACAAATGCTAAAAGGCCAAAAGTAAATACTTTTTGTTTTCAGCTTCGTTTTTATTTATACAGATTCTAGTAAATGCTTACAAATTTGTAATAAAAGCACATGCTAGTTTATATTAATACGACCCAATGCTACCGGGAAAACCTATATAATTGTAAACAAATCATTACTGCTCACGCGCAACTACGATCCAACAAAAACCGACAATATTGATCCGCGTCGGCAAATTACCTAAAAAAATAGGTTTAGGATGTGGGTTAGGGTGAGTGTTTGGGTTAAGGTATAATATAGGGTATATTGGGTCAAAATTTGAACCCAGGAAATTAATTGTGGTTGAAATAAGAGCATTTTAGGTTTTGGGTCCGCGTCGGTTTTGGGTCCGCGTCGGTTTTGGGCTCGCGTTGGATTTGTGTACTACCTACCTGTTACTCCATCCGTCATTGTTGTAGATTGTGTTGTGGCTTCTGTAATGAAAATAAATTGTATCATACTTTTTACCCACACACAAAAACAGTTTGGGTTATTTTGTTGTTGTTGAAGTTTTACCGCCTCTGTTACATACTTATTACATCTAGGCAGCTTAACATCAACCTAACACTCGACGCTTCAGCGGTTACCTCTAGGGTGGAGTATATACGGGGCACTTAATCCAGCCATGTCTTAAGTTGCTGCATGAAAAATTGTTCCTTGACAAAAAAAGGGTTACAAACTATTAGATTGGTTTAACGTATGCACACTCAGTATGGCTGCTGCGGATCAACTCGACGATGCTCTTGCGTTTTAAGCTAAACAGTACAATATTCCTCTTTTCGAAATCCACTGCTATTCGTCAATTAGTTCAAGGTCATGATCTTTTAGTGAGTCTCAAAATCGTTTTTTGGTTAGAGTGTGTTCCAAGCTGCCCTGGCAGAATGATTTAGATGTGATTTATACTTGGAGTGTGCAAAACAAGATCATAATTGCTACAACATGAGCACCGTTCTATTTAAAAATGTATTTGTTTTTAAAAACCAAACTAACCTTCACACACTGTGCCATTGCCAATGTAGCCTACATCACAGTAACACTCATAAGATCCCGCTGTGTTGTTGCACGTGGCCGTACCGACGGCGCAATCATTCATGCCGGCTGAACTACATTCATCCACATCTGCAATGACAACGAAACCCATTATAAATCACGTATTTGTACTGACAACTGTACATTAACATTACTTTCAATACGAATTACAACCTTGGAGTTGGGCCAATTTCATAAAACGTGTAAGCACAAAATTGTGATTAGCATGAAAATTATTCCTTAACAAAAAAAAGGGTTACAAACTATTAGATTGGTTTAACGTATATGCACGCTCAGTATGATATGGCTGCTGCGGATCAACTCGACGATGCTCTTGCGTTTGAAGCTAAACAGTTGAATATTCCTCTTTTCGAAATCCAACAGTCCACTGCTATTCGTCAATTCGTTCAAGGTCATGATCTTTTAGTGAGTCTCAAAATCGTTTTTGGTTAGAGTGTGTTCTAAGCCGCCCCGGCAGAATGATTTAGATGTGATTTATACTTGGAGTGTGCAAAACAAGATCATAATTGCTACAACATGAGCACCGTTCTATTTAAAAATGTATTTTTTTAAAACCAAACTAACCTTCACACACTGTGCCATTGCCAATGTAGCCTACATTACAGTAACACTCATAAGATCCCGCTGTGTTGTTGCACGTGGCCGTACCGACGGCGCAATCATTCATGTCGGCTGAACTACATTCATCCACATCTGCAATGACAACGAAACCCATTATAAATTACGTATTTGTACTGACAACTGTACATTAACATTACTTTTAATACGAATTACAACCTTGGAGTTGGGCCAATTTCATAAAACGTGTAAGCACAAAATTGTGCTTAGCATGAAAAATTGTTCCTTGACAAAAAAAGGGTTACAAACTATTAGATTGGTTTAACGTATATGCACGCTCAGTATGGCTGCTGCGGATCAACTCGACGATGCTCTTGCGTTTTAAGCTAAACAGTTGAATATTCCTCTTTTCGAAATCCAACAGTCCACTGCTATTCGTCAATTCGTTCAAGGTCATGATCTTTTAGTGAGTCTCAAAATCGTTTTTGGTTAGAGTGTGTTCTAAGCCACCCCGGCAGAATGATTTAGATGTGATTTATACTTGGAGTGTGCAAAACAAGATCATAATTGCTACAACATGAGCACCGTTCTATTTAAAAATGTATTTTTTAAAAACCAAACTAACCTTCACACACTGTGCCATTGCCAATGTAGCCTACATTACAATAACACTCATAAGATCCCGCTGTGTTGTTGCACGTGGCCGTACCGACGGCGCAATCATTCATGTCGGCTGAACTACATTCATCCACATCTGCAATGACAACGAAACCCATTATAAATTACGTATTTGTACTGACAACTGTACATTAACATTACTTTTAATACGAATTACAACCTTGGAGTTGGGCCAATTTCATAAAACGTGTAAGCACAAAATTGTGCTTAGCATGAAAATTGTTCCTTGACAAAAAAAGGGTTACAAACTATTAGATTGGTTTAACGTATATGCACGCTCAGTATGGCTGCTGCGGATCAACTCGACGATGCTCTTGCATTTGAAGCTAAACAGTTGAATATTCCTCATTTCGAAATCCAACAGTCCACTGCTATTCGTCAGTTCGTTCAAGGTCATGATCTTTTAGTGAGTCTCAAAATCGTTTTTGGTTAGAGTGTGTTCCAAAAACCGACAATATTGATCCGCGTCGGCAAATTACCTAAAAAACTAGGTTTAGGATGTGGGTTAGGGTGAGTGTTTTGGGTTAAGGTATAATATAGGGTATATTGGGTCAAAATTTGAACCCAGGAAATTAATTGTGGTTGAAATAAGAGCATTTTAGGTTTTGGGTCCGCGTCGGTTTTGGGTCCGCGTCGGTTTTGGGCTCGCGTTGGATTTGTGTACTACCTACCTGTTACTCCATCCGTCATTGTTGTAGATTGTGTTGTGGCTTCTGTAATGAAAATAAATTGTATCATACTTTTTACCCACACACAAAAACCGTTTGGGTTATTTTGTTGTTGTTGAAGTTTTACCGCCTCTGTTACATACTTATTACATCTAGGCAGCTTATCATCAACCTAACACTCGACGCTTCAGCGGTTACCTCTAGGGTGGAGTATATACAGGGCACTTAATCCAGCCATGTCTTAAGTTGCTGCTTTGCAGTCGGTGCTGTCACTTTCCATCCCCCAAATGTTCCAATAGGAAATGGTCGGCCATCTATATCTCATTTATTTCCCTAAACCCGGTACATGTACATTTGATCCCAGATTCTATGAAAATAATTTTTCCTGCCTCATATAAAAACCTCATGTTTTGCATTCTAGTATTTTTGCCTGTTCTTTTTTTTTCAAGGTTGACCCGACCAAATCTGAAGCATTTATACTCATACCAACTGAAGCAAATGCTAATATTCTAACAAATGCTAAAAGGCCAAAAGTAAATACTTTTTGTTTTCAGCTTCGTTTTTATTTATACAGATTCTAGTAAATGCTTACAAATTTGTAATAAAAGCACATGCTAGTTTATATTAATACGACCCAATGCTACCGGGAAAACCTATATAATTGTAAACAAATCATTACTGCTCACGCGCAACTACGATCCAACAAAAACCGACAATATTGATCCGCGTCGGCAAATTACCTAAAAAAATAGGTTTAGGATGTGGGTTAGGGTGAGTGTTTGGGTTAAGGTATAATATAGGGTATATTGGGTCAAAATTTGAACCCAGGAAATTAATTGTGGTTGAAATAAGAGCATTTTAGGTTTTGGGTCCGCGTCGGTTTTGGGTCCGCGTCGGTTTTGGGCTCGCGTTGGATTTGTGTACTACCTACCTGTTACTCCATCCGTCATTGTTGTAGATTGTGTTGTGGCTTCTGTAATGAAAATAAATTGTATCATACTTTTTACCCACACACAAAAACAGTTTGGGTTATTTTGTTGTTGTTGAAGTTTTACCGCCTCTGTTACATACTTATTACATCTAGGCAGCTTAACATCAACCTAACACTCGACGCTTCAGCGGTTACCTCTAGGGTGGAGTATATACGGGGCACTTAATCCAGCCATGTCTTAAGTTGCTGCATGAAAAATTGTTCCTTGACAAAAAAAGGGTTACAAACTATTAGATTGGTTTAACGTATGCACGCTCAGTATGGCTGCTGCGGATCAACTCGACGATGCTCTTGCGTTTTAAGCTAAACAGTTGAATATTCCTCTTTTCGAAATCCAACAGTCCACTGCTATTCGTCAATTAGTTCAAGGTCATGATCTTTTAGTGAGTCTCAAAATCGTTTTTTGGTTAGAGTGTGTTCCAAGCTGCCCTGGCAGAATGATTTAGATGTGATTTATACTTGGAGTGTGCAAAACAAGATCATAATTGCTACAACATGAGCACCGTTCTATTTAAAAATGTATTTGTTTTTAAAAACCAAACTAACCTTCACACACTGTGCCATTGCCAATGTAGCCTACATCACAGTAACACTCATAAGATCCCGCTGTGTTGTTGCACGTGGCCGTACCGACGGCGCAATCATTCATGCCGGCTGAACTACATTCATCCACATCTGCAATGACAACGAAACCCATTATAAATCACGTATTTGTACTGACAACTGTACATTAACATTACTTTCAATACGAATTACAACCTTGGAGTTGGGCCAATTTCATAAAACGTGTAAGCACAAAATTGTGATTAGCATGAAAATTATTCCTTAACAAAAAAAAGGGTTACAAACTATTAGATTGGTTTAACGTATATGCACGCTCAGTATGATATGGCTGCTGCGGATCAACTCGACGATGCTCTTGCGTTTGAAGCTAAACAGTTGAATATTCCTCTTTTCGAAATCCAACAGTCCACTGCTATTCGTCAATTCGTTCAAGGTCATGATCTTTTAGTGAGTCTCAAAATCGTTTTTGGTTAGAGTGTGTTCTAAGCCGCCCCGGCAGAATGATTTAGATGTGATTTATACTTGGAGTGTGCAAAACAAGATCATAATTGCTACAACATGAGCACCGTTCTATTTAAAAATGTATTTTTTTAAAACCAAACTAACCTTCACACACTGTGCCATTGCCAATGTAGCCTACATTACAGTAACACTCATAAGATCCCGCTGTGTTGTTGCACGTGGCCGTACCGACGGCGCAATCATTCATGTCGGCTGAACTACATTCATCCACATCTGCAATGACAACGAAACCCATTATAAATTACGTATTTGTACTGACAACTGTACATTAACATTACTTTTAATACGAATTACAACCTTGGAGTTGGGCCAATTTCATAAAACGTGTAAGCACAAAATTGTGCTTAGCATGAAAAATTGTTCCTTGACAAAAAAAGGGTTACAAACTATTAGATTGGTTTAACGTATATGCACGCTCAGTATGGCTGCTGCGGATCAACTCGACGATGCTCTTGCGTTTTAAGCTAAACAGTTGAATATTCCTCTTTTCGAAATCCAACAGTCCACTGCTATTCGTCAATTCGTTCAAGGTCATGATCTTTTAGTGAGTCTCAAAATCGTTTTTGGTTAGAGTGTGTTCTAAGCCACCCCGGCAGAATGATTTAGATGTGATTTATACTTGGAGTGTGCAAAACAAGATCATAATTGCTACAACATGAGCACCGTTCTATTTAAAAATGTATTTTTTAAAAACCAAACTAACCTTCACACACTGTGCCATTGCCAATGTAGCCTACATTACAATAACACTCATAAGATCCCGCTGTGTTGTTGCACGTGGCCGTACCGACGGCGCAATCATTCATGTCGGCTGAACTACATTCATCCACATCTGCAATGACAACGAAACCCATTATAAATTACGTATTTGTACTGACAACTGTACATTAACATTACTTTTAATACGAATTACAACCTTGGAGTTGGGCCAATTTCATAAAACGTGTAAGCACAAAATTGTGCTTAGCATGAAAATTGTTCCTTGACAAAAAAAGGGTTACAAACTATTAGATTGGTTTAACGTATATGCACGCTCAGTATGGCTGCTGCGGATCAACTCGACGATGCTCTTGCATTTGAAGCTAAACAGTTGAATATTCCTCATTTCGAAATCCAACAGTCCACTGCTATTCGTCAGTTCGTTCAAGGTCATGATCTTTTAGTGAGTCTCAAAATCGTTTTTGGTTAGAGTGTGTTCCAAAAACCGACAATATTGATCCGCGTCGGCAAATTACCTAAAAAACTAGGTTTAGGATGTGGGTTAGGGTGAGTGTTTTGGGTTAAGGTATAATATAGGGTATATTGGGTCAAAATTTGAACCCAGGAAATTAATTGTGGTTGAAATAAGAGCATTTTAGGTTTTGGGTCCGCGTCGGTTTTGGGTCCGCGTCGGTTTTGGGCTCGCGTTGGATTTGTGTACTACCTACCTGTTACTCCATCCGTCATTGTTGTAGATTGTGTTGTGGCTTCTGTAATGAAAATAAATTGTATCATACTTTTTACCCACACACAAAAACCGTTTGGGTTATTTTGTTGTTGTTGAAGTTTTACCGCCTCTGTTACATACTTATTACATCTAGGCAGCTTATCATCAACCTAACACTCGACGCTTCAGCGGTTACCTCTAGGGTGGAGTATATACAGGGCACTTAATCCAGCCATGTCTTAAGTTGCTGCTTTGCAGTCGGTGCTGTCACTTTCCATCCCCCAAATGTTCCAATAGGAAATGGTCGGCCATCTATATCTCATTTATTTCCCTAAACCCGGTACATGTACATTTGATCCCAGATTCTATGAAAATAATTTTTCCTGCCTCATATAAAAACCTCATGTTTTGCATTCTAGTATTTTTGCCTGTTCTTTTTTTTTCAAGGTTGACCCGACCAAATCTGAAGCATTTATACTCATACCAACTGAAGCAAATGCTAATATTCTAACAAATGCTAAAAGGCCAAAAGTAAATACTTTTTGTTTTCAGCTTCGTTTTTATTTATACAGATTCTAGTAAATGCTTACAAATTTGTAATAAAAGCACATGCTAGTTTATATTAATACGACCCAATGCTACCGGGAAAACCTATATAATTGTAAACAAATCATTACTGCTCACGCGCAACTACGATCCAACAAAAACCGACAATATTGATCCGCGTCGGCAAATTACCTAAAAAAATAGGTTTAGGATGTGGGTTAGGGTGAGTGTTTGGGTTAAGGTATAATATAGGGTATATTGGGTCAAAATTTGAACCCAGGAAATTAATTGTGGTTGAAATAAGAGCATTTTAGGTTTTGGGTCCGCGTCGGTTTTGGGTCCGCGTCGGTTTTGGGCTCGCGTTGGATTTGTGTACTACCTACCTGTTACTCCATCCGTCATTGTTGTAGATTGTGTTGTGGCTTCTGTAATGAAAATAAATTGTATCATACTTTTTACCCACACACAAAAACAGTTTGGGTTATTTTGTTGTTGTTGAAGTTTTACCGCCTCTGTTACATACTTATTACATCTAGGCAGCTTAACATCAACCTAACACTCGACGCTTCAGCGGTTACCTCTAGGGTGGAGTATATACGGGGCACTTAATCCAGCCATGTCTTAAGTTGCTGCATGAAAAATTGTTCCTTGACAAAAAAAGGGTTACAAACTATTAGATTGGTTTAACGTATGCACGCTCAGTATGGCTGCTGCGGATCAACTCGACGATGCTCTTGCGTTTTAAGCTAAACAGTTGAATATTCCTCTTTTCGAAATCCAACAGTCCACTGCTATTCGTCAATTAGTTCAAGGTCATGATCTTTTAGTGAGTCTCAAAATCGTTTTTTGGTTAGAGTGTGTTCCAAGCTGCCCTGGCAGAATGATTTAGATGTGATTTATACTTGGAGTGTGCAAAACAAGATCATAATTGCTACAACATGAGCACCGTTCTATTTAAAAATGTATTTGTTTTTAAAAACCAAACTAACCTTCACACACTGTGCCATTGCCAATGTAGCCTACATCACAGTAACACTCATAAGATCCCGCTGTGTTGTTGCACGTGGCCGTACCGACGGCGCAATCATTCATGCCGGCTGAACTACATTCATCCACATCTGCAATGACAACGAAACCCATTATAAATCACGTATTTGTACTGACAACTGTACATTAACATTACTTTCAATACGAATTACAACCTTGGAGTTGGGCCAATTTCATAAAACGTGTAAGCACAAAATTGTGATTAGCATGAAAATTATTCCTTAACAAAAAAAAGGGTTACAAACTATTAGATTGGTTTAACGTATATGCACGCTCAGTATGATATGGCTGCTGCGGATCAACTCGACGATGCTCTTGCGTTTGAAGCTAAACAGTTGAATATTCCTCTTTTCGAAATCCAACAGTCCACTGCTATTCGTCAATTCGTTCAAGGTCATGATCTTTTAGTGAGTCTCAAAATCGTTTTTGGTTAGAGTGTGTTCTAAGCCGCCCCGGCAGAATGATTTAGATGTGATTTATACTTGGAGTGTGCAAAACAAGATCATAATTGCTACAACATGAGCACCGTTCTATTTAAAAATGTATTTTTTTTAAACCAAACTAACCTTCACACACTGTGCCATTGCCAATGTAGCCTACATTACAGTAACACTCATAAGATCCCGCTGTGTTGTTGCACGTGGCCGTACCGACGGCGCAATCATTCATGTCGGCTGAACTACATTCATCCACATCTGCAATGACAACGAAACCCATTATAAATTACGTATTTGTACTGACAACTGTACATTAACATTACTTTTAATACGAATTACAACCTTGGAGTTGGGCCAATTTCATAAAACGTGTAAGCACAAAATTGTGCTTAGCATGAAAAATTGTTCCTTGACAAAAAAAGGGTTACAAACTATTAGATTGGTTTAACGTATATGCACGCTCAGTATGGCTGCTGCGGATCAACTCGACGATGCTCTTGCGTTTGAAGCTAAACAGTTGAATATTCCTCATTTCGAAATACAACAGTCCACTGCTATTCGTCAATTCGTTCAAGGTCATGATCTTTTAGTGAGTCTCAAAATCGTTTTTGGTTAGAGTGTGTTCTAAGCCGCCCCGGCAGAATGATTTAGATGTGATTTATACTTGGAGTGTGCAAAACAAGATCATAATTGCTACAACATGAGCACCGTTCTATTTAAAAATGTATTTTTTTAAAACCAAACTAACCTTCACACACTGTGCCATTGCCAATGTAGCCTACATTACAGTAACACTCATAAGATCCCGCTGTGTTGTTGCATGTGGCCGTACCGACGGCGCAATCATTCATGTCGGCTGAATTACATTCATCCACATCTGCAATGACAACGAAACCCATTATAAATTACGTATTTGTACTGACAACTGTACATTAACATTACTTTCAATACGAATTACAACCTTGGAGTTGGGCCAATTTCATAAAACGTGTAAGCACAAAATTGTGCTTAGCATGAAAAATTGTTCCTTGACAAAAAAAGGGTTACAAACTATTAGATTGGTTTAACGTATATGCACGCTCAGTATGGCTGCTGCGGATCAACTCGACGATGCTCTTGCGTTGAAGCTAAACAGTTGAATATTCCTCTTTTCGAAATCCAACAGTCCACTGCTATTCGTCAATTCGTTCAAGGTCATGATCTTTTAGTGAGTCTCAAAATCGTTTTTGGTTAGAGTGTGTTCCAAGCCGCCCCGGCAGAATGATTTAGATGTGATTTATACTTGGAGTGTGCAAAACAAGATCATAATTGCTACAACATGAGCACCGTTCTATTTAAAAATGTATTTGTTTTTAAAAACCAAACTAACCTTCACACACTGTGCCATTGCCAATGTAGCCTACATTACAGTAACACTCATAAGATCCCTCTGTGTTGTTGCACGTGGCCGTACCGACGGCGCAATCATTCATGTCGGCTGAACTACATTCATCCACATCTGCAATGACAACGAAACCCATTATAAATTACGTATTTGTACTGACAACTGTACATTAACATTACTTTCAATACGAATTACAACCTTGGAGTTGGGCCAATTTCATAAAACGTGTAAGCACAAAATTGTGATTAGCATGAAAATTATTCCTTAACAAAAAAAAGGGTTACAAACTATTAGATTGGTTTAACGTATATGCACGCTCAGTATGATATGGCTGCTGCGGATCATCTCGACGATGCTCTTGCGTTTGAAGCTAAACAGTTGAATATTCCTCTTTTCGAAATCCAACAGTCCACTGCTATTCGTCAATTCGTTCAAGGTCATGATCTTTTAGTGAGTCTCAAAATCGTTTTTGGTTAGTGTGTGTTCCAAGCCGCCCCGGCAGAATGATTTAGATGTGATTTATACTTGGAGTGTGCAAAACAAGATCATAATTGCTACAACATGAGCACCGTTCTATTTAAAAATGTATTTTTTTTAAACCAAACTAACCTTCACACACTGTGCCATTGCCAATGTTGCCTACATTACAGTAACACTCATAAGATCCCGCTGTGTTGTTGCACGTGGCCGTACCGACGGCGCAATCATTCATTTCGGCTGAACTACATTCATCCACATCTGCAATGACAACGAAACCCATTATAAATTACGTATTTGTACTGACAACTGTACATTAACATTACTTTCAATACGAATTACAACCTTGGAGTTGGGCCAATTTCATAAAACGTGTAAGCACAAAATTGTGCTTAGCATGAAAAATTGTTCCTTGACAAAAAAAGGGTTACAAACTATTAGATTGGTTTAACGTATATGCACGCTCAGTATGGCTGCTGCGGATCAACTCGACGATGCTCTTGCGTTTGAAGCTAAACAGTTGAATATTCCTCTTTTCGAAATCCAACAGTCCACTGCTATTCGTCAATTCGTTCAAGGTCATGATCTTTTAGTGAGTCTCAAAATCGTTTTTGGTTAGAGTGTGTTCCAAAAACCGACAATATTGATCCGCGTCGGCAAATTACCTAAAAAACTAGGTTTAGGATGTGGGTTAGGGTGAGTGTTTGGGTTAAGGTATAATATAGGGTATATTGGGTCAAAATTTGAACCCAGGAAATTAATTGTGGTTGAAATAAGAGCATTTTAGGTTTTGGGTCCGCGTCGGTTTTGGGTCCGCGTCGGTTTTGGGCTCGCGTTGGATTTGTGTACTACCTACCTGTTACTCCATCCGTCATTGTTGTAGATTGTGTTGTGGCTTCTGTAATGAAAATAAATTGTATCATACTTTTTACCCACACACAAAAACCGTTTGGGTTATTTTGTTGTTGTTGAAGATTTACCGCCTCTGTTACATGCTTATTACATCTAGGCAGCTTATCATCAACCTAACACTCGACGCTTCAGCGGTTACCTCTAGGGTGGAGTATATACAGTGAGTGAGTGAGTTTTGGGTTTAACGCCGTACCGGCATCAGTGGCCATATTCACGGCGGGAATGTGTACAAATATAAGACAATAGTTAGTAATAAAAAAAAACAATCAAGTGAACTGTGGAGAATATAAGAACTTGGAGTCAGAAGGAACAATTATCACACAGGAAAAGAATGAGAACGATTCAAAAGAATAAAAAACCATTGTATAGAAGTATAACGATAGACTGATTCTAGGCAGTTTTCCAGGAGAATCCCGTGGAAGGCGGGCCACGGAGGATTCCCCAGACACACGGCACCCTGTCTAAATTTGTCCCGCAAGGCCGGCCGTTTCCCTTGCAGTTTAAGGGTCCGGGCCCCGCCGGTATTTTCACAGGTCCACATACCTCCGGGTGATGAGGGGACAATGGCTCCGAGCGTCCGGCCAA